>CM057926.1:2138743-3338743 GCA_030141595.1 Chydorus sphaericus | reverse complement strand
CCATCCATCAAATTCCAAGTATTGATTTATTTCTTATATTCAATATTGCTGACTCATGTAAAAATAATTACAGCACTCTGAAGGGTTCGTCGTAGGAAAACGAAGAAAATCTGGACAATGGAGAAGATTTTTTGTGCAAAGGAGGCAATTGGATATTAATGAGACCATTTCTGCTATTACTCACAAAGTGTCCAGACTTTTCCTAGGGAAAGTCTCTATAATTTTACAATGACGATCAATTCTGGTGTTACAAAGTTGCTTGCATCTTTTTCTCGTTCGTTAAGGTCGTATCGTTGTATCATTAACGCCCTCTTATATTATAAAAGCTCCGAGGTCGTGTTGTTGAAATGATAAAAATTAAAATTGATTTTAAAAACTTTAAAAGAAGAGAGTTTTCATTTATATTAGTATTATTGTATTACAAAAATTTGAACTCATATTGTTTTGCAATCATTAAAACAAGGAAATGTAGGTCCAAAGGATTCAGTGGAGACACCTAGCGGTTCCCGGGGTTTGGAACAGATATCCAAAAACTTTACTCAACTAATTCTTCTTTAATATTTTTAATAAGCAAAAAAAATATGGAACAATAGTGTATTGTGACGTCTGATATATCACAACAAAAAAAGCATTGCTGTTTAAACCGATAACCAAAGACATGGTGAGAGCACTCATACATACTGGTCTACAACCAGGCTGCTAAGGCTAAATGTATATCCTTAGCTACCCCAGCAGCTTTCACACCCATTAAAAGCAAACCAAGGCTGTTTGGGAGCCATTTTTCCCATGCTGTCATAATGATGATCACAATGATCTAGAAAATTTTAATTAAATAATAAGAAGACATATCAATGACCAATAAAAATAGTTATTATATTACCATGAGTACGGCAGAGGCAAAGGATATCCAAGCTTTCAGGAGAGCATTCTGCTTATTTGTATCTTTTACGTATGATATAACTGATCCCAAACATTCTATAGCAATTGGAAAGCCACCCACAATTTGGAGGAAGTCTTCAAATATATAAATCTTGTGAAATAAGATTTTCTTGGAAATTTATGGCAAATACCTTTAACTTGACTCAATTTTCTGTTGTAGTCTTCCATGTTGTTTGATAGTAGAGTTACGTAAATCGTGGATGATGGTAGTGTTAAGGAAATCGTGGATTTCGGATTAAGTATGAACAATAAGAAAACCAGGAGCCCGTCAAATCAAAATTCCACCAGAGGGATTTTTCGGGACCAAGCAACTGTTTTTACCTACTTTTTTCGTTTTTTTTTCAATACATCACAATGAATATTCCCAAGAAAGAGAAAAAAGTTACATTTTTTTCAAAAAGCTGCATGGGAAATTTCAATAACCGACCGATAGAAGGAAAAGCAGTTGAAGTAATTTCACTTTGAGAAAAACTAGAAAATGTTTGCCAAGTAATATTGTATTCATTCAATTCAATATCATCATTCAAGGGAAGTGAGCTGATCAAAGGGTAATCTATTGTAAAGTATTTGTTCCTGCCTTGGGTTTCATCTTTCTTTTTGTTGTAGAAGGTTGTGATTGATGAGAACTTCGCTTTATAATTTAAAAATTTTTATTGAATGCACCATCGAAGATATCATGCACAAATTTTCAAGGAAGGATGTTCGATTTCGGTATGGGCAAAGTTTTTGATTAAGTTTTATATTCAAATTAAGGTCTAATTATTTCTTTTTTTTTTGTTAATATAAAAAATTAAATTAAGGGATAAAAAATGTTGTTATCTTCATTATAAACGGAGTTTAACCGCTTTAGTTAGAAGTTAGCAGCTTCTACTTTACCTAGGACTTCCGAAATGAATTTGCATTGAAAAACGTTGAAAGCGGCCGTATGGATCAAATTGTCGTTAAACCGATTGACATTGGGCGAGCCCAGAGAACTCGCTTTCATTTTTATATGAAAAAGGTTAAATATCGGGAAATTTATGGTTCTCACTTGTCCAAAAAACATTTCACCTAGGATATATTAGGTTTACAAATATTGGAGTACAATATATTTTGATCAGGTATAATCGTACATTACTACATACAATATATTTGTTATCATATTGGGAAAAGGGAATATTGCTATTTTTCTTGTGTAATGATATATTTCCATTTGGGAGAAGTAGACTTGGAAATTAAGGTATGATGTCTTATTGTGGGGAATGAATTTGGAAAGAAGTTGAAATAATAGATTTACATTCTGAGATGATTTTCCCGGCTGTAAAAGGTGGATAAGACCAATACATTACATTAATTTAATTTGAATGTTACAGTATGGCAATATTATTGGCAAACTTACGTTGATATGCCTTAAGCTTGCTCTGCAACACACTCAAAATGTCTGACTTTCTGGTCGAATTGGACCATAAAAGAATCAACAGAATATAGAATTAAACAATTCACAGGCCACACGTAAGTAAATAGAAAGTAACAACCAAGTCAGACAACAGGATTGACCGCAAGATTTAGAAATCGTCATTTTACGATCATTAGACAACGCCCATGACGACGAGACAAGTTTTCAGTAAAAACTAAACTTTGTCTTATGATATGAAACTACGACCAAAAAGATGCTTTTATCAAGAAATTAAAAGCAATTATAAAAACATTCGAGAAGACAATGTATTAGAAAAGACTTTGGCAGGCAACGGGTGACAGGTTTATATGTACAAGAATAGATACACAACTGAGTATAGGACCACGGACGGGACCTTTTTTTAATCTTCAGAATCATTGTCAAACCTTTACTATTAATACTATGTACTAAGTGACACATTGATATGCTTATTGGCAGTGGCCGTAGTATTATTAGTTTTTGTTGGAGGTGTTATGCACTGCAGAAGACGACCAGTTTCACGGCAGATTGGGTTCATCTTTTAAACATAAATATTAATTGAGATGTAAATTTTAATCAAAATTTTATTCCATGTAATATTAGAGTTACGCAAAATAGAGTATCTTTGAATGTTTCTGCTTGTAAGGGTTCTTTGGATTGAAGTTTCAGACCTTTGAACTTGATGATTGTCTTGTTTTTTGGAATATAGATTGGTCCATATGCAATGCGATACAACTAAAAAAATAATGTGACTACATTGTATGTTTATTGTATGTATAGTTCTTGTTACTGCTTTTCCCCCTTCATCTTCCATCAGTGTGATGCTCTCATCGTTTCTGTCCACGAAGTCGAAATCCACAATGTATCCAATGTAATTTATGGAATGTATATATTTGTTATATCATTTTATTTTTATTTAACTATGACTTGTATTATTCAAATTGGTATGAACAGAAATTTAGTAACCAATCTTAATGAACGCAAAGATATCTTTTCATCTAGAGAAATTGTAACAGTCATACGGCCACGCCCGTTGTATTTAATTTCATAAGGATAAGTGGAATCCAATAATTGATAATAAATTCGATGATCAAGAAATAGTCTAAGAATAGTGCCATAACAACGAGGGCCCGTAAGCCATTCGAAACATGTTTTCACTTACTGATGGGTGATAACGTGATGATTGGAAATATATAAGATGTAAATATGTGCGAAGATAAGAATACTAAAAAATCTCTGATAAGGAGCTTGTGTTAAGACGTAGGGAGATGTTTCTTACAAGCCGTATAGGTTTCAACTGATTCGGATCCGTCGGAGCACTCCGTAGCTTCTTCTTTCATCCGTTTCACTTTCAGCATCCCTTTGCTTCCAGTTGGGGCGGATTGAGCGCCCTTTTACACAGGTGGTGACGCGTAGAGCTGCCAGCTATTGTGATAGCGGAGCGCGCGGCGGTTCCATCGGCTTTTTCCTCTGTTGGGAAGTCCCAACAATAACGATTACCTTTTTTATCTGTTCCTGTCACATGATAAGGAACGAGAAATAACAAATAATAGCATTTTTAATAAATTGTTTTAATGAAAATAATGTATATTTTTCAGTTTTGTAAAAATTGCGATAATGTGACATACTCCGATATAATGCAAACATATTCTTTAATCCTGTTTTTATTAGAATACAATGGTTAAAAAATATTCAAAGGTGTGGTCTTTCCTTTGTGGATTTCTTCTGGAATCACCATTCACCATTAGATGTCGAGATCGAATTCACCTTTGAAATCGATTTTTTAATAACAATACCAATAAAGTAATTATGGCGTACTTTTCTCAACAGATTTTATCATTTCACCATTTCAAATTACAATGAATTTCTTTGTTTAAAATGTGGATAATACAGTACTTAGGTAAGTAGATCCAGTTTTAACATTTAAGCTCGCAATCCAAAAGTGGAAACTTCATGATGCGCCTGGATTATTCTCATAGCTTATTATTCAGATCAAAGTTAATTTTTTTACAGGTCTTTGCTTTTGTAAGAAATACAAACTCTTAAATTATTCCTCTCATATGACAATGATAGAATCGTTAATTGTTTCAACTGGTACAAGGTTTTTTTTAAATAATCATGGGTTTAACTTTGCATTTGACGAGCTCATATATTATGAATATCCGATTTCGTTTTTCTGTCTTCTTTGTCATGTGGCGACGCCAAACCTCCGACAGATATTTTTTGTGTTAGTTTGTTGAAGATAATCTACAGTTACGTTTCCAAGGAAATCAAGATCTTGGTCTCGCACCTCACTGAAACTGCAAGAAAAAAGAGACAGTTGTCTTCTCAAACATCGGCCGTGGTGTGCGGGTAATTGATTATGACCGGAGATATGATCTTCAAAATTCCTAAGGACTGTATGCACGAATTTTTCATTTAAATGATGAAAAAACTTCGGTCCGTATCGTCTACAACCAATTGCGGTTCTTTAAGCTCACATAATAGGAAATAAACGAAATATTGATTCCTTCTCTTTTCTCTTTTGGAATCGATATACATTTTGCCCTTTATTATTTGATTTACCTACCAAGTTCTTTAACATAATGTCAAAATCATTAATATTATAATACATAAAATAATTTATTTGGCATTTTTAAAAAATAAGCTATGCGTTGTCTGTCAACTGCCATCAAAGTCCTCAATGTCTTATTATAGAAGACGGATTGAACTGAGTCAGATTAGGTCGTGATTTTTTCGGACAATTTGTCCGGGGCAATTATTAGAGTTCTTTCAAACAATTAAGCAAGTGAAAAAAAATTAGTTTTTTTTTCTAATTTACATGGGCTCATGGGTAAATGGGGATGGGGGTTACAAGAAAAACTTGAATAAATATTTATGTATAAAAATTAAATAAGGCAACTTACAAAAATTTGGGAATTTAAAAAAATTACAACAAAATATATCTTTTTTAACGAATATATTTACTTTATTATTAACTTTTCGATAAAACCACTTGTGAAACTCTATAATTTAAATAGAGTAAATCCCTCATTCGAAAAGTCCTCTTACCTGAAACCCAATTTTAAAGATCTATCCCGGTAATAGTATATAATAACGTTAATCAAAAGCGAGTCAGTAATTGAATATATTAGCGACCAAAAGTCTCACGGGAAAAGAAGAAAAAGTGGGATAAATATTTGTTGTAGATTTGTATTGATGATTGTAGATCATGGGTAGATAATACATCAAGCTACAATACCGTATATAAGCTATCAACTGATAAATGACATTTAACAAATATTGACATCTTTCACAAACATAATATAACTTTCGAGCTCATTATTTTCTACTTTTCATGAATTGTCATTAATTGACACAGATGACGTGAACAGACTAAATATGCCATGTCAAAAAAGATAGTTAATCTAAAAGGTAATCTTAAAGACACTGGCATTTAAAACTATCTTTATACTTTTCCTCAACCCACTTCCTACCAATCTTAATATTTTCATCATCTTCCTTTCCTGGAAAGCTCTTCAAACAACGTGGAAGCCCTTAAAGTTGGTATCGAATTCTTTCCTTCTGTTGGTGCCGTAAAACATGATAGGAATTGCACGCCATTTACAGTTCCTTGGTCCTCTCCACCTAGAACAATTTCATACCGGTTTCCGACCCTCCCAATAAAATAATGTATTAATAGTCACACGAAAGCTCTTTTTATTCTAATCATACTCAATTAAACCGAATTTTAAAAATAAAAGTAATTTACTTGAAGAAATCGGTATAAATTTATCGTTTTTCACATTTTCAGGGCGAAAAAATTGCCTATTTGATCGTTGCAGTGCAGGCTGAGTATCTCGCGATCGTTTTCTGCATTGATGTCAAGAGTTAAAAGCATTTTTTCCACCAACTTTATTTTGAGAAGTATCCTTCATTTTAATTAATTGTTTGATTACAAGTATAGTAATAATTATTTTAAGGAGTTATGCCTTGAAGATTTAGAATTAGTATATCAATAATGTCGAAGACTGTAGCTTTGATAAATTGATATGATGCGTTGGATTCCATTACTTCTGCGTTGTTTTCTCTTTCGTTGTCTCCCTATTTCTTACTCTGACTACTTACGGATGGTAACACTACGGTGCAGAAATAATTGTGACTACCGTCCTGTCATTCAAGTCCATTTACAATGCAGCATGGCACAGTGTATTTCCACGTTTTTTGGAGTAATTTGTTTTCATATAATTAACTATTTTTGTGCGGAGAAATACACAACAAACGGTTAAAAACGCAAATTACATTTTCGTGAATTTGACTTATCCTTCAAAATGTGTTCCTCACCCGGGAAGGGGGGGGGGGTAAATTATGGAGAAGGTTTTGTAAAAAAAATCTACGCATTATTTGTACATGTTTTATGTTTATGTACTAATGTTTATAATTCAATGCAATTTTTCTAACCCCCAACTATAACCCAGTAATCATATATGTTACAACCAAAAACATTTAAACACGATATATTTTCACATTATGGGTGTGAAATTCCATAATATGGATTTAAATATCAGTTTTGAGACGTTGGACAAGTTCGGCCGCTACATGCAACTCGTTTCTCTTAAGTAGATGAAGGAAGATATCATTTAAGGCGGAAATATTAAATTTAATTAGTGTGTTTCGGCGACGATTTCTATTGAGTGAAAGACAAGTCGTTGGAGAAAGTGACTTAAATTCAGCTAGTAAAACTTTCTTGCTCTAGAATAAACAGGAGTTATTAAATTATCATCATAAAGTGGGTGATCTTTTGTGTCAGTGATTTGATTTTTAGGCCGAAAACGTATTAATTTATTTATTTTGACGGTAAACAAAGTTTACTTTGCCATAAACTAACATGGCGGTTAAAAAGAGGGTCGACTACTTACGCCGAGTGCTGTAACTCTGTGGATTTTTAAAAATTATTCTTGATACCTGACATGTATTTAATTAACTGTGTTATCTCAAAGGGAAAAATCGAAAAAAAAATTAGACGGTCTCTTTCGGTTATTTTTCACTTTTCCTGGGAGGCATTTAACAAAGCAGCTTAAGGAGAAATAAAAAAGGCCAAAAAATTCTGCTACCGACGGTATATTCTATTTATTCTACCATCCATCACCCAATGAAAAATACAATCAGACAAATTTTTTTAACGACTCCCTCTCCCATATAGATCCTGTAACTTCTTTTCATATTTTTTATGAAGGGCGAATTAGGAGGATGGAATATCTAGAACATCTTTCTCATAAAGATGACGGCATCAATATGGGCTATCTGAGAAACGGTCATTTTGAAGAGCTGATTCCAGTTCGAGTACTTTAAGTTGATACAATATAATAAATTATAAGATTTACCTCGATTAAACTTTTAAAAATATATTTTCCTTCATTCGAAGACCCATTAGCAATTGAAATATCTTAACCAAGTAAAAATCTATTAACTTCAAGTACAAAATTCGAGCATTAAAAAAATACCATTCGAAGATCCTTCTTTCAACATTACTGTCAGAATGTCCCCGTTAACGCTCAAACGACACGGGAAATCTATTTACAAAACCCCAAAATTTAATGTCAGTAATAAGTAATCAGTATTATTATTAAATTGTAAAAATACCTTGCAACGGATACTATTTTAAACGTCCGTCTAAGGAACACGCATCATGTGTATCCGAAAAGAATTAAAGCGGGATCCATTACGGAAGAAATGACTAGGAAAAAAGTACATTTTCCTTCAAATTGCATACGGAGAATGACGCTCCCCGAAAGAATCATTTCATTGCCTCGATGGTTGTAAAAAATAAAATCTGCAATAACTAAATTGTTATCTTATTTAAGTGGCTGATTAATCTATCATAAAGCTTTCCATAAAATTACTGATCAATACATTTAATTTGTGCTTGTTACTTTAAAATTATAATTGGACAGCTTTGAAAAATATCATCGCATAACGATTTTACTGAGCATTGTAGGGCTCTTGTTCAGAACTAATGCTGCGACTTAAGTTCTCAAAAGCTCGTGTGATTTTTCAATAGTGTATTTTTCCTAATTTTTATTTTTGCACCCTTTAATGGAATTTTCTAAAACCGATATTTTTGTTGGTGTTAAAATCGTAGAAGATAAGATTTTTTCAATGTATTTCTTACTAAGAATAACAATTTAGGAGGGAAAATGTTCTCCCTTTGACATCAGAACAACTTGCCAAAGCTTGAAAGCGTTAAGCCGCCTTGGAAAGAACACTGTGAATTCATCGTGGAGTATTTACCATTATTTATCTCTGGGATGTTTCACCTTTTTACGATGCGTATGTCATCCACTCAGTAGCATTGCAATGCCTCGAACTATTTGTCGGTACCATTGCCACTGGAAACGTCATGTATTATTTACGCACTATTACGAGTGACCTTAATTTTCTTAATTCTACTGGAACGGGGAACCATTATAAGCTGTAAAAAGGTAGTTCGGCATGTCCTGTTAATGCTTAACCCCTTTTACGACGCTTTCCTGGGATTCCAAAAATTTAAAATCTATGGAAAGTAGAACCAAAAAGGGGTGCACAAATGCAACTTCTTCCCATAAGTTAGCTGGAAAACATTTATAATTTTTTTTTCAACCAAGATTTTAAACACACATGTCCTAGAAAATCAGTGTTGTATATGTGTTATTACCTTGATCACGATAACAATTTATATTGGCAACGCAATATGAATAAAAAAATTAATGGAAAAAGAGCGGAAAAAGAAACGAAGTAACGGATAACGGCGTTACTTTTCAAAATCTTTAAATCAAGTAACGGTAACGACAACGGCGTTACCGTTGAAAAGTAACGATTAACAACCCTGTCAAGGAGTCTATTTAATGAGCTGTTGCTGCGAATTTTTTATAAGGGACTATTGCTCATTCCATATTTCAACTTTCAGGATAATTGCGAGCCAGCGGAGTTTTTTGGAGCGAAGCGGAAAAGAAGAAGAAAGGAGGAATGTGTAATGTAAATATACATTACCCAGTGCCCGCCGAGCTATAAGCTAGCTAATTTTAAAAAGCATAGTTTTACTTTTTTAATATATCTTAAAAACAAATGGCATAGATGGAAAAGCATATTGCAAATCGAGTTTCCTTAATCATATATCCTTAAGTTTTATATATCAGATGCTTTGCTATGATATAGTACAGTAGAAGGATTCGTGGTTGAAATTCCCTTGGAATGGAACGGGTTGGATTAGAATTCGAGAATGATATCTGCTTTCTTGAGTGTCCGCTTGGAAGGAGGAGGACGAGCAGTCCTCCTTTCTTTCACCAAGTCATAGCTTGGATGAGGAAATGGATGCCGCCGCTACTGATATGCCCAGCTGGCTTCGAGAGTACGATCCAGTGACCAAGTTGGAGATTCAATGCGGAAAAACTATTCGCTCCCACAAAAGTCCATTATTTTCGATTGCATTATTGTTTGCAATAATTACTTTACCTTCATTATCAATCCTCTTTATCCAAGAATGTACCAGTCCGGGAGACTGCGTTTGAAAAACAGGCGGGAATCGTCACCTCCTACGAATATATTTAGGTTGTCCCGATCCGAAAATGTGTACCTTTGTAAGCCACTATTTTTGTGCTTTATTAAACAGAATAAAACTTGAAATTTGAAACTGATGATGTTGCTATTAGATTCCTTTTAAATCTCACCACGCCTACTTGGGCGTCTCTTTCGCAAGTAGAAACGAAGTGGTCAAGTGGCGATCAACTTTAATGTTGACGGCAGGGCTGTCATTTTCCTTACATCAAGAGGCCAAGACTCCGACATGTACATTCTAAAATAGTTTTATTGGCCAAGCATTTATAAAAGAGTAATATGCTGTAATGTTTTAAACTTAATAGATGCCGAATGTTTAACATTACAGGCGGCTCTGTGGAATGCAGAAGCACCAGAAGACGGCAGTAAAGAATTGTGTGGCTGTTCTGGTGCTCAATACGGTAAATAAGCGAACACAAGTGTTCCATCTACCAATTACGAACAAGGATCTTGTGACGAGCTTGACCATCAGTCTTTCACACTCTTTCAACTGGGGAAAACCATATGGGCCATTATGAAAACTAAAGGCTGATTCTGACCTGGCACCTTTACGATTTGTGATTTCAAACCTTTTTTGATCGCGGACCGACTAAATTCATCGATTCAACGAGAGTCGGTACAAAAGACAGGCAATCGCAGGTTATAATACAACGGTTCTGTATTCAAGACAGCAAAAGTTTTGACTATCAAATGGTATATGCTGTTTGGTACTCTTAATTTTTTAAATCATCAAGTAAAACTATTAAATCCATATTGCAAAGAGCCCAATGACTGACTTCTACTGTCAGGGAAACTCTATAAATACTCTTTCGAGGATGAACAACTCTTTCAAAAAAGGATTCATCCTTATTTTCAATGCTTGGGGTAACATCAAAGACGATTCCAATTCCATTTCATGGTTGGATCGTCCACCAAACAGGCCCAAACACTTTCGATTGATAAAATTCGATGTACACCCTCGAGTCGTGTTCGAAAATGTTCGCGTAGGACTCAGCGGATCCACTACCAAATCGGAGTTTAATCCTTATTACCACACTTTCATTGCTTAGCTTTCTATATATTATGCTGTTATAATTAAAATCGATGCATTGTAGCATTCAATAAGAAATGAACTAAACTACGTATTACTGAATTTATTCATGACGAAAAACCTTATGATTGTATAACCGTTTTCAACGCAATATCCGCTGTAAAAAGTCATTTACTTCGCTTACGATACGTCCCTTTATCAAATACAAGAAACATTTTTAGCTAGCTCTTTGCCGCTTCTTTGCTCTTATAAAAATTGAAATAATTTCGAAAAACCGCTGTATTTTAAAGCAAGTTTCTTTACAAAATTTATGAAAGTGATGAATATCTTTTGAATCCTTTTCATAAGAAGAAAGACTATGATTTTTTTTATTGCACTGCTGCCTTAAGTTAATTGCAGTCACCAGTCCTTTGATCAACTTTTTATGCGGGTTTAACTCACTCAGAAATTCTTGAATATGGCTATGTTTACAATCCAAAGCAGGACTACAGTCAGGACTTGGTCTAACGACCACTTAGTCAAGCGACCAAACTCGCTCTAACGACCTTTTTCACCGGTTTTCACGGCGAACAAGGTTTTGGCGCGTTTCAACAAATTTGAATTCTAACCCCCCGCGAAAATTTGATATTTTTCTATTTCAAAGAATATTTTAAAATAATGTAAATAGATGCGGAAAATTCATTTTGAGAACTGAAAAACTTAGTTTATTAAATCAAACTAAAACGAAAAAAAAATTAGTTGAAAACTGCAACTCAAAAATTCAAAATTCTATGTTTAAATAAAATCTTCCTTCCTCCATTACGACCCAACACAAAAATCAGCACAATAAAAACGAGCTTCTAGTCATTCATTAACTGGACCGTCAGGAGCTAGTCGTCATGGCACTTTTTATTGTGGGCATAGAGCATTAATTTATTTTTGAATGAGTACCCACAGGTATCACATTTAAGAAAAGGTGTAGGTGGAGGAGCAAAAGCTGTGAAAATAAATTAAAAAATAATTTAACCCACAGCACAATAATAAATTAAATGTACATATAAAGATAACATTTACCGGCAATAGCTGCAGCCAACTGCGAAGGTTTCATCTTGTGAATTTCGAAGTGGGTTTTAAGTTTGCCTATCCGGGATGAGCTGTAGTCGCAAAAGTGGCACGCATAGCCCCGCTTCCCATCGCATTCGTACTTCACATGATGCGCTAGGTTGTATTTCGATTTGTAAGAGTGCGTGCAATTGTTGCACTTGAACTCCCGTTCAGGGCGAGGAGTCGGTCCTGTAGGAAATGGATAATAGAATATCAGTAAATGAATTTAAAAGTATCGCAGATATTCAAGTAAGAATTTACCCAGTCTAAATTTAGCAAGATGGCGGGTTTAATTTGGTGAACACCCAGCATATGTTTCTTAAGGCTGTGTTTGGAATTAGGTGCATATATATACTTTTTGCAAGGATATTTCTCTTTGGGGCTTCCGAAATACAGGCGCTGGTGACGGAACAGTCGACCTGACTGTTCAAAGGCCTTTTCGCATTTTTCGAATTTTTAAAAGACGATGTCCTGTGGTAGAAATAAAACCCCGATAATTTCATTAGAAAGTTAGCTCAGTTACAAAATTCAGCGAATTACCAGAAGATGCACCCTAATCGCTTGAATTATCCTCAAGAGACGAGTCCTTTCTTTTTCTGCCTCGCTTTCTCTGAGTCGATAGTTCCACGACGAGACTCTCATCATCTTAAAAATTCAAAAGAAGAAAATATATAGAATTTACTGGGCCAAATTTTTCCTCATTAAATTTTACGAACCAGAGTCTGATGATGATTCCACAGTAGGAGCATCCTTGACTTGCTCAGACGAATCAAGGCTTTCAAGAGTTGGGCTGGTGTGCACCATTTTAGAAATTTGGATGGCTTTTGGGCCAGCATTGGCGCCTAAAGTAAATCATAATTAGGCATGAATTCTCTCTTTGTAGGGAATCAGTAAAAGACTGAACAACCTGGAACGTGTTAACCAGCAATTGAAGCGGTTTTTATAACGAAAGTTGACATCCGTTTCTTATTCGACGGTCTCCTCGCAGTTGACTCTTCAGTCTCATTCTGATCGTCTACACATAACAGATTTTAAAAGATAAAAATTTAAGATTTTACTGCACACATTTAAAAATAAGGCTAAACTATAGAAGGCGACTACGCTTTTTCGTCAATTAGTTTATTCAAATCACTTAAATGATAAATCTCTTAATTATTATATTGAAAAAAACATGGGGTTTAGTGTAGGAGATACTTAATTAACTTTAATAATTGAAATAACTTAATTTCTTTAAAATAGTTAAATAGGTCATCTCCGTCAATTAATGGAATCGAATGTCATCCCGAATGTAAAATCTTTTAAAAAAACTTAATTTTTTAACAATGAAGTAAATTAAGGGATTTGACTTAATTAATCATAGCATACACCAAGAATCGAACCTTATATGTTGCTCACCGATGAGCTAGCTGGACGACGAAAACCCAACAATTTCTTAGCTAGTGAATTATGTATAGTACAAACATAAATATAATATAGGTATATTAAATTAAATTAAGTATTTCACAAATTTAAGTATATTAAGTATTTAACGAAAAAGCGTAGTTACATTCTATAGTTTTACCAAAAATAAGATAGACATCTGTTAGTTACCTGAATGAGATGAATCTGAAGTAGACGAATCGTTTGCTTCACCATTTATAGAGGAGTTTTCGCTTGATTCACTAGAATAGTTATCATTCAGCGCTCTAGAATTCGATTCCTGATCTGAAAATTTGAAAAAAATTATCAGGCTATGCATGCACATTGATAAGCCATAGAGTTTAAAAATTACCAGAATATCCGTGTTCTGATGAGTCGCTGGCATCTTCATTCTCAGTTGTGAGTTTGCATCCTCCAAATGTGAAGAGAGCTTGCAACTATGGCCTCATAAGATGATTAAGCCAAACTACATTTGAATGGAATAGCCCACGCGTAGGGTTGTTTTGTAAAGAATTTATACCATATTTATTTTACCAAGTCTGGCTTTTCATTTTGTTTGAATTATTTTAAATAGTAGTAGGAAATTACCAGAGTGGAGTCTTACAGTGCAACATATCATGGATATGCGACTACTTCTAATTTGTACTATTTAACAACGTTTTGGTGTTCTGATTGACTTTTTTCAAAGCTTATACTGTTATCAGTTCCAACGGAAAACAATCTTGAAAGCAGGTGGATCATGTTCTTCTATTTATTGAAATGGCTTTACCATTCAACACCTCTTGCGATGCTCACATAAAATTCCGGAATGCCCTGCTCACGCTTTCAATTAGAAAACTAGTACGTTTCCTTTTATATATTTCTGAAATCACGTTATACAAATAATTTTTCTAATTTAATAAAGATATTTAAAACAATTGTTTAGTTTTTATATTAAAAATTTACTCCTTAATTTTTTCGACTAATTGATTTCCAGAATCTAGTTTTCTACGCATCAATTTATTGCATTTGGTATTGTTTAAATCGGTTTTATATGCATAATTACTTATCTAGGAAATGGCCCTTTTTGGTGTACGTATTTTACAGTAACTAGCCATCTTAATGTCAATGCTTTTGATGAAGACAATTGTCATATAAAATATTTTAGATAAAACGACGATTTAA
Source organism: Chydorus sphaericus (assembly GCA_030141595.1). Taxonomy (NCBI): domain Eukaryota; kingdom Metazoa; phylum Arthropoda; class Branchiopoda; order Diplostraca; family Chydoridae; genus Chydorus; species Chydorus sphaericus. Next base: position 3,324,122 of record CM057926.1, on the reverse strand, counting down.
CCCGATTGCAAAATGCAGCAGTATTTCATTCTTCTTGATTATTAGAATACGATACTAGAAATTATAAATGTCATCAAGTTGCGTATAACAATGAAAAAAACCATTTAAGTCTTTACCTAAAAATGTTACTTTAGACAACATTCATAATATGAAAAGCAAAGGATGATTTAAATGCCCTTCTATTCAAACACATTTTTCCTTTCCGACTTTAATGCAATATAAAAAAGGTCGGTATCATATAAAAATGCGTGAAACTTAAACATTTATAGAGAAAAAAAAATAATAAAGTGCCATTAAAGTAAACAGTACGAAAAAAACAATGTGATAGGTTTCCAATAATCAGCCATACATCAGAAGAGGGTGACGTTTCGGTAAAATTATTGTATTTCTTTATTGCAAATATCTCAACATTCTTTAAACATTGGATCCGGATTTTTTGGAATGTTCACGATAAAAAAAGTCTTTAAATCGGTGTCCGCCTTCCCTTCAAACTTTTACACGGGTTAAGAAACTTTCTCGTTTTCACTATCATTTTAGGTAATTTCGCCGTTTTTCATCGCTGCTTCAATCGTTGGAAGGGATTGACGCTTTGCAGAAGAAATACAGGGAGTACGTTATCGTCTTATAGGGTATCGGGGGAAATTTTTTTGAGCGATTGAAAAACAATTTGAACTATATGCGGAGATAAATGAGTAAGAAATAGAATGGTGCTGATTTTACAGTAGCTTTACACGGCCAATGAAGAGATAAGAAAAAATAATGAGAAGACACTCAAGGTTGTCAAGGCTTTTTGTAACGGACCCCATCTCTACTCTCACCTCAGAACTTCCGAATAAAAATAATATTTATCAGGTGAGGTATGATATTCGAACAGAAGATATTCATTTAAGGTTTATCAGACACATACAAACAACGCCTTGAGATCAGTGTATCTTTCTCTTTTTATGTTTTATTTTACAAGGATTTATTTATATATTTTTATTGTCATTATTTCCCCCAGTCATTGACCGACTCACGGATGAAAAGGTTTTATCGTCTGGGTTAACGTCAACCCAGGTAAAGGTTCTGCTTATCACTTTAACCTCACTGAAAAATTAGAGCTCACTAAGGCTGGAAGAAATTTAACTGCACTGATTGTCTAACCTTTTCTAATAAAAATATAAAACTTAAAATTTTTCAATTGACTAAGATAGAGGAAATTTAAAATACTAAAGAAACTTTCCGTTTTGTTGTTCATGAGATCGTTTGAATTTGGATTTAGTGTTCGTTCACAACTACAAACAAACCTCGAATTCGTCACTGATCGTAAACGAGAAGCGGAAAGTAAACTTCAACAGCAAACAAAAGAAATTGCCTTGCTGCGATCGCAACTGAAGGTAATCTGCTATTTGTTAATCACTATTGCTTGGCTCTTCTGTATATTTTATATTAACAATGACTCATTTTTAAATTATTATCTTAGCTACAGTCGGCAAGTGAAGAGACCATTGGTCGTCAAACAGCAGACGTCAAAATCGTCACTGATCGTGAACGTGAAGCAAAAAGTGACCCACAACGGCAAACAAAGAAATCGTCTTTCTGTGATCTGAAGCTTAGGTAATGGGTTTTTTATTTATCAATATACGTTTATTTGTTTGGCTGTTTATTCCATTGTTTTATTCGATATTATCAACAGACACAACAGACAAGACTCACTGAAATTACGAAGGCACGTAAAGCAGTCATTATTAGTCTAAAATCAGAACTCTCTAGTGCCGAGGAGTTTGCTGCTCTTAAGGTTGTTAGTTACTAGTCTTAAAATACAAAATATATTGACCGACTTATGGTTTTGTAATTTGAAAACAATTATTTGAAATACTAACTTTTTTTTCTTTCATTCAACTGTCCATATGGGTATTTAAACCTGAATACAGCTGGGATTGGTCGTCTAACCGAAGAGTGTGTGTGTGAAACAGAACAATACCGTTCTGAGGTCTCCGAGGCCAATCAAGAAATCGCTGCAGAAAAGGTATTTGAAACAATGTGAGGCTAAGTATATAATCTACATTTCTTAGTTGTCAAATTCAATGTCTGCAAGATTTTTATTTTATTTGGATTCAAAACAATATTGACAACCAATCTTTTTCAAAAGTATACTTTTACTATATTAAAGAAATGTATAATGATTTGGAAAAAAATGTATTTTCTTGAAATCCTAAATAAAAGCAATTGTTTTAAATTAATCATATTTTATTTATTTATGATTTCACGTTTTTAGTTAAGTTTATTTTATTTTATTTTCCATGGACTAAACTTCATTACATGTTAATAGATTTATAATGATAAATGGGAATTTAAGATGGTATCGGTCGGCAGGATTTTCTTAGCATCTCTAAGTAATTTATACCATCCTTTTTTTCCTTACACGTGGATGTATCTAAGGACGCGTTTGCTTTCATTTATCAATCAACCCATTTATGGCAATGCATTGATACGCGACTCAATTGACGCATTCATATATTTGACCAAACTATCTTTTTTATACACGCCGTTTACAAAAAATTATCTAATACCACGAACCAATTTTAAAGGGTTCTAGTTATAAGCCTATAAATTCTTTTTAATCTTTTTTTTTACATAGGACCTCATCATATTTTTCTCTAATTTGGAAATTGTAAATCAACCTAACAAAATCTAACTTAAATAGAGTATGGACTTTAGCGGTTAAGAATGGGCACAAAACAGGTTCAGACTTGTGATCTTATAATTTAAAGCCCATCGTACGAACAACTTGCCATCTCAAACCGTTAAATTGGGTAAACATTTAACTAGCAAGTGGTTTTTACAGATTGTTAAGAAGGGTAGATCGTGATAAAATATAAAGCATAATTATATCAGAGCAAAAACAATGACAAACAATTCAACAAACAAAATAATATATTTTTGATTTAACAAAATGAAACAACGATAAGAAATGTATCAATAGAAGAAGGCGTTACCAAATGATCTAAGTCACATATTGACAGTTGAACTAGTTACAACTTGGACAACTACTTCAAACAGTTGAAAACCATGCATTTTAAAGTTCTAGGTGTGCCATAATTCTGTTTGTATGCGTTTGTGCACCCTTCCGACTGTTTGTTATCTATGCCAAAAACAACGGCTAACAACCTCCCTATGGTGGTCCAAAATAAATCCGTATTTTTAAATCTAAGCGGCCTTCTAGGATGTTGTTCCAAATGGTAAGAAAAAAATTCAGACCAAAAATTAGATTTTAAAATGAGTTTTAGATATCGCGCAACGACTTCAAAGTTTCTTGAAAACTGAATTTACATGCATCATCGTCACTTTTTTAAATTCAAGTTTTCCGAACCGGCCTCTAAACTAAAATACCATAGGAAGTTCTCACCATGATATGAACATTTCATTACGAGCAAACTTAGTTACGATATCGCGCAAGTAAAAAGTATATATTGAATATGGTGATTTTAACGGATTTTCCCATGCAAAAAGTGATTTTTTTCGAAAAAATTTAAATTAATTTTTTACGCTATTTCTTTTATGTATTCTTTCTTTATTTGCAATTCTTGCGCTAAATAAAGTATGCGTTAAGTGATTGGTATATATTTTTACTGAAAATCTATTACTGATTGAATTTCCAATTGAAAAAATCACCAAATTAATTAGATATTTTTACCTTGCGCGATATCGTAAATAAGTCTGTTTTCAATCAAATGTTCATATCTTGTTAAGAACTTTCTATATTATTTTTAGTTTAAAGGCCGGTTCGGAAAACTCAAATAAAAAAAAATTCGATGACGCAATCATATAATTTTAGGCTTTAGCTTACTACTATTAGAAGCCATTGCCAGTTCCAGTGCCATCAGAGAAAAAAGCTGAGCAAGTGAGATTGATCCAAAAAAGAAAATAATATAAACTGGCTGAGTTGGTACGTCCACTACTAAGTATTATCAGACAATCAGTAAAGTTAATGCTCAGAAGAGCTTCTCTGACAAATTGATGGGCCTCGTCCAACAAGCTGAAGGCATCAGAATGTCAAATCCTTTACTGCCGATTGGATTATCAGCATTTAACTGCTGCTGCTCCTACAAAAATAATGCCGCCAGCAACAACCCCTACGATGACTTTGAGAATTTTGCCAAACATCTGCCATTTCTCGATTTTGTTGCCATAGTTCGTCTCATTCCGTTTCGTAATCCGAGTCTTTTTCTTATACTGGTAGTACTGCGAGAACCCGACTGTAATTCCAAAGAGGATATGAAAATGACCAGTTGTTAGTTGAATTTTAAATATTTTTCCCCAATTTCATTACCTCCGGGAACAAACCAAAAACTTCACGAGACATCCCAAAATGGCGATGTTTCTGCAAGCTGAAGTCAAGTTCCCATCATGGAAAAGAACCACGAACTCAATCAAGAAGACAAAAAAAGTTTTTACAGATACAGATCCCAGGGGATGATTGTTATCCTGGAAGTAAATCTCGAGCTAGAATTCCTATCTGTGTGTTCTAATGCCATATGGATCTTGGATTGGTAATATATTATCGTCGACCCATAATACGTAAAAATAGTAAAATCATCCGAGTTTACTTACATTTATAGGAGTTATCAGGGCCAAATACGTCACGTCATTGCCTCCTTTAAAATTCATGGGGATGTCTGAAAACTCTACTGATTGATATTCTAAACTGGTCCGATACTTCCAAAATCCTTTTGGAGAACACAAAAAAGGCTTTTCAACATGTTATGGAACATTGATTTCCTTCACAAATGATTTAAAATAGTGTAGCTTTTCGTTATGGCTATAATTTTGGTTTGAGCTATATTGGCTCTTTCATCATTTAAGCTCTTATATTATTGTCGAGAGGAGATCGTATTTTCGTATTTTTATGATTTTTTATCAGTGCCTTATTTTTTATTTCATTGATGTAAGGAACGTACCAGCTAATTCAAAGGTTTTTTAAAACTATAAACTAGCTAGAAATCTATAAGCAATGGTAAGGGATCGATCTCCTTGTTTGCTTTCCATTTTCCATGGTATGGAATTCCCGTCACGATTGTCTAAGTCGGGCGTTAACGACTGCATCTGTTGAACATAGATTTGGTGCCGCCCAGACTGCCCTTCTATTTTTTAACTATTTTTTGACTAGTATTGCAAACCAGGATCTATAGGTTTTTACAAAATAGAGAACAATAAAGTCAAAGACAGGTTGGCTGATAAGCTGCAGGAAGTAAGCATACCAAAAATATGTCACAAGAAACATTCTATAAATAAAATAATTGGTACCAGTGAAACATATCGAGACCTTAGATATTTTTCTTTTTATATAATGATCAAACCATGTTTACATATATTTACGAAAAATATATTTAAAAGAACATAACATTTAAAAAATTGAGCTAAGACTCCAATTCTTAAGCCACACCGCTCTTTTAGAAAAAATTACCAATCTCCAGACAAACAAAAGAGCTTTGGTACGATAAGATTTTATAAATTATATTTCGGGTTTGTTAACCTATTTTTCTTTTAACCACTATATCAATATCAATGTATCAACCGCACTGTCATAATTCACTTCTTTTATTCTAAAGATATGTTTTGCAACACTTACTCATTTTCCAAAATTTTAATTTTTTTTAAAACGAATCTGGCTGGTCCCGGCTTTTGAAGACTGTTTAAATGCGGGAAAAGAAGCTCGCAATTTCCGGAAAGATTCACCATTTCAATAGAAACAGTAGATTTAATAGCCCAACTTGAAGTATCTATTAACAATTTAGATAATTGCAAGTTGCCTATCCGGGTGTAAATTCGAATCACATCCAAGATAAGAAAATTTAGTCGTCCAATCTCCGATGACTTTACAAGAGAAAATCGATCGTCGGATTGAATAGCTGAATGCAAGCTTCGATTAACAACATTTTTCATACTTTTTCAAGACCTTAACGACCTATACATCACTTTTTCACTTACTGAAAACGGCAGCTTTAAAGACCAATTACTAACCCTTAATGCCGATCTCACTTCCGTCATTGACACGGGTAAAAAAATTATGGAAAAGAATCGCTACAAGGTAGTGGTAGGCAATCAATTTCAGCCAAAGAGAATGGGGAAATATATAGCTAGCTTCAACGTGAACTGGCTGTTTATACGGATAAATGGACTTTAAAAACTTCAGGGTCTCAACATTTCTTTTATATTGACTTAAAGGTATGAGGTGTCTGTCTCACCCGTCAGGTAATCAATCAAGCTACAGTAAACTCGACTAAAGACGGCTAACTGCTAGCTAAGCCAACGCTGGGCCACACCCAATCGGCAATGCTAGCACACTTGGGCATAACAAAGCATTACGAAAGGGAGAGAGACTTGGTTCTCAATTATTCACAAAAGTAGCTCACACAAGGGAGCAGAGAAAAGATGCAACACGAGGGAGCTCTCGACTCGACACAAACTTTGGGGTACCCGTATAGGAACCCTGTAACGCCAAGGTCGAGCTAAAGAGCATCTAATAATACGGCAGAGAATAACGGAAGAAACAATCTAGAACGAAACTGCTATTCCACGGGAACGCTGGCCAAAAATAATCGTCTACATGCAATGTCCTGTAATCTGAGTACCCTGCGGAGAATCCAGCTAACCAATATAAAAATACAACTAAACGAGCCAGATAAACTTATAAAATTTTTCTTCATATTCCCTCAAGAGATTTAAGTGTTGTGATGATTATCTTTGATTCGATAAAAATGTTGATCTGATTAGATAATCATTCTTTTAAAATATAAATCTTACTGGTTTTCAAAGTCACAATAACTTTGAAACAAGACTCGTGTCATTTTTTTTATCTTCAAGTATATTTCTCCAGTCCGTTACCTGTTTTTATTTCAAACCATTTCAATGATGTTAAATTATTTGTTGTTTGGATTTAAAAGGTTTATTCCCCATTCAGACCCATTCAGACCGGCTGAAAGAAAACCTGTCGATGTTGGTATTTTAAATTCGAACAACTTCCAAGCAATTTAACAGAAGTTGACTGGTCACTTAAAATGCGTAATAATTCAGCGCTTCAATGTCCTTTAATCTTAGTTGAAAAACATTGAGTTTAACTAGTTAAATCAATCATATAATCGGGTTTAAACTAGTGGTGCAATAGTATCAATCTCAACTTTTGGAGGTACACAATTTTAAAGGAACTAAAAATAATATCATCTATCGCAAATCGTTGAACGCAGGCCTGTACAAAATAAATAGTTTTCCGGGTGCAGGCAAAAATAAATTACTGATAATATTAATTATTTTCTCAATCAATAGCAGGCTCAATAAAACCAACCCGTCTTACCTGCTAATTTGCCGGCTGCAGGTCTCATAAGAATTACCAATTTGCCAGCCCATTAACTGACTAGTTTTCAAGTTAGCTCACTAATTTTCCGCCGCTTTATACCGAAAGTTTTATTCTAGGATGAGTTGTATTAAGGCTTATTCAGCCTACATGGTTTGATTACGATTCATTACAATGGAAATCTGCAAAGCTTCGCTTAGCTAATACCTTAGATTCTTTACTAGATGCCTACCAGATGGAAAGAGGTGTTACATTTATGCTGATTTGATACAATTTAAATTCTCCTGCATTGTAAGGTCGTGTGGCCTAATGGATAAGGCGTTGGACTTCTAATCCAAAAATTGCGGGTTCGGGTCCCGCCACGATTAATTCATTTTTGGTACTTTATTCCACACTTTAAGATCAAACGATACAAAAATATCTTATAAACACTTTTATCAGGCTATTATATAGGCCTACGCTGCCCACCCCTTGCGTCATTTCATCATTTGATCAAATAAAGCTTGAATTGTTATCGAGACAAATTATTCTAAATTATTAAATAGTCCATTCAGTTCCAGTTCCAGAGTTTCACTTTCTGACGAACTCATCTGTTCCGTTTGGTCGTTCTATTTTACCATTCATTGAGTAAATTAATATTACGGTATAATCATTTACTGAAAGAAAGAAAGAAAGAAAGAAGAGTAAGGATTTTTTAAAACCAATAATCAATGCTAATAGAGCTCTTCGAAGTTTCATACGCAGAATATTTGTTTTGTTAAAAAAATATTAATAATTTTGAATCGCAGTTTTTCATATTTAATTAGAATTTACTAAGAGAAAAAGTACGACTTTGCTATGTTTAAGCGAGGGTATGGTTTATTTCTGCACTCCCCTTTGGCTGTTTACCTTGATAATTGACTAGCAAACTTCTACCCTTCCGATCCGCTCATTACTCGTTGAAAAATCCTTAAAAAACCTTGATTAGTAGAAAATTCTGTCGCAGATTGCAACACTTTTCATTTCTTTCCCACTGTAGCCCTAGCTCCCCTCTTTTCGCACCTATTTCACAATTTCCTGTTGGTCAACGTTTCGCAAACCATCCTTTGCTACGCAGCAACTTTCCCTTCTCAGTTTCAGTTGAGTGGAGAATTTCAATCAAGAAGGTTGTCTCTTAAATACAGAATTCACCCCGAGTTCAAGGCTTCTATCTCTTTATTCCGTTCTAGACTACATGACAAATTCCATATTCTTGAATAAAGTAGAAATTAAACGGACTCAAATTTTAGATTTTTATCGGCCCGTAGACCAATGGCTTACCAACTTAGCTGTGTTTTTAATGTTAGAAATTAAAATTTAAGTACAAGTCGTTCGGGGTGTGCGTAACCAAATTGGTTAACAGCATCCCCCCCCCCCCCTAATTAAAAAAAAATCTTATGAACGATTCGTGATAGGATTATATGTGATAATATATAAAATATGAATTTTATTAATCAATGTTTTACAAAGAAAGTTTCGAACAGTTTTAAATTATTTGTAAATTATGATTTAGTGCTGTTTTTATAAATAAATAATTATTTTTTGTGGACTTTTTGGTAAGAATATCTTGAAATTGTCATATTTATCTTTTTATGGATTCAAATTAAGTTCGTTTGCGCATGTAGCTGATATAACTTGCCTTTTTTGTCGTACGATTAATTTAAAGTGTCCTTTATAATGATTATCTTTTGTGATTAGTCTAGAAACTTATTTAATTCCTGTTAACTGATACTTTTGCGTTAATATAATCATTAACTCTCATAACAGGAAATAGAAGAAATATTGATTCCTGGTAAGAGCTCAGCATCCCTATCCCTCCTTAATTTGCTAAAAAAAGCGTTCGTGATATTCCAAATTAAAAAGACGCCGGGTATATACTCTTTTTATTGTGTATGCGGTATGCGGAAGATGGAAAACAGATTCGAAAAGCTTAATAAGAAAAATGAAGCTGTCATTTTTTCCGGAGCTGGGTCCATATATTTTCCTTTGTATTATTTGAAACTCACAATTTCGTTATAATCTTTTAAAAAGTTGATAAAAGATAAAACGAGGTATAGTTTTATAAACTTCTTATAAGTCTGAAACAATAAAAAAAAATATGATGATAAGAAGTGAGAAATTTGAGAGGAAAAACCATTGCGAAAAAAGGGTGGATTCAGAAATTCATCTTGAATTTCAAAATTTTAGTGCCATCACAGCTGCTCTGCCAGTTGCATCGACGGTTGCCTCTATGACGAGGCGCGTGTTCCTTCATGAAAAATCTTTCCTTGAATAAGGTGAAATGAAGGTGTCCCAAAAACATAATTTTTTTCGAATCTCTTTTGGAATCGGGATGTATTGTGACCTTTATTATTTTCTATAGGCTGTTCATGGTAAACTTTGGTAAAGGTTGTGGTAAAATAAATATTTCACAAACAAGTTTTTTAACTTGTCAAAATCAATAATATAATAATGCATAAAAAACTAATTTGGCAGAATATTTTATAAATTAATTATTCGTTTTCTGCCAACTGACATCAAAGTCTCTATCGTCTTATTATTATTTAAGACGGATTGAACTAAGACATATTAGGTCGTGATGTTTTTGGATAATTTTTCCATGTCAATTGTTATAATTCTTTAAAAATTAAGCAACTGAAAACAAATTAGATATTTAAAATTTAAAAACTTATTTCTCATGGGCTCATGGGTAAATGGGGGAGGGTGTTTTTTGTAATAGGAAAAATATGAATAAATATTTATGTATTAAAATTAAATAAAGTTACTAAATTGAATCAGTAAATAAAGGTCTTAAGTTTTTAAAATAAATTGAAAAGTATAAATTGTTAAATATTCCGATTCAAAGGTTTATAAGGTAGTTTCATTAAATTAAGTTTAAAAAAATATTTTTATACATACCATTTTAAACGAATACATTTACTGGGTAATAATTACATTTTATTAAAATGTAATTATTCATATTAAACCTGATTTACAATAATTGATAGTTCGTCTAAAAAAAAGATAAACCAGCAACATTGCCACATATTAATGAAATGAAACTGTCGCTACTGTAAGTAAATGAGGGCAAAATAGGTTAAACAAAGTAATTTATTTACAAGGTAATATAGTGGTCTTTTATCCTCCCATCTACCCAATCTATTATTTTCTATTTTATTTATTGAAGTGAAAATTAATGACAACTATGGGACTTATACATCTAAACATCAGAGAATATAATGTACAATTAAAAACGAATTTTTCATATTTAATTTATACTACAATTAACTACTTATATTTGATGCATTTAAGGTATTGGATGTTGCATCTTCTTATTATTACGTTGTAGAGTTATATGGCGATTACACAATTAAGTATAATCAAATAATGCAATTCAAGTAATTGCACAATTAATTTAGATTTTGTTAATATTTATTTTATAGTAACTAAATGAAAATTTTACTTTGAAATTTTTTTTTGAAATATAATTAATGGCACCAGTAAATTAATTTATATAAATGTAATATAGACATTGCTGGGGTAAATCATTTAGCAATTGATTATAATAAAAAAATCCAAAATCATATTTAAATCAATTAAATTTTTTTGATTTAATTTGATTTTTCTCATCATTTTAAAAATTTGATTTCAAATCACAAATAAAATACATCTATTGCGATACTTCAAAAATCAATAAGTCAATAAATCAACTTTGATTTATCCTAACACTTAACATAGATGAACAACATTATGATTCCAGGAGGCAGAAGGATTATGTCTAAAATAGATAGGATAGATAATAGAAGTCCAATCAGTGGAGAGTAAGTAGAACTGAACACCATCAGGGCTTCAGTCAAGAGGCCTCCAAAATTGCCAATAGTGGGGACTACAATCTCTCCAGTTTTTTTTAAGAATGGCAACGCTGGCGGTAGCTGAGGAAACTGCCTGGTTGTCATTGTTCATTTTTCAGGGGAGAGCTTTCTTCAATTCGCTACCGAAATTAAACTGATTTTTATCATAAACGTCGTAAACGTTGCATAAATTTATTCTATTTATTCTAAACATCGTAATTTCTATTTTGCCTGTAGTATAGTAGACATTTCTATTAGCCTAGTATCTGTAGAATTTAGGATTATTGATACAATTTCAATCATCACTAACCGTTTGCAGATGTGTTGGCCATCTTGTGCTCGACAGGCTGATGTATAAAGACACTTCACATAGGTTACAAACGTCAAAATCGATTCAAAATCAAAGAACAGTCAAATAATTCTAGGTATAAAACAAATTATGAAAGGGAAAAAAATTCAGAAAGCATCTCTTCATAATAAAAAAATCAAACCAACAAATTCAGAAAAATCATTTTCCCCTTATTTTTAAAATTAGGAAAAGCTAACAAAATAAAAAATCCATTTTCCCTAATATTGATTTGAACCCTAAAAAAAAGAATGGTTGAACTCATCATTTTTAAAATTGAAATTTAATACGATTAAACCTGTCATTTAAAAATTTTATATGGAATAAATAAGATTCGGATTTTCATAGATTCGTTTTATCGATGTGGATCAAGTGCCAATATTACTTTTTACACATAGACATTTTCTTTTTCTTTATATTTATTTGACTTTTTTATATTTTTACTTATACAAGTCTCACATATTTTCATTGATTCAATACAAATGTTCGTTATCATTATGTATACTGTAGTTGTTACTTATATATAGAATTTATTGACTTTGGATCGTACCTCTCAATCCAAATTTGCAGCAGCATTCGTCTGCTATGTGCAGTGCCACCTTACAGGCCACTTTTATTTTAGATTTGTCGGATAGGATCGGTCCGGACTTGCCTGTAGCTAGACTGCAGGCACTTTTAGACCTGACTGGTACGACAAAGCTACTGTAAAAGCGGCCAGTAGAGGGATCTCGGCACACAGGACAAAAGCGGCTGCAACTTTCGGTATGCTTGTATACGCTTCAAAGGCAATAAGTTCTATTGGTTGTTTACTACGTACGGACCCAAGGAGTGGCGGTGAGGCTCAAATTCGGTGGATACTCAGGGATGTTTTGCCTATTCTCCAACTCATTCGCTCTATAGGACCTTAAGACGATAAATGAGGTACTCTTGCGCATATATATGATCCACTTCGATCTTATTGAACGCGGAATCTGAGCAGCAGCCTGAAAGTCCCTTTTCCAATGGATGGTACAAAACGTCCCAGTATAAATTCGGTTGTCAATTCAGATATATTTGGTGCCGTAGATGGTGGTGACTGAGAATGTGCCGTGGGTGAAGGTTGAACAGGTGCCATGAGTGGAGACTTAGTAGTTGGTGCAGTCGGTGAAGACCGATGAGCTGGTGGCATCTGTTGCGATGCTATTAAGAAAACTATTTCGTCCAATTGAATAAAGAAGTACAGAGGGCATAAAAAATTCAAATTCTGATAGTGACACCTTAGTGACACATTAGAGAATGGCTATGTTTATCATGTTATTATAGAACAATCAAGTTGCTCAAGAGAGAAGGATGATTTTTTTTGTGAATGAGTCGGTGTGGAACTTTAAAAATCATGGCTTTATTAGACTGTAGATCGCCAACAGCCTGGAGATTCCCTGTGTAGGATTGAACTGGTGGTGGACCCTCCGCTGAATTGGGAGGTTGAGTTGCTGGTTGAACTGCAGGTGGAACAGTGGGTGGAGCTGCAGGTGGATCAGCTGCATGTGAAGCTGATGGTGGAGCAGCAGTGGAAGCCCTTTACGGGTTGCCTACAAATAAGAGAAAATATAGTTCAATGTTATCCCTCATCTCACTTCATTTTAAATCCTTTGTCTTACCTTCTGAGATGATCCTAGGGTGTCCCACTTTGCACATGTATTTTTCTATTTTAATGTCCTTCGAGATTGAGGTGCGAAATAGTATGAGTATGTTGTGGAATTTTTCGCGACCTCTAAATATTGTTCGAATCAAACGAAACTTGTAGGTAATCGAGCTATACCATGCTACGACTTATGACAAAAGGAAGGATTTTTATAATGAAAACTATAGGTTGCATAAATTTTTGAACGCTAAAAAAGGATATTTTTTCTTCCGCGGAACAATTTTTGTTTTAAAAAAAATAAAAATTCCACAACATACTTATACTGTAATGGATTTTCAAGCTATTAGGTATTATGTATCGTTCAGAAAAGTTATTACGTATTTTTAATGTTTTTTCAAATATTAACTGCTACTAAACTTCTCATCTCAACTGTATCTAATTGTTGGATTGAGTCGACGAGATTGTTGAATTTTTAGATAAAATAGCAAATACTTTCACACAAAATTAAATAGTTATTCGGGCCAAAACGCGGACCAGCTGCCAGCTATTACGGATAAATTAAGAAAGCATAAGTCAAGTGTTTATTATAAATGATCAGGTGTATTTGAATGATTCTATAATTAATATAAAATTCGATAGTTTAAGGTAATTCTTTTGGGCAAAGCCAAAACACAGGCCAACTAATATTAAAATATAAAAAATATTTTAGATGAAAATCACGTTTGACTTCCTTCAAAGGGAAACGAATAATAGGATGTCATAAATAGAAGCCATAATTATTTTTCTCAAAAAATGATTATACTAGAACAGAAAAAAGTGAAAATAAAAATTTGAACATGATTTTCTCATGTCTCATAAAACACCAGACTGTATTCAAGATATATATATACCGGGTGCATGTCTTAAGTAAGGAAAATATATTATTTGTCAGTAAATTATTAAATCTTAAATTCACAACTACAGATGTATCACATAATTACTAAAGATATTTACTTCTAAATAAGAAAGTCATGGAATGAAATATTTAAGATGTCAAAACTTTTTTGTATTTTTTGTCATTCAAAGAAATGTCATAAATAGCAAAATATATATATATATAAAAGAAAATTTGCATAAAACAAATTACAATATTTCAATTGAAGTATTATATCAAATAACAAAAAATGCGAAATTTCAAAATGGTTTTCAACATAAGCATTAACATCATCGGTTGGAACATTCTTTGTTGACACGGGAAACGGAAACATAAAATAAGGTTCGTCAATTTCCTCTCTTACTTAGTATTCCTTGCAGACGTTATCAAAGATTATGTAGTCATGCTTGACTCAAAGACGGTTTATTGACAATAAAAATGGTTTGAACTGGGTTTTATTGAAGTTGATTTTTTTTTCTTCAATTTTGATATAAGCTTGATTTCAAAAGCCGGATTCATTTTGCAAAAGCGGGTAGCATTTAGCAAGCGGGATTCAAGCTGAATTAGGTAATAAAATCAAGCTTGGCAAAAGCTAGCTACAGCAGGATTTCAGTATAGTCGAGTAAACTATCGACTTAGTTGCAGAGAGCAAGCTGGTACTAGTTTTAAAATAGTAAGATTGAACGAGTGACTAAATAGCTTGCGAGGCGAATGGAAATGCACACTGCAAGTAAAAAGGCCCCTCAATTTGCAGTAAGCTTGCATCAAGCTATATTTCCTGTACGGGTGTTGTATTTTCTTATTATTAGCTTATAAAGTTATGTGGCGAACACACAATCAAGTAATTTAGTAGCATCAAGTAATGCAATTCAAGTCATTGCATAATTATTTCTTTATTTTAAAGTAACTAAATTAAAATCAAGGTATGGAAATAAAATAAAGTTCTAGAAATATAAATAATGGGCTATGGGCACTAGTAAATTGATTTACATACATATAACATAGATGCCTATCATGATGATTCCGGGAGACAGGAGGATTATGACCGAAATAGATAGGATAAATCCAGTCAGTGGAAAGTTAATTGAACTGAAAACCATGAGGGCTATAGTCAAGAGACCTCCGAAATTGGCAACAATGGGGACTATGATCTCCCCAGCTTTTTCAAGAATGGCAACTCTGGCGGCAGTCGAAGCAACTCTTTGGTTTTCTTGATTCTTTTGTTTTCAGGAGAGAGCATCCTTAAATTCGCTACCAAAATTAAACTGATTTTTATCATAAACGTCGTAAACGTAACTTAAATTTTTTCTATTTTTCTAAACATCGATTTTTTAATAAGCCGTTTCTTTAATCTCTATCGTAATTTTTTTTAAGGGAATCAAATGGCATTCGTGCTAATACATTAAGCAGCGGATGGTTGTGGACTTGGACCGAAGCCTTCGACCTACAGAAGAGAGTCCCTTCTGACTGATAGTTGATTTTAATTGTATCAATGATATCAACAAATATGTTCTACTAGCAAGTTGAAAACATTATTTCTTTGATTTGTTCCTTCTGTCCTTTTAGTGGTGAGAAGAAGGACGAGAGGTAGGAGCTGGTGGTTGTTGCAGCGGCGGCGACGGCGGCGGCGGTGGCTAATCGTCATCAGACGATTCACTGCTGGTGTCAGTTCCATCCCTCTTCTTCTTCTCTCGTTTTGCCCGTCCGCCCTCTCGATCTATTGCGTATGAAAGGCTTATTGAAAATCTTGGATCAATAACACAGTCAGCCGCCTCATTAGCTCGGTCGAAGCGGAGTCCGATGGCTTCTGTAAACGAAATTAAATATTAATAAGCTCAAAGTGAACGAAAAAGAAAGAAAGTGGCTCTTATGCCCCACGCAAAAAAAATCTGAGAGAAATCGGTACGAATTTGGCCCACGCACGGATTTCTGTTTGCCAACACCACAAAAGAGAGAGAGAAAAGGGTTTGCTCATTTCAGGATGAAATGAATGCGTGAAGACTTAAACCCCAACCAGTCCATCCGCCCATCTCTTTCATAATTTGACAAGCGATGACGTGCTCGATTGCAGTAAGGACTTCCTTCTTCTTGATGGACAAATCACCCACAGCACTTTTTTCCTTTGGAGCCCTGGATGACTATATTTAATTGGTCTTTTTAAGCTCAGTTAAGGTGACATATGTGGCTTTTCCTGCTTTCGATTTTGTTTCGGGAAAATCCTAGTTGGAATCTCCTTCCTCCCAATTGGAATAAATAATTATCTTTTTTATAGTTGATGACTTTATCGACTTTATGACAGTACCGGGTACCCAATACTATATCGAGTAGTAATCGAATATTAATTTTCTGCACTGAATAAAATTTATTCTGAAATTGGGTAATGTAGTTCATAATTACAAAAATGTATAAAAGCTTCATTCTAAAAAAATGAATTAGAAAGATATTTTTAAGGAATAAATTAAAATTTGAAAATCTTTAAAAGAAAATGGTTTCAATATTTTTGCTCTGCATTTTTTCATCTTCTTTTCCCAACAAAAAAAGACCCAGAACAACTAGACCTAACTGATGATTTTACATGGGGCAATCTTAATTATAAATTTATTTGATTACCTATTTTTTTGTACATATTAGGATTTTTATAACAGAACCTTATGGAACTAGGACAAGGGACCAGAGTGAACAGAACCTTATGGAACTAGGACAAGGGACCAGAGTGAACAGAACCTTGTTTTAAATAGAGACACAAACACATGTGATTATCGTATTTCTATTTCACGTTCAATTCTTTTTTGAGTAAATTTAAACAAAGTTTTTTTACCTATCTAAAAATGAGGATAGCCATCCGTTAAGAATGAAAATAATTACTTTTAGAAAACAACATATTATATATGTTTTAAACTTATTTGTTAAGAATCTGACAATTCTTTAAGATATTTTAAGAAAGTAAAAAAAATGAATTGTAACATGAAGGAATTTATATGAAAATGTGTATTTGATAATAAATAATTGCTTATGATTTATTATTACTTTAAATAATTATGTATTGATTAGTTAAACTTTTTTCTGAAGGAAACTTTTAATGGAGGAGTGGAGCAAAATTTTTTTTGGCCAAAGCTGCTAAATGCACTTTGGATGCGTAATTAGACTATTTCGCTTACAATTACGAATTAAGAAACCGACGCCTTCAAGAATGGACTAAAGATTTTGAAGGCCCTCACAAATCTCTAAAAGTATTGATGGAATAATAGCAATTTTAAACAATTCAAAAGAACCAAATAAAACGCCAACTAATCTTTTTATGATTTTAGGGCTTTTAATTATAAAAAAAATGAATGGAAAGATCAAATCATTATTCTTTAGCATCGACCCAAAAAATTGGTCTATAATGATGAATTTTAATAAATTTTATTTTTGCTCCATTGTTTCTTAATCATTCTGAATTATTTCTACTCATAAAACCCTCAACATTTTCCCGTGTTTATTTATAGGAGCAGTTTCTGGGATGCACGGACGGCATTTATAACGACTGGAATTTAGGTGTATGTATTTGTTTACACATACAACCCTCATCAAGACCCGTGAGTCCATACTTATGCCGTTGAGGAAGCCCTCGCCAAAAGAAGAACGAAAAAAGATTGAATTGAAACAAGAACCATCGCTTCATTGTATAATGTGAGAACTGAAAGACAAATCGGAAATTTTATTAAGTTAGATAGACTAATATGTCATGACTAGGTGTGTGACTTTCTTAAGTAATTGAAGTTCAGTAAGAAAAAATAAGCAGTTTTTGAGAAGAGTTGAGGGTGCAAGTTTCTTAAATAACTGGTTCAACTTTGTCGTTCATTTCTCGACCTAGAATTGCACTTTTTTCGTGTTAATGTTGTGCGGACCAGCAAACCTGTTTGAATCTAAATCTATGTTTTGCATTGGAAAACTATTCAACTCAACAAAAAGTAATGAAGAAAATTTCTTAATCAGGCATAAGTAGTGTTTTAAAAGAATTTTTGCTTGGATCCCAATTAAGTAATCACACAACATTTTCAAAACCTCCAGCTTTTCAGTGAAAAAACTAATTCGGTTAACTCCGTCTTGGAAAGACCACAATACTGCTTCCTGCTCTCTTCCCAAATCCGGTAATTTCTTGTAGTAGACTCGGTGTTGTTCAAATGCTTTGAAGATATCAACGACGCTTGCACAGCTTTATCTCTCAGGAACTTTTCTTTTTTAAGAAGAATTCTTGTCAACTTCTGTAAGATTTTCTTCGTTGGACTCGATTTTCCTTTTCCGTTTGGATGTGTTATCTGACATCTCTCCCGTTTTAAAATGTTGGCCTACACCATCCGTCGATTCTTGGGGAATTTCCATTTCTCGAAAAAGAATGTTTTGTAATTAAAATTCGTGGACCAGATCTCTTTCAGTTTCTTCTTCATCAACTTCTCCTCTTCTTCAAAATGCGTGCAACCAAACGTGGAAGTTTTGATTTTTTTGCTTTATCAAACTAAATGCGTGCTTCGCAGAGTAGGGGATTATTTCTCTGTAGGAGGAGTTGTTGTTGTCTCATACCATGTAGCAGTAGCTTCCAACCAACCTTGTTGATTGTATTAACCCATTTTCTACAATGGACTTAGCTTGACATTTTAGCCAAACTTTGTAGGCTCGATACACCTAACAACATCTTTCAGAATTGGTACTTACTACTTTTTAATGCTATCTAATCTAGAATTTACTTCAAACACCTATGTTTTTTTATATTTTTATGATTTTTTTGTTCAAAAATTTTCAACAATGTTTAAACAAAATTTTACAAATATTGCAGCTATTTAAATTATAATTAACTTTTAAGTTGTTGCAAGGTCTACTCCTATTTGCCTCAACTCTCAATGCATTCTTCAGAATCTTAAAAATCTTGTAAAACCTTATGACATTTTAAAATCAATTTGTTAGCCATTTTTTAGAACTAACATCCAGTCTTATTCCTTCCATAATATATCCATCAAGTCTCCTCGATTTCGAATGAATTCAAAATTATCTCTCCAGATAATTGCGCAATTCAAATGTAAAAAAGGAAAGATTTTCAACAACAACAAGAACAAGTTATCATGTTGGATGGCTTAGACTTTAAGAGCAGCAAAGGTTTGTAACTAAAACTGAAGTTTTTTATGAATATTATTCCTTCATAGTAGTTAAACTAATAGATATAGACAAACTTCATGTTCAGCCAAGAGAAAGTCACTTGAATTTCCTTTTAAATTGTGTATCTCATTTTTATTGTATTTAACTAGATAGAGTATTTTAAAGTTTAAAAAACTATGGTTTTCAAACCAAAAAGTAGAAATTACCATTTACCCCCTATCTCCCAAAAGAATTTTAATTTCTCAATGATTTAAAAAAAATAATTTTTTCAATATCAAGAACATACTCGTTGTCCTTCCCAGCCCCTGTCCCAACCACTCTGGTCTCCCCTACATAGAAAACATTGAAAATTTCTTTATTTTTCTTGCAGCTCGTCTTCATGTCGACTTCAAATTGGCAATGAAAGGAATGATTTTAACAACAACTGACTTAAGTCAAGAAGAAACTCTTTCGATTAAAGAGAAAGTACAGCACATGGGTGAGTTATTCTTTCAAACTCAACTTTTTCAAGAAATGGACATTGAGAAAAGTAGATTTTGTTGGATTCCAAATTGAAGAAAAAGGAACGCTACGATTATCTCTTGGAAAAAGGGTTTATCTACCACAGCAAAATGAGATGTACCGTCGACGGCTGTGAGGTAACAGTTAGGGACAAGCCGAACTTCAAGATCATCACGAAGAAAAATAAAACAGATGGGTTTATTCTACGTTGCAATGGTAAAGTGATGGACTTAAATGGTGATAATAATAAACCGTATTCAGTGGGACCTATTCCAAGCAGTTCAATTCATGGTTTTAAAAGTCTTACACTACACTTTGCACGATGGCATCTCCTTAAAATAGAAAATTCCGTTGGAAGCGTTAAAGCCTAGTATATGAACTAGGCACGGGTGCTGTTGTTGATTTCGAGTATTCGAAAGTCAGGATTAAAGCATTCATCAGGGACGCTCCATTCAATTCTCCTATGAAGATTTGATCTGTGAAGTAGATGAGCGAAACCAACTGAATCTGCTGAAACCCTAGGTGGAAGCCTGCATCCACGAAGGATCTATCCTGCACTTTCCGAAATCAAAAAGATGGAGAAAAAAACAGTTGCTCTGTCATCAACTGAGCAATCTTGAAGTTGCAGACCCATCCGAGGTCAGATTTTGGAATCCCAGTACAGTTTGAAGTTCCAAAAAAGTGAAGCAGGAAGCATCATAGGAAAGGAACAACAATCATCGCAATTCCAACTGGAGCTCTCATTGATCTCTCACAGGTAAAAATAATATGTTGTTTTTCAAGACAGTTCCAATAAAATCCCGGCAACCGCCAGATGGATCCAGGTAGTCCCATTAGAATAACATGGTACTAAAATGTGGAATTTACAAAAACACCCGTAATGTTTTTACCCTGCCTGTACCTGAGTACGCTCTAACTACAATTTTTCTATGTCGACCCGACATATGTATACGAGAACATCAAAATTGATCTGGTGGCGGAAAAATAATTAGTATGGTTCCTCTTTTAAAAGTTTTTATACTAATAGTCATCATTACCGGATTTTTTTGTGGATTTGGGTTTAAACAAAAAAAAGTCATAACAAAAGAGAAATTGAGCGAGTGATCTGGCACTGTCGGATGCTACGACAACTATACTACAATTTTCAAACGTCCTCGTTTACTACTATGGAGCTTGGTTTACCAGGTATTAAGCCCTAATGGGCGCCAAAAGTCTCTTGGAGTTGAACCTCAACTGCAGCTTCATTTGTGTCCGAACTTTTAGAACTAAGGAATGTCAGATTTTCTTCATTGAGAACGTTGACGTCGTGATGGCGGTACGTTTCCACAATGTCAAATTTCTTTGTGGTGTTTGCTGGATTCTTAAAAACCAAAACTATCCCAATTTTCAAAGAAAACAGGGGAAGAATAATTATAAGTGTAATAATTCATTGACTTATTATAATTAAAACATTCTTTACCTTGCAAACTTAAAATTTTGTCTGTTGTTCGATTAGCCATTCCAACAAACACGCCTTTCAAGAACAATTTTTTTTATCGTTCAGAGTTTCAAGAGCATCATAGCAGATGACAGCTTCAATACTAGCATACTCAACGTCGGTTGCTTTTTCCCTCATTCGCTTGTTTTTAAAGCTCAATACCTTTTTGAATCCTTATATATAATAATTTAATCAAATACTATTATTGTTATATTATGATAAAACCAAACGTAAACTATTTTTTTACCTGTTTCGAGGAAAAGATTCGTCACTCTTTCATCTGGAGCTTCTAGATTATACTCCATTTTGAGAAATAACAAAATTTTAGACACCGATGCCACCAATTTACGGTACATAATTTTTAAATGTAGTTTACCCATTCCAGTGTTCGGGGATAAAGTAAAATTAATCTTCCATTCATCTGCAAGATCCATTTGTGAATTCTACTTCACAAGAAACTATCAAAAATAGAAAGAATGATGAAAACGTATAATTCAGCAATAATGTTTAATGAGTTTTATCAGTTCCGGAATTGGGTAACGAATAAGCCTCACTCTCATTTTCCTCATCAGTGGATGAATAGAAGAGAGAAAATCCAATGGCACCTGGATTCGAGGAATTGGAAACAATGGAAGCATTTGAACAAGATAAAATCTATCACATCCTTCTTTGAGTCCTTTATTTCAGTATTATGCTCGATAAGTTGTTTTGTAATCAGAAGGTGGATTATTCCTGGAAGGTCCTTTGGCTCAAAATAAGACGTCCAACTGGGCTTGTGGGCTGAATAACTTTCTATTTTGGCATAGACTATCAATAAATTCGTCAAAATAAAGTAATCAATTAAAAGCGACATCCCATTTCCCAAGTTTTTTGAATTTACGGAACTTTTTTTTCATTTACAGAAAAAGATTTTATTTTATTTATCACGACTTTTTGGTTGTCGCTTCTTCCACTGAATTTATAAATCTAATTGATTTATAAACTCCATTTAGTAGTTTTTCGAGTTGCAGTTTTTAGAGATTCTTAAGCGTTGAAAATTTCCATTGCTATTGCCCAATGTTAAAACTAAGTAAAACCTTAACTGTTCTGTAATAATGATAAAGAAAGCAGTATTCGAAAGAAATTGAAAAGCTCTGCATTTGTTCTTGAAATTTTGGTTCAACCAATATTTGGGAACAAATTTTACAGGGATACCTTTAACACCGATTTAAAACTTTAAAACAGTTTACATTATTTTACTGCAATAACTTCTAATGAGATCATTTTAAAATAAGTACCCGAACCCAGTGAAAGATGCCCCAATAAAATATTTTCACCTAAGGTTTTTAATTTAGATCTTTTTCATTTTTTTTAAATATCAATGGAAACAAAGTAATAACAGACAGCATTGGACACTGCTACTTCAAAGTCACATACGACCTTTTCAATATAAAATTTTTCTTTTTCCCCATCAAATCCAATGATAAATAAATTAATGAATCCCATGATAGAACTATCAGATATTTATCAAGACAGATAATCAATCTTCTTCTGTTTCATGAAACAAAATTACGGAGCCTACTGGAACTTGCTAAATGAGATCATCGTATTTGATACATCGGCACAGATATAACATTCAACATATTTAAACATATTAAACTAACCCATAGAAATTAACTGGGGATCCTTTTCTGATATATAAATTTCAAACTCGGTGACTTTAAGGGCTGTTAGCCTGCTTAGATTCTGGTTGGTGTTGATTTAGCCTCTAAATTAGTTGGTTTAGAACCGTGTAAATCAAAATCTTTTTCGTGAAATTAAGAGGGAAGGGAATAGGTAATTTTCTAAGCAGGTTTCAAGTCCTTGCTTCAAACCTTTGAGGTAGAGCCGATCCTTAAAACACATTTCAGAATCTGTCTGGCAGGTGTTACGCGTTGCTTAAGCGTCGATTTCCAGCCTAGATAAATTTATTTTATACACTATATGATTTACAAACTTCTTCCGTTTTTTCAAGTAGAACACGGTGATATGCTTTTAAAAGCTTTTAAATTTTCATAACCTTTCCCTTTTACCTATATTTGGTATTTATATGGCAAATACACAATTAAGTCGCATCAAGTAACAATTTTTCAAACAAATATTTTTTTAAATTTATTCGTTATTTCCTCAAACATGCATCTATTAAAATTGTAAAATTGTAATTTTTAAAAAAATTAAAAATTGGGGAAGAAGGAGAAAAGCGCTGAGAAGGATGAAGACGTAGAAACAAAGAAGAAGACGAAAATCGCCATTTTTCAATATTTATTTATTAAAAATATGAATTTAATGCTTTTCTTGTGGCTGCTGGGCTTTCACCCCGGTTTGAGTTTCTCCCTGACGGCAAAGTCTGACATCAAGGAGAAGACAACCAACTGAATGCCACTCGGCCACTCCTAATTGAATAACAAAAGATAAACTAATAATTTATTTTTCGAAAATATCAAATCATCAATTTTTG
This sequence comes from Chydorus sphaericus, assembly GCA_030141595.1. Classification (NCBI taxonomy): domain Eukaryota; kingdom Metazoa; phylum Arthropoda; class Branchiopoda; order Diplostraca; family Chydoridae; genus Chydorus; species Chydorus sphaericus. The sequence goes on along the minus strand of CM057926.1, from coordinate 3,300,474 downwards.
AAACATCAAAAATATTTTCGTAGAAAACAATGTTTAGTCTTTCCACTCGCAAATTTACAAAGTATAGTTTAATAAATATTAAACTGGTCACATGTTGCAAACTCAGTTTCATTGACAAATGGTCGGTGGCTATATATAGCGAGTTTAGATGTCACTTTGAAATCATATAACTTAGCAAGTAATCTCTCTTGGAAAAATCAGAAAAATTAGCTTTATGTTTTAAGCATTTTATTGATATTCTTTAGAGAGGGATTTTACATTGGTGCTTTTGGGCTAAAACGAAATTGATCCATATTTCCACCCACTATTGTAATAATTCTGAAAATATTAATTATGAAGGTATCCCATTAAAAAATTGATTATTACTAGATACCTCATTCTGATTTGCATTTACAAGGTATGTAAAGAAAGATTAACACTGAGTTCCACTTTTTTAAATTGCTAATATTGAAATACAGTATGGTTGAAATAAACTTGAGGGGCACACATCACTAAATAGCTAAAGGCCCATCAAGTTTATTTGAAACATGCTGTACATCTATATTATTTGGAACCATATTGTAACACTTTCTTTTTCCTTTCTAAATTATTTATTTTTAAAAATTAATTTATCCCCATTAATAGCTGTTGTACGAATTATTCCACGAAACATCTTTTTTATCCAAAATAGCCCGGTAGTCAAGACTTTTTTGGTTTCGTCAGTTTTGTTTCTTTCAACTTCAAATTCTTTTTCATCGGTTAGGTAGTGATTTGAAATAATTAAAAAAAAGCTCAAAGCGGAAATTAGTTTTGTTTCCGATTGTTTTACTTTTTTATGCTTTAAAACTTTTTAAAATCATACATTCAACCTAAACAAAAGATGTTTTGCAAGTATTAGTTTTTATTTTATTTTCCAAAGCGGAAGGGATTAAATATGTAGGAAAGAAGAAGCCTAAAAAGCAGAAAATTTCGTTTCAGGGTAAAACATCGTGAATTTTGAAATGTGATTTCCGTTATTCTGTTACCAAACTTGTTTAGACAATGGTAAAGGAATAATACAAGAGATTAAATGATAAACTTCCTCCTACCGGCAATGATATTTTTGAAGCCTTAACAATCATTAAAATTTGTTGTAAATGATATAGAAGAGTTACTTAAATGTCTGGCATCCTCAAAGCAACTGTCCATTACTATGCCACACGTTTCAAGACAAATTTAAGATACTACCTCACACAAAAGTAAAGCCAACCTTCATCATCTTCAAGTGTTGACTACGAGCAAAAATTAAAAGATTACTTGATTGAATCACAACAGAGGAGCCATTGCCTCAGCACAACAAAGCCCAAGAATCTCGTTTAATTTTTGCTATTTTAATTCCATCCAAATTCTTATGGGCATATGGGCTTTTCAAAAAAAAATTGGTATAAGAAAAAGGCTCCACACTCAAACGTTGCCCCGCATACTAAACCTTGCTTCTAAACCCTTAGAAAGAACCAACTACGGTCCATTTAAGTGTCATCTTACAAAAAATCATGCAAACTGTCAAAGGTAGCATCTTGGTCGACGTGTGTTGATTTATGAGGTGCAACTTTTTTTCCAGACCACCTATTCAGCGTGCATTTACTGACCTCAACATCAAGAAAGATTTCCAGGCTATAGGATTATTCCCTTCAGATACCGATGCCACCTCTCTTACTATGTTTGTAGCATCTGCAGTTACAAATTAACCCGGTATAGATATTGTTAAACTATTTAAATTTGTTTTTAAGTAACATTCTCTTGGAATATTAAAGCAACAATCCCTTCGCGTAGTGTCTTTCGCCAGAATGGTTTTACAGTGGTACGGATGGTACACTGGATAAGATTTGTCTACCATGATGACATTTAATCCTTTTCCCCCTTAAAATGTTTAAACTATATGTCATGAGATTCCACCTTCTCTCCCTGTTCGTCAGAATATAGCACAGCTTTCAGAAGCTACCTTGAGCCAGTACCTACTTACCCATCAAGCAAGTTGACATTGACTCCAATCCCTATTGCCGCCGTTGATAAACCAGTCACAACTTCTTCTTACCCTGACACGATTGAACTTTGTTTAGACCAGACGAAGTCCAGACCAGCTTTTAAGAAGTACTGTTTCATATTCTGGACCAATCTTTTTTAATCCACAAGAAATTCTCCCAATACTACAAGCCTCGCAAAGTGGTTCAATAGTTTAAAAGCAAAATAAAAGATTATATGCATCTAGATGTCTCACTAGTTCGCCAGAAACGAAGAGAATTAGCAAACAATTCGACGAAAAAAAGCGCAAAAAAATGCCGAACCCCGAAAAAAGAGTTTGTCGCCATAAATTCAAAACAAAGGATTAAAATAAGACGGAAATTTGGAAATTTTGCAAGGAAAACATGAAAATATTTATGAAGAAATAAATGAGTGTCAACATAGTCAAAAGCGATGTGTTATTAACCGAAAAAATTTGAGATTGAGGGGAAAACAGACAATTTGTCATGCCTTAGGTAAGAATTTTCGTTCGGTATTATATTTTATAAACACAAGATGACATTAAGAAAATTATTGTCAGTTGATTACAATAGAACTTCTCTCAACTCAACTCCACTTGAAATAAATAAATTGAAACCAAAGACTTCACGTACCCTTCCTTTTTGGTTTAAGTCATACATTTTGTATTAATCTCTTCCCATAGAGCTTTTAGAGTGTGAAAACGAGTTTCATGCTTATCAAAATGTTCCAATATGTCAAAGAATAACACGATTGGTATAAAATCGCCACTGGCTGGTGGCCAGCTGAAAAAAAAACTCAAAAGACATTCTTGGTGGATCATCGAGCCACGAGTTAACCTTCGCACTGCGATAAACAGGTGATAAATTTAAAGAAACAAATCATTATTGAAGATTGAGCTATATTAAAGACAAGTCAAGAATCAATACTTGTCATGAACAACTGAAATTGGCTCCACCGTTGGATATAATGCAAAAACTTCCATAACAAAGCATATACTATTACGAGTCGATCCTGGTTTGAACCATCTTTAAGATGCATTCATTATTTGGTTGTGGCAAGAAAGCAACTACTCTAACACTATTGGGGATACTGGTCCGTTCCGTTTCGGTATATGAAGATACCACCCCTTATATAATCAATCTATAACAGTGAAAATAAAACGAAGAGTAACTCTGGATAATGTTTTGTGGGCTTAAACACTTGTAAAGAATATCATCATTGTGAACTTAACGTAACCAAAATTGTACTTTTTTACGCAAATTTTGCTAGAAAATTTAACTCTTTCTGGTTTTCTGGTGAATGTAATTGGCCACTGTATTACATGACTCAATTTTAGGATTTTTTGTAATTTTAAAAGAGAGAGGCACAGTGGCACACTATCAGAGGATGACATAAAAAAACTCGTGGTTTTCTAAGTGACAGGATTATAATCTGTATTTGCCAAATATGAAGCATAAAAAATGAAGCAAAAAAATGCGGCTCTTCCTCCAATAAGGAGCTTGTGATAAAAAAAGATTCGGTTTTCCTGTCCAAACTAGTCCCACAAAAGACCAGTTACAATTCATTAAAGAAAAGTAAAATTGCAAAATAAAAAAAAAATCGTGTTAAACTAAATCGAAGGGGCTTTTTAAATGCATAAGGAAAATCATTTCGAAAACACGAAAATATCACGAAATAAATATTTCAATTACTTCTACGATAAAGTTATTTTTTAAACTAATTTTTTAAAAAGGACGTCATATAAAAACCCATATCGGATGAAAAAAACGTCGTGAAGACGTCCAGTGTGCAATAAAGCACGGTCCAATATAACCCCGCTCTCCCCTTTTTATTTATATATTTTTTAATTAATTATTTTTTTATGTCAAATTATTCCATATTTTAATTTAATACCATTTTGTAGGTTTTTTGTATTTGCTTAAGAACTTGTAAATGGAGAATAGTAAAAGGAGGGAAAATGTTATGATATTATACTCTGAGAAGAGTGGGTTCAGAAAATGTGAACAATTGATAAGAAATTTCTGAACGTATTTATCCGGCCAAAAGCATATTTAGAAAAAAATAATTAACGTGTACTTTCTTTTCCACACTTGTTTCCTGATTCAAGTTTTTTTTTTTATGGAGACAGACAATAATTGAATCCAAAAAAACATTTATGGAATTAAAATTGGATTATTACCCCATCCACGTCGGTTGCATCTCCACGAGCTTATTCTGCATTTCAAAACTCAACAACTGTTGTGACGAGTCGTAGACCCAAACAACCACTGAGTCCGGTATTTTTGATGGATGAAAAGCGAATTGATAGTATCTGGGTTCTGGCGGATTCGGGAAATGGTCGTGATGGTCTTATCAGGAGTGACATGATTCCAGATTCACAAAGACACAAAATTAGGCCAACCAGCCAACGCATCAGAGCAGCGGATGGTAGGTTGGTGCCGCATGTCGGATCGATAAGATTGACGCTTACCTTTCTGGGCAAAACAGTAAAGGCAAAATTCCTAGAAGTAGAGAATATGGATGATGACTGTGTGGCCGGAAGTAATTTGTTATGGAAGTTTGGCCTAAAGTTGCCCGTCTAGCAAAAAGATATTGTTGCTTCGCTGAACGGCATTGAAGAAAAATGGTGGAATATGCGTGAAAGAAAGAACTGTTAAAGAGCCTACGTCACAATCCCCATTAATAAGAAGAAAAAAAAGATGCGCTTGTTGACTCTGGGTGCACGTACTCTCATATAGCTCAATCGTTATTAACAAAGACACAGAAGAAGAACGTGAGGCCCACAACAGAGGTGTCCACGTTGATAGGTGGCGGCCAACAACGAGTCCTTGGGCTGATTTACAGTACCTGGACATTGAATTGGACGGTGTAATTTCTACAATGGAGTTTCGAGTTAGTGATACAAAGGATGACATTATCCTTGGAATGGATTGAATCAAACAGATTAATTTAAATTCGAAACCACTGATTTATCGATTGGTGAAATTCGGATGTCTCTATCATTTATAATTTCAGATTAATAATTAATTACGTCTCGAAATGTTCTTCAAAATTCAATCTTTGATCAACTTAGGTAACGAAAATAATAATTTTGAAGTGGCGCTATATAAAATAAAATTACTCTAATAGAGTGCTCATTATGTTCTTAGTTGGCCCCTAAAAGGACAGATTTTTAAAAATACATTATGGCTTAAATTGATTTCTATGTGAAGACCCATTTAAGTCGTTTTCACGACTAGGTTCCAGTGCTCCTAGCGGATTTTATAAACTTATTTATAAAATAAATCGCTTTTGGTATTTAAAATAAGGGTTATTTCAACAAATAAATAATTTTACATTAAATTTGAATAATAATTTCTTCCTTTTCATTAAAAAAACGATAAAAAATCAAATTTTCCTCCGCTAGAGGCGTTGTTTAAGGGTAAATTTTAAGGCGCGAATCGAAAAATTTGGTATCTTTTATAAATGCATTTATCTAGTAAACCACTTTGATTTAAAAGAAACAGTTTGTAAGGGGCTCAGAGAAAGCACAATGGCCTGTAGGATACAATACTTTATTTAAATGTTTCCCGACTTGAACGCCCAAAAAGCGTACGAAAGTTGGAAGACGAATTTTAATTTATAAACCTTAAGTCCTTGAATCTCCGAAACCATTAAAGCTATTACTTCGTTCTTTACAGAATCTGGTTCAGCACAAAAAAAAATTTAAAATGTTTAATGACTACTTTGTTTTTAAAATGCTTTCCCGCTTCAATTTTGAAAATATTCCCACAAAAGCAAGCCTTCTCTCTCCTTTACTCGGAAAACCTAAGCTAACAATACAGTTAAGTTTTATTTAAAAATTAAAAAAAAAACTAATTTATAATCTGGTTAATCTAAAAAAATAATAATCAGAAACGCCATTCACATTCGAATGTAATTGCAATAAAAATATTCTGGTTTTTAATTTGGCCAAAAAATGAAGGTTGATGCTAATTGGTTTATTTCATTTTCATAAATTTCCATTAAGAAAACATTTCCAAACAGTTTTTTTTTTCTTTTTACAAGAAGCGGAAACATAAATCTCAAATATCCTAAGAAACACACAATGAGTTTTAGTGGTTCTAGTGCCGTTTGGAAGCGAGGGGCAACCGACTCTTAATTTTTACTGATTTTCTTGGGTTTAGAAAACTAAGAAAACGCAAAGAAAAGCAAGAAAAGTTGGAAAATTTCAGGAAAAATGAGAAATCTATCGAAATTTTTCTAGAAAAAGCAAGAAATTTACTGCCTTTTACCACCTTTTCTTGCTTTTCTAAGCATTTTATTCGTTTTATATTTTTTTCTACGCCCAAGAAAACGAGTAAAGAAAGAGTCGATTGCCCCTCGTTTGGAAGTCAAACCATGTTATCGATCTTTATAAATTAATGGTTGTTGATGAAAAAAGCCCTGGTAAGTCCATGGAAGTAGCGGCTGCAGCATTGGAGGGGAGAATAGTCTCCTAAAAAAAGTTTAATTTTTTTTTCAAAATTAACTTTACACATTTAAAGATTAGAAATTCGCCGTCATTTTTTGCAAAAATAAGTACCGCGCTAAGGAGTATATAACATCAAAGAAACTCTAGTGAGCAAACTTCGTATTTTTAGTTCTATTAGTTATTAAAAATCAGCACGATCCAAACCTAAGAATTAAATAATTATTCAAATGCTAGTCCAAAAATGTTGCTTTTCATGAAGCGTTTTTCGCAAATTTATAGGTGTTTAAGGGAGCTAATTTCTACTAGAAATAGTCACCACTGGATCAGAAAGGATGGCGAAACACTTTTATTACAGCTTCAAGTGTATATAATAATATACGGTTTCCCTTTTTTAACTCGATCCTTTAAAAGTTTAAATGTTTAATGCATATTATGGAAACTAGGTGATAAAAAACAGCGAATTCATTAGTTATCGATTAATTTCATTAGAATTTACGACTAATTTACTCTCAAAACCGATAATTAATACTGCTAATCTATTTCATTGAGTAAGTTACAAACTTACAATTAAGAACTTTGATGTAGGCAGTGCTCTTAAAATTCAAAAATAATCTGAATCGATTCAAAATTCAAATTCAATTTTTGTTTTTATTTTGAATTGTGTAATTCAGATTCATGAATCTGAATTTTTCATCGAGATTCAACTCAAAAAGATTCAAAAATAATTCAATTTTTTGCCGATAACTTTAGCATATGTTTAGGGTTAAGCCAAAAATTGGTTGATGGATCTGAGCAGTAAACAGAAAAAGAAAGATTTAGTTAATGTTTGGACTCTTTCCCGACTAAACATTGACTGAAATATGTTGTGAAAGGGATTTTCACTAATATGTGCGATGCCTAATGGGAAAATTCCCATCAGTTACCATGGCAACGCATTGAATTAATTCATTTGGAGAAACTTGAATCGATTAAAAATTCAGATTCACCTGTTTTAAAATTGAATCGATTAGATTCAGATTCAACGTTTTTTGAATTAATTCATGAATTAATTCAAATTGAATTAATTCAAGTTTGAATTTTAAGAACACTGGATGTAGGCATATTAATCAAATTAAGAAAAATAAGAAATAGTTAAAGAATCGATGTTATAATTGTGTTTTACTGTTGGTTAAAAAAAATTCGTTAGTTAGAATTCAAACTAATAAATTATTTGTTTTTATTTTTTAAATACTTGTAAGTGACAAGCAATAATTTGTGAATTATAATATACGAACTTACAATTTTTTAAAATATACAGGTCAGATAAATAATTTAAAAAGTGGGGGAGAAAACGTTGACTCCTTCATTTATAAATTTTAAAACATACTGAAAGGGTTCTCCAAAGAGGGGAAAAAACTGTCTTTTTGCGATTATTGCGATTATCCTAGCTTACAAATGGTACGCTTGAAAATTTTCGATCGATCATCTGGCTTTTTTACTTAGATTTTACCCCATATTCTTTCCAAACAGACGTAGGCTAAGCCACTACTATTTAATCTAATTTACGGGGTTTTGGTTCCTTCGCATAAATCCGTTATTCAAAAAGGTAAGTGCGAAAAAGTAAATAAATATTGGTATTCATATGCAATATTTGAATATTAATGATTAAATGATTTTTTTATAATTATTCATAAATGAAGGAGTTTTTTAAACATTGGGTTTCTGATTCAAGTAGAACTTTTTGTAAAGACTTTCACAAATATTTAAATCCCGGAAGAGTTAAGGGTACTAAATTTGTGTTCATAAAAACCGGGAAGCTTTGCTCAATCGATTAGTAAAATTCACTGGTCTGTATCGGTTATAGATTTTGAGATAAAGCTCGTTGTTTTTCCAAATTGAAAAATTAACTTCCCATTCTTTATAAAATACTTTTGTAATAGGATTTGAATTATTTTAGTCTTAATTTTAAATGGAGTGTTGATCAAGACCTCGTTTTCTGAAATAGCGACGTTGGCTCTGACACCGAAAGGCGGGTTCATTCCTACGAACATAACGGGTCATCATTGATTTTTATTTGAAAATGCGATATCATTTATGAATTTTCAATGGCTCGTGCAGCAACAGGAAAATCACTTAGGAAAGAGGTATTAATTATTATATCTTAAAAAGTAAGAGTATTAAATCTTTGAGATTATTCAAGACTATATTTACCTTTGGGCAGTGTCTCAGCTTTCCTGGAACGTCGAGCAGAAGATCTAGAGTCGCAATCTTTATTTAAATTTTTTGAAAAGTTTTAATTTAAAAAATACCATATGTATCTGTGTTGCTTCATTTAGTTATTTATACTCTTTTGCTGTTTGGGCATTTTTTATGCATGTATTATCGGTGCTTGCATTATACAAAGATTTTACATTAAAACTGGTGGTTAATTATTATTTTATACTATTTAGATTAAATTGTATTTCTATTAAATAATCTATTATATTGTTATTATTTTAAAATCTACATTACAATAATTTATAAAGTACTTCATAAAAGAAAAGAAAACCATATAATCAAAGTAGAGCCTCCGCTCTAATAGAACAATTAATATTTTCTTATGTTTTAATAAACTATATATATATTTATATAAATATATTTGCATCTTTTTCGTAATATTATTTCTGATAATAAAAAAACAATTCAAAAAAAATTTATGGGAGAACTACACACGGGAAAAATCAATAAAATAATGAATAAATGAGATAGTGAAATTTATATGAATAAAATTTTTTATATAATTCTTTTTATGATTTCTCGTTCTTGACATATGCATGTGTGCCTTTCAATAATAAGATAACACGTGGATAAACAGAGAACATAACCTAAACACAAGTCAAGAAAAAATCCAAGAAGAAATAGCTTTTATCCTAAAATGTGTAGATTACTCCTAAAAAATTAAGTAAGTGTCGGAAACTCGGGAGTAGGAGTATAAATCTATTTTTTTCTATGGTTGATTTAGCAAACTCAGTTATAAGTCAGAAATATTTAACGAATATCTTTGATTAAATAAATATCGAATTTAACTTTTTTTCGTTCCCACGTTACGATCTCCTGTTCAGTAAACCCGGTTATTGATTACAAAGGAGTAAACACATAAATTGACAGCTAGTAAGGTCAATCTGTGAATTTTTGTCACGAAACTGGGAATCAAATCCCACACAAAAAGTGAAAAATGAACATCATACAGATTTATAACGATATTTTGTAGAAAAAATGCTCCGTCCGTAGCTGTTGAGGTAAAATTTTAAAATGCAAATTACGTTGCGTAACAATGCATAAAATGTAAATTAAAGACTAAATTGGCATGAAAATAGTGATATCTTACAGATATTAAAATTTTAAGAAACCTTCTCAATCATATTGCTGTACAATTTTTTTTAAGTCTGCCCAAAAACAAATGTTTTAGTTCACTATGTAACTGCTGTGTGGGGATGAACCCTTGTTTTAATTAATATAACAGGTACTGTATTGAAAGATTAAGCTTTTATAAGTGATGGACATAGCACAAGGAACGCCGTCATGAGATTATAGTGATTTCAAAATTCACACGCTTAATAGATTATGATGAAAACCCCGAGAAAATCCTTTCCTTTGCGCATTTGCGTTTTAGTAGAATTTTATTCATTTTTAAATACAAACTTTTTATGTTGGTTTCTTTTGCATATAGAAATCACAGCTACATTTGTCCTTTATTTTATTTTTTAAATGAAATAAATCGAAAACAAAATTGATATTTTTCATAGTTAACAAAAGTTTCAAGAAAAACGTAAATTATATTTTGAAATATACGATTATCAATGATGTGTGTTTAAGTGATACAAATAAATCTTAAAAACGTTTATTTCGATTCTGAATAGACATCTCAGTAATTAAGAGCTGGAAACTGGGAAACTGTGGAAACTAGAAACGGGGGCTGGAACACCTCTTGAACCGTTTTCAAAGCACTAGTTTTGCACTCTCTTTGTAAAATTTTAAAAGAAATTGTAAAAAGTTGTGATAATTGTTTTTAACGCTTCTTTTATGAGTCAATGAGGAATTTTTAGGGGACCCCATATCTTATTCTTATGCGGAAAAGGGCTTAGAGCCTTCAAAGTAAAGTAAAACTTTAACTTGGAAAAAATCCTATAAGTTGAATGGTTCAGGTTACAACATCACCGGGTTTTCGCATAATTAGTAAATAACTTTAAACTATGGAAAATCAATAAAAACTTAAAATTTTGCGTACTTTGGCCACGAAATTTTTATAAACTGAATCTTACAAAACGCAGATTTTTCACTTAATTTTGAAATTTAGATGTGTTCCATTGTTTCTATTAAGCCTCCGAAATTCGAATATTTTCTTTTGATAAAATCACAGGAATTTTCTCCATTTACCGAGAATTATTTTGACGCTAAGCTGTTTACCTCAAACACACCAAAAACCTAGCGAGTATTAAAATAAACTTATGTTTTGGTGGTAGCTATGCAAAATATTTCTTCTGATATTGTTATAATTAATTTTAACTCATATAAAGCATTTTTTTATGTTCCATTGTTTCTATTAAGCCTCGAAAATTCAAATATTTTCCTTTGATGAAATCACACTAAGTTGCCCCATTTACCGATTATTATTTTGACGCCTAGCTGTTAACGTCAAACACACCAGCGAACCTAGCGGGCACCTAAATAATTTTATGTTTTTGTGGTAGCACGGCAAAAAAATTCTTCTGAATGGTGATATAATTAATTGTAACACACATAAACCATTTTTTTTGTTGTACCGTTCACGGTGTATGTCTTCCTAGAACGGGTTCGACCGTAAGAGAACATGGTCAATTGGTCTCCGTTTGCTGCTGATTGATAAAAGGGCTCGCAGCCCGTGTTTACACCATCTTCTTCGCGTTCTCGCCGAAGACATGATCCAAAATGTTAGATTTAAACACGCGTCCCCGACGTTTGAGTGGGATCGTCCTTTCTCCTCTACAATTTCGTAATCTGCTCTTGCAGTCTTACCCTGTAGAAGAGGTCGCATACGGACCTAAGCTCTAATGTTTCCTTGTGCATTCATTCACCGGTTTTGTTCCAAACGCCGAAGCCTACGTTCTTCATCTTTGTGAGAGGTGCAGGATTTAAGTAGCGTTGAGCTAGACTTTTCATTCCCATTAAAGTAGATAAGTGACGTATTAGAGTAGTCAGGAATGGCAACACAAAGGGTGTGTACATCTCTAAACATGTTGTTCAACATATATTTTAGAATGTTGCCAGAGGTTACAATCCTTTGGACAACCCCCATCCCAGGTTGCACCGACACTCCATAGGCATCTTTGAGATATCCGTCTAACCTGTGCATTATCCTATCCATATCTTAGCTATTTTTTTTCTTTTTGCCATCCAATAGATATCCTTTTTGGTTAACCAAAAGTTCGAAAGTAAAAAAATTAATTGTACATCATCCTATCCATATCCTAGCTATTTTTTCTCTTTTTGCCTTCTAATAGATATCTATTTTGGTTAACCAAAAGTTCGAAAGTAAAAAAATTAGTTGTACATCATCCCATCCTATTCTTTATCAAATTTTTATCCCAAAGATATCTTTGGGAGATGTAAAAAATTGCACATCATTCCCAATTACTATCATATGCTGTGATTGAAATGAAATAAATAATTTAAAAAATAATAATAATAAGAAAACGAATGGATTGTATTTTTTTCGGAGTTAAATGAGCTAATGACTTGCATCAATGCATTAAAAAAAATTAAGATTTAAATCTTCTTTTTTTAAGTTGATGACATCGGTCCCTCGTAATAATCTGTGGGTGATTTTCCGAGTAGCCAATGGACCTAAATAATATTTTGTTTAAAACATAATTTCTCAAAAGGATTAAAAAAAATTAAAAGACGCTTACATTTTCAGTTGGAGAACAGGTAGGCGAATGGATGGAAACTGCACCGGGCTCATTAGTTGAATCTAGCTTGAAAGGGGCGTAGATTGTTTAATCGTCATCATTGCTGGAAGATGACAGCTCTGCTGGTGGTCCGCCGCCCATTCCACTTAATTCCTGCGTCGAATTCAGCTTGAAAGGGACGTAGATGTTTTTTTCAGCGTCAATGTCTAGGTCGTTTTTGCTAATAGAATACGACTGCTGTTGCAGCTGGACATCAGCTTTGTCGTTTTCATAAAACTTAAATGGGAAGTAGGCAGTTTTATCAACATCATCTTTATCTTCATCATTTTCACAATGGAACTCATAATTACACATTGTAAAAGGTTTTGTGATTTTGTATTAGTAAATAAAGGGGGAAAACAGGGATATATTGACGTATCAAAATAAGCAACGTTGCGCTGCGTCAACGTTTGCAGCGGAAACTAAGAAGCAATCAAGACAAATTTGTAAGTTCTTAATTTTTTATTATTTTGTAAATAATTAAACTAAGGGATTATTTAACCTCAATTATTATTTGATTTACTATCGCAGGCCCAGTTTTTCGCTGGAATCGGTTGGAACGGAGCTAGAGTTGCTGTTGTGAATGCCTGGTACGAAATCCTCACTCCTCATGTTGGAAAAGACATGAATCGAGAAGGGAGGAAGACAAAGAAGCACCATAAAGTTGGACTTTAAAAAAAAGGACGTATATTTTCTTACGAGGTGCGTTCAACTAAAAAAATGATTTATTATGAATTTTTAAAAATTCTTATTAAATGATGTTATATAGACACTCTGAAAACGTCGGAAAAGTACCGAACCGAGCTCACGGACGACCTCTTCTCAAATGCAACCTACGGTTATCTACGTAATTCTAAATATAGATACGTAACCTTCCAGAAAAGGTTTCAAGAAGGTGAAGAAGCTAACGAGGAAGAAACTTACTAATCCACAATGGTGATGGTGCAATCTCAAGTCTTATTTTTCCATTATTTCTTCTGATATTCCAAGTGGGAAATTTTAACAAAGTTGAAACTATCTTACTGATATTTTATCTGTTTCACCTCACTTTTAGTTTCCACTCTCCAGAATTTGTGTTAATCAAGATAGTCAACACATGATTGGAAACTGTTCTTAACTTTGATTGTGTAACCCTAAATGATTCTTGGAAGAAATTGTGTGTGAAATATTGTTTTATCGGTTCAATTACGTACTTCCGGGGTTAAATACGCTCATTCCAAGATGCGAACCATTTCTAATTGTGAGGGATTGTTGCAATCGCTCTTCGATGTACTGTTTGTCAGGTGAAGACGGCGCTGTGTCGCTGCCGAATTATTGCCTTTTTTCATGTTTACATCATCAAAGGTGTAAAGTGTTGTGATCCAGATTCTTAATAATCAAGTGAATACAAATTGAGAACCAAAAATATTTCATTGGTTTATTTATTAATTTTCACCATTTAAGATTGCTTTATCCCTGAGGGTTTTGCTTTAGCAAATAACCGACAGGTAACTAATAAATGTAAAAACCCTAAGGGCCTGGCTGGGGACTCTGAGGCGTTTAATGCGAAAAAATGTTAGCCACAGTTCCTGCATGCATTTCTAAATGACATGACAGAAATACTTCATTATATACCAAAATGATGCTGAGATCGAGTTACATGCCGTAAGAGGGTTTAAAATCCAATTCAATCAATTAAAAACATAATTATATTGCTTAGTTGGCTACTATGTTTACAGATGGCGTTGTTTTGTTATGATTCAAATGTCAATATTGAAAATTAATTTTGACTCAATTCTTATAAACAAAAAAAAACAAGCAATTAGATAGTCAAAAGCGGGGCTCCGTAAAAATAAAAACTGCTCGAGGAATGTTACATTATCAATTAAAACTATTACTGCAATTGATTTGTGAGGCCTTGGTTCGATCCCACTAGAAGCGTAATTTTTTTTTTCTGCAATACCATGTAATTTTTTTTATTTGAAAAGTGATGCATAGGATTTATATTCTACACAGGAATAAATTAATTTAAATGGTCAGAGCATTAGATAATAATTTGCTTAGGTTGAGGCCCTATTCTTCGATAGCATGAATAGAATATGTTCATGCAAGAAACATACTCATGTATGAAAATATGGAAAAGATGGTTAAGGCAGCAGGATTCCAAACAAATTTAGTGGGTTCGATTCCCACAATAGGAATTTTCCATTTTAATTCTTTTCTTGAATCTAGTTTTTTTTTCAGAAGGGTACATTGGTAAACTAATCTTAGTCCATTATTTTCTTGATAACTGCTTAAATAAAATAAAAAACACCCGGCATCCCGGCAAGCGACTGCGACCTTACCGAGGGGGGTACCCGCGAAGCGGGTCCCTCGGCAAGCGGAGCAGGAGTTTGCCGGGAACACCTTCATCCCCAACTTAAATTCACAGTAGTAGGCCATTAAATATGGCCCAAAGTGTTGATAATAATGTAGTTACGACGAATCAAAACCTCTTTAAGTTACGTAAGATTGCTAACTTCCTTCACGAAATTGGTTTTCAAAACAAAATAAATAGATTTAAAAAATCTTATAGATGATAATAGTTTTTAAAAAAATTGTTTTTACTCCTAGACCTACAAATTAAGACTAACAAGGAATTATTCAGAGTTGCTTATATTTTATTATCACTTGATAGTTTATTCATTTTTCTACGATTTATACAACATGTGTAGATATAAAAATCAAGGCACTTATAATTTTAAAGATATTATGTAAGATTTAATGTTTATAAAAATCGCTGTTAAACTAATACCCGAAGGCTGATAATTCATGATCTTGTTATATTTTAAGTTGTTTTAAGATAACTAGTGCGAACCAAACAATGTGATCCATTTAGCAAAGTTAAATCCGTGTGCATGCTCCATACTGGATCAATTTTTCGACATGTAAGTTGTAAAACAAACCAACCTATTGAAATTAAGAACGATATTGGCCAAACTAGCGCCAAAACCAGAAATAGTTTTAAGAATTTTGTTTAAATATGCATTTTTTTAAATCTTTCTTTTTTCAGCTTATTAAATATATGGTTTGAAAGAAAGGGCGAAACTGACTTAGCAGAATATAGTCTGTTATGAAAGTATAAGTGTTTCTATACTAATACTATTTTATACATTCGATGGATTACATCCACTTTATTTCATTTGATAAATAAGGAGAAGTTGTTGTATTAAAAAAACTATATTCAAGTGCTTCTTTCGAGAATTCTTTCCCTTTTTAGGTTATAAAGATTTTTCTCTTCTAGTCTTGTAGTAAAAGAGGGTAATAACCAAATTTATTACAAGATTATAGCAACTGATGCAAACATAAATATACTGCACATTGTTGTTGGATTTTTTATCCCTCTTTCCATTCTCAGCAATCGACCTGATCAAATAGTGATAATTATGAAAAAAAACTTCGACGAATTAAAATTTTTTTTTTTAAAAGGTGCAAGTTATTTTTACAATAAAATTGTTCCATTGTAAGCCCTTAGGATAATGAATTTTCAAATCCTCAAAGAATCTGAAAGTATGTCTCTCTAATCCCAATAAAGGTTGTTTGTCTCCCCCCCCCCTAATGGTCTTTTGGGTAAAAAATTAATTGAAAAGACAATCAAATAGATGTCGAGTTTTTTTTATTTTCCGTCGTATGTTATAAGAATTTATACAATAACATTTATTTGTGTGCAATAAATCTTGAAGCTTCTAAAAAATTAATTTCTCATGGTGGTTAGGTTATGTTAGGAACAGAAATAAAAAAAGATTTCGGCAAAAATTAAAAAAATACGTGTTATTTGTTATAAGTCATATCACAGATCAACACACATTACCCGTCATAAACAAATCAATTTAAACAAAAGGCGCTATCGCTACCGCTATTGCTATCGCAATCACTACTCCAATCACTACAACCATCACTTTTGCGATCAGACTGAGGGGTTCACCCAATTTTCGTCCTTTGCGTCATCGGGGTTTTCCCCCCCAAGCAATCGGTGTTATATAGTTCGTAAAGGGAAGAAACTTTGCAAAGAAGCTGGTAAGAAGTAGGGGCAGTTCCATCTTTGGTTTTATATGAGTTCCATAATTTGAACAAGGATTGATGCAGTGCGTCTTTTTTTTCAAAAATGGTCTTTTTAACAAACATTTTGTTAAAAGATAAGGCTGACGGTGCGATTGAAGAGTTTACTACTATGACAAATTCAACTTCAACTTCTTACGTGGAAGCACAAGCTTCAGATACGTAACTAGCCTCATTTGTTACAGCTTGAGTCAGAGGAGCCGGAAGAAGGGGAACAAAAGAAGCCTTGAATCGCCGAGATAATGGAACAAACTTGGGCTAGTGGGACTGTTGCAGATGGCTTCCTGCGCTGGTTTTCAATGATGGCAATGACAACATTATTTCATGGTTCCTTGATAAAGGCAAGTCTATTGTACAAATATTGGACTAGTTTTTGCGTTTATCAAATGTTGACCTGAATGACTTATTTACTGTGTTACCAGTATTTTAATGATTTTCTGACACTTTCAATGATTTTCAAAGACTAAACATATTTCGAAAAATGCATCCTTAAAAAATGGGCAAAAAGGTCGTCGCTAAGTGGTTGGAATCATGGCTTGGAAACTTGTGACTAAGCGGTTGGAAACGTATTAAAGTAATAAATGTAAATCGAACGCTTAGATACATATCCATAAATGAAAAATTAATATGTAAAAAGGAAATTACAAAAGTATTTAATAAAATGCTTAACTAATAAATTTTAATGTGTTACTAAATAGATTTATTGTTATTTTTAACGCAACTCTTTCGCAACAAAAATTAGGCGTAAAAACATTTGCATATTTTGATTATCTCTGGTAGTGGTGGTACCCAATGAGAATTTTTTTTAAGGAATATCGAATGACAAAAAAAGTACATTCTGTCGAAAAATGTCTTCACCGCCCCCAGTAAGTCTTAATGTATTGTAAATTTACACTGCAACCTCTTACATAACCTAGCATGCGATGATATTCAAGTTATGTCATCCTTTGTTGTGTGATAAACTAACAGTTCATTTTCTTATAACCATGGCATGTTCGCATCTTGTGCTGAAGTACCTCTGCTATAAAGATTGACTGAATGATAGGGGTCACTCAATACTGTTTTCTAAGTGAAAAAATAAAAAAAAATCGCGCCAATTCACTTTAAAACATGACACCAAAGTAATCCCAAGAATTATTTTATAATTTTTATAATTTATTTATTAACTGACTCAAATTTGCATAAAGCAAGCTCCCTCATCAAATTTTCTTGTCCCAACTCAATTTCTTTCAAGAATATGTGTTCTGTCATAAGGCCAAAGTGGACTAGAGAGCCAGCATTCTAAGTGTCACATCCATAACCGGGCCGGCACTGTAGCTGGATTTAATCATGGAAATGCAAACGGAATGTTCCAAAACCCTGGTACATTTTTTTTATCTCTTAGAATATCAAAAGACACTTGCGGTGGTTATAAAATAAAGTTATTAATGTTAAATCATAATTGGTGCAACCACAAGCTGTTTGTTTACGAAAAAGATTGCAGCAAACACATGGCAACTGCTATAAAATAAATAGGAGTTAACAATTTGACAAAATGAATAAAATTTGAACTTTGAAACTAAATATGAACACGGTTTTTCAAGAAACAATATAGATATTGGCTAAGTACTAAATGAAATTTTGAAGGTGACTTTAAATGTAATGTTCACTACGAACAAATTATTGATTTTTTAATTCTCCTCCGTGGTCCGACGGATTTGTCTTTCCTATTGTGGAGACTCCAACTTGATGAGTTGATCCATATACTCTTCATTGCTTATATCCATAAATTTGTTTGTAAAACGGAAGTTTTCTTAGGAGATATCTTTTAAGAGCATAATTAATAATAAATTCGATAATTTTATGTTGCAAATCAATTGTCAACTGTATATAAAAAAAATCGTTTATAATTTATCGTTAATAATTTATTTGTTAGAATTCAATAATTTAACTAAATTATGACAGAAATTTTACAAATTAAATATTTTGATACAGATTTTAATAGCCTTTTCCGGTCTCTTTTTTCCGGGCACATCATCGTGGATTGTCGCTGCTTTATTCTTGGTATACAGGGATTACGGTAGACTGGATGGTCACCACATGGATCATAACCTAAACTAAACTAACTTAACCAAACACAACCTGGAAGAACAACATATCAAAAAGCCGTCGGCTTAGACATTTTCATTTTATAATTTATCTCCTTTTCGTGAAGAAATAAATCCCGACGGAACGAGAAGAATGAAATTGAAACTACACAAAACCAATTTTAAATAAAACTTGGACAACTCGCTTTTCAGTCACCTCACGATGACGGTTACTTTCAAACAACAAGCCGAGACAGCAACCACTACCTTTCACTCTAAATAAGATAAACGCATAACAGTACTAACCCAGAAAATAGTCAAAATAACTAATTTTCAAAACTTCATAAAAAACAATCAACCTACAAAAGCAAGAAAGAATGCAAAACGACGCCAGACTGAAATTCCCGAAAAACGAATTCCTGATAAATACAAAAATCGCGCTAACGACGGAGGCGACAAAGATATGAAAGTCATAAATAAAATATGACGCCGCTACTCATCAGGACTAAAATAAGAGCCAAGTTCCAAATTTTACAACAAATCTCAGAATTTCCCAAAAGCCGTAGCTAAGAAAAATGACATAAAAGCACAAAAAAATTACACTGCGAGCACAGTCAGAAGTCAACTCTGCTAAATAACCAATCTAAAATGGTGTTCAAGTCCAGGAAACGTACAGTACCTTGACAATCAATCCTACCGATTACGAGGAATCAGAACCATCAACTTCTGCTAGACAATCAACTGTTATACAACAAGCTGCCACACCAATAAACCTATCTGCTGCTGAACCGGTATGTAACCAACCAAGTTATCCAAAGTTAACTGCAACAACTTCGGCTACAATTCAAACAGCAGAGATGATTAAAGCCATCATGTTGCCAATAATTGACCGGCTACACGAGTATTTAAGAATTTTCAAAACTATCAATCTATTAGCTCATAAAAACAGTAATGCTCACTTAAAATTGTTTGATCAACAAGGTCAATTGTTATAAATGCAAATAGGCCATCAAGTATGGCACGTTAGGGAAACTGGAGAAATAATTAAAAATCTACATATGCAGGCTACCACAAGCCAGCAAGATATCTCAAGAGGCAGCCAAGCCAGATCGCAAGAAGCGTTTCTACCGCACGACTTGCAAAGGATTATGTTACATTCTCTTGAAGATGACGACGACAACACCAGTTACAACAGCGCCAACTCTACTGAGACCAAAAACAACTTTAAATTTACCCTGGCATTATTAAAAGGTATTCTAATGATTGCTTTGCAGTTTTCAACAGCGGATAAATATTGTGAATCTTCATTGCTGTTTTACCTCATAATACAGCACTGGGTTTGATGATGAAATTAAGCAGGTTTAACGTTTTTATTATTTAACCCAAATAATTTTTGTTGTAAAATTTACCCGAATACAGTAATTTTTCTTTATGCCCACGACCAGTACAGTGTGGGGTCCTTTGAGTGCAACACCAATTTGAGAAAAAAACTGCCGTCAATTGTTTTACCAGATCAACCTTAAAAAAATACTCGGTCATGCTGAATGAATTTGTTACCATCTCCATAATACAAAAAAATGTTTCCAAAGTAGTTAGAAAGACAATAAATCATTAAAAAGAATTGTTTTGTCGTATATATTAAATACTTCTAATGAACACCAACAATAATGAATCCATCAAATGGTTGTGAATGCCGAGGAAATGGTTTGCTCAGAGAGCCACCCACGCCTTTCTTGCCAGCATATTATGAAAGGCAAGAAAAGCTAAATGATGTTTTTGCACATGCTACGGAACACACAATCTGAATCCTTCGCTCGATCACATGTAATTGGTAAACCTTACAAAAGGTGTAAAATAACTTTTTCTTATTTAAATTTATAAAGTAAACTTTCATATTTACATTATTTCAGAACAACCTTATGCACTTTAATATGGCATTCAATGGCATTGTGTCATGGTACATGTGGGTGTAAAATAGAGACAGATTTTTTCTCAAACATTGCCGTAGAGGCCGTGTCATTGATCATTATTGGAGATATGATCTCCGAAATCTCCATCACCTACAGTAAGTATTTAATTTTTTATGGGATTTTTTTATCAGATCGTTATTTCTGATCGCCTAGTATCAAATATTCCACCAAATGAGATTTGCACTTTTGATAGAAATACCAAATTTACCTCAGAAAATCTACAACATAGAGTAGTTACTATTACCTTGAACACTAGCTCCTCCATGCGAGCATATCCGGTATTATATACAAATTGAAGAAATAAAATAATTTTTATAAAAAGAATTCATACTTTTTTTCTGACAATAGCAGCACACACTAGCCGACCGATTAAAAGGTAGAAGCACATTCTGAGCATGTTTTTTTATAAATATACTAATTTGGAGCTAAAATAGGGTAAAAAGAATCGGGGATCTCTCTTTTATGCATTGAGCATCAGTCAGAGTATTATAAGTACAAAGGAATATGAGCAACCATAAGTGACAAGCAACTTATAATGATATCGGGTTATTTGCCCTCCTCTTCCGGTCTTCCTTCTGGCTTTCGAAGAAAGCCCTCTTACATTTTTCTCTGTTCTTGAACTGAGCGGAAGCACACGAACGGGGGAAGATCAACCACTACATAAATAAATACATTATTTAAATTTATTTTAAATACAAGATCAAAATAGTTCAGATCAGAGCCTTTCCCTACTCCTAGTTTTAAGAATGTGAAACTAAGCTAAAATAATATATTGCTAGGTCAACACCCACTCATATTTACAATCAAGATTGATTTTATAAGCGGAAAAAATAGTTTCCCTGTGACATGTCACATTAAATAATTAAGTAGAGAACCATGTGTTTTGCATTAAACTTATTTATTCAAGTGTGGAAACTTTTTATAATTTTCAGTTTGCATGAAGACAAATTCGAAGTTCTTTTTCGAGTTTCTCTTCTCAGTTTCTTGTTTTGCAATTGCTTTGAATTTTAACAACAAATATATGTATTTAAAAACAACAAAGTCGAATGTTGAGGGCACGTCACGTAGGGAATATCATTCTCAACGACTGATTTAATCACACATTGGAAATAGCTAGTTTCTAGGATATTATCGGTCAAAGATAATGTTGCGAGTGAAGCTTCAACAATACTAATAGACCAGAAAAACGTCTGAAGCCAACTTAAACCAACATCTTCCCTTCATAGCAAGTTAAGTTTCTACATTTTCAATGTTCTGGCAACCAAGTCCAAGTCCATATTGATTGGCGTTGAGAGTTGAGTTGTATGAATATGGATGATATTTTATATAAAAAAGACACACAGAGAAGACATGAGTTTCCGTTACACATATTCTTGTTGGTTTAACACAGTCAAGTTCTTCAGCTGACTCTAAAGTTGTTGCATTAAGCAGATCAACTTTCATTGTAGTTTTCATTAAAAAGTATTACTGAAAATGCTCTTCTCAGAGTAATATACATTGAAACTACAAACTCAGAGTTTCGTGGCTGAAATCTGTGTATACACATTGCATCAAGGGAACACCAAGTTCAACTCCCCCAATTCATATATATTACATTACAGTTCCTTTTTTACGAATATTTTGTAAACCGAATTCAACAAAGTTAAAGATTAACAAAAAAGGACATTGTTGCAATAAGAAACATAATAGATAACAGAAAATAGTAATATTTAAACGAATTGTACAATATTATTTATTTAAACCTTCCAATTAGGTTTTTACAAAAATTATGTGATAGTTTTCATGGTCCTTTTTTTCTCAATATTATGGTATCGAATTATAAGCTTCGCTTTCGCCAAGAATAGGACTCCGAAAGGTAAATAAATATGCGGTGCCCACTTTGGGTGACCAATGCAAGTTACTACTACTTTTCCCAAAAACCACTCGAAAAAAATTATGGATTGCTGCATATAAAAAAATAGTGTGGTAAGCAACATTATATCTGCATGACACTATCTTAAGTGATAACGACTTTAAATACTTATCAAATGGCAAACCCTGTCCCACAGCTAATTACTCATGACCGTAAAGATTGATTAAAATTGAGGAATAAAAGAATAGTAATTGATAACAGCAGAAGTTTATTAGAAAATCAAATTACATTATACTTTCATATAAAAAACTAAAGAAATTAAACATTCATGCATAATTAATGAGTTATCTCTCAAAACCTTTTATACCTTCACATCTTTTGACCCCATTAAAATGTTAAAACCATTTTTTAGTGGTTATCATTTTCATCATGTAAAAAGTCATCTTACTGAATAACCCGTCCTTGTAGTTTACATTATTCCAATTGCCTTCCATCTAGATAGTTCACGACTCGTCATTCTTGTAACCAACGTTTGAAGCCAAGCTAACACACCAATAAAACGGGTACGAGCACTTCTTCTGTTAAAACTCATAGAACTTCAATCGAGGTAGATGACTTTTCTCCAATTCTTCCCAAAGGAAAACTATATTTATTTCCCCCCAACATATATAAATGTTTTAATTTTAGGAATTTAACTCAAAGTTGCACACATTTCAGACAGAGAGGTGATGGCAAACGTCAGCCCGGAAAACTTTCACTTTCTGATTCTCAAATCCCTGCTTGTTATCGTTAAGGGTTTTTAAGTTTAAAGACAAACAGATAGTCAAATGCCAAAAAATTCCGTTGATTTACACGAATTAATCTAGCTACCACACTATTTCTGCATTAAAACACATTCATTTTTTTTAAACAATTACATTAAAAACTTATATGATAGGTGAATATCTAATAAGCTAAGATTCATTTAATAGTTTTCGTCGTTTCATCCTTTAATGCTATAAACCATCAAACATCTTAAAATTCGATTTTGAAAAGACTATAAAGGAAAACCACACAGCTAGCAAGCAGGTCGAATGGTCGATTTACCTTCAATGAAAGAGAAAAGTTGGCCGGAATGGCACGGAAAACAATGCATAAAATGAGCAAAAAACTGAATATACACCCATTTTGAGAGCTGGTCGATTCACCTTCAATGAAAGAGAAAAGTTGGCCGGAATGGCACCGAAAACAATGCATAAAATGAGCAAAAAACTGAATATACACCCATTTTGAGAGCTGGTCGATTCACCTTCAATGAAAGAGAAAAGTTGGCCGGAATGGCACCGAAAAAAATGCATATAATGAGCAAAAAACTGAATCTACACCCCCTTTGAGAGCTGAAACTACCACTGTTTGTATTGACTTTCGCCTAGAAACCCAAACGCCGGACTGGTATAAAAGTAAAAATAAATAGGAACTATAATTTAATAATGTAGCTATATCGTGTACATAGATACATTCGCCGGGCTCATCTATCTTTAAAAATTTTATAGAGCGTACATTTATATATTACATAGACGTAAATGAAAAATGAGTAACTCTGCCAAGGAATTAAATGTACTTTGATAGATAAACTGTAACTGTTGAATTTATTGTATCGATAAAGTCTATGTTGTAATGGCTACATTACTTTTTTCTTAAAGAAATTTTCGATCAAGCCCGTACTATATTATAATTAAACTATTAATAAATAAAATTTTAGAAGCATACACTAATATTGTGTTTATTACCTTTCGGTCTAGGCGGCAAAGGAAGCATCCCAGATTGTTCCCAAATTACCAAAGAGTTTAAGAAGACTTTCCCAAAGAAAAACGACAAAACCCGCAAATAAAAACTGAAGGAGGTATATCTAGATAATAATGTTATGAATAATAATGCACTCCTCAAAGACCATCCACATGCCATTCACGCCCATCTAAGCACCTGGATAATCCATGATCTATTAGAAGAACAGAAATTTACGAAGTTAGTCTTACTTAGGAAAAACATTCATTAAAGAGGAGTTTACAATTAACAAAACACAAAATTCTAGAAGGACATAGATGAAGCGGACGTGGAGCTCTACCAAAAGAAAGCAGCAGATGCCATTCGCTTATTAAAGGAAACAGGCGACTCACCAAAATTTACCATTCTGAAATACACTGCTAAAATGTTGCAAGCCGGATTCACAGGAGAAGAACTAGGAAACATGGTTCACTCGCCTCGCAGCAGAGAGGAGTACAGAAAAACATATTATCAGCAAGACAAACGACGCATCATTAGTAACCAAATTGTATTACTCAACATTAGTTATTAAATTCGCTTACACACTGAGTTACATACACTTTCTCACGATTCAACAAGAATGAACAATAAACACATTTTCCCTCTGTTTCAGGCTGGGTAAGAGAAGCGGATAAGGACCGGTTCTTCCACTCTAAGGAATATTTGGGTGGAAAAAGAAACATTCAGAAATCGCATTAAGCCTAAGACAAAAGAGAAATCCATCCAAAGGAAGGTAAAGGACGCAATGACGAACATTTTGCTGAATAAATCGAAAAAATTACATAAAGATACCACAATGGAAATTGAGGATAACCTTCTACATAAAACCTCACTTATTCCACTACTTTCAAAAGTGTTCTTGGTAACTCTAAATGTACGACAATAAAGCTAAAAAATAAAATTAATGCTGTGCTATAATCTGTAGGTAACCAGATGTTAAAATTTTTTTGACGATAGGTCATTCATCTCTCAATTTTTTTCTTTTTGGCTATAGTCATTAATTCTTGTATATCTTGTTTGCATTTTGGGGCCCTATTAGTAGTTTTCATATATGGTTGTATCTCATTGTAATAATTGCAAATAACTCTCTCTCTCTTTCTGAAGCTTTAGCATATTGTTAGTAATAAAGCTATCGCCAATTCATTGTTAGTCAACGCAAATTCATTGCCGATGGTCTTTTTTATTGTTGCTACGCTGTTTAAGTGGAGAGTCGCAGGTGTGGAATTATACGCCAGTCTATAGTTTATCCGATTCTCATCGTGACTCCTGGTGGACTCCTGGTGGGCTCTTGACCTAGTAATTTAATTTTTCAAACTCAATTTTCAGTAGACAAACGGGATCGCTTTTCGCCTACCAAACATATCTGTGAGCACGAGGTTAAGTTGGGAAAATACTGCGCCAAGGCCGAGCTACTGAAGGAGAAACTTCTCTTCAACAACGCTGAAGAACGGATCACTATCGAGTAGGAGCGGCAACGGGTTCTCAGTATACACGACAGCCTCCAGGCCGAGATCGATCGTCAAGTCAAATTAGTCCGAGACACGGAGTACGACGCCTAGACTGCGCCGCCAGGGCCATCGGGAGCCAACGCTGCTTTGCCTGATCCAGGAGTAGCCTCCATCATCGTTCGTACCGATCGTCCTGCAGCATCGGGCTGTGGACTTCCGAGATCAACAGTCAAAACCATTCCTATCACTCTTCCGTGCAGCAAGGATCACGCCGGGGGATTCAATCCGATTTTGCTTAGCCGTAACAGTGGAGCCACACCAACATCGGAAGAGTGCGAAATCCTAGCGCTTCCAATACCACCACACTATTTCAAGCAGTGAGTTGTGTGTTCTACCCGCCGGTCTTCTACCATGTTGGGTACTTCGACGGTCACGCCGCTCGCTGTGTGTATCCGGAAGTCACTCCTGCACAACAGCTCCATAAGACCTTCAACCGACAGTCCGTGCTGGCCATCTTCAACGAGTACGGTATTTGTATCCGGGAAGGGCGCCTGAAGGATTCCACCTGGTGGTGCGACACTTGCTGCTCCTACGAATCTATCCTTCAACGCCAACAGCGATGTCACATCTGCTTCATTGATTATCTCGAGGAGCAGAAGACGACGAAGAAGAGTGTTGTATACGTGGAGGACAGAACCTCCATCCGCTACTTCCACACCGGAAAGTCAAGCAAGCGGAAACAATCTTCCAAGCAGATAAAACAAAAACAGCTAAATAAAACTTCCATAAATAAAACGAATTATATGATACCATAAAGAGTGAATATCACGATTCTAGTAATAGGAGGGGAAGATTTGTGGAATGAATAGAACCCCTCAATATTCCGTTAAGTTTAATAAATTTTAATTTTAACGTATTTAATTTGTATTGAAAAAAATAACGTTGGACCTTTTTCAGCTATGTAAAAATATTGATTTTAATCAATATTTCGATTTTAAAAATTGTACATTTAGATGTAAACGAATTCAAATTTTTCAAATATTAAAATTGAGATAAATAACAAAGTTGCTATGAATTACGATTGGCAGTAAGGAATTTGCAGAATTTAACAGCTTACTTACTGAGCAATCAATTACGATTAAACTAGCACCGGCCGAAAAAAGCTGTCAGTATTTTTTAATTGTGACAACTGCGACAACTAGCTTCTAAGCAACTTAACAGAAGTTGATAATGAACATTTTTTAATAATTCAACGTTTCGATGATCTATAATATTGGTTGAAAAACAATCAATCATAATCTTGTTTTAAACTAGCGTTGCGACGTCACCTTTTGGGGGTACACCATTTTAAAGGGGCCAAAAATGATATCATATACCGCAGTCCGCAAATAGTCTAACGCAGGCCTGTACAAACGTAATATTTTACCGGTTCAGGCCCAAATAAACTACCGATAATATTGGTTATTTTCTCCAATAGCAGGTTTAATAAAAACAATCAATGTCTCACCTGCTAATTTGCCGGCTGCAGATCTCATAAGAATTAAGACCGAAGTTTGCCAGCCATATACTGGCTAGTTTTCCAGTTAGCTCACTAATTTGCCGCCGCTTTATACCGAAAAATGTATTCTTTGATGAGATGTTTTAAAGCTTATTCAGCCTACATGGCTTGGTTACGACTTATGGCAATGGAAATCTGCAAAGCTTCGCTTAGCTATCTTAAACTCTTAACTGGATGCCTTCATCATATGGAAAACAGGTGTTAAATTTGTGCCGATTTAAAACAATCTAAAAATTGTCATTATGTAAGGTCGTGTGGCCTTAATGGATAAGGCGTCGGACTTCTAATCCGAAAATTGCGGGTTCGAGTCCCCCTACGAATTATTCACATTTATTACTATTCCAGACTTTAAGATCAAACGATCCATTAAAAAAAATTATCAGACTATTTTATAGGATCCTTTCGTGATTTCAATTATTTGATCAAATAAAGCTTCAGTTGTTATCGAGACTGTTATACAGCAAATTTTTCTAAATTGTGGAAATAGTCCTCTTTCTGACTAACTTATCTGTTCCGTTTGATCGTTCCTTTTGACCGTTCATTGAGTTAAAATTCCACGGCATAATCGTTTACTAAAAAAAAAGGAAAAAAGAAAGAAGAGTAAGAAAATAAAAAACAAAAACAAAAATCAATACCAATAGAACTCGATTTTTCATACGCATAATAATATTTCATTATCGTTTCAAATATCTTTTTTTAAATAGATTAATAATTTTGAATCGCAGTGTAATGATTCGAGTTATACTCATCATGTAAATATTTGGGTTATATTATATGTTGAAGTTCAATGTTATTAAGTTATGATTTAGCTGTATGTTACAGAGATCTTATATGCATATCGATATGAATGCATATCGATATGAATGCATATCGATATGTATATGGAACCATATCGATATTTATATCGATGTATAGATCTAACCGCCAGGTGTCAGCACAGAGGTGCACATATTGTTTAAATGTTTTAACTATTTGACTTAAGTATCCGGTCGTAAACCGAATGTCAAGATAAGAATCTAAGTTGTCAAGTCGTAGTTTATGTAGTTGACCTCAAAAGGTTATCTCATACTTTTATCTGTAGTTTTACGATCTTGACCTTAATCTAGAAACTTAAAGTCAAGATCTAGCATTAAAGTTAATGTGTGCACGTGGACTCTGACTCCCCATTGGACAACTCGCTGTTGCTACCCAAGAATCAGCGGGATGATCACGTGGATGGTCTATACCAGACACGTGATCACCTGTGACCTCATTGAACACCTGTGACCTAGATGAACACCTGTGACCCCATTATGAAAGTGTCCACGTGGGTCGCGACTCCCTATTGGTCAACTCACTGTTGCTAGGCGAATTAAAGTTAATTGATCACGTGCAACCTCGTAAATAACCTGTGACCTAGATAAACACCTGTGACCCAATTACATGAGAGTATATAAACCCCGTCCGACGCATCGACCAGAGACTCTAGTCTCGGGAGTCGTCGGACATACCAAGCTGCTGTACCCTTACTCGTGTAGTGCGAAAATACAGGTCGTATAAAACTAAACTAAACGTGTTCTGTTTCAGTTACTGTTATTTTAGAACTTAGATTATTTGTAAGTGTTCAGTCGTTGAGAACTGAGAGTTTCAGTAAAGACTTAGAATTTGGAGAAGTGACTAACTTCTAATAGGTGTTAGACTTTTCAGAAGTGTTAGTCTTTGAAAAGTACTTAGACTTTTTATAACTGATAGATTTGAGAGAAGTGATTGTTGTAGTTAATAAGTATAACTACACATAAGTTAATATAATACTAAATAGCTAAGACGCTTCATCTATCAATAGTTAGTTAGTATATACATTTAGTGCGGTAGTACTTAATTATAGTTAAGTGAACTTAAGATTACATCAAGACTGAAGACATTTAGTAGATATTGGATCTTCTGCTAAGAGTTAATGATCGAGCAGATACACTTAGAATACTTATTATTGAGTGTAATATTGTGGATGAATAAATAAATACCGCACCACGTCCACATCATTACAATTGGCGAGTCTACATTTTCGAACAATCTACTAATTTTGGTCCTCAAGAACTTCATTTAAAGCCTACGGACCGAAGCGAGAAATCTCAAGAACATTGAATCTCCTAAAACTTAAGTTCAATCCCCAGGACCAGATCCATCAACAAGTTACACCAATCTTCAAGTTCGGCTCTGGATAAACGGTAGGAAAAATCACCGTAAATTATATAATCAAACAGACAGAGTCGTATTAATAGTTAGGAATAATTTCAATCTAAACGATATTTTCAGTTGAATAATAGTTTTGTTAAAATGATAAATGAAAATGAAAATGCGGTTGCTCTCGAAAATCGAGATACAGGTGATAATAGAAATCATAGTAGCGGATATGTTTCTAACGAAGGCATACCTTTAGACAATCTTGCCGAAGGAAATAGTCAGGCAATGTCTAATGAACAAATAGGTTTACAAATATGTGCGCAGTTAGGTGAATTATTTTCACGCGAAGAAAGGAAGTCGATTCCAATTTTCGAAGGTGATTCTGACGATCTTGTAGCTAGAGAATGGTTAGCGAAAGCAGAAAGAGTAGCAAGAAATAATTCTTGGACAGATGCACAAAAGATAAGATTCTTTTCGGACAGATTCAGACAAGAAGCATTTTACTGGCATAACGATCACTATGAAGGAAAATCTCCACCTTATTTAGAGTGGAAAGAACAATTTTTAGAACGATTTCACGATGAAGCTGACATTGAACGATTGCGTACTAAGTTACACAAATTTAAACAAAAAGCCGATCAGCGTGCTCGATCTTATGTAGCTAGTTTAGATAGTCTATATTTAGCGCTTAAAGGGAAAGATATAGTCTTAAGTAATAATGCCGATGTAACCACTAAGAAAGTAACGGAAATTATTAATCAGATGCGTGATAAGGAACGCATAAATATTATTCTACGTGGATTACTTCCAAAGCTAAAAACTGAAGTATGGCGTAGAATGCCATTAAATCCAGATTATAAAACTCTTTGTAACATTGTATATGAAGCAGAAGGTATACTATTAAGTAAGGAATTAACAGAAGAAAAAGCTATAAATTCAGTCGAAGTAATTGCATTAGAAATAGAATTGATCAGGAAAAAATTAGAGAACTTAACTTTAAATGGCATTAGCTTTTTCCAAAGTAAAGAGGTAGAACCACCTACAACAATTGCATACGTCGATACAGATCCAGATCGTAAAAATAATGTGTCACTTGAGTACGACCCAGAACAATGTAATAACGCAATAAAGCGTCAATCCAGATTAGATCAAGCAAATCGCTTTTATACTCGTAATAGTCTTAGTCCTAGTGCTCCTTACCACTCTGATAGATGTAGAAGTAGGGATAGAAGTCGCTCCCAAATTAGAAATTCTAGGAAATGTGACCAGTCGGGAGATGAAGAAAATATAAATCCTCCTTTTCGAGATAGATCGTCTCGTGATATTGCATGTTATTACTGTCACAGTTTAGGGCATAGAGTTAAAAAGTGTCTCTTATTCCGAGATGATCGGCGAGATGACAACATTTGTTGCGAGCAATTTAACCGATCGCATAACTAAAGATTCCACTACAGGATTCAGGGGTGAGATTGATTATTTAGCCCTGGCACTCACTCCTTTATCAGGGAAGATTCGTTTTAAGTTTTATCCGTTTTGACAGTTGAAGTACTGCAATAGGCAATGGATGTTCCAAAATTCGTCTACATAAAAGAAAAGATTGATTTCAAATTCAGGAGTAAACTCTAAGTTAAAAGTGCAACTTTGCAATGACTAGTATAACATATAAGGCTATATCGGGTTAGGTTAAACTAAATAGAAATAAAGAACCCCGCCATGAAAAGCGATTAGCGTAGTTCGCTATATGAATTAAAATTACGTTAAGGTACTATTAAGCCTATACCGATAAGGCTCTTCCACTTAGTATAAGGAAAGATTGTTCAGTGGAAATGGGGTGACGAAGAGAATTCTTCTACTGTCATTAAAACAGTTTTGCAGACCACCCATTGCTAGGTAATAATTCTAGAAAACCCCTAGTTTATATAGTGGGCTATGGTCTTGCAGCTGTTTTTCCTTAAAAGCAGCGTCAACCTCAATCGGTCATCGACCTCGAAGTCGTGTTTGCCTACAGCTTCGTTCACTTGAGTGACCAGGAAATTATGGCACTAACCGGAAGCGTACGCAATTATCCATGCTATACCAGGACTTTTTCGTTGTGTATTCATAGGTCTTTCCTATAAAACTGATGGAATGAAAATTATTAACTACCGCGCTGGTAAGCAGCTCATGCATATTACCTAAATAGCATTCCTATCGCAAAAGTTACTTGTGTTTCATCAGAAAGGAAAGGCAGGAATGATGCACACGTGCATGACGAAATTTGTGGCAAAATAATTTTTAAAGATTAATAAGTGGGCAACTAGGAAACCACGGAAACGAAACGAACTGAATTATAACAAAACGAAACGAACTTTAGGGCCACAGAATTTTAAAGATAAAATTGTAAATTGAACAATGATCAAATGCTAGCAGAGAAAATAAAAAATAAAAAAATAAATTAGAAATCATTATAGAATTAGAAACCGATATGTTTAGCCCAATGTAATAAAAATTACAGATTATACTATAGTTACATTGCAGTACATGCAAATCAGATAATATCTCAGATAGCATCTCAGATAATCTCTGAAAAACTTGCTATGGTCGTATTAGGACTCATAATAGGAACCGCGCATACCGTAAGATAAGAAATATAGCACATAAGTTGTGTCCAAGGAAAAACTAAATAGTGACAATAAACAAATAAAGAAATCGAAAATTAAATAGAAAAAAGCAAAATAGTATAGATATAATAATAGTATAATAGTACCAAAACACTGCGTGGGTCCTAATACATGCGTTACAATGAACCAGAGATTGTTATAACAACTTAGGGCAAATTTTTTTTTAAATCCTAAATTGTAGTTTGAGTAAACAGATTGAAATATAGCGGTAATTTATAATGTCGAAGTTATCCCCCAAAAACGGGGACGGCCCAAAAAGGTTAATGAAGCCAAGGCCAGGCTGATCCTACCGAATCACGGGTCAATACAAAGGCATCCCGCTGATTTTATCTACCACAGCCTAGGCATAATGTCTAGACAAATAGGTAGAAGTCGTAGCGATGAATCAATTCAAAAGGAATTAGACTCATATTAAAACGACATATCTTTTATTCATACTCTGGTATCTTTGTAATGAAGCACTTTTACCACAGAACCTTAGTGACCTAATTATATTTCGAGGGAAAGATAATATTAGATATAGAATATAATATATATGGCGTGGGTGAATAAAGGTCTGGTCACAAAGGGACTGTAGCGTTTTAAATTTTTTAATATTCAAAAGCTACTATGCTCGTCACCTGCTACTGCAGGACAAAGGGAGCCAAAGCTTTCGAATAGCCGTTAAGTTTTCGAAAAAAGATTCAACCGAATTAGTTTTAGAAGTACAAGAATGATTATACAATAAGGAAGAGTGGTACTCCCTTGGTGGAATAAACCACCTATATAAACCTTTACTTATCATTCCGTACCTGAAAAAATATATGTAAGTTAAAGACGGTACATCCGTACATATATCGTTAAGTTTAGCTTGAGAAGATCTTAGAAGGTATTATAAGAAGCAATAAAATCTACGAGGGAATAATTTTATAATACGTATATTATACATAATAAGAAAGTAAAATTTTAGCTGACTAAAGTTAGTTAAATGTACCTATAAGAGAATAATATTAGAGTAGAAAAATATAATTAAATTTTAGAAAATATTGATTTAAACCACTAAATAGATCATTTTATTATAATTGATCGAATAGCCCTTTTTAGTTTATCTATTGTAGCATTTAAGAATTCAAATAGCTTGATTTTTCATATTCCAAATGGAATAATTCGAACGCATACACTTTTTATGGACTATTATCGGACATGTCCTAAAACTGTAACCGAGGTTTGGTACTTTGGTTAGCAGGAAGCGCTATACATCTTAGTAAACAGAAATAATAGAGAAATTTTGGATATTACCATATTTTATAGGATTATTTTTCTTGGAGCGATTAAGAGTAAGTCTTGAGATGGCAAATAATTTATCGATACCAAGATGGCGAGACCTATCTTTAGCGCGAAATTTAGAAAGTATTTATCCTAAAGTACCAGATAATTTTAGATTATTGGCAGTGTTAGATCAAAAAGAGTTCTTACGGAATAGACTTAGAGAGTTTGAAATCATTAGAAATATTTTCCATAAACTAGTTTTAAATTTTGAGAATTATCTGCGTCCTAAGCACCGTGCTTATGGCCGGAAACTTGATGATTGATTGATGAAAAAACCGTTAAAATGGCACCAAAAGAGTGGATGTCGAATATATTTTCAGTAATTAATGAACTATGGATTGAAAGAGATCGCATAGAACAGGTATTAGAGTATCTAAGATGGATACATGAAGTAATGAAGATCATATTGTTAAGTTTTTCACAGTACTACAATGAATTAGGATATGGTACTAGAATAGATTTAGTTAAGTTGATAATTTGAGAATAATCATCATAGAAAGATACATTTTACATGTATAAAGCGACATTATACCAGATTTGTTTTCTCGTTTTCATAATTGGTCGCTGATGGCACAAATACGTCTATAATATGAGTTTCTAGACGATTTTTAACAAAACCTTGAATTAAGTTATTAATTCACGTTCTAAAAAAATATAAACCGATTCTTTTCCACAATAGCTCATTAGATTCAGAAAACTAACATAGATTTTGTAGAACTTAAATAGCCTTTCAGTTAGAAAGTAATTAAAATTGACTTTTTGCGAGGAAATGGCCACACAGGTCCGTTAATATTCTGAAAAGAAGCGGTATTTTCGAATTTGAGTGTTCCCTTTCTTACTTAACGAATGTCTAACAACACAGTAGTTGAAATGCTAAGCGTCAATTAGCAATGTTAAATTTTTTTTTGAATCTCTAGCAACGTAGGGTTTAGATAAAAAGGCGTTTTAAGTAGTATTGTTTCGTCTCTGAGCAAAACACGGATCGAATCGATGATATCAAATTGAATTACGTTTTAAAAATAGATTAAGTTTGACATAAAGTTTTAAACTAAATTTTTGGGTTTTTGGATGTTAGTAATAATGAAAAAGATAACATTAGACATATATAATTGTATTTTAATAAGCTAAAATATTAGAAAACAGGACATATATTCCTGAATTGTTTAGTTTTAGAAGCTGAAAGCAATAAAGTGCGATAATCTCTTACAATAATCTAATAATTATTTCATTAAACAGATTCTCCTAAAATCATTATATGGGTTAACAGTAATTGCTAAATTGTAGTAATTAGCTAATTGATATAGCTAAAATTGTAAATTGAATTGAAAAAATGCAGTCAACTGCTGGGAAAGACAAAAAGGGTCTTACTTGTTAAACTTTTGAATTTTTTTTAAGCTTCTTAATTATTTGAAGGGTTACAAAATTATGGATTTTAGTATCATAAAAATACTTAAAATAAGAGCAATGTAGGTTGAATTTTAAAGCATATATGTGGATATAAGTATGCGCTCAGGTGCGTACATATATGTTTATATATGCAATAATATTTTAAATTAGTAGAAAATATATTTGGCATATATATCTTGAATATATATGTATGAATTTATAAGCAAGAGCAATGAACGAAAAAAAATCATTCCTCTTTCTTCCAAATATTCTTGAATATAAATATCCTTATATTTAAGATGTTGATAATGTAGTAAATCACAAAGTAAAAAAAAACATGTTTTCGAAAATAATTATATCTTTCTAAATGAAAATCAAACTGATAATAATAATGAAAAAATCTATATAAAAATCAAAATATGATATACATGAAAAAATGAATGAAAAATGAACTATGATATCAATTTAACTAAAAAAAAATTATAAAAGAAAATCACAACAGATATCACAAAAAAGATTACAATTAAAATTTTAAAATAAAACAATATCACAAAGAAGCCTTCAAGTTATATGTAGAATAAAAATTATATTTAAAAAAAAACAATCTTGTTAACTATTTTTTCTTGTTAACACCACCTTACTATACACCGATACATAATTTTGAAAAAAGATAAATCTTGAAAGTATATAAAATCCCTCATGTTAAACCCTAACTAACCTCTTCATTTTAAAGTCAGTTAAAGCCATTTTCAACACCACCACATTTTACAGCCCTTTTATTTCTAAAATAAATGAAACAACAAGATGTATATTTAATATGTGCCCAACAGCTCCTTATTTAGCTATGCACTGCATCGGCAACCCTCCTTTCCGCATTCATGCAATAAATACTACCCCTCTTATCTATATATGTGGCTTATTCAACCACTTTTCCGACCTTTCCTTCCTTTTTTTTATCTTCTAATTTTCGTTTACACCCAAGTTTCTTTCTTCCATTTATTTATTTTTTTCCCCATTATTTTTATCATTTTGTTTTCTTCGACACCTTCTTTTAAATTTTAACTAAAAAAAAACAAATTTAAAGTTTCCGTATAAAAAACATTGGATGCCTCTCAACATGGATACCTACAACAGAACACTAATACTGCGATTTTTGGTTACTGGATGGTGACAACGATGATAGTCTTAATGCAAATTGACTTATCATAGTCTTCATATTGACTGGGCAATGATCTTAAAATAGAGAACCCCTAATCTACACAAATAATTATCAAAAAATGAAAGCAGCAACTAAAAACCAAGAGTTCAAGATAATTGATTGCAGAACGGACTTTAAATTTTGATTGATTAAGAAAACTGCTGGTAGCGATCCTGTTGAAAACACGTCAAAGCCATAAACTATAACCATGCTGCTGAAGCTGCAAACTGCATGCTGTAAATGAAAATATGGGATCACATGAAAATGATCGTACTCTTTTCAGAGAAAAAGTCACAATCGATTTCATTTACACATTTTAAAACCAACCAAGAACTGACATTCTTGAACCCTCCCCATTGGAAGGGGGAAGGAGGGTTCAGGCTTCTACAAGATGCCTTCATTTGCTTCGTGAAATAATTGCAGTAAGGGATCATAGGAGATCTTAGTATAGGCAACCTACAAATAAGTCTACAAGCCAATCAAACCAACGGAATTGTCTGAAACTATTTTTTCTTTGTTTTGTTTCTTATCTTGCTACTGAAGCAACCATTTCAATTTCAACCTCACTTTTAATTTTCCCTAATAACTTCTTTTCTCTACAAAATCTTTTTCTAATGCTACTGAAGCATTTTCTTCCTTTCTCCGTCAATTCTAACTCTCCAGTACTTTCTCTACTTTTCCATCAATTCCACTTCTCCATCAACTCCACTTCTCTATCAATTCCACTTCTCTATCAATTCCACTTCTCCACGACCTTCTCCAATTCTCTATCAATTCCACTTCTCCACCACCTTCTCCAATTCTCCTTCAATTCCACTTCTCCACCCCTTCCTCCTTTTCTCTTTCACTTTAACTCTTTCTATTTCAAAAGGGAAGACCTTTTCTTAATTTTTAATCATTAAACTATAAGTGTGGGACACACTTAAATTAAGGAGATAGATATGTAATGATTCGAGTTATACTCATCATGTAAATATTTGGGTTATATTATATGTTGAAGTTCAATGTTATTAAGTTATGATTTAGCTGTATGTTACAGAGATCTTATATGCATATCGATATGAATGCATATCGATATGAATGCATATCGATATGTATATGGAACCATATCGATATTTATATCGATGTATAGATCTAACCGCCAGGTGTCAGCACAGAGGTGCACATATTGTTTAAATGTTTTAACTATTTGACTTAAGTATCCGGTCGTAAACCGAATGTCAAGATAAGAATCTAAGTTGTCAAGTCGTAGTTTATGTAGTTGACCTCAAAAGGTTATCTCATACTTTTATCTGTAGTTTTACGATCTTGACCTTAATCTAGAAACTTAAAGTCAAGATCTAGCATTAAAGTTAATGTGTGCACGTGGACTCTGACTCCCCATTGGACAACTCGCTGTTGCTACCCAAGAATCAGCGGGATGATCACGTGGATGGTCTATACCAGACACGTGATCACCTGTGACCTCATTGAACACCTGTGACCTAGATGAACACCTGTGACCCCATTATGAAAGTGTCCACGTGGGTCGCGACTCCCTATTGGTCAACTCACTGTTGCTAGGCGAATTAAAGTTAATTGATCACGTGCAACCTCGTAAATAACCTGTGACCTAGATAAACACCTGTGACCCAATTACATGAGAGTATATAAACCCCGTCCGACGCATCGACCAGAGACTCTAGTCTCGGGAGTCGTCGGACATACCAAGCTGCTGTACCCTTACTCGTGTAGTGCGAAAATACAGGTCGTATAAAACTAAACTAAACGTGTTCTGTTTCAGTTACTGTTATTTTAGAACTTAGATTATTTGTAAGTGTTCAGTCGTTGAGAACTGAGAGTTTCAGTAAAGACTTAGAATTTGGAGAAGTGACTAACTTCTAATAGGTGTTAGACTTTTCAGAAGTGTTAGTCTTTGAAAAGTACTTAGACTTTTTATAACTGATAGATTTGAGAGAAGTGATTGTTGTAGTTAATAAGTATAACTACACATAAGTTAATATAATACTAAATAGCTAAGACGCTTCATCTATCAATAGTTAGTTAGTATATACATTTAGTGCGGTAGTACTTAATTATAGTTAAGTGAACTTAAGATTACATCAAGACTGAAGACATTTAGTAGATATTGGATCTTCTGCTAAGAGTTAATGATCGAGCAGATACACTTAGAATACTTATTATTGAGTGTAATATTGTGGATGAATAAATAAATACCGCACCACGTCCACATCATTACAATTGGCGAGTCTACATTTTCGAACAATCTACTAATTTTGGTCCTCAAGAACTTCATTTAAAGCCTACGGACCGAAGCGAGAAATCTCAAGAACATTGAATCTCCTAAAACTTAAGTTCAATCCCCAGGACCAGATCCATCAACAAGTTACACCAATCTTCAAGTTCGGCTCTGGATAAACGGTAGGAAAAATCACCGTAAATTATATAATCAAACAGACAGAGTCGTATTAATAGTTAGGAATAATTTCAATCTAAACGATATTTTCAGTTGAATAATAGTTTTGTTAAAATGATAAATGAAAATGAAAATGCGGTTGCTCTCGAAAATCGAGATACAGGTGATAATAGAAATCATAGTAGCGGATATGTTTCTAACGAAGGCATACCTTTAGACAATCTTGCCGAAGGAAATAGTCAGGCAATGTCTAATGAACAAATAGGTTTACAAATATGTGCGCAGTTAGGTGAATTATTTTCACGCGAAGAAAGGAAGTCGATTCCAATTTTCGAAGGTGATTCTGACGATCTTGTAGCTAGAGAATGGTTAGCGAAAGCAGAAAGAGTAGCAAGAAATAATTCTTGGACAGATGCACAAAAGATAAGATTCTTTTCGGACAGATTCAGACAAGAAGCATTTTACTGGCATAACGATCACTATGAAGGAAAATCTCCACCTTATTTAGAGTGGAAAGAACAATTTTTAGAACGATTTCACGATGAAGCTGACATTGAACGATTGCGTACTAAGTTACACAAATTTAAACAAAAAGCCGATCAGCGTGCTCGATCTTATGTAGCTAGTTTAGATAGTCTATATTTAGCGCTTAAAGGGAAAGATATAGTCTTAAGTAATAATGCCGATGTAACCACTAAGAAAGTAACGGAAATTATTAATCAGATGCGTGATAAGGAACGCATAAATATTATTCTACGTGGATTACTTCCAAAGCTAAAAACTGAAGTATGGCGTAGAATGCCATTAAATCCAGATTATAAAACTCTTTGTAACATTGTATATGAAGCAGAAGGTATACTATTAAGTAAGGAATTAACAGAAGAAAAAGCTATAAATTCAGTCGAAGTAATTGCATTAGAAATAGAATTGATCAGGAAAAAATTAGAGAACTTAACTTTAAATGGCATTAGCTTTTTCCAAAGTAAAGAGGTAGAACCACCTACAACAATTGCATACGTCGATACAGATCCAGATCGTAAAAATAATGTGTCACTTGAGTACGACCCAGAACAATGTAATAACGCAATAAAGCGTCAATCCAGATTAGATCAAGCAAATCGCTTTTATACTCGTAATAGTCTTAGTCCTAGTGCTCCTTACCACTCTGATAGATGTAGAAGTAGGGATAGAAGTCGCTCCCAAATTAGAAATTCTAGGAAATGTGACCAGTCGGGAGATGAAGAAAATATAAATCCTCCTTTTCGAGATAGATCGTCTCGTGATATTGCATGTTATTACTGTCACAGTTTAGGGCATAGAGTTAAAAAGTGTCTCTTATTCCGAGATGATCGGCGAGATGACAACATTTGTTGCGAGCAATTTAACCGATCGCATAACTAAAGATTCCACTACAGGATTCAGGGGTGAGATTGATTATTTAGCCCTGGCACTCACTCCTTTATCAGGGAAGATTCGTTTTAAGTTTTATCCGTTTTGACAGTTGAAGTACTGCAATAGGCAATGGATGTTCCAAAATTCGTCTACATAAAAGAAAAGATTGATTTCAAATTCAGGAGTAAACTCTAAGTTAAAAGTGCAACTTTGCAATGACTAGTATAACATATAAGGCTATATCGGGTTAGGTTAAACTAAATAGAAATAAAGAACCCCGCCATGAAAAGCGATTAGCGTAGTTCGCTATATGAATTAAAATTACGTTAAGGTACTATTAAGCCTATACCGATAAGGCTCTTCCACTTAGTATAAGGAAAGATTGTTCAGTGGAAATGGGGTGACGAAGAGAATTCTTCTACTGTCATTAAAACAGTTTTGCAGACCACCCATTGCTAGGTAATAATTCTAGAAAACCCCTAGTTTATATAGTGGGCTATGGTCTTGCAGCTGTTTTTCCTTAAAAGCAGCGTCAACCTCAATCGGTCATCGACCTCGAAGTCGTGTTTGCCTACAGCTTCGTTCACTTGAGTGACCAGGAAATTATGGCACTAACCGGAAGCGTACGCAATTATCCATGCTATACCAGGACTTTTTCGTTGTGTATTCATAGGTCTTTCCTATAAAACTGATGGAATGAAAATTATTAACTACCGCGCTGGTAAGCAGCTCATGCATATTACCTAAATAGCATTCCTATCGCAAAAGTTACTTGTGTTTCATCAGAAAGGAAAGGCAGGAATGATGCACACGTGCATGACGAAATTTGTGGCAAAATAATTTTTAAAGATTAATAAGTGGGCAACTAGGAAACCACGGAAACGAAACGAACTGAATTATAACAAAACGAAACGAACTTTAGGGCCACAGAATTTTAAAGATAAAATTGTAAATTGAACAATGATCAAATGCTAGCAGAGAAAATAAAAAATAAAAAAATAAATTAGAAATCATTATAGAATTAGAAACCGATATGTTTAGCCCAATGTAATAAAAATTACAGATTATACTATAGTTACATTGCAGTACATGCAAATCAGATAATATCTCAGATAGCATCTCAGATAATCTCTGAAAAACTTGCTATGGTCGTATTAGGACTCATAATAGGAACCGCGCATACCGTAAGATAAGAAATATAGCACATAAGTTGTGTCCAAGGAAAAACTAAATAGTGACAATAAACAAATAAAGAAATCGAAAATTAAATAGAAAAAAGCAAAATAGTATAGATATAATAATAGTATAATAGTACCAAAACACTGCGTGGGTCCTAATACATGCGTTACAATGAACCAGAGATTGTTATAACAACTTAGGGCAAATTTT
This sequence comes from Chydorus sphaericus, assembly GCA_030141595.1. Lineage (NCBI taxonomy): Eukaryota > Metazoa > Arthropoda > Branchiopoda > Diplostraca > Chydoridae > Chydorus > Chydorus sphaericus. The sequence goes on along the minus strand of CM057926.1, from coordinate 3,259,392 downwards.
TTTTTAAATCCTAAATTGTAGTTTGAGTAAACAGATTGAAATATAGCGGTAATTTATAATGTCGAAGTTATCCCCCAAAAACGGGGACGGCCCAAAAAGGTTAATGAAGCCAAGGCCAGGCTGATCCTACCGAATCACGGGTCAATACAAAGGCATCCCGCTGATTTTATCTACCACAGCCTAGGCATAATGTCTAGACAAATAGGTAGAAGTCGTAGCGATGAATCAATTCAAAAGGAATTAGACTCATATTAAAACGACATATCTTTTATTCATACTCTGGTATCTTTGTAATGAAGCACTTTTACCACAGAACCTTAGTGACCTAATTATATTTCGAGGGAAAGATAATATTAGATATAGAATATAATATATATGGCGTGGGTGAATAAAGGTCTGGTCACAAAGGGACTGTAGCGTTTTAAATTTTTTAATATTCAAAAGCTACTATGCTCGTCACCTGCTACTGCAGGACAAAGGGAGCCAAAGCTTTCGAATAGCCGTTAAGTTTTCGAAAAAAGATTCAACCGAATTAGTTTTAGAAGTACAAGAATGATTATACAATAAGGAAGAGTGGTACTCCCTTGGTGGAATAAACCACCTATATAAACCTTTACTTATCATTCCGTACCTGAAAAAATATATGTAAGTTAAAGACGGTACATCCGTACATATATCGTTAAGTTTAGCTTGAGAAGATCTTAGAAGGTATTATAAGAAGCAATAAAATCTACGAGGGAATAATTTTATAATACGTATATTATACATAATAAGAAAGTAAAATTTTAGCTGACTAAAGTTAGTTAAATGTACCTATAAGAGAATAATATTAGAGTAGAAAAATATAATTAAATTTTAGAAAATATTGATTTAAACCACTAAATAGATCATTTTATTATAATTGATCGAATAGCCCTTTTTAGTTTATCTATTGTAGCATTTAAGAATTCAAATAGCTTGATTTTTCATATTCCAAATGGAATAATTCGAACGCATACACTTTTTATGGACTATTATCGGACATGTCCTAAAACTGTAACCGAGGTTTGGTACTTTGGTTAGCAGGAAGCGCTATACATCTTAGTAAACAGAAATAATAGAGAAATTTTGGATATTACCATATTTTATAGGATTATTTTTCTTGGAGCGATTAAGAGTAAGTCTTGAGATGGCAAATAATTTATCGATACCAAGATGGCGAGACCTATCTTTAGCGCGAAATTTAGAAAGTATTTATCCTAAAGTACCAGATAATTTTAGATTATTGGCAGTGTTAGATCAAAAAGAGTTCTTACGGAATAGACTTAGAGAGTTTGAAATCATTAGAAATATTTTCCATAAACTAGTTTTAAATTTTGAGAATTATCTGCGTCCTAAGCACCGTGCTTATGGCCGGAAACTTGATGATTGATTGATGAAAAAACCGTTAAAATGGCACCAAAAGAGTGGATGTCGAATATATTTTCAGTAATTAATGAACTATGGATTGAAAGAGATCGCATAGAACAGGTATTAGAGTATCTAAGATGGATACATGAAGTAATGAAGATCATATTGTTAAGTTTTTCACAGTACTACAATGAATTAGGATATGGTACTAGAATAGATTTAGTTAAGTTGATAATTTGAGAATAATCATCATAGAAAGATACATTTTACATGTATAAAGCGACATTATACCAGATTTGTTTTCTCGTTTTCATAATTGGTCGCTGATGGCACAAATACGTCTATAATATGAGTTTCTAGACGATTTTTAACAAAACCTTGAATTAAGTTATTAATTCACGTTCTAAAAAAATATAAACCGATTCTTTTCCACAATAGCTCATTAGATTCAGAAAACTAACATAGATTTTGTAGAACTTAAATAGCCTTTCAGTTAGAAAGTAATTAAAATTGACTTTTTGCGAGGAAATGGCCACACAGGTCCGTTAATATTCTGAAAAGAAGCGGTATTTTCGAATTTGAGTGTTCCCTTTCTTACTTAACGAATGTCTAACAACACAGTAGTTGAAATGCTAAGCGTCAATTAGCAATGTTAAATTTTTTTTTGAATCTCTAGCAACGTAGGGTTTAGATAAAAAGGCGTTTTAAGTAGTATTGTTTCGTCTCTGAGCAAAACACGGATCGAATCGATGATATCAAATTGAATTACGTTTTAAAAATAGATTAAGTTTGACATAAAGTTTTAAACTAAATTTTTGGGTTTTTGGATGTTAGTAATAATGAAAAAGATAACATTAGACATATATAATTGTATTTTAATAAGCTAAAATATTAGAAAACAGGACATATATTCCTGAATTGTTTAGTTTTAGAAGCTGAAAGCAATAAAGTGCGATAATCTCTTACAATAATCTAATAATTATTTCATTAAACAGATTCTCCTAAAATCATTATATGGGTTAACAGTAATTGCTAAATTGTAGTAATTAGCTAATTGATATAGCTAAAATTGTAAATTGAATTGAAAAAATGCAGTCAACTGCTGGGAAAGACAAAAAGGGTCTTACTTGTTAAACTTTTGAATTTTTTTTAAGCTTCTTAATTATTTGAAGGGTTACAAAATTATGGATTTTAGTATCATAAAAATACTTAAAATAAGAGCAATGTAGGTTGAATTTTAAAGCATATATGTGGATATAAGTATGCGCTCAGGTGCGTACATATATGTTTATATATGCAATAATATTTTAAATTAGTAGAAAATATATTTGGCATATATATCTTGAATATATATGTATGAATTTATAAGCAAGAGCAATGAACGAAAAAAAATCATTCCTCTTTCTTCCAAATATTCTTGAATATAAATATCCTTATATTTAAGATGTTGATAATGTAGTAAATCACAAAGTAAAAAAAAACATGTTTTCGAAAATAATTATATCTTTCTAAATGAAAATCAAACTGATAATAATAATGAAAAAATCTATATAAAAATCAAAATATGATATACATGAAAAAATGAATGAAAAATGAACTATGATATCAATTTAACTAAAAAAAAATTATAAAAGAAAATCACAACAGATATCACAAAAAAGATTACAATTAAAATTTTAAAATAAAACAATATCACAAAGAAGCCTTCAAGTTATATGTAGAATAAAAATTATATTTAAAAAAAAACAATCTTGTTAACTATTTTTTCTTGTTAACACCACCTTACTATACACCGATACATAATTTTGAAAAAAGATAAATCTTGAAAGTATATAAAATCCCTCATGTTAAACCCTAACTAACCTCTTCATTTTAAAGTCAGTTAAAGCCATTTTCAACACCACCACATTTTACAGCCCTTTTATTTCTAAAATAAATGAAACAACAAGATGTATATTTAATATGTGCCCAACAGCTCCTTATTTAGCTATGCACTGCATCGGCAACCCTCCTTTCCGCATTCATGCAATAAATACTACCCCTCTTATCTATATATGTGGCTTATTCAACCACTTTTCCGACCTTTCCTTCCTTTTTTTTATCTTCTAATTTTCGTTTACACCCAAGTTTCTTTCTTCCATTTATTTATTTTTTTCCCCATTATTTTTATCATTTTGTTTTCTTCGACACCTTCTTTTAAATTTTAACTAAAAAAAAACAAATTTAAAGTTTCCGTATAAAAAACATTGGATGCCTCTCAACATGGATACCTACAACAGAACACTAATACTGCGATTTTTGGTTACTGGATGGTGACAACGATGATAGTCTTAATGCAAATTGACTTATCATAGTCTTCATATTGACTGGGCAATGATCTTAAAATAGAGAACCCCTAATCTACACAAATAATTATCAAAAAATGAAAGCAGCAACTAAAAACCAAGAGTTCAAGATAATTGATTGCAGAACGGACTTTAAATTTTGATTGATTAAGAAAACTGCTGGTAGCGATCCTGTTGAAAACACGTCAAAGCCATAAACTATAACCATGCTGCTGAAGCTGCAAACTGCATGCTGTAAATGAAAATATGGGATCACATGAAAATGATCGTACTCTTTTCAGAGAAAAAGTCACAATCGATTTCATTTACACATTTTAAAACCAACCAAGAACTGACATTCTTGAACCCTCCCCATTGGAAGGGGGAAGGAGGGTTCAGGCTTCTACAAGATGCCTTCATTTGCTTCGTGAAATAATTGCAGTAAGGGATCATAGGAGATCTTAGTATAGGCAACCTACAAATAAGTCTACAAGCCAATCAAACCAACGGAATTGTCTGAAACTATTTTTTCTTTGTTTTGTTTCTTATCTTGCTACTGAAGCAACCATTTCAATTTCAACCTCACTTTTAATTTTCCCTAATAACTTCTTTTCTCTACAAAATCTTTTTCTAATGCTACTGAAGCATTTTCTTCCTTTCTCCGTCAATTCTAACTCTCCAGTACTTTCTCTACTTTTCCATCAATTCCACTTCTCCATCAACTCCACTTCTCTATCAATTCCACTTCTCTATCAATTCCACTTCTCCACGACCTTCTCCAATTCTCTATCAATTCCACTTCTCCACCACCTTCTCCAATTCTCCTTCAATTCCACTTCTCCACCCCTTCCTCCTTTTCTCTTTCACTTTAACTCTTTCTATTTCAAAAGGGAAGACCTTTTCTTAATTTTTAATCATTAAACTATAAGTGTGGGACACACTTAAATTAAGGAGATAGATATGTAATGATTCGAGTTATACTCATCATGTAAATATTTGGGTTATATTATATGTTGAAGTTCAATGTTATTAAGTTATGATTTAGCTGTATGTTACAGAGATCTTATATGCATATCGATATGAATGCATATCGATATGAATGCATATCGATATGTATATGGAACCATATCGATATTTATATCGATGTATAGATCTAACCGCCAGGTGTCAGCACAGAGGTGCACATATTGTTTAAATGTTTTAACTATTTGACTTAAGTATCCGGTCGTAAACCGAATGTCAAGATAAGAATCTAAGTTGTCAAGTCGTAGTTTATGTAGTTGACCTCAAAAGGTTATCTCATACTTTTATCTGTAGTTTTACGATCTTGACCTTAATCTAGAAACTTAAAGTCAAGATCTAGCATTAAAGTTAATGTGTGCACGTGGACTCTGACTCCCCATTGGACAACTCGCTGTTGCTACCCAAGAATCAGCGGGATGATCACGTGGATGGTCTATACCAGACACGTGATCACCTGTGACCTCATTGAACACCTGTGACCTAGATGAACACCTGTGACCCCATTATGAAAGTGTCCACGTGGGTCGCGACTCCCTATTGGTCAACTCACTGTTGCTAGGCGAATTAAAGTTAATTGATCACGTGCAACCTCGTAAATAACCTGTGACCTAGATAAACACCTGTGACCCAATTACATGAGAGTATATAAACCCCGTCCGACGCATCGACCAGAGACTCTAGTCTCGGGAGTCGTCGGACATACCAAGCTGCTGTACCCTTACTCGTGTAGTGCGAAAATACAGGTCGTATAAAACTAAACTAAACGTGTTCTGTTTCAGTTACTGTTATTTTAGAACTTAGATTATTTGTAAGTGTTCAGTCGTTGAGAACTGAGAGTTTCAGTAAAGACTTAGAATTTGGAGAAGTGACTAACTTCTAATAGGTGTTAGACTTTTCAGAAGTGTTAGTCTTTGAAAAGTACTTAGACTTTTTATAACTGATAGATTTGAGAGAAGTGATTGTTGTAGTTAATAAGTATAACTACACATAAGTTAATATAATACTAAATAGCTAAGACGCTTCATCTATCAATAGTTAGTTAGTATATACATTTAGTGCGGTAGTACTTAATTATAGTTAAGTGAACTTAAGATTACATCAAGACTGAAGACATTTAGTAGATATTGGATCTTCTGCTAAGAGTTAATGATCGAGCAGATACACTTAGAATACTTATTATTGAGTGTAATATTGTGGATGAATAAATAAATACCGCACCACGTCCACATCATTACAGCAGTTTTTCTTATTTAATTAGAATAGGGAAAAGAACAAAAACAATAAACAGCATAGTGTTTAGCGTGAAAAACCGAACAAAATAGTGTATTTTTTCACTGTCTATGTATTTATTGTTGATTTTTTGTAAGAATACGTGTTGATATTATCATAAATAGTTTAAATATCTTATCATGAATTTAAATATGGTTCTTTTTCGAACGTAACTGATATAGCTTGCCATTTAATTGGTCGTATGATTCATTTTTTTATTGTGATTCATGTTTCCTTGTATAATGATTATCTTTCGTGATTAGTTTAGAAATTTGTTGAATTCAAGTTAACCGTTACTTTGGCAGTGACTGAATAAATTAAAAAATAACTGAATAATAAAAAAATAGTTATATTTTTGAATTTTTGAAATTAAAGGAATACAGTGTTTAGCTGTTTAAATTGTTTCGTTGTTTCGTTATTTCGTTGTAATAAAAACCATTAACTTCATGTTTAAGAATCCCTAATTTCCTTGAATTTAAACATTCGAACAATTTAAAAAATAGTCTTGTTCATATTTGAATACTTCAAATCATCATTATCATTTTTTAGAATTGAGATAAAACCAAGAAGTGTCACAAGAAAAGAAAAATTCATAGATTCGGTATTTGCGGATGCTACGGCAACTATACTGCTATTTTCTAATGACCGCATTTACTACTATGGAGCCTTGTAAGCCAATTACAAGGTACAAAGACCTGAAGGGTGCCAAATTGGCCTTGCCTGAATTACCTTATTAATTTTTAGAGATGTGAATAGTGGTGCTTTTAGTGCATTTCTACAATACCATTTAGGGGGAAAGAGATCAGGACCACAATGCAGTTAGGATCCCGGAATGGTCATAACTGACTTAAAAAGCTTCTTCAGGGTACTGATACCTAGAACATAATCAAACTGAACGATACATTTTGTCTTTATGTCTTTTATAACAGATGTAATGAACGGTGCTGAGCTCTTAGTGTACGGTAACCAATTTTAATACGAAGCTGGGTGCTTCTGATGAATTTTGTAAGAATTTGTAAAAAGTTTGTATGAAGAAATCTTGAGGTCTGTTTTTGTTCAAGTCCTTGGCAATAGAACTCCTTGTTTTTTGTAGTTAAATGAAATAAATGAAAATAAATTTTTAATTAAAATTAAATGAGGATCTCTATAAAATTTCTAAATAATAGTAATAGGTGTAAAAAAAACTTGTCATCTAAATATCTAATTTAAAAAGAATTGATTATCTCTATGTTCTATTTAATAAAATTCCTATTCATAAGTTAAGTCCTAATAAAATCAAAGAATTAAAAAAATATTTATTAATCGGAATTTTAAAATAAATTATTTCAATGGACATACGAAAATTAACCACAATACGTAGGAAGAACAAGAAAAAGAAGAAAAGAAAGCGTGGGTAGCTTTAAACTGAAAAACGATTACAGAATAAGTAGGGGATACCAAAGGACCTAACAAATGCCCCTATTTTTTCCTCACCACCACCTTCAATTATTATGACTTTCAGTAGCAAAACGTTTGTTATTGTTTTGAATTTCATGGTATAAACATACCTTTGATATACTTGTGAGTCCTGCTAGAAATGAGGAAAGGCGACTGGCGACTGAAATGCGGCAATAATATTCATATCTTCATCCATACATGAATTCATATATATGAATATTACATGAACATAATCTTTTTAAAAAAGGCCCATATGCGTATTGTGGGAAATGGGGGAACCTCCACATTAATGCCAAAATAAAAAAAAATATGAATTAAAAAAAGGCAGGTGCTTTTATTGTGCTTGAGAATTCCAAACAAAATAAATGCTATGTAATGTTTTTTAAGATGAAAAATAATATTTGACCATAAAAAAAACTAAAAACCCAGAAACATGTCAAACATCTCTATTTTGTGTTGTTAATGCAGATGAAAGGACTGTATAAACTTCAGGTCGAAATGAGCTTGTATTTCTTCTTAAACTGAGATATTCGAGAGACGATAAGATACGATACGATTCCTTTTGAGTTCCTTAATATCGTACCGATACTACAGCAAAGTTGGACTCTCAACTGCACGCACACTGGGGCGAGCAGAGAGAGAAATACAAATCGCTTTGCTCACGTCGTTCTCTTCTGGGAGAGAAACAGGAGAGAGAAAAAGGGCTAAACAACAATTAGCACGACAGAGAGTAGGGAAACAAATACATGCTGGGGAAACAAATACAAGCTGGGGAAACTAAAGCGCGAGGAAATCAAATAAACCAAATGCTTCTATTCCGCGGCAACATACGTCATAAAAAATACCTTTTCTATCATTACCATCTCTTAAGATTTTCTGAACGAAAGTTTACAGAATACAGATTTGTCTTTTGCTATTTTAGTAAAAAAATTGGCTCAATACATGAACAAGTAGCCTACCCTCTGAGCGTTTAGTTAGAAAAATAAACAACCTATGATCTTAACGCTTATGTTACTTTATTATAGATTTCCCCATTAAACAAAATTTTACAGTAGTGTTTACTATCCTATTTCTTATTAGAGGCAGTACCTAATATAAATATGTATTTAGGCCCAAATTTTGAGACAATATATATCAGCAGGGTCGTAACGGTTCCCACATCCCGTATTAGGGCTTTAACATGGGAGCTTGAAACAATTTTCCTGAATTTTGTGGGAGAAACCTCTATGAATTATCACGTGAAATTAAGGAACGAAAACAAACATTAGTTCTACAGATATAGTAGTGTCATTTCTCAAAATTCCCAGGCATCAAGTAGAAAATTATCAAGAAATATTATCGGAAATAAGTGAAAAGAACAAACTGTGTGGCATACATTTTGATGACCAGGACCAGGTTAAGGATGTTTTTGTAGCAGGAGTTTTCGATCCGCAAAAACGGTAAAATTGCTTCACATTTTCATCCTTAGCATTTTTAGATAAACTGCTTAGTGTATTTTCTTATATTGATTGCCTTAATTTGTGCCCAGTATTTGATATAAGCAAAAAAAACATATGATGTATCTTCCCATTTACACCTACAGTTCCCAAGTAACTTTATTTATACTTTAAGTTGATTTTTTTGTTTATCTGGATTATATTTTAAAAATATTAGATGAACCCTCGTTATACCCATACAACTTTAGCTTCATAGCATCTGCCGAGATATTTGCAAGGGAAAAGCTTTTATCTGTGATGACCCACTTTTATGTAACTTTCGCTTGCTTTCTTAAAAAATAGACGTAAGGACTGAAATAACTCAGTTACGCGTGGGATTTCAAATTGAGATGATTTTTAAAAAATAAATTATAAAATAGCCTTGGAGATTCTTGCATCGTTTTTTTTGTCGAACCGCAAAAAATTAAATATGTATTTGCCACTACCGATTCTGTATGATGCAAGGGTGGCACTAAAAGAAATACAGTAATCATAACATTTACATTGTATATAAATTACTGCTTTGGCACATAACTCCTGGAATTTATTTATGAATATCGATTAACCCAGTCTGATTTTTCCTACGCATGACGAGGCCAATTTAGCAGAGGGTCCCTGTCACGTACGCTATAATGAGAAATAGAGGCCTAAAAATTTCTCCAAGTACAATCGACGTCCGCGGACTCTTCGGACTACTAGGTGGTTTGCTATGGTACTGCCCTTCCGATAACTCACTGTTTTACGCCAGTTCCAAGTCAATCCGCAAAAAAACCTCAAACCAATTCCACTGCACAAGTCGGGGAGCATTTCAGTAAGTCGCAATGGGTAACCTCTTAAACGACTACTTTAATTGGTCATAAAAATATCCTGGAAAGTCGCAGGTTTAAATTTTAAAGGTTTTACATATTCCAGCCAAATATTTTGCATAAGTTTTGAAATGATTGTTAAAAAACTGAAATAATCAATATCAAGTGCATTTGGTAAGAGTGATATTTGATTTATCCCCGTATGATTAATATTTTATTACCATTTATTACCAAAACAAAATCTGTATCTGTATCCTAAGAATCCAAATAGTTTGGTTCTACTTATTGATTTTTTACCCAAAATGTAAGCTAAATCTTTAATCATGAATTCGTAATTTATTTTATATTTTTTTCTAGAACTGGAAACTTTTCACCGTTTATAGGGGCGTAAGAGACACAACTAGGTAGGATTTAAAAGAAAAGCCAGTCGTCTTTAGAATATTTTAACTAAACACTGAGTTCCGAGAGACACGCCAGACCAAAATGAATGTCTTTGCAATAAGAAGATAGAAGATCTTGATATGAACGCCTTCCACACATCTGTTGTTTTAAAATACGAGCTACTTTTAAAGTATAGAACCTAGTAAAGGGCTAGAAAAATCTTCTTCAACTGTATCTCTGGAACAACAACTAAAGCTGCAACGAACTCTAGGGCAAGTACTCGACCCGCAACGAGCAACAGGATGTATAACCTTGAAGGAAGCACCCGTTCCTCGGCCTCAGGAAAGCTTACTCGATTTGAATCGCCATGACAGCATATCGGAGAAGACTCAAATGAAACCACTTTGAAGTTCCAAGCATCCGGCACCAATTCTAGGGTATTGGATGATGACAACGATTCCTCCTCTGAACAAGACAGAAAAATGGTCAAGGGGTAGAAAATGGCGCTCTTGGAGCGATCAACATATTTAAAAAATACATATGACGTGGGCATTCAACCCGAACGAAAAGCAAGAGTGAGCTTGAACAATGTTGCTGAAGAGAATGATGATGCTGCTTTCAATTGTAGTAGAACGAACATAAGTGGGAAGATGACGGTGGACTTCGTAAGGAAGAAGACAAAAAAGAAAATGAACGAGAAGTTGGCGAAAATTTTTCATCAGACCTTTAACCTCTGCTTTACAAGACAGCGTCCAATCTGATGAAGAAGGAGAGGATGAAAAAAAAAAGACTTGCGAGGCGAAAAAACTTACAAAATTAAATCCCATCAAGAATAATACTACCAGTAACGCTGACAAGTCGTACCTACTTTCGCCAAATTGTGAACCGACGAGGAAGGGAACCTCAGATATTTTTGCCGCTTTTACCAAACAGAGAAATGCAGCAGGTCTTACGCAAATGAACAGAATGAGAAAATACATAACAAGACTGCCCATCATTACGCCCAACGATAGGACGAAGCAGTTGGCCCAGCCCAGTAGTTGGCGGATCCCAGTCAGATGAAGCAGTTGGAAAAGCAATCAGTTGTAGGAGCAAAAGAAAGCTGTGAGGAGGAGGAGGAGGAAGAACAGGACGAAAAAATAGGAAGAATTAAAATAACCCCACTCGCGCTCAACCTCTACTTGAATAATACCCTCTCACCATGATCAATGTTCCGATGGTCTAAAGTGTTATTGTAGATGAGTGAAAGAAATATAAATAAAGAGGGAGTAGGAGTGTTTCCTTCTCTCCTTTTCGATATTATATACATATATCAATGATCCAGTCTGATTTTACCTACAAATGACGAGGGCAACGTAGCAGACGTGCAAGATCCCCAGAGGTTCCCGTCACGTACGCTATAATGAGGAATAGAGGCCCGAAAATTCTTTAAGGTATACCCCACGTCCGCGAACTAGGCAGTTTTCTATGGTACTGCCCCTCCGATAACTCACTGTTTCACGCCAGCTCCAAGCCAAGCCGTAAAAACGCTCAAACCCATTTCACTTTACCACTCGAGAAGCATTTCAGTGGGTCGCGATGGGCGACCTTGTAAACGACAACGACACCCATTTTCACTGCCTTAACTTTACAATTGAACTCTTCATCTCCTGGACTGATGTATCTGTATAAAATCGTGGTAGTCACCATCTACCCAGATCTTGGATTCGACAATCCATGGCTCTTCTTGATATCTTTTTTCAGTGAGAGTCTTTTAACTACATTTAAGCAAACCAAAAGATGAAGCTATATCCTACGAGTCCCAATATTTTAGCTATACAAATGGATTTTTCACCCAAAATGTAAACTGTAATTTTAATCATTTCATCGTCTAACCTAAAAATTTTTAACTTTGCTGTTTACTTGAAAGGAAAGAGAATAAAGAAAGATGGATTACACCAGTCAAATGAAATAATAATACCCTTTAACCAAACAGCTCGCAGTGTTGCCAAGTATTATACACATTAGACATGACAAAGCTTTAACATTAGCACCGCCTATCGTCTTGAAAATAAAAAAAAGAACCGATTGCCTCAAACTAATGAATAATATTAGTATAACGTTTAATTTATTATGTATTGATTATGTTCTATACAAGGAATGTAAATAAATCTAGGCCTAATAGACTGTCTTCATTTCTATTAGAAATAAATTATAAACGTTTTACAGCAACTTGCTTAGTATTCGATAGTATATCGAGTGCTTAAAAAATTCAAATAAACAACAATTAAAATTTTTGCTTTTCTATTATAATTTGCTCCCTTTATCAAATTATTTATACAATTTCAATAACATTATAGTTATTGAAATACAGTATACTTACTTGAAATATAGCTCTTTTCAACTGTTTTTTTTAATCTTAGTAAAGATTTACTAAGATAACTAAGCTAAGATACTAAGCTTTCCTATTTTTTCTATTGATTAACATGAGTTATAAAATAATAAAAATAATATAATTACATAAATAATTGTATTTTATTTTTAGAATTTTTTATGATCATTTAAACATCCATTCATTCCAGTTGGAAGGCAAATTTCTCATCAAAGAGCCTCTCCCGCTTCCGTATATTATTTTTTCATAACCTTTTTTTAAGTTCTAAGAAATAAGATATAAAAATTCATGGATTATTGTGCGAGAATACGTGACTACTTATTCCTTTGTTCATGTTATTACTAATGTGAATACATGGATATATTTTATCTGCTATTAAAATAGATCTTATAGGCTTTTAGATTGATTATTAGACCCGAGCGAGCGAAATGAATTAATTTTTCGTAAAATTGGAAATGGAAGAAAAGAGTTGACGAGTACTCAAGAGCAATAAATAGAGTTATCAAAAACTGAAATGAAATTCGCAACATATTGTTAGTAATTAAAAAATTGCTTGTGATAAGCTTCTGAAAAATACGAGATAAGTAAAAGTTTAATTGAAAACGAATTTCTCTGTAAAAATAAAATTTAAAAAACGGTGATGAAATTTACTACTTGAGAAAATTTGAGTTTGGTAATTCATAAAACGTGATAATTTCTCGCCAAATTATCCGTAAAAAATATTAGGGTGTAAATGTGCAGATTTAGATTGTTTTTGGGTTATATTTGCTAAATAAATAAAAACTTGTTTACTGGTAGAGCCAAGACTTGATTCAGAGTGTCAGAATCTTACTTTGAAAAATACCTGATCCATTTTAGGATGATTCTGGTTCTGGTTCTCAAACGATTTGGAGTGAACGTTTGAGGTTGTTCTTTTCAGCTTTCAAGCAGTCGCAAAGAGTGATTCCTCATTACAACTTCCTTTCAGATTTACCTTTTGTAAGACTCTAGGTCCAGCTTAAAACGCTGAAACTTCCTTATATGGATAGAGGTATTTCTACGAACTTTTCATTTATATTTTATTTCAATAAAGTTGACTCGTAAGATCTTTTTAACTTCTTGGCCGATTTTAGAACAGATTTCAATTGAAAATCTTTTGGGACGCTGATCGCCAATACTGGGATTCATATAGCTATGTTATCCACATCGAAATTGCGGTGTGCAAACAATAATTATAGGATAAGAGACTTCATTTGATGAAATAATCTATTTGGCTGACCATCTGGGGTTTTCCTAATCCTAATAAAATCAAAATATAAAATTTAAATACTTGGAATTTGTATCCCTATTTTCCGTGACCTGAAAGAGAATACGTTAAAACAAGCACTACTACACCAGAGCTAACGGGGCCAGAAGACTATATTTTTATCATACGTATTTAATCATTCTATTCAACTTCTTTGACAATATCGGGCTGAAACTATTTTTATTGAAGGAAATGAAAAAAATTCCAGTCAAATGAATATTTCATGGTTTGGTTTAATTTAGTTTATTTACGTTCCGGGTGAAACATTATATAAGAAGCGTATTTCCATGGGATAATATATCTTTTTGTTAATTGTTTCTATGCACTGGGAGTTTAAGACAATAAGGTAAAATCTTCGAAGTCTAAAATTTTGGAAAAATTGTATCGTTTAATTTTTATATCTTTAGTTTCAATATCTAATTTTAATAATGATGTGTGGAATTTGATTTTGGATGAACTTAAATCTCAAAAGATAAAAACGGATAAGGATATGTGCAAAGCCGTTTGTGTGGCATGGTAATGAAATGATTGAAACTAAGTCTGACTATAAGCTCTATAGGCTTTAAGCCGCTATTGGGGCTATTGGAGATCATATTTACTTTTCCCCTATAAAATAACCAATTATTTCAAGGCAATTATTAGTTTCACTGACCTCCAGTTGTATCCCTATTTCATATTTCGTTCACATGTTTAAATATTCTTAAATCATAATGCGATATGCGACTTTTTTATTTAAAAATTTAAAAATTCGCCTAAAACAATCCTAAGACTGAATATTACTTTGACCATCACATATAGATCCTTTCAAGCCAACGGCAAAGCGAAATGATACTTTAGTTTCGGAATACTGTACAGTGTACACCACTACTATTTTGCATGATTCGTCATACAGCGAAAAGCAACTATTTTTCGTATACATGGTGTTATTATGGCAAAATAGTAATACAAAAAGTCACTTGTCTACCCCTACAGTATCAAGCAGGCATCGCTGAAATTTTCGATTCCCAAATTCGTTTCCGGAACAACAGAATGATGAAGGCAAAAACTTTTGGGGTAATTTTCCTTCTTCGATAAATAATCCTGAAAAATATTCTTCATTCCCCGTAGGATATTGGACGAATGATAAATTGTTCTTTTTATAATTTTGAAATATTTAATGTAGAATTGTATGGGGATTATATATATGTCAAATGGTGAATTTGGCATCATTAATACATAGAAATACTTGAATCTAGTTGGCCGTTCCGTCATCGCAAGGCGTTTAAAAAATGAGCTGACTTTGACATCTTTCGATTATAAGATGATTTCGAATTCCAGTAAAGTACTAAATAATCTGACCATATTACATTTTTGTCATTCTAATAAATAAAATATTTATTCATTCATCTCTTCAAATAAAATAAGTGAGATGAGAAATTGTAAATTCAAACCAAAAATCGGCCATTCGTTGTGGTTTATCACTTTATATTTAGCTGAAATGTCAATTAATTAAGATGAAATGAATTTTCAAGCACATATTTGTGATCTTCGTCTAAATTTGATTCTGTCAATATTTGAAAAAAAATAATCGATAATAAATAACGGAAGAGAGTAAGTGTTTTCATGTTTAAGAGAGTACATTTTTGAATAGATCTTATGTAGTAGAAGCAACAGAAATTGGCTTTTTGCCTCCATAAATGAATACTTTCTTTGGATATTTTTATGTACAGTATGGTCCAAATAAACTTGAGGGGCACAAATTAAAAAACAGCTAAGGTCCCCTCAAGTTTATTTGAACCATACTGTATGTATTTAAATCCAATCCTTTTGATACCGAAATGAGTTGCAAGTCTTTTTTAAAATAAAACGGAAGGTAGGTTTTATGATGAGTATTTCCTGCAGGCTACGACAAAAAAGCAACGGAACTACTCATTTCATTTCTTAGTCTAATAAAATGTGTTTTACTCAGCGCAAAAATATGTTTTATAACTATATTAGAAAGCAAGATGAAGATGAAGATAAAGTTGCATAATATGTTGTATTTGCTCAGTACTCATGACGCAGTGACCCACGACCATTATAAGAACTAAAAAATTGCAACATCATTGGAAGCAGAAGGAGTAGCAATGATTGGAGTTGGCAATTTGTTTAAGAGTTGTAGGAATGAAAAAAATTCAACAGATAAGTGGTTTCATCGCATCCTACACCCGCAACGTCGCATCGACTCACCCTCAACATGTTAGTGAATTTATACATTCATATTCAAAAACAGTAGATCATCAATTGACAATAGTTCCTCTAAAGGCCACGATACGACACTGATATGACAAAAAACATTGTTAAATCAGCATTCTTGACTATATTTTATTTTCTAATTCTCGCAGCAATCAAGTGGGTATCGTGAAACTGCTACGCCATCATGGACCTCACTGTGAGAGACGACTTTGATACACCATTTCTTAAAGCAGCAAAAATCGGTAGAATTGCATCAATCAATGCTCTGCTCAAAGGCTGGGCTGATGACTTGTCGTCGGTAAGCATCTTTTAATTAATTTCTTATATATTCTCATGTTGAATAATTTTTTTGTAGGATCTAGATGGGCACAGTGTGCTTTGGAGAGCTCACACATATGGCAAAGGCGAAATCCGTGTCTGTAATTTAATACTTGAATTCATCCGCCGCCGAAGCATCTAAAAACTTAAGCCATTTTCTGGAGTTAAAAAAATTCTCCGGAGTATAAAATCCAAATATAATTCTTTAAAGAAGAAAATTTGTGGGTGGAAATAAATTATATTATTGGTCCACATTTTATAGATGGAGATTCTAAACTATACACTTGCAACGTACAAGTGTAGTTTTAGTACTTGAAGAACATACGAAAGGCATATTTAAAGCTATGATAAATACAATTAACTGGTGCAATAAGTACGTTAAATAGTTATTAATAATTAAAAGTGAAATATTTTTTTTATACATTTTTATTTTACAACAATTTTTCCCTTAACATTTTGCCTTTTTTGGTATAATACAGCTATGATGAACAACTTTATCAGTATGGTACGCTTTAAAGCTCCAGCTTACTAACTCAAGCTTAACTTTTTCGTCTGTTTTAAAGAAATTTGTTGTCAGTTTTCTAAAACCAATTAAAACCTTTTCAAAGTTGAATTTCTATTCTTCAGAATGTTTTGGTTCTACTAAAAACATATTTTAAATGTTTAAATGAATATCTGACTGGTTCATTGAAAAATTTTCAAAAAAATATTTTTGATGCCTTTATTAGCATCGGAATCAACCTATTTCTGGGCAAACGTTAGATAAAATGATGGTATACCAATTTGGTCATTTTTTCGAAGACTCAGTTTACATTTTATGTTCTTAAATTGCACGACAATCTCCTTTTTACAAAGACATTTAGATAAAAGGTACGTAATTTTACTTTCCAATGTAATTTTTACATTTTTATCTGCCACCTTAAAGTCATTTACCGGTAATTTGTTTGAAATAAAACTTAAAATTAAACCCACCATAATAAGATTTTAAAAAAACATTGAGATAATTATCAATTTATTGACCTATAAAAATTTTTTTTACCACGGACGAGTTCATAAAAGAAGAATGTGCTAAATTTTCATGCCACCTAAATATATAAAGACGTAATACTTTTAAAAGCACAAAATAGTTTCTTTGTCAAAATTGGAGCAAGTGTATCAGCCAGCAATTAAATATTATTTTACATTTAATTTTTAATCAAATATTAATTACCAAACTATTCTACCTTGTTGCTGTGTCTATATATATCATTATATCTTTATAACTATTTCCATCTAAATATATAAAAATGTGCAAAAAAGGAAAAAAAATCCTTTCGAAATTGCGTACTAGAATTTCACTCAATAACAATTTAAATATATAAATTAATATAAAAATCGTATTTTCCACCAGAGTCGATATGAATTAGTTGTAACGGAGGTGGAGCCAAAAAAGTTGGCTTTAAATTTTCTGTTAAACTCCATCTTCAATAACTTTCATTAATGCGTTGTTTAAGGTTCCATTTCAATTTCATTAACATCGGTTAGCTTGAGCACGGCCTTGGAATTTCTTATACATTATTAACTTGGAATTTGGAAACAATATTTTTTTGAGTCAACGAGAAAAGCTTTAGGGAGCCCCCATATCTTAATCTTGTGCGGAAAAGAGCTTAGATTATAGGTTGAAATCTCGTAGCTTTTGTGCATATTTATATAAACCACTTACAATTGTGAAATATAAAAAAAATCCTATAAGGTGTTCTTTGAACATGCACTTTAAAACACTAAATTCAAAATAAATTCAAAAATTCTTTACTTAATTTTGAAGTTAAATTTACTATTCCTATTAAGCCCCAAAAGTTTTAAGATTTTTCGGTGATTACATCAAATGAATTTTCCCCATTTACCGAGACATCAATTTTCTCAATTTGGTTCCTAGCTGTTTACGTGTTATGCACAAGGGAACCTTGCGGTCATGAAAAAAAAACTTTTTTGATGGCTAAAATGCAAAATATTTCTTCTGAATGATGTGATCATTTTTATTAAATAATGTTATTATTATTATACAAAGCCAGTATAATTATTAATTTTTATGAAAAAGTCAAAATTAATCTTTAAAAATTCAAAATATATTAGCTGATTTGTGGCCAGCAGACTCATTTTGACGCGCGAAGAGGGCTTAAAAGGGCCTTTAAGTAGATTAAGATGTGTACATCCGGTAAAGCCTAAACTTTTTAATTCTAGGGGTATATTACGAACAAAAAGGTCCTTCAAATGATATACATTTAAATTTACAGTCGTTTTTTAAGTCTAGGAAAATTTACGGCCAAGTTAAAATTAAATTTTTAAAATTTGAACTATTGTAGCTCAAATTTGACAAAACTTACCAATTAGCAGCTTTTTTGTCTTGTTTTCCACAAAAAGATAAAAAACTTATTTTCTGTCCATTTTCGTTGTTTTCGGATTAGATAAAAATTCCGAGGTCATTTTAAACACCTATGGCTTCTCTTCTTGACTCAGAAAAGTAGTTTGGAAAGAAGAATACCAAAATCTATCCAAGTTGATAATTCCGATTGTCAGGGGAAGATCATATCTCTTACCAATAATGTTGCGACAATGAGTGGAGCATAGATATAGTAATTCAATTTATAAGACATCTTAATTTTTTTAAAGATAAATATTACAAACGCCCTTTAAATAATTGATAAGTAATATTAATATCTGATTTTAATGTTCAATATATTTATACAATTTGAAGATCATTTCGAGTATTTGACATACATTTTGAGAAAGCATTTAATGTAAAGCATGTATGTTATTAAATGAAATTGTATAGTTTAAATGGCATAGCAAAACATGGAATTCAAAAGCCCTGACTAATGCAATAATTTTTTAATTTGAATTTGAATTGTCAATCAGTTTCGTTTATTTTTAGAAAGGTTATTTCTAGAAAAAAAAATACTAGTAAAAAATTGTAAAATCTTCACAGACTCACACTCACCTCTAAGGAAATGAAATGTTGCAAACGTCTGAAACTTTAGGGCTAAAATATATTATGATTTACTGAAGTTTACCATAACTTATGATTAAAGTTAAGTAGCAATATTGTGTATAGCTTGAATAAACTAGATGGCCTGGTGACTCTAATCAGCTTTCTTAGTTCGTGACTTCACTATAAAAATCGATGGCTGGTTCACTTCAAGACGCATATACGCCATCTAGCGTTCCAGAAAACAAAAAGATTTAGTCTTCTACTTGATCGCGCATACAAAGCACCTGTGAAATCATTTACTCTTATCTTTTGCCACTCCATGTCATTTTGGATTGGGTCGTCTCTAGCCCGGAGTTCTTTAAAAAATTATGGATTCAGCTGAATGGGTTTCCCAGAGTGCTTGAAAACCTAAAAAGTTAAATTAAGATTTAAAAATTTTTACCACAGACATTTTTGTTATTTAAAATTATCTAAGTGTATTTTAAAGGATTCTTATCGTTAATTCTACTACACGGGGATACTAAATTGAACCGAAAAGTTATGCTTACACGCTGTTTGGTTTCAGTGGGTGGTGATTTGAGATGGCCCTTCAGCCATAATCGCTCTTCTTCAATTTGTACTTTAATAGGAGATGGGATATCTCCACATACCTTCGTTGATGGGTCTCTTCCAAAGATAGATGTTCTCCTCTTTGATTGGATTCTAGCTGGCTTTAAGGCAGCCGCAGCAGCATCTCTTTCCTGTACTGTATCAAATTTAATTAACATTTTGGGTTAGAGGGCCATTTCATGATATTTTAAAAAAGGGTCATTACCTTTGCTTCTTTCTTTTGAGCTAGGGATTTCTGGCTTCACTCTTGCTTGAGTTGCCCCATAGCTGGTGTTGAACTAGCTGCATGGTGATTCTCAATAAGTATATTTCCAGTGGTTTATGGAACAGCCTCTTCCACATCGCGAACAACGGAAGGTTGTGATTATAACCTCGTTTTTTTAAAGAAAAGAAGCGCTAACTGGATTTCCTAGAGAGGAATCTAGAAGAGACTAAGATTGATTAACCTTCACACCCATAACTTTTAATAGTCGGTAGACCATAAGTATTGAGATTTTAATCAAGTATTGATTTCGTTTTATTGAAAAATATTTGCATTAATAAATCCAAATAGAGGATATTTCCAAGCAGATTAAAGCATTGTCCACACACCACCCAGAGGATCACATCAGTAGCATGTCTTGCCGAAAGAAGTTTGACCCTAAAACTAATCAAAATATAGCAACCTAAACATATATCCGACGAATATAAAAATAAAGAATGCATACTATGGATTTAATCAAACTCCTGTAAAGGCTCCAGTAACCCATTCTGACCTAATAAATATCCGAATTAGCTGACCTGTTGACAAGCGGGATGAACTGGCCATCTGGATCTAAGTAAACCACTTCAAAATCTCTGTTGGCACATGCTGTAGTGGTAAATTTATCTTTCATCTCACATGAAGACCCCAGCTTCCGTTTTCCCCTTGTTTGGAACCTAAAGTGATAGTCGAGTTCTGTCTAATTAATAATAAATTCAAGTAATGTATCAAAGAAATAAACATGATAATTGTAAAGGGTGCAACTGTTTAGCTCAGCTATGAGGAGATTGCGTACAGTGTCGCGTTCATGAGGTATGCAGGTATGATGCACTGGAAAAATTATTTGAATATATTGAAATGTTTTCAAGAATATATTACAAAATATATTATCTGTCTGTAAAAATATTATGATAGCATTTAAACAATTTATTTAACGATGCATAAAAATTCCGTACAATGAAACTTTATTATAATGTAGTTACTAAATAATTATAGTCTACCCGATAAATTTACTTTATAAACATCAAGGCCGCTAGGTCAGTGAATTCGACTCAATGAACGGTTAAGCTTCTAAAACCACAACAAAAATTGTAATTAATTCGTGAAATATAACAAAAATAAACCAGAACATGCTCATCATGTAAATGATTGCTATGACCTAACTGCTCAGCATGGTATGCCTCATCCTATCGTTCACGGCAAACCAACCATTTGTGGTCCACTTATGGCGGAGTGGGTGACGGTTTTTTCAGCTCTTATTGAGCTCACCACTCTTCTTGCCCTCAGTCAGTGTAAGCCTAACGATCTCTTCAATCCAGTTCCTTCTTTTGGATACCAAGAACTCTATGGACAACCTCTTCCAGATCCTTCGAATCCATATCATGCTAGGTTTCCGGTTCCCCGTAAGTTTCTGGAAATCTTATTCAATTGTGACCTGCAGTCATCCCTCCCCCCCTTTTTCCTAAATTTTTAGCTATCGTAGCTCAGACGAATCTTGTGTCGGCAGGCATATCAATTATCGGGTCATGGATTGGAGGATTGGTGTCCGTTGTTTCAACTCATGAACTTGATTGAGAGATGCCTACGACCATCTGGATTTGGCCAATAGCAGTACTGATCTCATCATTGATAAAACGAAGGAACGTCTAACGACTCCTCTGATGGTCTCAGACCTTCTTAACTTGTCGATCAGGGCGATCATGTAAAAATTATGGGTAGGGTTATCCCTAGGAATTTTTATCTAATCCGGAAAGAATACATTAGGACAACGAATATATCATTTTGTACTGTTTTGCTAAGAATAAGACTAAGCTGGCCTTACTTAAATTTTTAAATAAGTTTTGTCAAAATTGAGCTTCATAGCCCAAACTTTCAAATTGTTTAAATTGAACTTTGACTTTGCCATCGATTTTCTTAGACTAAAATATTTAAGTCTATTTATAATTAGCCTCATTTGACTGACCGGTTTTTTAAGTCCCATGAATAATAAAACATTTAGTTTTGTTGAATTGTTCGGTTCGAATGCATGCAATATAAGGGGTCTTAGCTCTCGCGCTAAGAGCTTTTTTCCACTCAAGATTCAGATATGGGGCCTCTCTAAATTTTCTCTCAGTGACTCTCGAAAAGAAGTGTTGTTAGAAAATCTGTTTATATTTGTCAATATTTGGGATCATTCGGCTTCTAAGTCGTTAGCTTCCAGTCGGATGATCTGATGTCAGGGACTTTAACCGATTTTTTTTTCTTCCATACATACTCAACTTCTTTTAAGAAAATTAACCTCCCTCATTATTCTCAACAAGACGAGCATTCAAGCAGCTCATTTATTATATTCCGACATCACAGTATCTAAGAGTTCCATTGAGGTATATTGAATGGCAATTTTTTATAATTAATTATCTTCCAAGGGCTTGATGTCAGCTGAAAAACGTGTTATAAGTGACATCCACTTTCACTGAAAAACAAATTGGATACTACACCAGTCCACGTCTATGAAATATTTTTTCGACAGCAACAACGCATCCAGCTATTTGTCGTCACTTACAATTCCGCGAATAGTTGTTCCAGAACTAGCTAATTTACTTCAGATAACGCACTGTCTGTTGATTCAGTTGAGGTAGACAAATTGAAAAACACCTTTTCAAGTACCTTTTTAGTAACTATAAATTATATTTTAAATGTTTGTTTTTTAAACGAAAAATATAACTCAAATAACAACCCAAGATTTTCAGAATGCTTTTATTCTAAGAAATGCGCCTGGCTACTTTGAGGTTTTGCGGAGCGACACAAAAAAGTTAAAACTTGTTACTATTCATTACTTTTGCGTAAGGATTTTTAAATTTTATGTTATTTAACAATTTTATTGACGAACTAAAAAGTATTAGCATCATGTATTATTGTCAAATTCTTTCAGCTGAGCAATATTTGGATGAGGCGAAACTGAAATTATTCCAAACCGCTGAAAAGGCACAATAAAAAAAATTAAATTGGGTTTCTTAGCAGGAATCAGTTTAATAAGCTTTGGAAATCAGGCTGGCTTTAGAAATGTTTCCTGGATTTATTGAGGAAACGGTGCATAGGAAGCTGTTCTGAGGTGAATACGCTTGCGTTGGCTGTTAAACCACTTCACCCTGCTTCCTGGAATAGGTATATCTTCTTCAATTGCCAGAGATATTTCAATTTCATACGAAGCAGCGGTCGGGAAGGGTTTATTTCTAAAGGGGATTTTCTGATTTCCCAGAAGCTATATTTCCTCGCAATTTTGTATGATCAAAGTGTGGTTTATTGCCCCCTCCATAAAGAGTTGAAATCATAGCAATGCCTTTCTGACAGAACGTGCAATTATTTCCCCCTAATAAGGTTCAATCTATTATAATGATTTGGGTGAGTGCATTTGTGCGTGGTATCATAAGTTAACGGTGTTTTTAGCTGTAAAGAAGGGTTTTCTCTGGTTATTTTTATAACATGATCGATGTTAGAAGTGATCCTTATAAACGCATAAAAATCTGTTACTTGGGTTTTGTTGTTTCGATTTATAGCAATTTCTTACAAAAAATATAAAAAGTAAAAAAATACGAATTTTTCTAGATTTTTTAGCCTGAAATATTCCTCAGTGTCATTGTAACAAAGATACCAACTGATTTGTTTGCCTTGTTTTAATCTTTTTTTATTCATTAAGAAAGGTTAAACCACTTTGGTTTTTACGAAGTTTAATGAGTTTAAATGTTGTTAATTGGGACTAGCTCTAATACAATTATTGCATGATATACCAGATATTTTACAGGGCTTTATGGAGACCTACTACGGCAGGGATGAGATGGAGTACTCTCTGTCTCGTCAGTTCAAATATCTGGTTAAATCCAATTTACTGACTGATCTTTCCGTGTTAAAGTTTTCATTCTGCCAACCTGAGCGAAAAGAAGACAAAAGTTGATTTTTAACTTTCTCTTTAGTTTGTTATGAGAAGCCTCATGACTACTTCATCAATGAGTTTAATGTAGATGGAACAGTCCTTCGCGTATCTAGCCAAGATATTACTAGTCCTCCCAGTCCAACATCTCGACATTAGAAATTAACGAGGTCGCCAAATAATTAGGAGTGTTGAAGATAAAGGCGTCTATATTTAGGTCACTTCTATGCCCAAAAAGGCACTTCTCTATGAGCATTGTTCTATCGATCCATATTCAAATAAGAAAAATAAAACAATATAAAAACCCTTACCAGCGAAGAAAAATTAATTATGACCATACGGAAGATCCTCGCTTCCTCTTCAAAAGAAAAAACACAGCAAATAAGCAGCATCATAAGTTTCCTAACATTTCAAACGTTGTTGTTATGTCCTTAAAAAACTAGTTATAATTCCAACTGATTGAATCCTATATTTAATACAAATAACTAGAGTTGGTATCTACTATTGTGTTTACATCTCAACCACATCAACTATCAACACTGTAAGAAGGAGCATGGTTTAAAGTTGGAAAGGCTTTTTCTCTATCAGAAGCGACATAGATCATTACTATATGGAAGAAATCAAGCGTAATGTTTCCTTAAAAATACTCTAGTAGAACCTAAGCATAACAACAGAAGACGCCAAGCAAAGAGAGGCATACTAACAATTCAAACAAAATGTTGGTTCCGTTTCCTCCTCTGGAAGAGTTTGAATTTCAGACAGATTTATAAGTAACACAATTACAAATACAGTGCGTTGTATTTTTGTGTTATTTTCATCTAAATAACCAATTACTTATTGCCGACGCTTAAAAACTTGGTTCCAAAATTTAAGGATAAACTATAGTATTGGAAGTTTAAATGTAATCGGTGATAAGCGACAGGAGGATATACCACCTTTTATAACCGCTGTAGAATACTGTTTACCAATTTTTTATTTCTTCCAATAAAAAAACTTCAGATGGTTTCCAGCACATGTTCCTTCAAACAAGTTCACTAAGTAAAATCATTGAGTAAGATAGTTCCTCTCTAGAGGATTCAATTGTTTTGTTAGTTACTTATTTATTGTCGCAGTCTATTCCGTTGTGCAGATGGGAATGCCACCCTACCAACTTTACAGAACCGAGTCTGAATTTTGATCTGTTCCAGGTACAAAAGTGGCGATGAATAATAAAACCAAATGGATTGATATTGTTGTGAAAGATTTGACATTTAACTGGCGATCGATCAAATTAAAATGGGAGATTCTTAACAATTATTTGCTGTGTTACGTTTTACCTCACTTGACTGACGCTTATTATGAGCTCAGCTACTTTCAACATAAGGGCCCTATAGAGGAAGTCGTGGAGGACAAAGTAGTGGAAACGTGTACTCTAAAGAGTTTTAATACATATTTGACGAATTTTTTTTATTACTTTATATTTTTAATAATTCATTATTATTTTTAATAATGTTTTTTACCAACTTGTAAACCTGGGATGAGTAAATTTTATTCCTGTATTATTACTTCTGTATTTTTCACCACAAACTAAATTTCTTAAATAAAAAAAAGTAGAGATCCTAATCCCGATGAACTGTATTATCCATGTAAGGAACTAGCACCAGAAAGTCATTAATAAAAAGAACAGCTACATTTAATTTAAATTTCATAGTGTGTTTTCTATACAGGTATCAACGATAGAAGCCAGAAACCTCCAAATTAGAAGGTATATTTAGTGAAGCCGTTAATTAATCTTTTGAATTATTAAATTTATTCTCATTATGCTGATCCGAGCGAAGCAATGAGGACGTCTTTTCATTGGTAGCGACCTCTTTTCCAAAATCATATCCATAGCCTGAGCCAGAGTCTCTAAGAGCGTACAAAATCAAGACTCGATTAGTTTAGTTTTAATGATGGTCCATTATGTTGTTTTGGGCCAGTTTGTTATTTATGCATGCTATAATTCCTTGTACTTTAAATATCCCGCCGTTTCTATTTGTTTATCCCGTATATCACGCTTCTACAGTGAGCTATATTTTGTTTAATTTTTCTTCTCCCTCTTTTCAGATTCGCAAACAGATGCCACTCATTCTAACCCCTTTTTAAGAATGTATCCCCACTTCCACCGTCATCTGGAGCCAGCAGCCAAAGTCGCTCACCAAGAACAAGAAAAAAGGATCATGTTTCTTTGGACAGCAAACAAGAGAGGTCGAATGCCTTTTATCGTATTAGAATTGCCCTTTTTGTAAAAATGTTTTATCAAGTGAATTGAGGAACTTTATAAAAGCGATGAGGAGGCCGTCAGGAACTGGGGAACCCTCTACTCTGCTAAATTTGTGTATCCTTCCATCACATTGCCATTTCCCAACATATCAACTTTTTTCGGCATCCTTGAGCATGCTTTGCCTGTTCGATTACAGGCACTCACAGTTAGCGTGATCAATATTATCTTGTATAAATATTTCAAGTTCGAAATCTTAACATCGTCAGTTCCTCTGAATGGCCAGAAAAACTGCTTCATACTTTCAGGTCACATCTAGATTATCACATCAATTGAAACCGGACAAACTCTATAATTGATTAAATTTTAAGCCATGACGGTCCTTCAAGGAATACTGACGAAGGGCAGCCATACGTAACAGGAATTTCTTTATGGGGATGTTCCGTGAACTTGTTGATAGTGATAAACTAGGATTCATCCTTGCTCTGACGTGCACATACTGTATAATGGCAATGGAGAGCATATATAAAACCTTCACCTCTCTTTGGCAGCTGGACAATTGACAAAAATGTTCTCCAATTACAAAATCCCGTATCGATTAGTCATCGAAATCGGTTGGTACTGTGTCGAATCGAGGTACTAACAATTAACCAATAATCGATTAATCGTAAGTCGAAAAAATAACAAATAATAAAAATATAAATAATTAATTTAAAAAAACAATAATTTAAAAAACCGAATACCAATAAATCGTTGTAGTTACGATTGCATAATAAAAAATTGAAACTTTATTATTATAAAAAATAAATTATATAAGGAAGCCGTTTCTTGTTAAAAACATCAGATTTTATTCTGATTTGTATTGGCTTACGTACTGGTCAGGCGCAAATTATAAATTTGGTAAAATAAATTTTTAGATTTATTTACCGATAAATCGAGAGTTTTTTTTGTTTAGGTATAGAGTTTTCCAATGGCGATTTTCAAGAGATTTTGTACATCCAGAGTAGATTAAAAAAATTGTTCCAATGGGAAAACAGTGTTGTTCCAATGGGAAAACAGTGTTGTTCCAATGGCCGACAATTTTTTTTTCAGATCCGACAAGAAGACATCAAAGGTAATGCCGGAAATATGGGGAATTTGAAAAGTTGTTTCAATGAAAAAGAGAGAAATTCAAAAGATCTACTTTGGATATTTGGCGAGATATTAAAAAATATATATCTGAAGTGGGTTTTTAGACATAAATCTCTGAAAAATCTTGCCATTGGAAAACGCCATTAATCGAGGGTAAAACATTAAAGTACGAATACCGTAGACGGATAAAAAAATCGATTTTATTTAGTATAGCACGCCTTTTTCCAGCTTGAGCTGATTCGTTGATTTCGCTCCAGCCGACAACAGATTTTTATTTCCTTGACTTTCAGTTTGAAGGATAAAAATCTCAGGGAGGCGGCTCTTAATCTGCTTTTGAGGTCCGGAGCTCACTCCAATAATGTCAAAAAGCTGGGGAGACGGCCATTGATGTCTGGATCCAGACTCAAGAACAAAATCGTGCTGAAACCAGATGGAATGCTAAGTCTTTAAACTTTACTTCATTTGACACAATTTAATAAGTAAATTATGAGGAGGCTTACGGTTTCGAAAGTCTTGTAGATATGGTGAGAAGTGTAGATCCTGGTAGGCTGTGTCAAAATTTATTGTATTCCACGAGTCGGAATTAGTAAGAATTGAGTAGAAGACACAAGATTCAAAGGAGCCAACTACTGTTGTCATTGGTGCCTCCATGATTTTCCCTTGGCAAAGTTGTTTCAAACTTTTCCAAGAAGATCACTGATGAAACAACAATGGGTGTATACTCAAATATGAAATAAAAAACAGGAGGTATAACTGCAAGAGGGCTAGCTCTGTTAATCAACATTGAGCAATTCGAGCGCGATCCAGAATGATTAATAGAGCTGATGGTAAAAATGACATAAATCGCTTGGCTGTTTTACTGGATTCAAAAGGCTACCGTGTGAAAAAGAAACTTATCTAAGGAAACAGGAGCAAGAGAAAGTGTTTTTTTTTTTTGCCGATGAAGATCCCGAAATTAGTTACTCGTTATTTCTTGCGGTTACTTCTTACGGCCAAAATGAACACTAAAATGGTGTAACAAACTGCACTGGTCAACGTTACATTGTGTGCCACGACCAAGAAGTTATATAGACAAATTGGAAGAAAGAGTTGTTTGAATATGGTTACCAACAAACGCACAAGAACATTGTAACAATTCTGGCGTTTAATTAGGATCAGCAGGATACAAAATCCACCAGTGAGCAGAAAAACATACAACACTCGGACCGACTGGGACGACAAACTCAATATAGCCATCAATCTATTCAATATAGATCATCCAGAGGTCAACAGGAACCAACGGACCCCGAGAAACAACCAAAATGAATTCATTGGAAGAGTATAGCCCAAAAAGTAGCGGCAACGAAGTATTTTGATACTGCTTGGCCGGGGCGAAGCTGTCATGTCTCCTTATTCCCAATTCAACTCTTTTTTCCTCTTTTACTTTTAAAACTAAACTAACATTTTAACTACTATTTTGATACTACTTTTCATATTAATTTTCGTTTTTACTTTTATTACTATTATCTTACTAACATCTAACATTTACTTCTCAATCTTACTAACATTTACTTTCACTTTCACATGTACTTTCACTGATTTTTCTAAGATATATGGTTACGTCTCATAAGACAACCAAGTGTACTATCTTGTTCAGGAAACAAAATTGTTTAAAAACCTTGAAAAATCGTGATTCTGGTCTCGAACTACCTGGCTTGATTTTATGAATATTTATATTATATGAAACTGGAATACACGCCATTAATATATGTGTGCAATTTCACAATAATAGGGCATGCCATTTACATTAATTTCTAATTTGATTTATATCCAATAATTAGTGAAACCTATGTTAACCCGAAAGGATGACAAATTTGAGATCTTGGAATCAAAAATCTTTGTAAAAGCAAATCAAAAAGATTTGGGAATTAAGGATAGGGCAAAGGTGTGGAGAGGAGAATGTTTTTCATGAGTGATACATTTATCCAAGCTGAACACAAATAACGCAAACAAATATTTTCACTCTCTGTACTGTCTCTCTTAACGGCTTGCGCTCAAATGCTGAAACGGATACGGAAGCAAAGGAACATCCAGCTTGACAGATATATATGTATATTTTCTTGAAATATGCACTGGTCGGTTATTTTTAATATAAAAACTTCCTTACAATTAAATTAGAAACCAATAGGTTCTCGTGGCTTTGGCACTTGCCGCATCTACTTTGGATTGTTCGCCTGTGGCTAAACCATTATAATTCATTAAACAAGATCCGCTCCCCGTATCGACCTGATGGAATGGATTTTTTTTATTATAAAGACCATTCGGCAAATATAATAAAATTGAATAAAAAAAATAGTGGAGTACAGATTACTGTAAGGCAGCTATAGATACAATTCTATGTGATATCACAAATGATTGAAATGAAGGAGGAAATATTAATTAGGCTACTCAGTTACATACCAACATCCAGATTGAAAAAAAACCTAGTATTTGATACATAACTTGGTAATGTGTCAAGCTATAAGAAGTTAGGCTGTGTGAAATAAAAATGTAAAATAAACTGGAAAATTTTTTCATCGCAGTAAACTGTTTGATGGATTCAGGGTTCGTAGCCTATATCCATCTTCACTGTCTAGAATAAGAGGTAGGCCTACATTAGCTCTGGATCAGAGCCTCGTTGAAGTAGATGACTACTGACTACTAGCTCTATCGTTGAAAGAAAAAAGATAGAAGATCACTAAGAGCATCAGTTTGATGGGTTCAGAGTTCGTAGCAATCTATAATCCTATATCCACCTTCATTGTTGGAATTTGAGGTGGGACTACATTTGGTCTGTAGCCTATCGCAGACTCATTGAAATTGATGAGTATTAGCTAGCTCAATCGTTGAGAGAAGATCATCAAGGGAATCATAGTGTAGAAAAAGTTTATCTGATGACTGGGGATCCTTAATAATCATAAGTAAATACTCTACAGTAAAAGAAATGTTATGAAAATATGATAATAAATAAAAATAGCAAAAATATTACCCACTAACTATATTTCTAAAGTATTGAACCAATTAAAAAGACATATACTCTTTCACACTACTGGTACCACTAAATAACTGGATTTAAAAATTACAATAAACACTTTTTAATAAAAGGTTTAATCGATCAATAATACAGATGCTGTTATTTCTATGATTCTATCTGTCAGAGTTCAAAGGATAACATTGTTTACATTGTAGCTGGCCGCAAGTACCAACTTATCAATGATGTGTGATGTTCCATCCCTAAACACACAGGTTACAAGGGTTACAAGAGTTACAAGGGTTACAAGGGTTACAAGAGTTACAAGGGTTACAAGGGTTATAAACTGACAGACGTTGTAAAGAGAAGGGATCACTTCAGGAAGGAAAAGAGCTCGCAGCGCCACCACTAGGCACTTGACAACCAGCTATGATTGTATGATGTGGTGCAGAAGAAGACCACAAGGTGGCGAAGCATCGATGACAAAAAAAAGTTACCCCTCTACGGAAAAATAGGGATTGACGAATCAGAAACGAGGGGAATAAAGGTTTTCAGAGCTGCTCCAGGAAGGGGAGAGAAAAGAGAGGGAATAAGACGGTAAAGAACCTTCGGTATCGAATAAATTCGATTCCATCAGGGATTAATATTAACTTTCCTTGGAAATCGCTCTTGTAACACTTTTTTTAGGCTTTTAAGGAATTCGTATACCAAATTTAATCCTGAAAAAAGTTTGGAGCTAATTTAAAATTCGTCTTGGAACAATTTTTCAGGCTGAATTCAATGAAAAAAGAACGTAGATGAACGAAGAAAGTAATTATGGTCATCACATGGTTAAAATTTATAACGATTGAAAATTATTATCCACCTTTTGATTTTCCTAGGGTTATTAATTAAAATTAAAAGCAGAAATCAAAAGGATAAAGGACAAGTTTTGGGTTATCTAGGGATAAGCCGGTTCTGTGTGGGAAGTATTGAATAGGATATCATTGCAATTAGACCTAATTTAGACAATTTCGCACCAAAATGTGTCATGAGGTTTCAGCACTTCTAGCACGTTTGAAACTATTATGAATATTGAAATTTTATTGTGAAACGGATTTATTTTAATATTTTTAACGAGGTATCGTTTATTAAATGAACAATTTACACTAAATTTAAATAATAATTTTTTAACCATTTTTAATACAAAAAAATTGAAAAAGTAAATGTTAAAATTACCAAAACTGATTGAAGGAAACGTTAGTTCTTTTCTCGGCCAGATCGAGGTCTCTTTTATTTAATTTTTTAAACCTCGAATTAACTTAAAACTTATCTCTTATCGAAACATAAATTGTCTCATGCAAAAATATCGTAACCATGAACGGGAATTTGATCAATGATTTTGGGATGCTTATTTTGAACTGGGAACTAGTCTCACCAATCAGAGCAGGAAAATCGAGCTTTGTCTACTAAAACACCATAAAACAAAATCATGAAGACTCCAATGATAGTACTTTTGAATTCAGTTAAAGAAATAATTTAAGAAGATTATTAGACAGAAATTATAGATAAAATCTTTTATGTATTTTTTTATTACCATTAATATTATTTTCGTTAAAATGTCTTAAAAACTACAGTCAATATAAGAATTCCCAGAGCCTAGTATTCAGAAGGCAGTTTTGTATTAATTACAGCGAAAGGAAAACGTAAATTAGGTTATCATTAGTTTTTTTTATCTTTTTATTTGTCAATAACAATAATTTAACTTTTTTTTCTAGATAGAGACATTTTTTCTTAATATGATAAATAATTTTTACACTTTTTGCACTAGGTTTTAGCAGTAACTAAAGGAATGTATTAAGATTTTTTATTTAAAACAATTAGGCGTTCGATTTTTTTAAAATCTATACTCTTATTGTAAATTGTAATTTTTTAAATATTTAATTGATTTCAGATTAAATTTATAGTGTAGAAGGTGGTGAAAACCCTACTGAATGAGAATAAATCTATAGGGGATGCAAGTTCTTCAATTAAACTTTCTTGAAGCAAAGGCCATTGTTGACTCAAAGAATCCACAATCGTAAAAAAAATTTTCCAGGCCAACTTCAGCTTGTTGTGTTGAAGTAAGACTGGGCCAATCTGCTTGGCTGATGGGAACCTACTTTTGTTGTTGGATGGGTCCAGGGATAAAATAGAGATAAGAAACAGATAGGGAAATTATAGTCTCCTCAGAAGAGTTTTAGAATAGACCATAATTTGTCTAGGGACAATTTTTAATTGCCAAGTAGATTAACTTAAACTATTTCGTTATTTATACATTAATAGTTGCCTTTTTCTACCAAAATAATTTTAACAAATATAAGTCCTCGAAATTTTTAAATTTAAAATTTGGAAAAGTATTACAATTTACGGCAGCTTTGTAATGTCATAGCTCGGGCCACACAGCTGATAGGCAAAAACATTTTTGATGAAGACAACGCCGACGCTGTTTTATAACTTTTTAAAACACATTTTTATTTCAACTTTGTAATCCGTGTAATAACTAATGAAATATGCTCGTTAACTTTATTTAATCTTATTTACTTTATTTAAAATAGTGTTTTTTAATAGATGTCGTAAGACAAAATTTTAATAGTTCCACTGAACAACTTGTGGTGGCTCTGAACAAGCCCCCCCCCCCCCACAAGCCGAAGGGGAATGGAAATTTTAACATTGGGGCTTTGTGTCATTTCTGGAAAGGTATAAAAATAACTAAGATCCTTGAACCGTTGACAAGACTAGTTTACTGTCCGAGTAAAATCATGACCATTCTTTCATTCCAACTAATTTCACAATTTTTCCCCTCCATGTGGGCTGAAGGTCAAATAGTTCCGAACTTACAAGTCTTCCCATTGGAAATTGATGGCTGAAATAATATTACCTCACTTATGCATATGGTGTGCCCACTAAAAAAATTATAATTATTGGAGCATATCAACCTTAACTAGAAATGTTAATTCAAGTACAGAAGACAAATCGCCCGGAATTAGGGGAACAATTTATATTCCTTGATAACTATCACATGAGTTTTTTTTAAATTTATTCCATCTTAGTTCATCTAACTTGAAGGAGGGCAGAATGCTATCGTTATTTTATCATTAGCAATAGATACGTCGGTTAAGTCAATGCACGTGAAATGTATTCTTAGAAAGATATGTTTAATAAATAGAATGATAAAATATACCATTCATGAGTAGATTGAGCATATGGAAAAGTGTCAGCAAATGACCCATATTCCTACACGCATATCATCGCATAAAAATTATACTGAGCCTTGTTGGACAGTAGAGAATCACAATTATAGAAAAAAGATGAAAACAAAGATTTGCAATTGTGATTACTGAGTGAATAATTATTTTAAAGCTTCGTATTCATTTATTCAATTAGAGCTGTTCGGCATTTTTTTTTTGGCTTTTCGAGGAATGCAATCTTGAAATAAAAAATGTTAACGCTAAAATAAAGTTAGTTTGACGTGAACATCTTCTTTATTATGTACGTTATCCCCTTTCTTCATCCGCTTCTGAACCATTCTTCCTTTTGAGACCTTCACCCCAGTTTGGCATACCATTCTTTGGTGGAATCACGCTCCTGCCGTTTTTCTCCGTTGATCAAATATCTGATGTTTCGTAAGGTCTCATACAGGTCGTCCTCTTCTTCGGGATCATCAATATTTGGACCACCGGTTTTGAATTTTTATTTGATTTTCTGTTCCAATTCCTTCAGTACCAGTATGTCGCCTTCTAGTTCCGTCAAATCCAAATCGTAGGTCTCCCCCTCTAATTCGACCGACATTTCTTTCTAATTCCTAAACGAATAAGTAAATAATCAGGGGTGCTAATTCCAAATAGCTAGTTCTTTACCCAGACGGCGTGGAGAAATTTAAATATTAAATAAAAATGAGACTACATCAGGCTTTTATCGGGCTTTTTAAAATTAAATTTATGAGAACAGAAAGGGAAATTTAAAAAAATATTAATCACTTATTGTGTTTTGATGAAGATTTTTATTCCAAAATGAGTAGACTTGAAGTAAGAAAAAAAGCATGGGAAGTCCCCGGAGTCTGGCGAGGTCCTGTGAAATATATATACATCATTATCAAGGGCAATTACACACTGAAAAATAATCAACACAGTGGGAACTATAAATTTGAAGTGATGAATTGAAAACTTACCCTTTCTAATGATTATAAATTTAAAAAGATACCAAAATTCTCAACGAGGCTAGGCGGCCTCGTTAAATATATAAGCTATATATCCTC
The DNA here is from genome assembly GCA_030141595.1 of Chydorus sphaericus. Lineage (NCBI taxonomy): Eukaryota > Metazoa > Arthropoda > Branchiopoda > Diplostraca > Chydoridae > Chydorus > Chydorus sphaericus. Next base: position 3,224,740 of record CM057926.1, on the reverse strand, counting down.
CTAAGAAAGTTCCATTCAGCCCTGTCTGGAGCCATTTGCTTGGATTTCACGAGTATAGAATCCAGTAGCATAAAGGTTAGGGTTTCACGGAGTTATGAACAGTGGCTAACGCTTCCGTGTCAGTCTTTATGGAAGAAATGTACCGTCATCAATTTTCGCCTTTAACCATCAAATCAATCTATTTAAAATGCATTCAGAAAAAAGAACTTAATAATTATTTCGCAAAGAATATTCCATTATAGGCATATTCGGAGTAAAAATTAAGATTCAAATGTAAGTGGAAAAAACAATGAGACTAGTTAGTTCTTCGGACGGATGGACCGTTCCCAACGCCTTCGGATTGGTCACGAGAGTGTGCATAACATCGGTGAAGGAGAATAGACCGTTATCGATCACCGCAACTCGATACCTGCGTAAATATTTAAAAATTTCTTAAATCGGTTTGAGAATAACTAACGTTTAACCTTACATTCGATTGCCGCTCCAATCCTCTAGTTCCAGTTCTAGCATTCCAGAATGGTGGTACGCGTACCAATGGTATGGGTGCGAATCCCCAAAGATATATTAACCCGTTAGCTGCAATAAAGCGAAATTCCGATCCTGATTATTTGATGGCGAAGGTTGGATAATGGAAAAACTATATAATGCCGTTGATACAGGGTGTTCCTTACCTAAGGCTATCCATCAATGTTTGCCCTATTCATTTTGAAATTGAGTCATTCAAAATTAATTGAATTAAAAAATTACTTTTGAATTGCCGAAAAATTCATTTTTGATTCAAATTCATTCAAAACTAAGCATTGCATTTTAAAACAAGATATAAGTATATTTATTTATTGCATTGAAAAATTGCACGATGCTTGGTTACTTCTCTGAGCATTGCAAGTGATATTTTTTTCAAATAGCCGTTCAACTTGTTTCTAGTTTCTGTATATCGATCGTCAAAAGTAAGAAAATCTTCATCGAAAACTAGTAAAATCACCAAAACTGGGGAATTTCTAATGAATTATTTAAAAGGGCAATTTTATATTCAATACTTGATTCAAATTCTCTTATTTTTAGAATGAATTAATTCAAGCTTCAAATTAAAAAATAATCAAATGATTCACGTGAATTGCAGAACCCTGCCTTCCATTCTATTTTACTCACGATTGTTTATTACCCACAGTTGTTAAGTATGAAAACCGTTTAAATGTTACTTATAAAGTAACGGCAGAATTAGGGTGTTCCATTTTGACCTGACTTTTGACATTTTTGCCGGGGATTTGCTATGTCGTGTGTAATGCGCTCAAAATAATGTGTGATTTTTTATTTTGATGAATTATAATATTTATGGGTCCCCCAGCGTGAAAAACGCGTGAAAAAGCGTGAATTGTATGCATAACGGATGACGTAACATGAATATAATTAAGGGGGCCCCGAAATTAAGTCCTAGGAGCTTGAAAAGTATCCCTGCAAAATTTATTTTTGATAGGACTTATTTTAAGGGTCGCCCAATAATTTTGAAAAGTAAGTCGGCCCTGCGGGAAAACCTTATGGGGAAAAGTAATGAATTAAAATCAAATACGTCCTCTGATTGGATTTTGACAAATTTGAAACAATAAGGCGTTACTATCTCCTTATTACGATTAGCAAATCTAAGAATATTTCAAAAATAAATTATAAATTTGACCCTTTTTATAACTCCATAAGGTATCCATGTAATAAAAAACCTATCTTTAGAAGGATTGGGCGACCCTCAAATCAATTCCCATTTAAACAAAATTTTTCAAGAATGTTTAGTTAGAATATACTAATTATGCAACTGGACATCCTTAATTTTATTCGTATTACATCATCCGTTATGCGTAAAATTCACGCTATTTCACGCGTTTTTCACGCTGGGGGACCCATAAAAATAAGATTTCATCAAAATAAAAAATCACAAATTTTTTTGAGCCTATTTCACACGACATGCGGAACCCCCAGCAAAAAATGTAATGTAAGGTCAAAATGGAACACCCTAGGCAGAATATTAATAACTATTTATTACTAATTCGAAGCGCCTGGTTTTAAATAGAAAAATTACAAAATTCCCATATTTCCAAGTCAAATCCTCGTGAGGGATGGAAATTTTTAATAGTATGTTTCGGGTTGAATATCTCTAAATTAGCTTTTAATATTTCTACAGTTCCCTTGCTTGACTAGAGCGTTGCAGTTTCCTTTCTCGTGGATTTATACTATTTTTCCAAACAGTATACTGTTATTTTAGGAAAATTGTGTACGCGTCGTACGTCTGAAAAAACCTCTCGCCAGTTTACATTCCAATGAAATAAGATTGACTTTCATCAAATTTAGTAGACAAAAAATTCTCATTTTACTAATTTTCCCCTATCCACCCTCTTCTCCAGTTCCAGAGATTTATTCTTCCCTGTTTTCAAAGTATTTGTAAAACAGTTCCCGTTTTAGATTTTCTTAAATTACATTTGGTACAAATTTTGGAGGATAAGAGGATTAGAGTATGTAGTAGAGCTTTCAACGTGCAAATGTAGTTTTGATATTTGAATACTAACTTTTTAACACTTAATATCAACGCTTAATATTACCGATTTAAATAATAAAACGCACTATGCCTTCTTATTTGGGGCAGAATCCCCACCTATATTTCTGAAGAGTGTGGTCTTGCTATAATTTTTTTTTATGTGGAAATTTTGGATTATCTTTTTACTATTTCTTCCTCATCTAGACCAATGCCGGAAATGAGGATCTTAAGAAGATTATTAAATGAAAATTAAGAATGGACCTCCTTTCTCGTATTTCCTAGAGTTGACGGATAATTTTATTTTATCCTGTAAATTTTGTATATTTTAATTTGAGATCAGTGTATTGGATAATCAACGGAAAAATGATTATGAAACATTCACTTTGTTTAAGTTAAAAGACAGGACTCATTTAGATTATTTTAAAGGGGGTTAATAATTTAAAAAGTAGCATTTAAGAACATTTAAGCTCACCAACTTAATGAATATTAACATTCCTTTAAAAATATGAAAGTTTAAAGTTTATATTCCGTTCAAATGTTAAAGTTCTCACACTCAAACAAAATCATACGGACTTCTCACGTGCACGATGCAAGTAAATCAGTCTTAAAGCGGTCATCCTTCCGTCAACATTGAATTTAAACTTCTATACAAAAATGAATTAATCTTTGTTTAAATTAAGATATTGAAAATGTCAAGGGACAAATCTATAAAGTTTTATTTTTTAATGCCGATGAAAACTCATCCACTAAAAATAGCTTCTGAACATTTGTGGTTTTATAAAGGCATTCCCAAAAAATTAAATACTGATAACATCAAGAGCACGGAGAAACACGAATGTTGTAACTCCGGATGCAAACATAAGAAACAACAGGAAGTTTCATTACTGTTTGCAGTCAAGACCTTGGCAGCGAAAAGTTTTAATTCTTCTTGTGGTGTTTATAAAGAAGTACAAATAATTATCATTAAAAATCTTTTCCAGATTTCGTATGTTCTTTGAGGCATGGATTTTCTTGAACATGGAGTTTTTGTTGCGTGAAAAATGTTTTAAGAATTTACGTGAGCTTGCTGGGATATTGGCTTTTGGAAATATCTGATTTCATAGCAAAAATATCGGGAAATAAACTGTTTAAGGTTCATGTCATTAGAAAATACGTTCTGCAACTCTCCAACTCGCAAAAGGCAGTTTTAAAATAAGGTCTCGTCCACCATCATGCAGGTCTTCAATTACGACAACCTTTGAACAAGTTAACTTCATTTATCAGTAAGGTTTAAATATAACTACGGCAGTTAGGAATAAAATTACTTTGCTGTCAACCAAAACTTTTACTGTTGAAATTTCATGTTCTCGGGTTTTCTCGTGGCAAACATGGATTCGATGTGAGGTTTGAAATCTTTTGTTTTGTTTTGTTGTACATGAGGATGTATCATGGATGTCCTGGATTTTTTCTTTTGTTTCTCATTCGATTCCTTGTAATCAGAGATCCTAGTAGTAGGGTAAAAATATAAAATACAACTAAGATCATCATTTCAAGGGATGTGCGATTTGTTTAAAGAGTGTGTACCTGACACTTGTCTCTGATAAATATACGTCCAACTGGTTGGGAGGTTATGGAGCTTGGAATTGCATTTGGTTGACACTGATGAGATAAAACTCATTTCTAGTTTAAAGGCAACCTAAAAAATAAAAATACCCAGGCATATCTTTCAAGAAATACAGTTACGGAAAACGAGAATTCTGTTAACCCCTTTTCAGCAACAATAGTTTGAATCTCGGCTGGTAAAGTAAGTTTTCTTGTGCATCCATATTCTACAACCTTTTGAAATAGGTATGTGATTACAAAAAAACAAAAATAGGGTCATTCAAGAGTTGGTCTACTGGTTCGGACGCACAGATCAAGTCTTAAGAGAAAGTCGGACTCAGTTACGAATGCATCATCACTTCTGGTTTTTCCAAATTTCCGCTGGTCCAAGAGAGCACTACTTAGGGGCCGTCCATATACGACATCACTCGATTTTCGGGAGTTTTTGACCCCCTCACCCTCATATTTTTTTTATTTCCTGGCACTTCTTACTTCTTAATATCTGTTGTTTTTAATAATTTATATTAGATCTAATTCAATTGCAATATTGTTCCACTTTCACAATTTTCTGACATTTTATGACAATAATAAACAATACAATAACTACATTGAAAATTGACTAATTGAAAATAAAAATAAATAATGCATTGACATTTTTCAGAAATTTAAAATGTGATTCAGTTAACCAAATAAATATAAATTATTCAAAAATATTCCTTTGTTTGCAGGTTGTCCATATATCTGTTACAACTTTAACTGGCTCCACTCTCTGCGTTGACCTTGATTAATCGTCAACTATTGCTGAACTACAAAACAAATTAGGAAAGAAAAGGTACCAGCATCACAACAGCGGCTTCATTTTTCTGGAACATGCCTTAGATCTAGTAAATTTTCGAACCACAAAATTCGTCACGGGGACACAATTGTTCTCAACTCGAGACTTCTTGGTGGAAGTGGCGGTCATTGCATAATTTGTTAGTTTGTAAGTATTTAATTACCTTTTTCCATCGTCTAAGTAAGTTGTTTTCATTTAATTTTAAAAAATATTAATAATAAACACTTTTATTTTATTTTAAAATAAATAATTTTTAAACTTTACAAATAAAATATTATTTGAATAAATAACCTATATATCGAAAACATAGTAACAAATATATATTTAATATCGCTTTGACGAATTATATCAATGTGGCTTAACGTCTACAAGGAACGAATCTGCCTGCCGTTAAGGACATAGCAGCTTTCGAAAGATCGCTATGCCCCACAAAATATTTTTTTTTATTTGAGGTGATACTTTCGAGGAAATTCTTTTGGAAGAGAAGAGTTTAGCGACTAAACCGTTTCCATAAATTACAAATAAAAAATATATATTGTATTGCTTTGCTCTGAATTATTTCTATCAATCACTTTGAACCCCGTTTTTGATTTTACGCTCTTACCACAGCTGCTCTCGCCTTTAATAAGGTAATTCTCGAAGAATCATGTGAGACATCCAGCGTCTCAAAAGTAGATATTTTGAACGCCAGAACACTAGGATTCAAAGGCTTTAGTCATTCCTGAAAACTTATTTGTTTGCTGGTTGAGAAAGAGAATGAAAGCTTAAGTTTGTTGCGGACGTCAGCAACGGTTCAGGCAGTATAAACTATATAAAATATTATAAGCCATATAAAATAAAGGAAACACAAATGTTGGTTAATGTACAGCTGCTCCAAGACCCAAACAATAAGAGCTGGTTCAAGGCGCAAATGGTAACCTTGTACAAAGTGGAAACCAGTCTGGAAGTTACTTTTCTACTTTTTTAAAGGAATTTTTAATTATGCGATTAACAAAACCATGTAAAATTATCCATATACGGAAATTATGAATATGTTAAATGATAAATTTGGCACAATTTCATTCATATTTTTTTTTTATTGTTCGTAAGTTTAAGTTTTGAAAACATATTTTAAAATTTGTATTTGTTTGTGTGTGTTAAGTATCTTAGGGAAACTAATTTTAAAACATAATTTTTTTTACGTTTCGGCAACAGTAATAGGATTAGAGAAGAAATATTTATTTTCTTACTATAACATAATCTATAACAATCACATGTTTTATATTTATATAAATTTATTTAAACGGAATTCGAGGTCTTTAATTTATGTTATTTAAATTTATTATTATTATTATATGAGTTCGATGACAAAATTTTGAAGGCTAGTTTTGACAAGGTTTATGAATTTTATGAGGGCAAATGTCATCATTTACAAGTTTTTATTACATACATGAGACCAGATTGAGGTGTCTATACAATTTTTTTACATGATATGGTCCCCCATTTGCTATATGATGTGACCAAATTAAACTCTATTGTAAAGCCACGAGGAAAAACCGTAGTCCTCGCGCCTGCCTCTGTAAAGAAATGAAACGTCCCCTATCTTTCCATTAGAAGGTATAGTGTTTCCATATACTGTACAAGATGGCACCCACTATAGGGCTGTTAACACCCTACCGATTTGCCAACTGACAACGCCACATTTGGCTTACCGTTTGTGCACGAAATTCAAGAAGAAGAATGTCTTCAAGCTCTCTTTTTCAATTACACAAACGATTAGCCGAATGCGATGTTGTCCTATATTAAGCGCATGTGGTTTTTAGTTACGGCAATTGGGTTTTAGTATGCTTTTGTAATAGGAGCTTTTCTTGTTGGTGTGCTGACGGGTATCTATGGGCGTGCTATAGAACAGCAACATGCGCTTAGAATAGTTGCTGCCATCTTGTACAGACGATGGAACAGAGAAAAGCGAGACGATTCACTCCTTTACATACGCAGGCACGAGGACCATGGTTCTTCTTCGTGGTAAAGCTAAAATATATTTCTATAGCGACCACTTGGTAAATACAAAAAAAAAAATGCGCAATCCGTGCTTGAAAATTCTTAATTTACCAAATACTAGATGAGCCTTATTTATGCTGGTTTCATTTGAAAGTTGTATCTGGGGACGATTCAACTGTCAAAGCAGGCCCAAGTGTCAAATACGTCTCAAGCATCAGCTGACTTTTTGAGTTTTAATAACATAATTTATAAATTAATAAATTTTTTCTAAAAAAATATACGGTTAATATGTGTATTGTTCATTCATTTGTAGTAGGTACGTACGTTCATTTGGGCGTAGTGGTGTACAAGGATTTAAATTCAAGTCAAATTTCAAAATAAACTATTCTACAAGCAAGTTGGCAATATATCCAATAACAGTTTCAAATGCTATTGGTGGTAGTTTTAAAATTTTAATGAGATTTCAGATTTAATGCAGTGACGCAGAAAAAATAAATATTATATATTGAAACCATTTATTCAACCCTTTATATTTGATTTATTATGGCACTGTTTTTTTAAAGTATGGAAACAGTTTTCAGACTGGCTCTGGGCTACTTTCCGTTTTAACCATTAGCAATTAATATGTTTTAAATAGAAGCTCATTATTTTCCCAATCTAAAATGGACACACGCTGCATTAAGTAAATTAATCGTATGCATTCGACTATCGATAATCCAAAATAGCTAGCTCTTCATATTCGATTATTTGTGTAGTGTAATGAGGATTTGAAATTTAGATTATATGTAAATAAATAGTACTAATTTTCAATGAGTGAATCCAACAATTTATATCAGATGGACTCGACGGTACAATTAATTAAAATGTTCAAATGAAAGTAGTACCAGAAGCGATACGTGCGTTTTTAAACTAAAATGTTAATTTTTTGGCTAGATAATATTATATTTTTAGCCCGGTAACCGGATGTAACCTATTTTTATGATCGTTTTGTTGTAATTGATGCATTTTTATAAATTATTTGAAAAGAAAAAGCCATCATATTTTTCCAGGTTTTAACATCTCAGAGTTCCTATTAAGGCAATAAGAGCTGTTACATTCATAAGCTACCTTTTGGGATTATTTGCTAAAGCAAAAACCCTCGGTGTTAAATAAATCAATGACGGGAAAAGTTTTGAAATAAATAATTAGAAGGAAAATCGTTGAGAACATTCTATTGAAGCCAAGACTTCGCCAAGTCTAATAATGTTGGATATAACGAATATAGGCTCACACGATGAATGAGTACCTGAAAACAAGTGGATAAAATTTCTTTACAACTTTTTTACAACTTTGCAATAGGAAAATGATCTTCAACTTTGCTATAAAAATTTAAATTTTTATAAAGGTAAGAAAAAATATTAATATATTGTTTAGTCAAAAATCTTTTATTTTTTCGAATAGTTGTATAAACTTTTATCTTATATCGATCCTCACAACAAGAAAATAGATTAAAAATGTTTAAATAAACCATTCGACGAAATCAAACTTAAGTAAATAAATAAAGAAAAGATATGGAAAGTTTTAATGTACTGACAAAAAAGTTAGTTATATAAATTTTTAAGGGTATTTCAAAAATAGAAATCAAATTGCAAAAGAAATTAAACTGATGTAATTTCCCTTTATCAGTTTTTTTCAATTAAATAGGAATAAGAAAATAATTCATATTATTTTAATAATATAAATATTTGATAAATATTGTTATTTTACAGATTTTTATAATCTATTTTCACGTATTTACCTTTTTTATTTTAAGGGGGAAGACGTTTCACTTTAAATTTTAGTGAACTATTCGTTGCGCTGTTAGACTATTAAGAGAACTAGAATAAACGTAAACTATGAAATCGGCCATTTTTTTAGAACGAAACAAAAAAATCTACTGTTTGAGCGGGAAAGAAACACATGTTTCTGCCAGTTTTAGTTTATTGAAAGTGATACCTAAATATGGAATGAGAGAATATCAGCATAACGATTAATGAAGAATGTAAATTGTAGAGGAATAAAATTACCGTGTACCTACTATTATTTTTTGATACCTTTATAAATATATAGGGTGGTTTCCACTTGGAGCAGCATTGTCATTTATGCAATTATGCTATTGAGCCAGTGCTCATTGTTAGGGTTAGTGCAACTTTAGGTACCAGTAGAGTGGTTTTCGCGACATGCCAATCTTTGTTTATATTTTTATCATACGTGAAAACAACTGCCCGATACCTACAGTTGAACTAACCCTAACAATGAGCACTGGTTTCATAGCATAAATGACAATGCTGCTAAGAGTTGAAATCACCATATAACTAGGTTCCTTTTGCAATAAGTTATAAAGTAAGTGAAGAGAGACCACAAAGTGACCAAAACAAATTGCTAAAAATCAACTTAGCTAGCAGCTTTGATCTGGAAATCCCAACAAAAAGGAGCTCAGTTTCCGAAATCTATGTGAAATCACTCTGTTGAGAAGTTAATGAAAATTCCAAAAAGGCCTTCGGAATGCCAATAATGAAGCGAGATTTTGGAAAGAAAGCCTTCAATGGCTACAACATAACAGTAAACTAAAATGTAGGCATATTGCCTTATGAATAGCCTCGTTTTCTTTTTGTTTGATAACTTCAGGAGTTGCCAGCTCCACTCCTTCCATCGAGACAGCCTCACATTGATGATGATTAACCCCTTTCATTCCACTTGAGATTCCACTTCCACTTGAAATTCCGGCAGACTCGACGACCGACTTCTTGACAAATGTAGGTTCACCACCACTCTCCAGTTTCCTTTTCTTGTGGTTTATTTCAGCCAGAACGACCTTCACAGCATCATCAAGTTGGTATTTGAGATACTTTGTTATTTGCCTGTTCTTTCTTTCTTCAGCCACTTTGGATTTTCTTCTCAAAGAGATAATTTTTCTAGCGACAACATGGACGTATGTGTCACCATCAGAATTCTATTAGAAAAAAAACTGATCATAATTAAATTCGGGCCTAGTTTTAATGATGGTAGCCTTTAGAGCAACTTTTAGTCAGATTTCTTCCCAAAAAATTCCAGCAGTAGAGATCATACTAGGGAAATGACTAATTCTTGATTCCTTTTACTTGTAAATAGACAATAAATCTGCCAATCTTTTAGAAGAAATGTCACTAAAATTGCTCTAAATATACAACTAACATTTCGCACAAAAATCTCAAAATCTATTTACCAGTGTAAAGGAGACTACACCGTGGAAAATAACAGTACGTCTCCGAGAAATAAATGCATCCGGAAGGCAGATCATTTTTTTTTAATCTTTTGATTGCTCTCATCAGCTGCATTCAAAATCACTCCACACGCTTTTGGGTAATGACTAGACAATGTTTATATTGTATCTTGAAAATTGTGTATTTGAAAAATTAAAAAAATAGTTTCTAACTCTACATTCTAAAGTTAAACACTTACGTGTTAACGATAAACATGATACAAAATAGCACACGAATTATTTCTCAAAAAATAGATGAACAATGGCTATACGGAAACAAAATTATGCGGTAATTTTTTGTGCTTCAATATGCTGCACTACTGAGGATCCCGAAACGAAATAAAAAACATAAGCCCAATTTTCGAACGGATTTTAGTAAAAAGAGAATATTAAAAAAAATTTGAAAATCACATCCTTAACGAATTTTCGTTTGATTTTAAATGAAAAGTTTAAAAAGTATACAAACTCTTTGAAATATAATGTCTTTAAAATAATTGTCTAAAAATAATAGTTATATTAATTATGTTTATTAAAGAAGGCACCTTTATATTATTTTTATCATTTTTCCTCCTCAATCGCAAGATCTCATCACCAAAATAAAAATGTAAAATTAAACCTTTTTCCGATTCTCATACTTCTTTTACTATTTGACCTTCTTCCGATTATGGTATAAAACTTGGGGCACATAGTAAATTTAGAACAATTGAAATCTTGTTTCTAATCCTTCCATCCTGACAAAGTGCGGCTTGAGATGGATCCTGTGTGCGTGATGGCTGTTGTTGGTGGTACTGTTGTCTTCTACGTATCTCAGACTAGCAACTCATTTGCAAGTTTTTTGCCTCGTGCTTTCACATGAAGTTGGGGAGACGAGGCAAAATTGGATTCATTCTGCATCCGAGTAAAATTCAAGTGATTTCAAATAATTGCGAATCAATGATTCGTATTATAAAATTATATTAAAAACCAAATTGTTTTTTTTTGCGATAGCGTCATGAAAAAGACCAAAACTTAAGAAAAATTACACAAAGGTAGTTTAAATCTTACGTTGTTTTTTTGTTACTGAAAATTTCATAAACAGAGTTTAATATTTTTATAGTTTTCTAAGGCGTTCTGGTCGTAAGTGTTTCAATATGTAAATTTCTGCAAATCTAAAATTTAAAATGTTTGTTATTTTTGGTATATGTAAGGGTTACCCTTGTTGAAAATTCTCGCAATTATGAACATGGATCAATAGAAGGTACAACCTGATTTAAACAGGTGATCTTCCAAACTGAAGTCAATTGCTCTACCATAGAGCAATACACCCTTAGTAAAAAAAGTATTCACATCTACAGGTCAAAAATATATTATAGATTTTTATTAAATTTGATTTATTTTGAGCGCTTGTATAAGCATTTGCATTTTGTGTGAATAAGAAAGAAAGCTATTTTTCACATTTAAGGAAAACTTCTAATATTATTATAATTTTTTTATTGAAAAGAATACACGTAAAAGGGATATATTTTTTAATGTGCGACTCCGGGGGGGGGGGGGGGGGGTGAAAGTTGAATAGTTTTTTTATTCATAAAATCAAGGTGTGATTATCTGTTATAGTTTATTACACCTTGCTTCGTGGGTCCAGTAGTTATAAAAAATTACACATAAATATACAAAACAACTTTTTGGGGTTCTTTGTTCATCTATTAGTTTTTACATTTATTTGTACAGCAAATATGTCAAACTGTCCGGTATCGATTCCGATTCTGTCTTTCCCAGAATTCAAATAAACCACCTACTATTTTTTAATGAAAAAATTACGAAAATTTTTATTAAAATATTGGTTGTTTGATAAAAACTTTCCTTGAAATGTACTATAAGAACAATATTCGAAATATTTGACATCGAAAAATATAATTAACGAATCCACTTTGCGCATTCTCCCATAAGCCCTGTAGCGGGATTTTCGAAGTCTATTCGTTATTTTGCATTTTTCAAGGTCAACACATTTTCAAAATAAGGGGACTCCACACATGAAAATATCAAAAATTGAATCGCCTATCTGCTCCGTAGTTTGAAAATATGGCTCGTAATCTTATTATTTGAGATACCCGCAAAAAAACCGCCGATTCGGTCATAAACCTTGTAAAAAAATCCCCGTCATAATGGCCGTCAACGGGTTAAAATTTCCTGTAGCAGAAATTTCTGCATCCTCCCTATATACCAATTCCAGTGATCATGATTTTTTTCATTTTTATTTTAAACTATCTTGTAATACGATAGTCTCTAATTAATCACTACTCCTATTAAATAGCTGTACCGCAACGGATTGACTTGTTTTTATTACGGACTATAAAATATACTATTAAAACTTAAAGGCCCGATCACACTAGAGACTTTGAACCTTGATTTTTAGAAAACCAATCGCTTTCAAACTTGTTAGGCAATCTATTCTAGCAGAGATTAACTCATAATAGAAAAAAAGCTATCCGTCAAGCATTTCCCCCTAAAATTGAGGTTTAAAGTCTCTAGTTTGAACGGGCCTGAAGGTAGCGAACCTATAACACTTGGCAAGGTATTACCCATAATTAGTATAAGCACTATGAACCATATATTTAAACTTAAGTTGTGAATGAAGGTGTCATCGGAAAAATCCTGCTCTGCTTGCCGAGAAATCCACTTTCCGGGCACCCTCTCCCCCTCTGAAAATCCGATTAATTTTTTTATTATAATGTGTGACAGAAATGAATAATAACACAATTGTTATGTAAATAATACAAAGAAGCCGGTTGACACTTTTTACCGTTATGTAAATACAAGTTAAGGGATGCGCGTATAAGTTTGCGCATATAAGCAGGCATATTCGTAAAACCATGATAAATATGTATTTAAAATATTATATTATTCCGGTATATTATTTTATATTGCCAAAACCTTTATTAAATGCAATACATTTTTTATACATCCACGCACTCAAAAAAATTTCCTACCTTTTATTCTGGGAGAAATGTATTTTGTAAATTGTGATCCTGTGCAAGCTATAAACAAATGTCGATGCGAAAGCGCATGTGTAAAATCTTTGTAAAGGGTTTAATTGGGACTAATACGGGGATAACAAAGCAATAACTTCGTTAGGTTAAAAATGTAAACACAAGAATGAATAAATCTTTTTTCATTAATAATTAATTTTGTTATAAATCTATTTATAAATTTTTTCGCCGTTGTTCATGGAACAAAAGTAGAGCATATGCTTGTTGCTAAGAAGCTCGTTAACACACAAGCAAGACTAGGTGTCATCTATGATCTTTTTTGAGTTTTTCCAGGTGGTTTGATGTGAATGAAATTAATGTCCAGGATTTCATGAATCTTCTGCCACTCATATTGGATAACAAGCCTAATGATTGTAAACCCTCCGCCATAGCCTCCTTCGACTCCACTCGCTAGTAGGCCGGTAGAAATTCGAGGGGGGAGGATACTTAAACCTTTCGGGACAAGGGATACCCCTTTTCTACAGGAGACCCCGCTCCTTCACTCTTTCTTCTAGATAGGAGGCTAAGAAAATTCCAAGGCCAAGATTGAATTACGCAAAGTCTGAAACAATTGGACATGGAGTGAGAATAGAGCATCAATGTTTTGAGTTTCTGGTAATCAGCCTTTTTTCCTGTCTACTCCAAATTATTACTAATAATTAATATGTGCAAATGGTTCGGCAACATTAAAGCATCGAAAAAGTTGTGTTTGTGTGAAGAGCAATTTAAAAATGAACAGTACAATTTTCAAACAAATGCATCGCTTTTACCAAATATGTTATTATTATAATTTAGGAAAGCTCGCTTTTTAGCTGGCCCTTACTAGTGTAATTCAGTCTCAGACTTAATAAAAATATTTTTCAAATATGATTATTTTCTAAGTTCATGTACTTAATCTAACTCTTTATGAAGATTTGAACTTGTCTCCAATTTAAGTCATTTTGAAGCTGTTTTCTACCTCAGGTTTCGCGAGAAGCAGGAAAGTGAGAGGAAAATCTTTTAAAAATTTTTTTTCTTTGCTTTACATCTTCAGGAACAATATACCCTGAGCCTCCAAGAAACCACCAACGGGGGTGGGCTTGTTTTATCTGCGGCTAGTTTGGCTTTTGTTTACTTACTTAGCTTACTTTTTTACCTTTTAGTTCTTTTGGACTTTTACCACGCAAGGTAGTGAACCACAAAATTCTAGACACAAGAGAAGATTCATCAACTTTAAAAGCGAATTCGAAATCAACGATTTTGAAATAATAATTAATATGTAAAATTGGACAAACAACATCAAAGCATAAAATACCAGTTGTGTTTGCATTAAGAACAATTAAATAAACAGTTTATTGGACTAAGTGGTTGCTGACCCAACTTTCAAATTATATTTTAGCAGGATGTTTTTGTGGGATTTTAAGAGGGTTTGATGAGAAATAATCAGTTGCCGTTTCAGCGTGATCTCAAGAATTGCTACTGGAGTTTGAAGGTCTTGTTTTATTTTTATGTAATTTTCCTTGTTTTATTTTCATTTACTTTGTTTTAACATATTAATTTTTGTTTTGCATTTTAAATTTAATTTTTTTGCTTGTATTGTTGCTATTCCAGTAAAAGGGCAATGTTTTAAGGAATAATGTGTGGTAGCTTTAGAAACAGAGACTAACTACATGAAATTCAGAAACCGTAAACTAAACGGAGCTTCCAAACCTGCAAAAAAACCAGTCGGTTACCAAAGATCTATAAGCCAAAATGTTTTAAGGACACTGCGGAATGTGAAAGAAAGCATTTTTAAAATATGTTAAGATCTTTTATCAACACAAATGTTACCTTAATTTGTCTAAACGGTTTTTACGAGGATATTTTATTCTTTATCCTTAGGTAATTATTTCAATTTGTTCTTCTCATGTGGCTTCTTCTAAATATTCAGACCTAGGAAACAAATATGGAACAGTCTCAAGCAATTATATTTTAAAACGGTTAAGTTTTTTTTCTTTATTGAAAAGTTGGTATCTCTGTTCTTTGAAAGTAAGGGAAAATGAAATATACAATAGATGAATTAAGGTATCAATTATTTCATTGAAAGTTTACCACTGAAATTTCGAGGGAAAGACTGATTACGTCACTCACTAACAATCATACTAAGAGCTTACGACTGAGTAGATTCCGTTCTATATTAAAAAACTACTATGTGAAAAATTTAACAAGTTTGTAAATCATATCCTGTATGAAATAGATTTTTATTGGCTGGAAATCGACGCTAACGCCGTTGTGTAACGCACGGTACGCAAAACGGTCCTCCGTCCATCTTGGAGGTTAAGGCAGACATTTTAAAGAGAGGGTCACATTAGGGGGAATTTTTTTTGTTTACATCCTCATCCTCGTGTATTCTTAACAATATGGATTGCCGGATTTCCGATTGCTCATTTTGATCGCTCTGTTTTGAACCTGAAAAATATTTTGACGGAGCGCCATCTCAACAGTCACTGTTTTTTTATAAGTTGCTCAAGCCTATTAATTTTTGTTTACCCAAAAAGTTATTTAGGCTTAATTGTTTTGCAACTTTCCTCTCCTTATACGGCAACTTTTAAGAATTAATTCCACAAACAGATCTCCATAAAGGGCCGTGATTCTCCGAAACACAGAACTTGGTTAAAAGACAAATTAAGAACAGTAAAGAAAGTTATTTCAATTAAGTTTTGAATACCTTGCAGGGGATTGGATCATGGTTAGGAATACGAGAAGACCACACTTATTTTTCCAGTCTTTCTAAGAAACGAGAACAAAGTCAAAGCCCTCAATTAGTCCATCTCTACTGATGGAAAAGTGAGCTCTTTTCAGCGGTAATATCTCCAATGCGAAACATAAAATCGAAGGTTTTTTTTTATCTTATTTATCTGGTGATAATAATTTTTTCTTACTTTTATAAATATTTTTAAAGTTATATCCAAATGTATCCAAAAAATTCCCAAAACATTATAAATTACGTACTAAACTAAATAAAAATACTTGCGAGTATAAATATGAGCTGCCTTGAATATATTACAATATGTATTGACAATATGCCTCCGTAAATTTCACGATGCCTTGCTTGATAGTGTTTTAAAGTTAACAATAAAAAAAATTACAATAACGGCCTTTATGCTGCAGTTAACAAAACAACAAACTTTAACAATGAATTTCAAAATAACAAAAACAAAACATTTTTTTTTATTTGAGGGAAATAACAATGTTTTCCGTATTTAGGCAATCCCATTTTTATCGATTTTTTTTCCTTTCCTTTTTTTCAACTTTTGTTTCGTTGTAAACATGATTAGTTTACCTAATATAACTTGTACCTTTTTTAATTATTTTTTTACAGCTTAAGTTCACAAGGACGACTCTTATGCACCTATTTTCTCTATGGACAATTGGATTCAGGTAGCCAACTGATTCCGGGTACCTGAGTTCTTACAGGCCTACTTAAGAGCAACTTTTTCTTTTTCATTAAGTGCAAAAAATGGGTTTAAAGCCGATTTCTATAATCTAAAAAACGAATTGACAATAACCGATGAGAAAAAACCACGGAGAATCATTTCTTTATAAACTCAAAAAACTGTTTTTGACAAAAAATTGTAATGATAAAACTGATGATAAGCTTACATTTTACAAGTACCAAGGTGAAACTTGAATTCTTTAATAAAATTGATCAATTGAAATTAAAAACAAAACAAAAACTCGAGTTAACAACGATGTTTTTGTTAACAATAGTTAACAAAAACCATAACTAGAGTTTTGTTAGTAAGTGTGTAACAAAACAACTAACATAAAAAAAGTATCATGGGCTATAACAAAACAAATAACAAAACAATGTCCAAAATATACAACTTTAAAACATTATTGCTTGAAAGAATGGTTTAAAACTCGCCAGGTTCTTAACCATTTTTCGGAAATATAAATGGAGACCGTAGAATTGTAGCTTACGTCAAATTTATATTAATGAACTGACATCACATCATCCACGCCCAGTCTTAAATTAAAGGGCAGTAAGACGTTGAAAGACGACGGTAATTGGATTACCATACTGTTTATCTATATGCTCTTAAAAACAAGTGCAATATGATTGACTCTGCAAACTTCTTCGATAATATTGAATATTAATTTATTAGTTTTAAGTAGTAGCCGGCGGAGTAACTGATAAAGACCTGTCCTGCTGAGTAACTCCTAATGCATGACCCTGTACGGCTCAAACACGAAACGTGAGAACAGTAGAAAAGAATAAATATGATTTAGTTCAAAGTTCAATATTACATTTGTTTTTAATAAATTAACTTTACTGAGATATCCATGATAATACCCCTGCTTAGCTTTCGTTTGATTGCGTCCTACTCCTTTCCATCTGCCTGTTGAAAGCAGTATGTAGCAGCATTGCGTGGGCCTTGAATCGTGCCGCTTCGTTTACTTAAACTCTTGCCACTGTCAAATTAACAAAAGAATCCAATAAACAAAATTGTAGGAATTTATATTTGTTTACCGTGATTTCTTGTTGTTTCTGTAGGCATCAGGATTTTCGTTCTCATTCTTACAAAAAAAGTGACAAAGAAAAAAAATATTGGGCTGCGGGGATGGTTGCCAAAGTTTCATTGGGTCTGCTACCTGGTGGAGGTGTCAATTGAGAAGCGTTTTTCCCATGACATGAATATAAATTATAAAAATCGATACCATTTCATAAAAAAATAGATATATTTATGCGATAATTTTATGTTTGTTATAAAAAAAATGGGGAAAAACAATTAAATATATTAGAATTCTGGGGGGAGGGGATAACAAAGTACCCCATTATTACATGAAAGATATAATCCATTAGGTGCTTGCCATTACGGTTCCTTTCAGTTTTCATTGTTTTCCGTGTTCCTTATTCAGTTTATTTTTTAATTATCCACGTGTTATAAAATAATCGACACAAACGAACATAATTAAATATTTCCTACCACTTTTTTAACGTTGACTTGTTTAGTTCGTGACTCACTTTTGGTTTATGTAATGTTTTACGTCTACACCGTTTCTATAGTAAGAGGGAAAGCTTATGAAAATTAAAGAGCTTAAAAAACATATATTCGTGTTAAATTAACAGATAATTGTGTGATAAATGTATTTTATACAAGATACGATAAACACACTTGTCAATTTTTTCATGCTGAATGCCTTTTTATTATCATTTTAATGCTTTTTAATTTTCATAAGCTACCTATTCTACATTTTAAAAAACTCTCTTTGAATATATAAAATAATCCCTTCGAGATTGAAATATTAAGTTTATTATAATTTTAGAAAGATTCGTCTTTCTCTTTTATTATTATGGTATCTATAATAAAGTTTTGGCTATTTTTGCATTATTCGATTTTGGCGAATAGAGGAAGAGCGATGCTGAGAAATGTAGGTGCTCGTCCGAAAGGCAGTGGAGTAAAACGGAAAAGATAAATAATTACCAGACATGAAGTCCTTTTTCTTGCCATTGAACCCCAGTGAAGAATTTAAAAAAAATTTGTCATATGGTTTTTTCAATACGCACGAGTAAAACACAACTATAGAAAGCTTGGCACAGTGGCACCAACACTCCAATCTAGCAATGTTTGCCAGAGGTTTCAACAATAAAATCGTTCCCACAATATTTTGTATATAAAAAGTTATAAACAAATTTGCCTTTAAATGGACAGAATCCTGCACTGAAATGCACGATTTTAAATAATAATAAACAGTCCAGTAATAATATTTCTTCTTTAGTTTGACTGGTTCCATTTCTTAATCAACCTTTTCTGTTAAAAAAAAATTAATGGAAAAAAATAAACAAATTAGTTTTTAATTTCCCCTACTTACCCTGATTTGTCAACGAAAGACTGAGTCGTAATCGTTGTCGCATCACTTCCATTTCACGGGAATCTTCGTCGGCAGAAGTGACCAGTTAAAAAATTTATAGTTTCCCCATTTCCGTAACTGCATTTGTGAGAGAAGCTTCTACGTCTTCGGAAAAGTAGCGAATTTCAATAGAAAATGATGAAATGCGAAGGTATGCCCTTCTGTTATTAAGTCATTGAACCATTTTCACTTTTTACCAATTGTTTTTTTTTAAATTTTGACATTTGTTCAATCTATCTATGACCGTCTTGACAACTGCGGTTGAGTATGTCGGATTCACTGGCTTTGAACCGTAGGTTTAATCCGGTTAAAGCTTAAGATCTGTATCGTAGCCCGCCCGACATAATGATACTAGTTTTTGAAATAATTAGGAAAAAAAATAATTAAAAAACAGGTTCTACGTTATATGGTTGCCTAGAAATATTTTTAATAGCATCCGTTGAGAGAACCTCCTCAGGAGGATTAATGTTGGTATCAATATACTCTATTGTAGGAATAATTTTTATGATACAGCACCACCAACACCACTCCTAAATGCATTGGTATAATGCCAAACATATTACAGTTTTAATGGAGTTTTATAAACTCGTGTTGTAATAGAACTAAATAAAACTTTAAAAAACTTGTGTAACCATCCTCGAAAGGAACAAAAGGAAACTCCTAAAAATTCAACAACGACGCGCAAGCTAAAATGACCACCACCAATACAACACCAGTTGATGATCCACCATACAATGGTGGATCATCAACTATTAAGATTGGACTTATCTTCAACTAGAAGTAAAAATTTTGGAAAAAAAAAATTTTTATTAAAATTCCTGGATTTTTAAGATCTCTGCAAACGTTTCCCTTATGTTCTCTATACGGCAACAATTATCTTCGATATTTATCTATAGAGGGTTTAGGGGAAATGTTGTTGATAACTTAATTAATCTAGAACTTAATTGAGATAAATAATTAAACTTATAAGAGATAATCAATTTTTTTTTTATTGAGCTTCAAGTTGAAGAATAGACCAATCTTGATAGATTGTCGGTGGTCTAATGATTGAGTGGGCCTCCGTTAATTAATTATGATTTTTTTAACGCGGTGCTGTTTATCCGTGCCTAAATGGGGGAAATATGGCGGTGTTCTTATATGTGACCTAATCAATAACTCGGTGGATAATCACAAAAACATACGTATACACCTCTACATGAGTTAAACCATATTTCGTCGGGTTTTTTGCCATAATGGTTCTACATTGCAAGGACTGCGGGTTTAAGTGTAGTTGGAACGCTAGACTCACACAGCATTACAAAGAACATACCAGGTAACATGTGCAGTGTGTTTGTAATTCGTGCACCGGTAAACCTTATTCTGGGTTTAGTGGTTCTGTGCTAGGGAGGCCCAAGAAAACAAGCCACAAAACGAAATTCGACAAGAATGCTGCAAATATGTTGCGCACATATTGTAATATTACCTATCCAAAATCTACCTCAGTCGCTGCATAAAAAAAACTCTATGAAAAGTTCTGCCATAAATGTAGCGATCTGTCAATAAGGATCCTCTATACCCCTAAACTGGCACAGCAGCTGGCCGCTTCCTCTTCAGCAGCCAATTCCGTCACATAGTTATTCATATCATTAGTATTTTTCGATTAGTTAATACATTGCTTCTCATTTTTGCAGCCAAAAAAGATTCACTCATCACTTCTTTTCTCATAGTGGTTGCAAACAGCCAACTGCATACCCCAAACTGGGCACTCACACAACTCACCAGAGCCTGCTGGAACAACACGCATCGGCCGTAGCTACCTTTTCTCCCCTTTGTTAACGATTCCAAACTTAAGGAAAAGTTAGGCCAAGACCGAAATGCTTCAGACAAGGACGCAATGAAAGATTAAATCTTTTCTTCCCTTAAATATAATTTTTAAAAAATCATCGACTTTATATTTAATTGACAGAAAATAAAGTAATACTAAACATCTTTTTATCTAAAAATCTTTACTTTAATTTCACTGGCACCAAAAAGGAGAGAGAAAGAGAAAAAATTAAAATCCTTTCATAATATAAAAGAAATAGATCGGTCGGGGTACTCTTCTCCGCAATAAAAACATGACTGTGACTGAGCACCACTGCTGTGTTGATTCTGTTGCCTTGGACTGAAATTGACGAAATCCATTATCTGAAATTTTTGAATCGCCTTGCAGAGATCCTCTAGCGTCCATTCGTCCGGATCAACGTTATCATCTTCGCGACTTAGAATAAGGTTCTGGGGGATGTTCGGATGGATTCTATCCAACAGGATGCAGACCGAAAGAGCAACAAACCATTCAACTCCTCCGACTTGGCTGCAGAACTAACGTTATCGTTCTTCTTTGACATTTTTCGGATTTAAAACAATTGGCAACTAGAAGACATTATTTTATTTAACATTTATCAACGTTTTTGAAAATTATGAGGCCGATAAGTAAATAGGATGTAGGAGATAACAAGTGTAGAAAAAGGAAAGACAATTTTCAGTAACGTTTTGGCGTCCAGGAAGTTTTTAAATAACCTTTTAAAATTTTTTAAAGGAATTTTCAACCTCCTATGCAAATATATTGATTGAAATGGTGAATACTTTTCGAAACCGGAAGCCCAAAAATATTGTTTAGATATAAGAGTGAGCAATGACCATATTCTTTTGATCATGTAATTTGATTGAGTGGCATACTTTATAAGCAGCGTGTATGCTCTGAAACCAGTGTCTTCAGATGGAGTACCCAATCTTCAGCTCTTCACCACGGTGGTCTTTTAATGTGTCACTCATGATTTTATTCGCCAGAGGTAGGAGCTAAAAAATTACATGGCGAAGAATGCATCACTTGAAACATGCAATAATTAGGCATTGACTGAGAATAGAGCATAAGTGAATGTGTTGGGTTTGCTGTCATTTTGCTTTTCTCCAGCTTTTCTCTGCCTCAGGTTTCGTGAAAAGCAGGAATGTGAGATGCGCTTAGCGCTTCTTTTGAAAATTGTTCCTTTCCTTGGTTTACATCTTTAGGAATAGTTTACCTTGATCGTCCAAAAAACCCCTAACGGGCAGACTTGGTTGATCTTTGGCTAATGTGAGGTCGAGTGGTAGGATTAGGTAATTTCAATGGTCTCTCATCATAGAACGAGTGGTCGAGTTCTAGGGAGATGCAATTAAAAGAAGAAAAACATGTCAGCAAGATCCCGCTGTGCAGTAAATTGAATTAGAACTTCCTTAAGGATTAATTTGTGTTGCTGGTAGAAGTTCCACAAATCACCAACAGCACTATGCTCGGCAAACGCAGGCAATGCTTCCATGAAGCATTTGAAAAGCATAATTCCAACACTCCAGTGGTCTGCTTTGTAGTTGTGTCCGAGTTTGAGAACTATTTTGGGAGCCTGAAAATTAATTTAAAATAGGGATCTCAAACCGTTTCTGGTTGGAAACCGGTTAAAGCTTAACCGGTTTCCAACCAGGTGAAACGGTTTGAGTTCGGTTACGGTTCCAACCGGTTTGATGTTTTTGACTATTTTTCGGTTATCCGGTTAGACGTATTATTAACCGGATGTAACCAGTTAAACCGCAATAAAAAAAATTATGCGTAAAGCAAACGAGCCATCATCATTATTAAAATAATTGGCGAAAATGGCGTTAACAACGTCTACAATAACACGATGAATGAGCAGTTTTAAGCGAAGTATAACTAGTTTCTTTTTCAACTTTTCATGATAGAAAGCTTAAACTGTTTTTATTTTATTTTTTTATTTTAAGTTTCTTATAATCATCTTCTTAAAGATGAGTTGATTACTTGATTGACTAATGTATATCTTGTATTGTTTTGTTATTGACAGATAATAATTTGAGGAGGCGTTGCAAAAGAATACATAGAATACATCGAAGACCTTTCATAGATTTACAGGCTCAAAGTCTTTTCATGGTTTTTTCGGTTCAACCGGATAATTACCCTGTTTAAAAGACCGGTTTAACTGATTAAGTAAAAATGGACTTTAACCGCGTAAAAACCGGTTGACCCGGGTGACGATTATGGACGGTTCGGTTTCAACCGGTTTCATACTTTTTCATAAACGGTTTAACCGCATATACTCCATTAACCAGAATTATTAACCGGTTGAGATCCCTAATTTAAAATGTAGCTTAATTTTTTTACAGTACTTTTTGACTTTTACAAAATAAGGTTGTGAACCATAATTTTTGACTCATAAACTTTGAGATCGAATCCGAAATATGCGATTTTGAAAAAATTTATAATATTTACAAATGGACCGACAACATTAAAGCATAAAAATAAAAGTTGCGTTTGTATTAAGAACAAATAATTAAACATTTTATTGGACTTAGTGGTTGCTGGCCCACCTATTAAATTATATTTGAGTAAAATGTTTTTTGTTGGATTTTAAGAGGATTTTATGAGAAAAAAAATCCTTTTCCGTTCCAGCACGAACTCAAAAATCGCCAGTGGTAAACTAAACATAGCTTCCAAACCAGCGAAAAAACCAATCGGCTGCGAAATACCTCTAAACCGAGATATTTTGTAGAAACTGCGGAATGTAAAAGAAAGCTGAAATAGCTGGCCTGTTCTACGGATTACAGAGATAAAGCTTCAAAGGGAATTGCTAATGACCAATGAAGTTAAGTTGAAATTGTATTTCTTAGTAAGGTTGTCTGATTATGCGACAAGCTAAGAGTTCCGGTCATAGCAAAATTTTCAATTTTGATGTTTGACAAAATTTCAGATTTCCTTTATTCCATATTTCATAAAAATACATCAAAGAGAAACCTAATTTGGAATCAGCAACCATTGAAAAGAGTGATGACAATTCTATTCAGATAATAAGTTTTGACTTAAATGAAAAATCAAATACAATATTCTATTTACTTTTTCTATCTCCTTTTTTGCTGTGAAAATTTGATTTTTTGTAAGCAAAACCATTGAAATCGGCAAAAAAAATCTATTTCATGCAAGATGGATTCTGCTGAATGTTTAGCTCCCTCACAATTTGATCAAGCAGATTAGAGATTTTAATTTTATTCCAACAACCCTTTCTTTCATCTCCATCCAGATTTCCTTGATATATGATATTAATTGACAATCAAGGGAAATTTGGGAACATAGATTTTTCGAAATTGATGACTCGAGAATCATCGCATTTGCAAAAGGAAGAAAAATATATCAATCAACAAAGCTTTTATCAGGTTTGCCTTTTAAAATCGTAAATTGAACAACAAAAAGTACAAATTCTGAAATTTTATTGTAATATAGTCTGGACTCAAGCTTATAACGAATCAAAAATTGAAAAAAATACTTCCAGATGAAAAAAAAACTGATAAGGGCAGAGAAAACCCAAGCTCTTTACAGATCACTTGTTAGTGGCAGTATTTTGGGCAACTCTAACATCAAGGATAGTGGGACACAAGTGTTATGTTCTATGGACTCGAACCCCCATATTTTATTTGGGGAAAAAACTAGTTTCTTAAGTGATCCCTCAAGCATCCTTAATTTAAATACGAACACGGTACATGTCATAGTAAAAACACAAAGACTGTGAAGCGAACCTGTATAAATCTTCATGCCTAATTTAAACTTTTTATACCGTCAACTGAATGTCAATATATCGTCACTTGAAATGGAAGTTTTTCTTGGATTTGATGACAAGGAGGATCCGACGTCAGAACCCATCTTGTATATCAGGAAGGTTCCAGGCTGCTTGGAGTTTGACTGCTTTGCCTTCTTATGGGATAACATCGCCTTGATCACTTAAGCTTCCATTCATCAAACTTCCAAAAAGGCATTTTTCTGAGGTGGCCTTCAATTTTGATGCTTAACATCTCATGGATCCCAACATCGTGCTCAACTGGCTGGTGCTTTAGTGGAAGGGGATGGTCAGCCACTGGTGAGCAGGAAGGCACTTTGGACACCCAGGGCTGACGCCATCAAAATCCTCCACTTGTGCCGCTGCACTTGGGACTACACAGAGCAATTTTAAATTAACTAAATCTTTTTTTTCAATAAGGTGCAATAAGTTATAATTCTTTTAACAGCATCTTACATGTAAAAATTCTCTCAAATTTCCACAAGAGCTTGGAGGTAGGTTTCGAGTAGCGTGTTTTCTCTTTTTTGTCTAAAGGGAAAAAAATATTGGTTTGGAAGGTTTAGCGTTTGGACGCAAGGGCTCCGAGCGTTGCCGGATTGAATTTTAAAAACAATTTTCCTCCTGGATTTTCGATGTAAAAAAGCTTAAAGTAAACGGTCTTTAGATATAAAATGAAGGAGCGGAAACGTTTCATGATTTTTATGGCTATGTTTCTCCTTTTGGATGAAAATGACGACATTTATTATATTTTGAAATTAATATTGTGTAAAATGGGCGTCGGTCGTAAGTTTTGGCTCTTACGAAAGCGGCTGCAAATGGAAAGACTAGCACGAGATAGACGGATTTTGATCGACGACTTCTATTTCCAAGTTATTGAACGATATAGCTTCTCTTGTACTATGATAATTTCTACAACAAGCAGATATTCCCTAAAAAGGGTTTGGACCATGATAATGAACGGGTTATATCTTGTTGCTCTAAATATCACTATGAGCTCCATATCTGCCCGGATCTCAATAAAAAGGTAATTTTTTATTATCTTTTCTCTCACAATGTGGTTTAACGTGTTTTTTATGCCCTAGACCACGACTAAGGAATGAAAAAATTCGCAGGACCTAGACATCACTATGAAAAAGATTCATGTATGATCATAGTGTTGTCGTATGGAGATTTTGATTCCCAAAATGAAAACCCTTGGTTCTAAACATCGGATGGGAAGGAATACTAGCAGCAAACATTTCAGAAAGATATGGAAGCTGCGTATCATGCTGACTTTACAGCCAAACTAAAAATTCTAATGTTCGACGCAGCTAGGTATGTTGCACATTCTTTTACATGTAAAAATTATTGCGTTTCCTAAACAGTTACCAATTCTAGTAAGCCAAAAAAGAAAAGGAACTCGCTGCGCAAACACAAACGCAATTTTCTTCGGTGTCGACCAATCCGAGCTTACCAGTTCCTCTTGGTTTCAATACTGCAAGGGATGCTGGATGCGACATGTTAGTCATTTGATCAACTCATGGGGGTAAAATTATTTGGAGATGTGTTGAACAGTTTAATTATAATTTATTTAATTAGAAATGATTAGTTTTGTTGAAAATGGAGAAAGCAGTCCACCTGGAACCCTTATGCAAATTGGGCTGGACAAATTTTTCCATGATAAAAACTCACCAGGACCAATTGAAGACCAAATGCAAAAAGTAGTTAATTATATTACAGTACAAGAAGTTGATGAAGGGGTGGAAGGTGAATGGAGAACCCATTGACAGTATTTACTTCACTGCTTCACATTTAAAATTTGTAGGTTGAGCCTAGAATAAGAATAAGACCTAAAAGAAACCATCCAAGGAAAGCCCAATAAGCGTCACCAGCAATGTTTACAAATAAATGCTTCAAGCACTTGAAGTGAACCTAAAAATTTAAATACCACCCCAAAGCATCTTTTTAATGTCAAATTTTTATTGCAATTAATTGTCACTACCCGTACGAAGTTTTTAGGTACGGTGCCTAGCATCTAATTTTTTTAACCATTTCATAGATTTATTTTTTAAGCTATTATAAATGTATGCTATATCTAAGCTATAAAAAGGGACATTTTTAAAAGGGCATTTTTGTTTGCTTTTGAATACGTAGTTTTAGGTTCTGTCTAGTCAAGTTGCCATTGTCGTAGCTGTTATTTAGGTTCATGATTCTTATCTAAAATGCCTAAAAAATGGGCCAGTAAGTTAAAACTTTATTTTTAGCTGTTATAAGAGACTTATTTCTACAACGGTACATATTGGAACATAATTAACCCGTAAAGAGGTTCACACAATGAGTTGTCAATCAAGTACATTCTGTTGATGACTATTTTGTGGTTATCTTATCCTGAACCATGCCGAGAAATAGAAAACACTTTTGGCACGACTAGCGTTTTTTTCAAATTTAAATATAATTTTTAATAATAATTTTTTTTCAGCTCTCTTGCGAATGTCGTAAAAGAATAAACAGCAATGATTTTATTCAATTAATGACGTCTATTGGACTTTCTGCTTCTAGCTTTCCCCCCATTATAGACAATAAGTAATAATTGCACACAATTTATTTTATATGGAAACGTGTATGTAATTTACTTTCAGTTGCTCTTGTTTCTAGAAGACATTAATGGAAAAATCTTAATAATTTCAGGTTCATAGGCTCTTAAGCATGAAACTCAAGAGAACTTTAAATAATTAAATTAATATCAATAAAAAACATGTACTGTAGTTTAAAAATAATGGTTGTACACGTGTCAATTTTCAAATGCTTTTGCTTTCAATGAGATCAAGAAGATTGGCACTGGAAGAACAAGTGTGAATCTGCAGATCAATGAGAAAGAAATATCGGACATTGGTACGGCTGCTATGATGTTATCGGATGCTGCTTTGGTTTCTACACTAACTCTTCACTTCCATTCTACAGTACAGCTACGAAAAGGAAATAGATCCTACGTGTAAATTAACTGAAGAGCTATCCATGATGACCATAATCATAACTTTTAACGTTTGAAGGGTTACTCCCAAATAATAAAATTTATATACAGCAATTATATTTATTTCCACTAAATATCAATTCTCAAATAGTAGGTAATAAGAAAAAGAGCGTCGTATGTTGCAACACTATTAACCGTATTTATTCCAATAAAACGTTTATCACTTAACATACTTTTAAATACAATTTTATTATAATTTTTATTAGATTAGATTTTATTTTTTTTATTGCAAATTAATTAATTAAATTCAAATTTTTATAACTTAAAAAAATATTGAATAATGACAGTCACCAAGCTCCATTTGAATTAAAATTTTAAAAATTTAAAAATTGAATTAAAAAAATTATTTTTACTTCAAATTTAATTGAATATTTGTACATTTACTAGGTACATTTACAGTTATGAACATGTATTCAAATTTTTATAAATAAAATAGTAGCCAATTTGAGGTAACACAAGAAAACAAAGATATATTTCTTTTAAAAATAATAAAAAAGAAGTAACATTTAAAAAATGGAAAACTGTATTCTTGAAGTAATTTAGAAAGAGATGCTGCACAATTCAAAATTGGGCCATTAAACCTAATTGTATTTTGTGTTCCACCAATTCAACACACTCCTTTAAATTCCATATTATTCCAAAGTATACTTTTTATCCATATTTTTCCAATTACAAATGTAGTTAATTTTAAATATATATATATATGTCAAATTTTATCCTATAAACATTAAAAGAAATAAAAACCTGTCATTTCCCCTTACCAGTTTTTGAGTTAAATAAGAATAGGAAAATATAATAATAATATAATAAATATTATTGTTTTCCAGACTCTTGTAATACCTTTTCACTTATTTCATTTTTATTTTACTTTAAGGGGGAAGCTGACTCAATAAACGTAACCTATGAAATCGACCATTTTTCAGAACGAAACAAAAAAGTCTACTGTTTGAGCGGGAAAGAAACAAATGTTTCTATTGGTTTTAGTTTAATGAAAGTGATACCTAAATATGGAAAGAGAGAATATAAGCACAATAATTAATGTAGAATGTAGAGGTATAAAATTATCATGTGCCGACTTTTATTTTTGGTTACCTTTTTACAACTATAAATAGGTTCCTATTGCAATAAGTTATAAAGTAAGTGAAAAGAGCTAGACAACAAATTGGCCAAAACCTAATTGCTGAAAATCCATTGGCTAGCAGCTTTTATCAGGAAGTTTCCGAAAATTTTGTGAAATCACTCTATTGAGAAGTTGATGAAAATTCAAATAATGCCTTACAAATGCATATAATGAAGCGAGATTTTGGAAAGAAAGCCACAAGCTTCTTGAACTAAATTGAGAGTTATTATGAAATTACACATTATTATGAAATTAAAGTGTTTTTTTCTGTGGACGATAAAAAAATAAATGATTCCGGAAAAGTATAGTTAGATTACTAAATTTAACTATTAAAACCGGAAAACGGGTAATTCATAAAAGATACTTCTAATAGTCATATATTATTTTTAATTACCATAAAAGTCGTTAATTCGTCCTTAAAAGGATTGGCTCAAATAGTTTATAAATCTACATGCATTTTCAATGTCTTGTTTTCATACCAATGAACTAGCTTCTTATTCTTTTCATATATTTTGAAACGGGTTCGGTGATATTTACATCCTGTATCATAAATTTTTGAAAAAAAACATTATTTTTATCCATATATTATTAAGCGAAAAAATAACTACCGATAATCTAATATTTGTCAATAAATTAACTATTCAAAAACGAATTGATTTAAAAAAATTAATTTAAAAAATTCAATGTATATTTAAATGGTTAAGCTAAAGTATAGTATCGTAGTGTTTATTACACCTGATGTGACATCTGTAGGCTTATATAAAACAATATGAAGGCTGATAAGGAAAGTGCTTTACTTGTGGGTATTTCGAAAAAATTAATATTATTTAAGTAAAATTTCAGGATGTTTGGCAACGCTGAAGCCTTTGTTTCCTCCTCAGATTTCCCGTGTACCAAAGGTCTGTAACTGGCTTCGCCATCTCGTTGGAGAGTTATCTCTTCATATCAAGTGTGCCATGCACAAAAATGGTTGGAATGACTTTCTTCCTAATTTCGTACGAACGTAGAGTTTCTTCAATAGATCCTTCACTTGGAGCCCGTTTACTTAGGAGAAATGAAGCATTCTTGGCCTTCTTTTTGAATGATTGCCCCTTAAAGTTAATTTTCCTTTGGAGGCAATAATGCTGGGTAAGCCGGGGTTGTTGAAACCAAATGTGAAGGATATCTTTTGAAGAATTTTGTACTTGAGAGAATGAAAACGATTCGTTATTACTCAACGGGATTCCGTAGCCCCCTTTTTATGGAAAAAGCATCTTTCTTTATGCTTTTTTGAATTATTAAAATTTTTGCTGCTTCACACAGCTAGCTTTAGAAGGGATGCACAGTGCATCCATGTAAATTGCCTTAATCAACGCTAAGAAGGCAGTCAAATAGTAATGCGCCGTGCAGTACATTCTTCTCGAACTTAATGAGTAGCGCACTGCATTCCGTGATAATCCGCTGATTACTTAGAGTCGATTTGCAGATAAAGAAGAAATATAAATCGAAAAAAACTATATTTTTTGTTAAATTAGTTAAGAGAAATAAAATTTTACTGAATGTTGGGCAACAGTCAATAGTAATAAAGCTCATTGAAAGTATTACTAAAATGTCAACTTGTTGCTGAGAAAACACTTACACAATTCTGCAAAAGAACAAAAAAGGTAAGAAAATAAGAAAAACAATTTCTTTTAATGCAAGTAGACGACGAGGCATTCATCTATCAAACATTAATATTGAAAGAAGCAAACTTGTTAAAAAGCAGGAAAATAAAAAAAAAATATTGAAAAACAGCTGTCATATGTAAGCATACATTGTCACAAATGTTTCAATATCCCCACAAACCTTTGGCGGGGAGAGATCAACACTCTGGCATCGCATTTTAAACATTTCCCAGAATGCCTTAGTTGCTTTTGTAGTTTTACCTGTAATTGCCATAAAAGCTAAATGTGATGTATCCCGACTCCTAATCTAAGCTCATTAAATCATGTTTTCAAGGTCAATAAATACCAAAAGTGTCTCTTACTTCTAGAGAAAGTCTTTCACCAACGCAAAAGAAGATGAGTCTTCTAGGCGTTGGTGAAAGACTTTTAGGAATTTTTCTCTTCTGTTCTTTAGTCGCATTCCCGGCATTTTTGTACAGAGAGTGATTGCAAGGCTTGCGGGGGAACACTTTTCCAGTGTCCACTACTTCTAACAAGGGAAAATTGCGTAGACCGAATGTAGCTGCAGATTTACCGATTTGTATTGGAATATCACCGTAATCGCCTTCATAAAACCGCAATTCTTTGAGAGTAGAGCAGATTGGGATGAGATACTCGGCTGAGATCGTCAAGTGTTCCAATATAATTTCGTTTTCGCACCAAGACGGAAGTCGGTTACTACCGTAAGCTGCTCCAATTCAAATTAGTTGTCCACTGATTATCCAAGGATTCCTCTAAGTTATCATCCAGCACAACATTCAAAAAAGATGAGAGATTAATTCCAAAATGTCTTACTTTTCTCCTTATATAAAAAATTATAAATAAAGTGCGAGAGTTACACTATTTTCAAGAAAGGAATGCTTAAAATATGTATTGCCCGATTTTGTGACCAAATATTCCTACAAAAAATTCATCAAAATAGAACTTTAAAAAATTGCTACCTTTTTTTCTGATGAATGATGGTTTGGAAACCGTTAGTCAAATTAAATACATTAAACTTATGAAATCAGAAATTTTGCCTTAATTAGGATAGTACCAATCACATTTAATCAGATTATTTTGGTAGAAAGAGCGTAATTCTGCTCTGTTTTGTTGATAGACTAGTGCTAGGTGTCATTTTTAACCATCCATTTCTAAGTAGTGAATATGATAGCTCACTAAACTCATTTACTTTATCATAAAAAATAGCAATCCAAAAACATGAGGAAAATTGGGTTTAAACGAAATTTCTTTAGATACAACAGCAGTAAAAATTGATAAGCTTGTCATTTAATCATTTTTTCACTCGAACTCTTTATTGAATTTTATTTTGAGAAAACTATTGAAAAAATCTAAAAATACTACTACTAATATATTGTCAACTGAGATACTATAAATATTATTTTCCAAATTATACATTAATGAACAAATATTCTTCATTATTTTTTACCTACAACTGACCATTTTAGGTGGTAAAGTGAGCTCAGATGCCGGTGAACGGAAAAATTGCTTCCCAATAGAAAGGCCATCAAAATACTGACCCCTTCAGATATCAGAAAAATTCAATATTTTATTGCAATGATTACAGTAGTATATAATAGTAAACATAGTCACGTTGCTTGTCACATAAAACTGAGGAACATTTTGTTTTATTTCATTCAATTACCTTAGGCATGCCAAGATTTAAACGAATTATAAGATTTTTTCAATTATAAAAATTAATTTGTGGGTTTGAAAACGTCGGGTCTAAAAGTGCCTTTAAGTGTTAGTAAAGTGTTAGCTATAAGCTAATCAGATGCAAAAAAAACAGTCAAATATGAAAATCAAACGGGCTACTGAAATATGATGGCATAAGAGATGCTATTGCGCTCAAGATTGGCAGGGAGTATCTTGTACAACAACTAGACATTGAGCGAAGAATGCGCATCCTCACCGAAAAGAACGGGGTTGTGTTGCAAACTGAAAATAACATATTTTTAAATAATAATAGGAAAAAATTGACTTTGCTGATCTTCAGATTATATACAATCTAGTCAACGCAGTCAAAAATTACTCCCCAAATGGTTTCCTATCCTGATGGTAGAGAAAAACGAGTGTTTACAAAAAATGCTATCCATGATGTCGACCTCCAAGAAACGCAATAAGAAAAGCCTTCTATTGCAAACACACACTCTTTTTGTTTAATAGAAGAAACATATTTGCACGACTTTTTTGTTGTTTTTTTCACTTGAGAGAGCGAGTTGTGGTCGGTGGAGAAAAATTAAACCGTTACAGTTCTTCAATACTCATCGTCCTTCCCAAACATTTCACATCCCTGTAACCATGTTATACGAAATGTATTGCACCCAACTACCCCTACATCAACTGTCAACAATATTACAGTGCGTGATTTCCTCAATTTTTTCCCACGTACTGTACTTGTCTTCATTTTTAAGAAAATTGTCTTAGAAATGCACTCAAGACATACAGTATGTCTTACATTTTTAAGAAAACACTTTTTAGCCTTTTTATTTCTGCCTAAGATATAGATATTTTTTAACTGTAACAAACTAAATAGGAAAATATATTGATACAAGCATTATATTTAAGCACATTCTGGAATTTCGTCTGGATAGCCAACTTTTGTTTACAAACAAGATTCCAGCTTGAAAATAATTAAAATTATAGAATCATATAATTCAAAACATTTTTAAATGACTGACAATAAAATATATTAATAAAATGAGTATTTCTGTAGCTCAATTCTGATTCGAAAATAGTTGTTTGACCTGGTATCGGATGTAGTTGAGAGCAGCATTAGCCTTGTGAATGATAGAACTCTTCAAAAGATTTGCATCTGGAGAAAGACTCTTGATTGCACTTGTCCCACAGACTGACTCTCAATAGAATGGTACCGTCTGACAATTCTGACATATTCATCGAGAAAGGGTTTGCCTGATATCAAAATCATTTATTTGTTATTATTTAGGAATATTTCATTCTTTAAAAAATACTTAATAAAAAGCCCCGTCAGCGTTTTTATTGAGATAAGTAATGAGCAAGCTTGCTCATTACTTATCCTTAAAACCAGAATTTGACAAATTCAAGATAAGCAACCATCTGAGTTATGCCAAGAGTGCAAAAGTGGCTTTTTCCAGGGAATTCTGAACTAAATTTTCTATAAAATTTAAATTATCTATGAAATTTATTTTCGTCGGCTGTTGGTGGAGTGGTTGATCTACACCAAGCAAAAGAAGGAGGAGCTCCATGGACCACGAATAATGATTAGAACTCAATATGGATTAGAATATTATCTCAATCAAAAAACGATTGACCAGTTAGAGCAGAAAACATTCTATTCCAGGGTGAAATAAACTTCTGGCAGCAATGCAACATTCATTAATTGAACAATTTTTGGAAGTGCTAGGAATGAGTGAGTATTTCGAAAAAATGATTCTCAGAAGCATTAAAATTTGCCTTCAATTTGAAGGCTGTCGTAGACCAAAATAAAACCCATAACAAAATAATTGAACGAGAAAACACTTAATTATATCGCAAGCAACAACCACAAATAAATGGATAGTAAGACGTACAGGGGCAACTAAATGTACACGAACCTCTTCACCTTTTTATGCCCGTGACTTAAAAAATCCTAAGTTCTGAAAAGGTTGTGGCTGACCCTGCTCGTGAAGTTAAGAAACGTTTTCATTCATACCATAACCTTTATTTACACACAATTTGTTTTACCTCCGTGGTACTATTACCAAGTTGTATGTTAATCTAGTATGAAAATGAAAGGTTCCCCAAGCATAAAATTCATTTAAAAAAAACTACATTAAGGATGCTTAGGAAATGACAATAAAAACCTTAGTTGATTGCGAAAAAATAGTACCTACATTTAGCGAGATCCAAAGCAAACATGCTTTAAATATACTAATCAACAATATTTCATTTTAATTTTAACAAGTTAAACGTCTTGGCACTGTGATGGATCGTTTGTATTAGGAAGTAGGGCCTTGTTGACTACAATCGTTATAGGTTCTTGATGAGAATTCATAGGGAATGAAAACAGAGGTTATTACTATTACGAGGTAAAAAGACTCCGGCTGATAGATACTAGTATATTCTCAAGCTCTATTCCATTCCTATTCTTATGCTGACGTCCTAAAGGCCTCTGTTCGAAGAAGAAGCGATAGTTTTGATACCGTAGTTTTGGCTTCATCATATTGAATCAGCATCCATGAAATAGGAAGAAACATTGCCGCATTCCCCACAACACAAGGAGAAAATCATTTAAAAAACGATTAATATAGATTTCGTCCAATGCTGCTATTTTCAAAGGATGGGAAAAAATGCGAGAGAGTTTATTATTATTTAGAATTTCCATTTTTTTAAATTTCAGCACTCAACAAAACTACTGATCTGAATAAGATTTGTGTGTTAATTTTTCTTCCACTAATTTTAACCATCTTTAGATTTTTTAGATTTTTTTTACGTCAGGTATCAATGATCCTTTACCGGCATACTTTTGGACTAGAAAACTGCTCTAAATCTAACTGGTCTCTTTTAATCTTAACTTGACTTCATTTCGCTACCTTCAGCAAATGTGATTTCTAAATGATTTTTCAATCACAATACCTGTATCTTAATCAATGAAATTATTTTGCTACCTCTTTTTGGGACATCTAATTTAAAGAAACACTATCATATGAAATATTAAGAAACTACGTATTTTGGCTTTTATGTTCATCATCAACCTATTAGAAAAACTGGAGACCAGAAAACAAACAGTCACAATAGAAGAATCGGCTATAAAGAAGCTTATTCTAGATATGCCCTTTCAGATAACGAGAAAAAGAGTTGTGGAAAAATAAATGAACGGACGGTATCGTATAATTCAAGTTAAAGACCAACTAATAAAATCTCCTTTCGAAAAGCACACCAGATTGGCACAAGTAATGTTATTTGCCTACTGGTTTATTTAAATTTTTATTTATAATTTTTTTATTTCATGATTTACAGTTTTCTTAAGATTACTTTTATTTTTGACGGGTTCGTACATGTTCCAAATGTATCGTAGACTTGTAGGTAATATCTTATATAATCAGCAATTGGAATTAAATAAAGAACCAATCCATGTCCTCGAAAACGTGATAAAAATGTAGGTGTATAATAAATTGACAGTGACTCTTCAAATTCTGCACGATCAAACTGAAGTGGAAGCCACACGATTCAATTTAAAAAAAGGAAGTGAGGTTGGTAACATTGTCATTTTCATTCAAAGTCCCTCGGCTTGATTCCAAAGGGGAGAAGGGAGGCTTCAAGGTTTCTGATACCAGTGGCAAAATATATATACATTTTTAATTATACTTATTTCGAATGAATAGTAACCATTATAGTCTTCAGGTCCAAAAGGTCCCAAAGAGTCTGCAAGAAATGTCAAAACGGCAGAAATGTGGAGATGCGAAGAAGATGATGTCAAAAGAGGACAGAGAACAAGGACTGAACATGAGCCACCACACATGCCAATCTGCAGAAGGTTTCCAGGTTTCTAGCACCAGTGGCAAAGTATATACTGTATATACTTTTAATAATTTTTATTTTGAATGAATAGTTACAATTTGATTCTTCAGGTCAAAAAGGTTCAAAAGGTGAGATCCATCAACCCGAAGGTGACAATTTTGTTTTTACAATTGAAAAATACCTAAATTTAAATATTTATTCCAGCAGTAGAAATATTCTAGAATTCCAGCAGTAAATCTGGAGGCGTCAACGCTGGTGCAAGCAGTTCTGGTCAGACTTCTGAGTCTCAAGAGGTTGGTTTAAATGCTCAGATATTGCCGGCTTTTAAGTTTTATCTTTTAAATGCTAGAAATATAAATATTTGTTCAAAATTGCAAGGGCTCAACAGACTGACCGACTTGATGCGCAAAAAGTGCTTAAGGAAGAAGGACGCCCGGATCCCAAACCAAGCAGAAAGAGAAGTCTGTCGGTGCGTATAGGGGCTGGGGAAGCAAATGTCCCCCACCCTTCAGAATTCTTCATTGGGCCAGGACCAAGAGGTGCTTAAGGGGCCTGGGCTGCCCAATTCTCCCTGATTGCCTCTTTGGCTTCCATTAATTCACGAACGAGAGATTAAAATTTCATATTTTTTCCATAATCTTTTGGTTCGCTTTTTCGTCACTCTGAGAGGTTGAGAAAAATTAAAGAAAATTTGTTTCTCCCCTTTCTTTAAAAGACTTGTTAAATGTGTTTGATGATGATGGGATGTGTTGATTTCCGTGTGGTCAAAGATAAAAAAAAATTGGATGAAAACAAAAATTAACTTGGGTTTTCTTCATTTCATTCTCAATTTAATCATCATGAAATGCATAAAAAACATTGGAGACTTAAAAATTACAAAAGAAAAAATTCAATGGATTCTAAGAACAAATATGAAAATGTTTATTCAGCAGTTATTTGAATTTAGCAAGAAAACCATATATACTATTAGTTTCTTATTGATCTCATTCACTGTACATCGTGAAGGTTTATAACTAGTAACGTGGGAGATTTTGAATATCATATCAATATTTTTGAATATCATATCAAGACATGCAGAATAGAATGCATTGTTAAGCGATTGACCTTTGGTGCAATCTATTATTTTTTTTAAATGATTGGTTGCTTATTAAAATATATCTACATCATCCGTATAAATTAGCGCTACTATTTGCTTTTGTTGCTGAAAACCTTCAAACAAATTGTCTAGATGTTAAATATACAAAAAAGTTTAAATTATTTTTCCTTTACACAAAATTTAACTCAACTTCTTATCTGGAGTTGGAAGTAATAAATATCCCCAACCCAATCTATCCACCACGTGTGTATTAAAAGGCATTTTTCAGGTAATGTTTCATATTTCTTTGCGAATGACGAACCAAATACCGTTTCAACTTTAAATGAGTGGGTTTATTTATTGTGTATTATGGTTTCAAATATATGGACCGTTGACATAAGTTTTAGGGTTTGACGTTTTCAAACATGTTCAAGTTGAAGGTTTGGGGTTTCTTTCGAGGTTTATAGGACTCAAGCTTCAATACAAGTTCTCGGAAAATTATTTTGAGGCTCTGGTTCTAGGCGGGGTTTTGATTTCGTCATTGATGTCGGAGACCATGATTTTAGGATTCAAGCATAAGGTGATGCCAATGTTCTTGCAACGAAGAAATGCTTTTGACCTCTTAAAGGTGGATTAACTGCTGCATGTTATTGCTTATGGCATACACTATCGGAAAGACATCTTGCTGTAGGATAATACGTTTTGCTGTAGGATCTTGCTGCTTTGCGAATAATTATTGGTTTGTTGCTATGTTGACAACCAAAAACATGGATGAAGGTTTCAAGCTGCGGACGAAATTAACTGGGAATGTGCCAAGGATTATAAAATTAGTTTATTGCACCGTAAGACTGTAGTTGGAACCCTGATTTGGAATTTGATGAATGACGTATCATGGCGTTGATAACGATGGTGTTAACCATGGCCTACTTATTACACGATGCACAATGCTTTGAATTTACTCCTGCTTGATTGGTAAGGCTTACTTTCACCACAGCATCGTTAATCTTCTTTTTGGTTGTATAAGTCTTAAGTGTGAAACACTTTGTATTCTTTATTTTTTAATTGAAGACGGGGTTATATTTTTTCGGACACTATTATTCCAACGGATCTGTTCAAGATTTATTTGAAAATAAAGCTGCATTCAGTTGTCTCTTAAAGAAAGAGTCTGCAAGGTCTCCCAAAAGTTGTCTTGAATTCTCCGTAACAAATTATTCGAGAAATTAATATGAAAAGAGAAGTTCAAATGAAATGTAAGAAGATTGACGAAAATATTACACTTTTTCAACCTGAATATTTAATTTTTAATAGTGAAAAGAACTTGTATAAATATAAAATTCACATTAAATCACTTTAAATTTATAATATAATTTATTTTATATTTTGTTGTAAGAAAACAACAAGAAAAAAAACATACGGAAGACAATTGGCGTTCGGGAGTAATTCAAAAAGGGAGTGCAAATAAAAGAAGCGAAAATACACAGACACTTCTCCGTTACTCGTGAGCCAAAAAAGAAAATAATAAATCAAGGGTTGAAACTTTAATTTTTCGGATCTTAACCTTCAAAAGTATTAGAGCAGATTGTCATGTTTAGAACTTGACCGAATGCAGTAGCATCTGTGTCAAATCGTAGCAATTAGTTTTTTCACAAAAAACCTTATCGAAATGGCGGTGAATCTCCCAGAAGTGATTTCAGGTTAGTTCACTTGTAATTGAATGAAATGGCACGATTTTGTCACGTGAGGGTGGCTCATCTGCCTGCTCAATCTTAAGGGTTTCAATCTTAAAGGTCTCAATCATATTTTTTTTTTTCACGTGATGGGAGGGTGCCTGGGAGCCAATAGAAGCGAGGGGGAAGATGCTATTTTATACCTAAGTGTGAGCGCATCTTTA
Organism: Chydorus sphaericus; assembly: GCA_030141595.1. NCBI lineage: Eukaryota > Metazoa > Arthropoda > Branchiopoda > Diplostraca > Chydoridae > Chydorus > Chydorus sphaericus. The sequence continues at coordinate 3,185,817 of CM057926.1, read as the reverse complement.
TGATAATTTTTCTTTAGGATTAGCCAAACTCACATTCTTCGGAGTATTCCTTGTTGCTATGATGATTGCCGGAGAGTACCTCGCCACGGATGCCAAATTCGAGCAGCACTTGTGGAATTTGGCTGTTGGAGAAATGGTGATGTGCGCCCTTGGTTGGGTCTTCCTGATGAGATTTTTTTCAATTCATCACCCCCAAATTTACTTAATGATTTTTCCATCAGATCTCATATGCTTGATCCATGATCAAACTGGCTTGTGTTTGAAGGGAGCTGGAGCAATTGGAGGTCAGGACAGTTGCCCTTGTGAAGAACAAACTAGATCCGATCTGGTGGTGGGAAGTGGTGAGCTCATGTCTTGAGTTGGCGCTGTGTTTCGTGTCATTCATCGTCGCTGGTATGAAAAAAAGTTGACCAACCGCCTGCTCCAGTAAGTATTTTTACTCACAACTCATATATAATCTAAATTAAATTGCGCTTGTTTAAAACACAGCCCTCATGATACTACTACCAAGCCTTCGGTCCCTGGAAAGCATTCGGTCCACGCCCAGCTGCCTGTGTCACCCATTGACTAGATGTCCAGTCTTTTGGAGCTCGGGGAAGAAAAATTGCACAGTAGGCCATCCCCACTTACTCATTATTATGATCATCTGTGTCTTTTTTTTTGTCCTCTTTATTTTGGCCAGAGTTCTTAAAAAATTCTTAAGTGTGACGGATTTCAGCATTAAATAACAATTTTGTCAAACAAATGAATCTTTTTAATTTGTGACGAACGCTACATCTAGAAGAAAGAGTGAAGGAGCCGGATCTTACTTTCCAACCATCCCGGGAGGTTGAAGGTACCGCCCACTCAAAAATTTACCTGCCAACTAGCGAACCTGTTGATAACCTTGAGAAGCTGTTCTTTATGTTTGACGAGCGCGTTTTCTGCGCCTGCGTGCAATTTTTCTGCGCCTGCGCGCGTTTTTCTCCGCCTGTGCAAAACTAAACGTTCCAAGGTTACCGGCAGGTTCGCTAGTAGTCAGGTAGAAATTCGAGGGGGGAAGATACTTCAACCTCCCGGAATGAGGGGTACCCCTTTCCTACACAAGATCCCGCTCCTTTACTCTTTCTTCTAGGTTACAGTGTCCTACAATCACTGGTGAGAGAGAGGAAAAGAGGAAAAAAAAATTGGGTGGTGAGAAAATTTGTCCTGATTTCTTTTATTTTCCATTTTTCTCACTTTATTTTAATTTTAGCCCGTTTTTCTCATTTTTAGTAATTTTTCTTATTTCAGCTCGATTTATTTATTTTTTCTTTAATTTCCCATCAGACATTTTATGATAAAAAGTCAATTTTAGTCAAATTTTAATCATTTATTTTACTAGAATGAACCGGATTCATAAGAATGCCAACTTTGCAAACAAAATTTTTATTTATGATTTAACATTTAACTACTGTTTTGAAATGTCGGAGTGATATGCGGTTTTAGATGACAATTTCCCCATTTTGTTGGCCTGAGTTCGATTCTAGGGCTTTTGTTTTTATTATAATACCAACTTAACTGGCTTGCTATCTTTAATCTTATTTTGAAGTGAAGAGCATCAATTAAACATTTTCTTGATATTAAAATTATCTTATTAAAAGAAAAAAACGCTCAGGCCTAGTAATAACCATATATTCAAATATATAATTCAAAAATACCATACAGATTGTGCAAGTCATAGCGTAGTGGTTAGAGCATTGGTCTTAGGATCATTTGTTTCGTGTTCAAGACCAGTTGGTGCGTTTGAAGGAAAAATTTTCCTTTTTTTTGGTTCAAAAAAGGAACTGGTGCGTTTGAAGCTTACTTCAGGCAAGTAGAATCATTTATATTGGTATTCTTTCAAAATAAAAATAAAAATAATAAGCACGCACTTAAAGCTTGGAGACCAAACACTTTGTTACTAGAAGGAGAAGAAGTAGTTTTCGCAATTTTTATAACTTTTTTTGAATGGAGGTAGTCCATGGATAGACACGAACTAGTCATTATCAACCAATCTCAACCGAATCGAACAAAAATAATACAAAGAATAAAAATTCAACACTTATTATAAATAGGACAAGGCTACTTTTATTACCCGACAGGAAGAAGAAGTAAAGAGATGATAATGAAGTCTTTCGTTAAAAGAATAAGTTCTGCATTGCTAAGCTTATTGAAATTAATAGCGAATTGATTGAATCCTTGTATCAATGAAAGCAAAGAGGAAAGAAAAACACTACCCAGAACTACTTTACAGAGAAACGAGGCAGTTTCATCGTCTATGCCGATCAAATTGTATGTGGCCTTAAAAAGAACCCAATTACTAAAAAATAAATATTTTGCCGATCTGAGCACGTTTTGCATTACTAATTTTACTGAAAAGATGGTTTTCTGGAAGCTTATGCGTTGCTCTTTCATTAAAATTCAATTTTGATTATATGCTATCGTCTGTTTGTTTGTTTAGTAAAGTAAAAGTACAAAAACACGCAATATTTCTAAATTGATCGTGTTTGAATGAGAGGATGTTACCAAGTTTAAAATAATTTAAGGTATCAAAAACTACGTTTTCTTGAAGCCCGAACTAAAGGCTTTAGTTTGATATCACAAAAAGTCATGGATGAGTGTTTTTTCCTGTTAATTTTTAGGATACAGTGCAAAACTAGTCAATTTTCCATAAGGATATGGGTATGTTCAATGTTAGACGTATGGAAGGGCAACTTTGATGACTGTTTTTTTTTAATCGTATTAAATCAGGGGAAATATGAATCTAAACTAATTTTATGCCATCAGATAGAGCATCAAAAAATGTTATAAAAGGTATTTTTACTTTTTAGAATTTATAAAAATTATTTGCCTAAAAATGGAAAAAAAATCTCAAAAAAGCCCTTTTTTAGGTGGCCCGCATTGACGGTACAGTAACTAACTAGCGAGTGGCGAGCCTGGCTAAGAGTTAGAACGAATCAGTTGACAATGAACCGTTTGGGAGGTAAAAACTAAAAGGCTATATTTCTTGGGCTAATCGTAGACGAACTATCTTCATATAGACGGGTATATAATATTTGAAATACTTCCATTTTAGGATGCCGTTTCACCATAGTTTCTAGTTGTTTTCTTTAAAACATTTCAATAACAAACTCAAATGATGTAAAATTATATATTTTGCATCTAAGCCACCGCAATCATCTCTTCTGCTCAAAGAGAACAAATTTACATTAAATATGATAGTATTCTTTCCATCAGCAGAGCGGAAGTGGCATCTGCCACTTTCGGCCTAAAGTCTCGACCAGGGATTGATTTGTGTGCCTACGGTCTTAGCTGGGGTATTATCTCAATCTCTCTGGAACCAGGTTCTCTGAAGAGAAAACCGAAGATCAGGTAATTAATGAAGTTATGTAGTGAGATGCTGATGATGTAGAAAGTGAATTGAATATTTTTATGGCTGATGAAAGATGATGTGTTGATGCTTTGACTTTCTGAGTTAGAAACAGAATGTATTTTCATGTCCAACACAAATAGAGACAACAACAACAACAAAATTAATATCTTCCCGGACGTCTTATCTTACGTTCTCGGTTCGACCTTTATCTTTGGTTTTATTTGTGTAAATACGCACACTTTAAAAAAACTGAATCAGATACTTGAAATCAAATACACACTTACACAGTATAGAAAAAAATTAATAAATTAATTCGAATATAGTCGTTTTTTATTCATATTCTTTCGCATTGTTTGACTTCAAAATAATTATAAAAAATTGAATACAGTATACTCGAATATATTCATATTCCATAATCTAACTATCTATGTTTATATTCAATTCAAATTTGAGTCATTTAGTCATTTTCATTGGAATGTCAATTATATAAAATTTATTCATTCGAATTTGGGTTTTGTATTCAACTATTAGCGACTGCTAAAACTAATTTTAGAACAAGGTCAACTAAAATCCTACTTTTCTAGAATATTTAAATATTAGCCTTTTTTATTATTATATAGATCTCAATTTTTGGTAGGTTAAAACTTTTTATATAACTTGTAAACTTCTTTACTACAATTTAATGCATATGGATTTGTATTGATACCACTATGGACTGATGGCTATCAATAATTAAAAAAAAAGGTTGGGTTTCTATAAATTTATCACCACCTTCTGGAAAAAATCGCAAACAGTGTCGCGTTGACTATTTCCAATGTTTTGTCATATATATTTATCGCGAGATTATCGTTCATTATCCCTTGTCTGTAACGTTGAAATTAGAAACTTAAAATTACCGTTTGCATTTGCCTGTTCTCGAATTTTGTGCTACAATCTCAAATGTAAGATGGATTCATATTTTCATTTTTTATGACGGGTTAACTTACTTTGAAAAACTGCCTTCCTTCTAAAATTTTGCTTTCAAAGATGGTCGCCAGTGATGCCCGCTCACTTTGGACCATGTAGGAGCAAAGCACAATTGACAGTGCAATCACGAGGGAACGGTACCGCTCTCAGAGCGGGAATATGTTTATTATTTATTTTGAGCTAACAACATTTTGTGATTTATTGTTAGCAAACAGATAAGTTGAACGACATGGATATGGGTGTTTAATCAGGTCCATCGACCGTTCCGAACCCCACAATTTTTCGATGCCATGGTCAAGTGTACGGGTTCCAATGGCGTTCTCATCCGGGGCCCGAAATCGGCCTAGTTCGATTATAGCGCTGGTGCAGGTCCGTTTTAATTGAAAGAGACGCTTGGTGGGTCCGTTCTGAAATTGAACCCCCTTTTTATTAATTAAAACTTTATTTCCTTGCAGCCACCTTCATAGAGATGTTTATGGCCGAAAATTCTGTTAGTAAAGGAAGAAAACTTGTTTCTACTATTTTGAATTTAATAGAATTGCAAGTACCACGGCCTCCTATTATTATTATTATTATTTGATCATCGTCGGGCTGTTAAGGCTGCTTTGACCCAAGCTCGGGGAAGAAAACTGAAGCCAACCAAGAAGAACGAGGTGTCTTTGGGAGGTTTGATTACGCCACAACGGTGATCCCTCATTACAAATGAAGGCAATCCATATAATGTGTCAAAACGGCATTCGATCAACACAAATGGGGACACAAAGAATGTACAGGTTGTGTAAAAACGGCACTCTTTCAACACAAATTGGACACAAAGAGTGTGCGGGAAGTGCCAAGACGGCAGAAATGTCCATATGAGGTTGAGAGCACACAAAATCCAGTAAAGAAGATGGCGCCTAAAGAAAAAAAGGAAAGGGACTGAAAAGAGGCCACCGCACCTCCCAGTCTGACGAGAAAATCCCTCGGCTTGATTTTAATGGAGATAAGGGAGGCAGCAAGGTTTGTGATACCAATGGCAAAGTATATATAAATTTTTTAATTATATTTATTTTGGATGAATAGTAATCATTTTATTCTTCAGGTCCAAAAGGTCCCAAAGAGTTTGCAAGAAATGTCAAAACGGCAGAAATGTGGAGATGAGGTTGTGAGAAAACAGACTCCAGCGAAGAAGATGGTGTCAAAAGAGGACAGAGAAAAAGGACTGAAAATGGGCCACCACACTTACCAATCTGCATAAAATCCCTCACCTGGATTCCAAAGGAGAGAAGGGAGGTTGCCAGGTTTCTAGCACCAGTAGCAAAATATATATACTTTTAATTATATTTATTTTGAATGAATAGTAATAATTTAATTCTTCTGGTCCAAAAGGTAGGATCCATCAACCCAAAGGAGACAATTTGTTTTTTTTTCCGTTGAAAAATGCCTTAATTAAATTTTTTTTTTACAGAATTCCAGCAGTAAAACTGGAGACGTCAACGCTGGTGCCAGCGGTTCGGGTCGGGCTTCTGTGTCTCGAGAGGTTGATTTAAATGCTCAGGCATTACCGGAATTATAAATTTTATCTTTTAAATTCTTTAAATATAAATATTTGTTCAAAATTTTAAGGGCCTAATTTGACTGACCGACTTGATGCGCAAAACGTGCTTAAAGAAGAATGACGACCAGTCAAAGCCACCCAGATCCCAAACCAAGCAGAAAGGAAAGACTGTCGGTGCTTATCGGGGATGGGGAAGCAAATTTCCTCCACCCTTTTAAAATGTTTCAGTGGGCTGGCTGGTGTGCTGATGGAAATTATCACCATCTTATAGGCATTGGCCACACTGCCCTCCAACAACTGGATCTGTTTCAAAACCTTAAGTAATCTCCAAAGAAGATTACTTGCATTAGCTTGCCGTGCATGTTTATATTCTTGACAGGATCCCTCATGGCCATGGTCCCTTTGAGTCGCTTGAATCCTTCAAGTTTGGTTCTGGATATGGAGCTAACAGCAGTCACAACTTTGTCAGATTAAATTTTTTTTTTTGCTTTTTCCCCCCATTTTACCCTTTCTTATCAAATTTTAATCTTTCTTCTAGACAAAATCGGCGGAATTGAGTATGTGGGGAGCCATTGTTTTATCTTTACAAAGCCCTTTTGGACCTATGCGAGTGCTTTGGTTGAAATGGGGGTTCAGCCGCCTCCTCCGCCCATGCCCGATCTGGGTATCATTATTCTTGGCGATGCCCAAGCGGTGGTTCTTCCCGGTCAAGAACCGGAAATCGGCCATGGTTTGGCTGCTGGAGGAGCTGAAGAGAGCTTCGGAAATACTCGAAACGATCAAACTGAGTAATGTCCATGGCTCGGCTACTAATGAAAGTATTGAGCGCTACGGAGGTCCCGTTCGAGATGGACGCAACCACGGCTCATTGAATGGAGTGGCTCACGGAGCAAAGCGTGGGCGCGGTCTAACTAACCCGAAAGCTGCCCGGCCAAACCAGCAAACCCGTTTTGAACGACGTCGGTCTTCCCCAACTGGATTGCATCGTCCGGGTGGTTCCACACAGGCTGCAGTGTGGATGTATTCAGATGCTGCAAATTTCACTACGCCATCGCATCAGCGGCCTTCACAAAGACGTATGTTCGACATTCGTTGCCGTCACATCAATTTTCGGTTCTTCCGCGAAGGTACCTGATGGAATAAACATGACTAATGTAGTAGTAATCGAAAAAAATCACTTCTTAGTTATTCATTTTTTTTCCTTTTGCTCTTGTTTTTCACTTTTGGTTGATGAAGGTTTTTTTTCGTAAAAACATTTTCTCAACCATAAAAAAAATCAAAATTCTTAGCAATATGTTGTATTACACGAATTTTTCCACATTAAATACACATCCGAGATAGATCTTTGATTCTTTTTCTGTTACAGATAAATGGTGTGGCTTGAAATTTCAAAAGACTATCATATTTTTAAAGTTTGAAAACAAGTCAGGTAAACGATTTTTTTTTAAACAGTGAGCAAGTGAATCAACAGCTAAAAAGAGCAAAGATCGACAGGGAGGAACAGAAAAAAGCAGATCATAAATTGATTGAACTAACGGATCCAATCAAAGGTTATTATCATTTTTACATTATCTTATTTTAAGAATAATATAAGAAGAGCACTACGTTTTCCGTTAACAATACAGGTTTTAACTGAAGTTAAGATGATTAGAATTATGTTTGCAACACTGGCTAAGATGTTGAAGACTCCTAAAGCTATTTTCAGATATCGTAGCTTTTCCGTGTTTTAATTGTAATTTTACTGTTATCTATAAAATTGTGTTATTTATGGTAAGCAGCAATTACATATTTTTCTCAATACATCGTCAACTCGGTAAAAATGTAAAAACGATGCTGTGATTGCCAGCTATGATAGTGGAACACAAATCGTCGTCATAATCAAGGGACATATTAATCTAAATATGTAAAATCATAGTGAAGAAATGTTACTGTCGCATAACAATCATATTGTTAGAAAAACTTAATTACTTTCATTTGTTGGACATCATTATTTTTTCATTTATCATTGGATATCTGTTGTCCGAGAATAAAAAAAGGCCAAAATATTATCTAATTGGAGATATGAATGTAAATTATTTTCTAAGAGTACGAGTTGCAGAATTGCTAAACAGTTTCAGAAATCTGTTCAATGTACAAAAGTCTTGAAAACTTACAAAAAAAATTGGAGATTAGGTCATGGGTCCACTTTTAACTTCCTATTTCGTTGTCCTCAATTTATTCAACAATTTAATACCAGCTCAGAAAACCTAGATATTTTAGGAATGCTGTTTTTTATATCTTCGTTATTCTTAGTTTAAACTGTTCGTGCTGAATTTCATTATCTATTAATTAGATTAGCACATTTTCAATCGCCAAGACTTGAAAAACGGTATGTTTATTGCTTATGGTCCTCTCGCTCATTTGGAGTAACAGCTTTGACGGTCTATCCAAACTAATATCCTTGGACATGCTTTCCATCCAGCCCAAGCATATCTTACTTTTAGACCAAGGCCTATACTGAGGAAATTTCATTTCTAACAAATTACTTCGATGTTGTCTTCGTTTTTTTTTATATAGAACATGTTTTGTAGTCTGAAAATATCGAGGTAAAAAATGTAATGGTATACCAGATAACGTTGTTTGCAATTCACCCAACGTTGTCAATTTGTTATTGTTTTTTTTTTATCACACCTAATTTGATGTAAAGTAAGTTTTATTATTGGTAAAATACCCTTCATGACTATTCTGCATCGACTGAACAATTTCCCTAAGGGTTACACAAAAGGATTAAAAATTTAAATGTATATATTAAACAAATGAATTATGGCGATACATTGATGTATTACTCATAAATTATATATAAGAAGCTATACCAACACTTGAATTGACACAACTGGTGTTAAAAAAAAAACTAAAAATGTTTTACATCGTGGAAGGAAAGTTTCTGTTTGACGAAATATTAACGAATCAGATCTACAAATAAACTCAGATCTATGAATTTTATAACTGTTCTAAGCAAAATACGTACATACTGCGTTTATTATTTCTTTGCATAGAAAATAATAGTCACTTTATTTTGGATGAAACGAAAACTAAGTAGAATAATGCATATAACAAAATAATAATTATGCCAAATCAGTACGACAAACCAAATCGCCATAATGTCTTTTCAATTAAAAATATAAATCATGAGGCTTAACTTAATTGCACATCGCCATAAGCTTTTACTCATCGATTATTAAATGAAAATATAACTTATAAATAATGAAAACAACTCACATCATGCCCTCCTCTACGAACAAGACAGTAGAGGGTGTAAAATGAGCACTGTTATGGACAGGTAAGCCATTAAAACAATTAAAGATGTTGACAATTTTTTTTAATTCCATTCAGAAGGATCCATTCAGAAGAATGTATCTGGTATCTCAAATTCTCCGAAATAATTTTGTAATCATAAGCCAATTTAAGGTAGGATAAACTTTTAGTAACTTAATTAACTGTTTTTAAAAGATAAATAAAAAAGGACGAGGAATATCCCTTGCAACGAGGCAGGAAATTTGTTGACATTGGCAATGTTAATAAAATATTTGAAACTGCGATAGAATGAGATTTTTATTCTATTCAGAATTGAAATCCAAAGCCGTTATGCGATAATAATATATGAATAAATACGACTTTTATTTAAATATTGGTTAATAAAAGAACAATTGAAGAAAATGATTTAAAGTAGAATAATCTTGAATTTTAGTAAAGATTTTCTATCTTTTTTCGTCGTTTAAAAAATTAAATATAATTGTTGGATAACTTACATGTTCGGATTTTAACCAAATAAATAAATTTAAACATTCTGTAAAAATAAGAGCAGAAAATCCAAAATTTTTCTCGACTATTAATTTTTTTCAATCAATGAAAAATTTGTGTTATCACAATTGTTTATAACAAGCAATCACGCAGAGTATTAAAAAAATAAAAATAAAATTCTAATTAAAAGAAAAATTATATTTAAAAAATAAAATGAAAAACTTTACACGATTACTTTGTCTCTTGAAATTATCTATCTATTAAATATAAATTATACATCGGGACAATGCCTTGAATAGTTTTGTAATAAATAAACAGTGTTTTTATTTTCTTGAAAACATTATAATTGAAATATTATGTATTTTTTACCCACTTTAAAACGAAGTATGGTCTGCATGAACCCATAAAACGTTCAGGTCTTTTAACATTTTTTTTTAAACCATGCATTCTTTTGTTTTGAATTGAATACCACGTTTTAACTCTTATGAACAAAGATATTTACCATTATTGATGGAAGCTCTGTGAAAATAGAATTAAAAATAAGTTGGTTGTGGGTTTTTATTTGTTTTGTTTTTTTCGTCGCAAGGAAATTATCGAAGGCAGACAAAATATAGATACTTCTATTTTGCCTTCATTATTTCAATATACATTAAGACTTTCTAAATTTAAATGAGAAAATCAGAATTTATTGAAAAATATTATAGTTGACGTTAGTTATTTTTCACATTCATTGCCATAGATATGGAAAAAAATAAATATGACTGAAAAATTAAAAAATATACATATCTGAATGTGTTTTAAATGAATCAAAAGGAATGAAGTATGGTTTGTTAGTATAAAAAAGAAAGAAGAAAAATTAAGTAAAGGAAAGAATAATTTTGATACGATAAGTTTAATTTAATTATAGTGTAACAGATAATAACTGTATAATAGCTGCAACATAGAATAATTTATTGAAAATTTCAAATCAATAAATGATAAAAAAAAAATTGTAAAAAACTTTAGCTGCTTTGTTTTTGTCACATTAGCATTTAATCCATTAGGGAAACCACTTGAAAAGAACAACTTCAAAGCATTTCCCCCTAACTATTTAATTTAACCCATCCCTCAAACAAAAGAGCATCGAAAAAATAAATATGGATTTTATCCATATTTAACGATTTAACTTCATTTAAAGTGATAATCGAGAGCCACTACAATTAACTGACGATAGCCTTTTTCTTGCTTCATATGAATTCCTATAATGCTATATAATGTTTATAAAAATTCCACGGGTAATTTACTATTAATAATAAAAAGGGAAAATGTCAAATATAAAATAAGCCTAAAAAATTATCTTTTTAAAAATTAGCCTTTAAGTGAACAGTTTTGCTACCGGCAAACCTGGAGTATTGAGTTCAAATGAATTATTTTTTAATTTATTAAAAGTAGCAACTAACCAAAATTCGCTTAAAAAACAGAATCGAAGAATAGTTTCATTTTTACGTATAATTTTACTTTCTATAGTAGTTAATGAAGGTAGAAGTAAAATTGAATATTTTTAGGTGGAATACTATCCTTTCAAAATGTATTTACTGACATTGTAAGTTTTATAACACATAAGATATTATTGACAAGGTTCGTCAATTTTAAGAGAACAAGCGTCATCATTCGTTTGCCAACCAAAAGAATAAAAAATCGATCTTATGGGCCAAACTTCGGAAATTGCTTTGAAATATTTTCGTCATGGGTTTCAACTAGGCTTTTCAATGACTGTACGTCGAATTCAATGCAAAACTCTAGAACATCTTATTCTACAATTGAACAAGCGATCGTTCGATTCGTGTGATTCGCTTAAACCAAATTCTGATTTAATATCGATGCTCAAATGTTTTGATTACGATCATGGATCTGGAACCACTTTAAATCTTGATAAAGTTAAGGAGATTTTACAACACAGTAGCGCACCAACAGAACCTGAATATCCAAAGTCAAGTTAGTATTTAATCCCTGACGTAGTAAAATGTATTTTACTACATAAGGCTTTACTTGGTTTAAATGTGGCGCCCTAGAGAGTAGCCCCCTTTATATATCACAAAACAGTGCTGCCATCTAGTGAAAGCACAAATTTGGCAGCAACAATCGATTGATAGGTGGTGCCATCTATTAGCATAATATTTAAGAATTGATTATTACTTATTAAGTCTATATAATTTCTGTATTTTAAAATAATTTATAAATAACTTATCTTAAAATAATTTGAAATAATTATGAAATTTTAAGGAAAAATAGGATTAAAAGTTTATGTATACTCCAGTGATGAACAAATTATGATCTATCGTTTTTTGGTAATGCTGGAAGTAAAATTACTTATTTTATTTCATTAGCAGCTGTGGCTGGGGGTAGTGGGCTGGCCAGATCACGTCAGCTACAGTTTAATGCTGCCCATCAGATCAGCACTGAGGGAAAGGGCATTCCTGATCCCTTCACCAAGTTGGACGAGGCCCCTCAATTTGTCAAGGATGCCCTTGTCAGTCTCAACTTCACTAATGGCCTGACACCCATCCAAGCTCAAGGCTTGCTCATTGCCCTCAGGGGAAGATATTTGGTCGGCGTTGCCGAGATTGGGTCTGGCAAGACGTTGTCAGTAAGTAGTATTTTTTTACTTAAATACTAACTAATAAATGTTATCTTCTAATTATAATATTTTATTGCAGTACGCTCTCTGCTCTGAACTACGTCAGGCGTCGGCCTCGAGTGCAGAATCGAGGTGGCCCACTGGTCCTCGTGTTGGCTTCAACTAGAGAATTGGCAGTGCAAGTCGCCAAAACCATTGACCATCTCAGCGCATGTCTCAGTGTAACTTCTGTCATTCGCTGTGTGCCCGTCTTTGGTGGAGTGCGAAGAAAAGAACAAGTAAAAAAATCGTATTTTCATATTATTTACGGCTGATTTCAATGTATTTCTTTAGGCCAATTAAATTGCGAGCGGGGTGGAGATTCTTGTTGCGACGCCCGGCCGCCTTGTCGATTTGATGATGCATGGAGAGATACAAATGCACGACTGCTCATTCATCATCATCGAAGAAGCAGATCGTCTGCTGTACTTTGATTTCTAGAAAGACATGTTGCAGATTATGGACGAACTGCCGGTAGATTTTATTTTAGGGCTCACCGTTCGGGCATTTCCTACATCTTTTACACCGACAAAGACCCCAAAAAAGCTTTAAAAAATCGTGGATTTGTCGTGTCTCTTTATTCCAATCCAACCCCTTTTTATTTTACTTTTACTTTCTATTATTACTTTAAAACTAAAACTAAAACTTAAGCTACCATTTTAGATACTACTTTTAAAAACACTTTTTATTATTACTTTGATTACTATCATCTTTACTAACATTTATGACTATTATTATGCTCATTATTATACACCATCCCTAACATTTAGAGGTCATACACGTGCCCGTATGTTACCTCAAGGCAAGACCTTTTTACTCAATAAAAGTCTTATTAAAACGAACCTGATATCTTGTGTTGTGCTTATTTTCAACCACTTCGGGCCAACTAACCAACCAAATGGTTCCTATCAAGCTATCAAACCTCATCAATCCGCCTTTGCGTCGTCGAGGTGGAGGAGCTCGGCGAGGCAATGTTCCCTACAATGAAGGTCGCGCTGCTCACTTTGGAGGTGCCTACAGTGGAGGTCGTGGTGGCTTTGGTGCCCACAATGGAGGTCGTGAAGGTCGTGGTGGTCGTGGTTCCCACAACGGAGATCGTGGAGCCCACTAATATGGAGGTCGTGGAGGATTTTATTACGGCAAGCTATTATTTTACATCATTATTGAATTTAAATGTAATTAAAACAATAATATGTTTTTATATTAATAGGATTGATCCTGTCAGTAGAATTAAATTTTAACTGCCCGGAATAAAAAAATTTAAAGGACGCATTGCACGAAGAATCACTTTTTTATTATTATTTTTCTTTTTGTTCTAAAAGACGAACAGCACCCTAGGGTCTAGGGGTGTTCATGTGTGTGTGCATTATCAAAAAATGCCAGTAAACAGTAAATACTTCTTTTCATCTACACTAGACGTTTCGTAAGACTTCCGCCAAATCACGCAACCTGGGCAAGCGACCAAAGCACGAACCCATCGCTCTCTCTTTGGGCGCTATTTGTCGAAAAAGAGATAAAAAAAATTCGTCCGAGAAAAAGTCCATCAACCTTTCAAAATAAAATAAAAATTATTCTTCTATTAGAATTTAGATGGAGTTGACGAATGTAAAAAATAGAAAAAAAAGTGTCCTCGCTTTGATGACGTTCTTTTTAAAGTTGCTAAAAATGGCAATTAATTCCTCAGGAATCTACACTGAATTTGTCCATTTGAAATAAAACATCAGCAGAAGTGTCCAAAGGGTCCACTGAAACACTTTTTATATAAATTAGGCTTGAAATCTTACTGTGAACATGAATAAAATCTTAATATTCAATGGTGGGCCCGCATCTTCTTCCTTATCGTCGTTCTTTTCACTTGTACTTACGTCATTTTTCCATGTAAGATATTAATTATACTAATCCTGATTCGTTAGTTTGATTTGCGTAATGATCTTTATTTATGATTTTTCATTTTTTAAGGACAATAAGTGGGGCCTGTTGCCAGAGGACATTCCAGGTGATGCTGTAGAGGATTGTTTCGCCTTTCTTCCCTGTATTTCAGCGCTCTTTTCGTCCACTTTCAACCAAATCTTAAACTGCACAAAGAGGGAGCAAATCAAAAATGTATCCTTTCTCATACACTGGATGCTGTTGTAAAGAGACTATTATGGGCCTTATTTCGCCTCTGCGTTCTACAACAACAAGTTGAGGACGCTTTGCAACTCGATCTGAACCTAGAAAGGAACATTTCATTTCCGGAAGTTCAAATCACGTAAATTTTTTTTATCAAGTTTATTTCGTTCACCGCTAGATGGTGTACGAATGCAATCAGATCCACAAGCGATTGATTAAAATTAATTTAATCCAATTGCATATATTTAATGTAAAAACATACACAAAATACTCTGTCTAGTAAATTATATTCGCATTAAATTTCCCATAGCAAAATAAATGTATTTTAAACTGATTCTTCGTATTATATAAATATGTAAACACATTCTTTAGCATCCCACAAACAGATTTTACCCAACTCCAGCTTCCCGCACTCCGCTTTCTTAAAAATACCATTTGGCAGCGCTAAAAGAATGGACTCTGGAGTCTGGACCGGCTATTGGGGTATATCTTAACGGTGCCATCCACAATCGGGGTGTCAGTGGCTCCACGGTGGGGAAGAATAAAACTAACCAAAAAACGATATAGATTCAGTTAATTCTCAGATATAGTATTATAATGATAGTCCATTCGTAGAGTACACGACTCGTTATCACAAGCTCGAAGGATCAAACCTATTTCAGTGTAATTTCTTGATGAACTTTTTACTGCTAATTTTCCAACTTAAAATTTTGTCTTTGAGATTTTAGAAACCTATATAAATTTTATTGTCAGCCAGTATTTTGGACACTCATTATGCAATCTCTTGTCAACCTCTTATTGAAGTCTTCTTTTTTTGTTTTTTTTTTATTTAAAAAAATACTATTATTATAATATAGTCGCCGTATTTTTCCCTAAAAATTTTTTGGATTCTTTCAATAATTTTTTAAAATAAAAGCCTTGTATAACTTGCGTGTTATTTGTATTAATATTTTTTTTAGCGAGTATTCTCTTTTAAACATCTTTATTTAATTCCGGGAACGCGAATATTAACAACACAAATAAATTATTGCCGGGTTTTCACGGGTAGGTTTTCACGACTTATATAGTTATAGCAGATTTGAATTCAAAATAGTGCTTTGCCCTCATCGGCATGGCGTGCCGTCATAATTGAACCAGTGAGTGAACTACTCACGCTCCAAACATCTAGGTTAGCAACCAATTTACGACAAGCTCGTACATTTAAAAAAAGTGCACACCATATGCAAATTATTTTTTTGCACATTTTACAAAGTGCCTACCTGCCTGTCAGATGTAATTTAGGCTCAAATATAGGTCTCGTGCCTATTTCAATCAATGTAGTTTTAGAAAAAAGTCTTGACGTCGTTTTTCGTGTTATACGTTCAGACATCTTGCCATTTTCAACATCCTTCGTGCTTAGCTCACTTCAATTTCATGCGGTGTGCGACTACAGCAGTGAAAAAACTGTGGTCGTTATAGATTTCTTTACAGATTTAAGTAATAGGCTTCGTTGATTCAATACGCTGATAGATGTCAAAAGCTGCTATTTAGCTCTCGCAGTCACAGTATCTTAGCGTTTCATAAAACAAAACGTAGAAATTACGAAGTAACTTTTGCAATCCAGTGCGAAAATGATGACAAGTAAGGACTTTCCCTTGTAATAGAAAGGTTTTTTACCGTCCATTACAACCATCTAACGACAAATAAACAGTTCGTGACAGACGTCACAAGGCGAGAAAAATGTATGTCATGATTTGTTTGCAAAATGATTTCGGGCAAGTTCTAAAAATGATTTGTTTTAAATAGCTCAAAGCTCTTGAGCGGCATACTGGCATGAGCTGTACAACCATCTTCCACTTCCCGAATCATTCCCGCTCAACCATATCTTTCAAGACGTATGGCAATATTGGGAAGAACATGAAACGTTCCGCAACTTTCAAACTTTTTCTCAAGCAGTTTTACCATGCAGTTGAACAATTCAAGAGTAATATTAAATAATATCGCCTTGATCTATCTAATATATATATATATATATATAATTAAGTCCAATATTTCTTTGGAACTTACAGTGATTAGGCCTGAACCTGTTCCAAAAGAGAAGCCTGAACCTGTTCTACCACTGACTGATGAGGAAATTCAAATCTATTCAGTTGTAAGATCAACATTCAGTATGCTTGTTACTGATTTCTACATAATAGGTAAATAATAAGTTTGTAAGAAAAAATAGCATACTTTTAAATTAGTTCGTTCTTGCTTATCTTTGCTCCTTTTGGAAACCGTGCGGAGGTAACGAATAAGAATCTTCAGAAATTCTTTTTAATATTTTTTTTTGTTTCTGAAAGCTGAGATACCAGAAAAAATGATTTTGGAAGAAATTGTACAGAAGCGAAATTATATAAAGTTGCAATGAACATGGATAGATCGCTGGGCAGTGGGCACCTCGGTCACAGACTGCCACATACAAAACAAATCTTTTTCCCGAAATGAACCCGCATGTATGAGTTACTTGTGATTTTAATTTGTTACTAACATAACAATATATTGAATAAACATATTACCTTACAGGAGTTAAGCTGTTGTTACAAAGAAAAACGACAATGAACAATATCTAATTTCGTATTTTTAGTAGTTTTTGTACTTTCCCACTGCAAATTTTCGTACCGTCGCGTGTGAACGAATCGATTTTTCAAAATAATAGTTTGATGGACCCAATTGACAGAGATTTTTATTTTGAACATTTATATATGAACAAAGTGTGTTTAATATTAAAAATCCTGAAAGTTTAAGCTCTTTTAGTGGGAAAAATTTTAATTGGGTTGCTAACACTTAGGTTTGCCATGTTCGCAAACTTTTTTTTTTTCAAGAGTAATACGTATTTTTCAAAAGAAAGTAAGCTTTTTTAATGGTATTATATAAAAAATAAAGAAAATATCTTTATGTTGATACTGCTTAATGCTTATACTGCGTTGTTAACGTAATGGGGATTTAAAAGAAAAAAATATCCAATAAGCCAAATAAATATACCAAGCAAAGCTAGAATCAAAACCACGAGGGCCCGTAAGCCATGCTTATGAGACGCATGAGATTTGAAGAGTAATACGATCCAACAGAATCAAATTTCCTAAGGATATGGGTCTAGTTTTGGGTCTTCTACAGCCAAACCAATTCAATTCCTCTCTCAGTAGCTAAGACCTAAACTATAAACATCGGTGGGTCAGGTTAAAAAGACGAGCAGAAGAGAAGCTGGGACATAGCAGCACTTAGCGATAGGTCAAAGCAGGAAAGCACTACAACAGAAAGCTTCTAAAGTTGCTAGATCGATTACCCATGCCGGAAGATACCACAGCAAAGTATGGTATTAAATAAGTCATTGCGTCATATTTTATTCACTTAATAGCATTTTTTAAATATATAGATCAAGAGCCAAGCGTTTTAAATGCAATATGAGAAGGCTAATAGGAATAAAAAATATTGATGCCTTTTGGATCACCCTTACCTCCTCCAACGAATTTCTACCTGCCTAATAGCGAACCTATGGGGAAACTTGGAACTTTTGTACTAAGGAGGCACAGAAAAGCGCGCGCTTCACACAAAAAGAAGACCTTCTTAAGTTCCCCAATAGATTTGCTAGTTGGTAGGTAAATTTTTGAGTTAGCAATACGTTAAACTTCCTGGGGAGGGAAAAGGTAAGACTCGGCCCTTCACTCTTTTATAAAAAATCTAAAAAAACTACTTGGCTATTGTTTTGTTTAAAAATTGCCAGATTTGAAGGACAGCACATTTACGCCGGTCATCTATTGTAATAATTTTCTGAGTACTTAATTTTTATCATTGTTGTGTAAATTTTGGCTGTTTTTGTTTCTCTCATTTTCTATAAAGAATTTTACCCAGGAAACTCTCCACACGATATAGTACCATATTTTGTTTTAGCTAGCTACAAAATATATGAAAATAATTTTATTACTAAAACGAATTCTTAAAATTGACGTATGTAGCTTAAAGTAGCTAACAAATCGAAATTCCATTAAATATTTTTTAAGTTGATATTTGAGATTTATTATTTTTCCAGGTGCAATTTATAGAATGCAAGTTTTTATCATATCTATCTATCACAATTTTAAATTTGTTTCATTTAAAAATAAATATTGAATTTAATGGTAATAAAAAATTATGACAAATTACATTTTTAAAATTTATTATCATTATAATCAACGTTTATTTGAATTAGTTATTTCTATTGGTAGGATTTGGGTATAAGTAAAATAGAAGACATGGAAAGCGCCGATCGATGGCCGCAAAAATTATAGCTGCAAAAACGCTTTTAAAATGATAATTAGAAACCTTGGTTAACATAGTTTGAGCGTAAATAGCGTTGTATATTTCAATTTCCTCCTTTAGTTTTCATGTGACAATGCTACACCAGCGCAATACAATTTCTCAATTAAATTCACAACTTATATGGCATAATTTTTATTATTAAAAAAATAATTAATATTTTCCAACCCTGATTGAGAGGGAGTATTTGTTCCTTCTGGTTGGTTTCCTTGTTGTATGCTTTGTATTCAAACATCGTTTTTTAATTAGGTAGACCATTTGAAAGTGGATAGAATAGATCTTCAAATATACAAATCAGCCTTAAAGTCAAGAAGTAAATCTAAAATAATTTAACATTTTTTTCTTTAAATATTTTCCCTTTACATAAACTAGTTTCAATCAGACAAATTGAACTATTATCCTGATAGCCTTTTAGGCGCCGATATCGGCTCATTTCTAGCAATGAGAAAGGGTCGGGTAGTAGGGGAAAAGCTTTAATCAATTCAAGATCCTTTTTCCATTTTAAAAGTCCTTGAAATCAATTCGGGTAGGCAATTTTATTTACAATTAGCTGATTCAACATTCATTTGAATCATTGAAGCAAATTAAGGAAATAATTAAAAGATGTAAACCCTCGTGTTCACTATTGATTGAGTAGAATGCCTTTGATTAAAGTTAAGTTTTATTTTCAAAATAGAAAGTCTTTCATCTGGAATTACTTTGTGTTAATGTTGTATCTCCTGATATTTATCTACTTTTTAACCGGCTGTTTGAAGTCATAACAATAAGTGGTCCTCGCACTTTTTCACTTGTAACTGCTTTGAAAAACGGCAGAAGTTGCTTCTCTTTACTGTAAGCTCACAAGTAAAGAAAGTTCGCTGTCCTTTGTATCAAAAATAATTTTAACGATCACTACTTAACTAAGCATCCCGCTCTGCCATAGGATCCAGTTTCGTTAACTAAAATTGTTCATTGAAGTTTCTGTTTCATACTGCACTCTCACTTGTCCCAAATGACGAAGAATCTCTTGAAGAGCCAGACTCAGATTAGCTTCTGTTACAAAATCTCCATTCGGATAGAAAGACGTGATCATCCGATGAAGGTAGATAACATTCCAACTGGAAATTCAGTAGCTAATACAAACATGATGGGGTTCGTGGATCCCCACTAGCCTTACCATTAATTTGTTGGTTTTTTCTATTTTTTTCTATTTTTTCTCGAAACTGTAAAAAATTTAACAAATATTTTAGGATATAACTTATTTGGGGAATAAATGGTTTGAAGAAAAAAGAATTGAGGAAGCATAAATGCATGATGATTGATGATTGCAAAAATGTTTTGAGATATACCTTATTAGTGTAATAAATGGTTTGAAGAAAATAATTGAGAAAGTGTGAATGCATGATGAATGAATGATGATTGATGATTGAAAAAAATTATTTAAATATAAATTGATATACAATTATATTTTGCTAAAAAAAATTTGAAGAAAACAATTGCAAAACAATAAATAGGAAGAGAAGAAGTTGTATTGATTATTTTTTGTTTTATTTAAACAATTGCTAATAAAAAGAATATATTTATGCTTTTAGATCATCTGCAATGCAGTCAAGATATTTTGTGACTCGTGGAATGTTCATTCCGTTCGCACAGAAGGGCACCATTGCACCAATCCCCGGAAACTTTATTCTGGACTGGGATTTGAGATCTTTACATGAAAGCCCAACGAAAAGGGGAATGTTACACAGACCTTTGCCAGGTATTAATATACGTTCAGAGCATTATTTGGTATTAATAAGAAGGAAGGAATTTAGTAAGATTTTAATACTTGAAATAAAAAATAAATAAATAAAAAGTATTATTTTTATATTTTTCAAGTAAAAATTGTTGTGTGCTAAGGTTAGTAATCTGATAATAATAAAAATCTCTGTAAAATATTTAGCCAGAAGATTTTCTTGATAATTTTAAAGTTAATTATACTGAGGAGGAAGAATTCCGCCCAAAACTTGTTATTCCTGAGGTGGAATTTATCTTCTATCCAGACAACCAAGAAGGATTGGGGGAAAGCTTTCAAAAATCGACAACCAAAACAGAAAATACAATGGATAAATATATCTCCGTTCGCGAATATGTCAACAGAAAACTTAGTCAATGGCATTTGTTGTGTGTAGCAGGAACCAAAAGGATTATTGTCATATGGAAGACCCTGCTCAGTTCCAGAACTATTTTGCCTTCCTGTCACTTTTGTTTCATCCAACAGAGCTATCTTTGAAGAAATAGCTTTTTGGATCAAATAAACTTGCCTTTGCCAAGCCGGATAAGTGAAATATACAGAAGAAAAACAGCTGAAGTTTACTTCAAATTACTATAAGATAAAGAAGGGATAATAACCATCAACTAGCCAACATTTATTGAGAATATAAGTTATCTAAAATATAATAATGTTCAATACCAGTATTATAAATAGGAAATGAATAATACCTTAGTAATAGCTAGACTTTATTGCATGATAGACATCCATTTGAAAAGAGACAAGAGAATTAGGCAATGTATGCGAAGTGAACGCAAATTAGTTTTATTATGGGATCTCCCCTCCTCCTCCATTTTTTTACATAAATAAAAATATATAAAAATATGTAAATGAAAATACATTTTAAAAACAATCAATAGGAAGAATGAATGCATGATTTTCTTAATTTTTGCAACCCAAAATAAGTTGTGTGATTTTTTTGTTGAATGGTTCAACTCAATTTTGCCTCCAGAACGACAATATTGTTTATGGCAACGCCATTTTCTTCGCCCAACCGATCATAAATTTTTAGTTGAGTTAGGAAGAAAGCAAGTATTACATTTTTTTGAAAACTGGAGACAAAATAAAGAAAAGAAGATTCTTATCCCAGTGTCCTGTTATAATTAAATTGTCCAATTGCTTGTGACTTATATGAACCATCGAGCTCGCAGCTCACCACTAGCCACATGGCAGTTCACCTCAATGGTGGCTTCGCCATCTCCCTTCGGTACTACCTTTAAAACCAAAAAAAATTAACAAAGCCCTCAAAATATGAAATACAAACATTACCTGAACTTGCAAAGAAGTGGCTTTAAAAAAATGGTCGACGTATACTTAGTGCCGAAGAGAAGAAGAAAATAATCGAGAAGCTAGGGTTCTTGAAGAAAAGCGAGCAGAAAAATAACATGGATCAGGGCTATGACCCACAAGAGCAAACCAAAGGCAATGTCAGTGAGGAACATGGTGGCACGGCTGACTGAAAATTTAGTCGGCCGATGGCGGCAACATTAGGGACGGTGGTGGTAACATTGAGAACATAGAATATGTTCGTTTAGTCACTTTACTTTTATATTTTTTATAGTGCTAACGCGTATGTTTCTCTCACACTTTCTTTTCTGTCAGCGGTCGTGACAGAGTGTTGACACTTTTCGAAACACGATCAACGTAATAATTACCACCTCATGTTGTTCATGTTCTATTGGAAATAAATTTTTTATGAGGGTTGACGGGTTGTATCAAAAGGAAAGAGAAAAGAAAAGAACACAAATCTCGTTTTGTATCTTTCATAGATATTTTCCTCTCTGTCAAGACCCGTACAACGTAACTAATGTAAGTACCATTACTAATTTTTTTTCCCTTATGTATCCTCTTATCTCGGGGTGGAAATAAAATTTAAAAAAGCGAACTGACAACACTGTGTTGGATGGAAGAAATTTAAGCAAACTAGATTTTGAAAAATTGATAGTTACATCCAGTTCTTTGAAATTTCGACTGGAACAGTTTTATTTGCTTAAAGAAAGCCATAAATAACAAAAAACATAAATTCACCCGAGATTCATAAATCGTTATCTACCATTCTTATAAAAATAAATTTATTTCTATTCAAGCCATAATAACCCAATCCCGAAGTTCCCATAGTTTTTTTTATTCTAGAAATTCCCGAAACAAGAAAATCTAGCCCTCCAACTTCTATTAACGGGGATTTATGTTTGGTATAATTTAACATCACAAGAAATATATTTACTTTGAAAAAATCTTTTGGATTTTGTTTGTGTTTCCGCGTACAATTTTCGCAGATTGACTGTACAAAAAGGGAAGCAGTTGTAAATTTGAACGCTAGGTGGCACTTATAAAAAAACAAGCATCAGCCGGCCTATCAGCCGGTATAGCGATCTTATATGAATAGATATCCCACCATATTTGCTCCTCTATGTGGCGACTAATGTGTTGTTCCCTATTCTGTTAACCTTTATAACCCTAACGAGAGTTATAGTGCTCTGGAGATTAGCGACGGCACTGCTCACAATCCCTTTGATCGCGGTGCTCACGATCCTATTTAACTCGATAACGCTCGCGAGAAAAAAATCGCTGTGGAAAGTCGCGACGGCGCTGCTCACGATCCTCTTGCTCTTGATAACCCTCACGAGTATTGACACTGTTGCAATTCATTCGCTCACTGAGAACTAAAAGACCGAGGAGAACGACCACGTGATCCAGAAGCAGCCTAAAAAGAGAAATTGAATTGAAGTAGAAAAACTTTAAAAAATTATGAAGTAAAAATTTTAAGAAAAAAAATTACCTTTCATCGTTTGTCACGATGGTTACGACCTGCACGAGGGCGCAGAAGATGATACAAGTCTTCGCTAGGTAAACGAACATTGCTACTAGGTTGACAATTGCCGTAAAAAAAAATTGAACGGGTCGGCGGATTGTTGCTCGTTGCAGATGGGTTGAGACACATCGCAGCAATCATGTCCCCTGGAATTCGGATCCCAATTGGAACTCCTATGACGGCCATAAGGATCCTACGACGCAAATTCAATCGATTGTCTCGGTAGAGTTAGGATGTTCCAACGTATCGAAGGTCATCAAAAGTAATTAATTGAATGAGAAAAAGTTAATCCATCGAAGTTGTAATAAATTGTGACCAGAGAAATTGTATAAAGAAAGGCAACAGAGGAGTTCTGTTTCACTTTTGCTTTTATTTTAACAATTTATAAGGACAGAGGCAGATAGAAGCAGTAAGAACCAGAATAACAAATCCTTAATGAAATAAAAGAATACTTACAGCATCGTCTTCAGCTGGAATAATGACCAGGAATAGATCCAAAGCGACGGAAGCGGGTCCGAAAAACAGCCCATAGAAAGGATTCTCCAAGGGTCGAATGTAAAAGGAACCAGCTGCTTCCCCCTTAACGGCTTGGACGCAGCATAACGATTGGTGGTTAATCAAATTGAAAAGCTGCCAACCTTGGACCACAGTAGAAGCAGTCTTGACTCTCGAAAACACGGCTGGAATCTCGTGATTGCGGGAGCACACGAGGAAAGATAAGCGCTCCACAAATCGAGTGATCCCAGGATCTTGAAGCTTTCCTAATATTTGAAAAAATATTGGCAAAATAATAGTCTTGCAAAATTAGAGATCACGGATTAATCATGTATACATCTTAGTGGTTATTAATTGTGAACTAGATTAATTATAGTAAGAAAGACGAACAAAAGAGTTCATACCTTAGGGTGTCCCAAAAAACCAATTTTTTTTTAATTTCGATTCTCCTTTTGAATCAAGCTGTATTATGACCTGAAAACATTTAATAAAGTATTTTTGAAATATTTTGAGAACTAAAAACTATTTAGAGGAAGTAAGTAAGGCTTCAAAATCGTAAATTTTAAAATTTTAAAAATTTCTGTAAGTTTTTGGAGTATTTTTGTTTTAAACTAAAATCTAATATTATGGGAAAAAATTCAATTAAAACTTGAGGCTATTTTTTTACCAATAAATTAAAAATTCGCCTATCTAGAAAACTTGTGAAATTTTTTTAATGAAAAATGTAGAGGACCTTTTTGTCTATTTAAATCATTAAATTATTTTTTTCTTAAATACATCGTAAGATTTTGAAGATCCAGGAGAAGGCAAAATTTTTGTATAAGACCGTATACAAGAAATCAAGCAAATCCCACTTGATTCTCGTGCTTGGAGGGACCACTAAACTTTTTCCAATTGTTTCAATTTTTTACCATAGATAAAATATATTTTGATTAAAATACTATAAAAATGAAAAAAAAGAAAAATTAAAAGAACAGCATAAAGAACGTTTTTTATGTAAAAACGGCAGTTTTTGATGTTTTTCTCACGGTGATATATCTAAATATTTTTCATTTCTAAAAATGTTTCAATCACAATTTATTTAAAACATAATATGCCTCGATTCAAAAGACGAATTAAAATCTAAAATAATTATGATTTTAAGGACACCCTATTGATACATCTGACATAACAAGCCAAATAAAGCGGTTATGCATAATATGACTAAAGATTAACATGTCTATCTAAAATAAACAAAAAAAAAATGACGTTTGGTCATATCCGACTCTTCGTCTACAAATGAAAATTTTCCTTTTCTCTTTACGCGATTTGCGCACCCAACCCTTTTTTTACGGCAGAAGGGTTTGCTGCCAATGATTATTTTTCCAAACATGGTGCAAATATTAGGTTTGTACTTCATTCTATTGAGCTCAATGGAAGAGCGGTGGAACCATCTAGCTGGGATATCCAAGGCTGTCAGCTGACACATGTAGAATCATAGTTCAAGAAAAATCCGCTTGTTGGTACTACCGATCTTGCATCCAGAAAGCTAAGAGAATGGTGAAATACACACCACCAACCAGGACCACGGCCACCACACAACCACATTGATTGTCCATTTTTTCTCAGAGAACGAACGATCAAGCAAACAATACTATGTCTTTCTTTTTTGTTCCGTTTTAATATATATAAATTAACTTGTAATAGCCAAGAGGCCTTAGAAAATTTGATGCTATACTTAAGAACTTTATGATGTTAAGTGAATTTATATTATTCTTGAGTTGATGGCTGAGGATCCGCAGATATTAAGCCTGAACCCAAAGATAAATGGCTTCTATCAGATGGGTCGTTAGCATGAGATTTTAGGGTTTAAAGAACTTTCAATCATGTTCAAGTCGAAGGTTGGGGCTTTTCTTGAGGCCCATAGGACTCAAGACCACTAAAGGCCAGCATGAATTAAGATCCTTAGAATATTACTTTGAGGCTATCTCTGGTTCTATGGTTGGTTCTGATTTAAGCATTGATGTCGAAGATCATGATTTAAGGATTCACGCATTTTGAGCCCCCTCAACCCCTCACGAGACTCTGAGCGACGAACAGCGCCTTCACCAACCACTACAAGACTTCCCGGACAATACCGTCTTGCATTACCGTGAGCGAATAAAATACCATCCTCTGCGGCCCGAGTCAGCGAATCCTTCATGGACTTTAGGTCCATTTACATTCATCCTCGATACGGGTGGCACTCGAACCCGGAAAGTGCTCCTCATTAAGCTGCTTGAAGAACAAGGCCGCAAATTTCTGCAATTGTACTCGGAGAAGGTGATGCCGAAGTTCGTGAAAGGAAGAAATGTTTTTTGCCTCTTGAAGGGGGATTAACCATTCCATTTCATTGGTTCGGGCATACAACATCGGAAAGACATCTTGCTGTAGGATAACACGACGGTCCCAAAAAACTTATAGCTGCTTTGCGAATAATAATTGGATAAATGCTTGACTTTAAATGGAATTTCCCACTATCTGAAAGTTAATCATTGATAGGAAAAAAGGATTTTTGGCCAGTCGATCAATACTATGTATTCGTCTGCCTACGTCGTGCAAACGCACACATCGGAGATATTTTATTAATTAATCCGTCGTGATCGATTAACAAAAAAGGTGTTTGGTGGTCTGGTGAGACTGTGTCTTAATGTTGAGTCAAAGAAATACTTTCCATATTTTCAAATTATATCAGAGAAATATAAACTTTTACTACTGGTTTTCCTAACTGTAGATTTTATTAGTGGATGTTTGAATCACAAGAGGGGGTCGTCACTAAAAAAATAACTTTTAAATCCTGGTAAACAAATTGAGATAAATAGAAAAAAATAGAGAAAAATAGGACTCAATGCAAACGTTTGGCTCCCAATGCTGAGATTATCATAGTCAAAAGAAAGCAGAATCTTGCAGTTCTTGGCTGACTCTTGATGATATACAAAAAAAAGTTATCATCCAGAAGATTAATTTGTTTTCTTTCCCGTTTTACAAATCACGAGAAAATCTGTCAGGAATGAAAAACCAAGAAGGTCCTTGGATAGTGGGATTTTATTAGTCTTGTAGGTAGTTGCTTGATATGAAGTTATTCCATGATCATTGATAGAAACAACTATTATAAAATTTACAAGAAACCGATTTTGGGGACCGCGCTTTTTTTATCCCAGTAAGATTGATGATTTTTTGTGAAGCCGTAAGAGGATGATTCGCTATTAAAAACTAACAAGAATTCAAAAGAAATTCGCCGTGATAATCCATTTAAGGAGGATTAAATCATTAAGTGAATAGTGAATATTAAATTCACATGTCGATTAGTTAACCTTAGAATTTAACGCTTCTTGGCTTTTTCGACAATTAGAATACTTCGAAAATCAATGTAGATGTTATTGGAACAATGAATAAGATTTTAAAAAATTATTGGTTTCTTCCTTTTGGCATCTGGTAACAGATAAGCAGCTACTATATACCAGGAGAAAATCCCATAACGGATCACAATTTATTTAACTCATAAAAATTAATAACATTAAGACATTATGTCGAGTGCCATTCTCATTATCGGCTCATTCCAGGACTATTGCTTTTCAATATTAACGCAATATCGGTATCACCTTTTAATACAGGATTAAATATGAAGGCTCGCGTAATTATGTTTCAATTTTTTTCCAGAATTTACGAATTTAAAATTTAAAAGAGATGATAAGAAGATGCTACGAAATTACTTGAACAAAAATATTCCAAATATTTCTAAAGGTAGAACCTGTCGAAAACATTCCTGGTTGGTGCCCCCCACACGTCGAATTGTTGACCGTCAATTGTGATCCCTAGTTTCAGCATGTCGAGTCATGAAATTGGTACCGTGATAATACCTTGCCTTGTCAGAATGCTTGCCATTTTTCCGGATTTCCGTAGAACAGGTGGCCCGATGTGAATCGAACCTTGGTTTCCGCACGATCCAAGATGGGAAAATGAAGACGCCTGCTAGGTACTCTCTGTTAGCTTGAAAGTCTTTCAATTGAGAAAACATTTTCAATTTTTTTATTCCAGTATTTTTGTTTATATTTGATAATTTCAATTTCTTTAACACGTTACCAAATTTTTGGGTTTTTCCTGTATATTTATTTTTGAACATTACTTCAATGTATCTCTTTAGCCAATAATGCTAAAGCGTTATTCTTATTCATATTCTTATTGGATGTAATAATTTTATTTATGGTGTTAGATAACAAAAATGGGTATAGTCTTATGTTAAAATTTGTGTTATTTTATTCTCTAAAATGAATGTAGTAACAGCAAAAAGCTTGCCATAGATTTGAGAGTAGACTTGTAAAATACTAGTCATCAAGTAAACAATTCTAACAAAAAGAACTGGATGTTTCTCTTCCGAGAACAGAGTATAAAATATGGGAGTGACTAAGCACAATGCCAGCATAAAAAAGAATAAACTAATTTAATTGATTTCCACTCAAAGAGAAAAACTTATTGTTATTTAATAATCTGGTCTTCACCTCAATTACATCTAAATCGTGTTATTTCTTCTAATCCTCTCATTGATCGTAGAATTCTGTCTGTCCTCGTCAGCTTTCTAAACCAGAAATTCAAAATCTCTCATCTGAGAAATCGGGTAACGTTATTTACTTGGAGTTCCTATACGGGTGAGATGCAACAGAGCGTCAGTTTTTCCAGACTCCTATGTTAGGAAAGAGAGTTAAGTAGATCTATTTTACTTTTTTCTGTTACAAATCGAGGGGGATGACTCCTTATAAAAAACAATAAAACGAGAAAATTTGTCCTTATTTCTTTTATTTTCCATTTTTTCTTAGCCCGTTTTCTCATTTTTAGCAAATTTTCTTTTCTTTTGCTCGATTTATTTATTTTTTCTCTAATTAACCATCAGACATTTAATGATAAAAAGTCAATTTTAGTCGAATTTCAATCATTTATTTTACTAGAATGAACCGGATTCATAAGAATACCAACTATGCAAACAAACATTTTATTTATGATTTAACATTTAATTACTGTTTTGAAATATCGTCATGATATGCGGTTTTAGATGACAATTTCCCCATTTTGTTGGCCCGAATTCGATTCTCGCGCTCTTGTTTTTATTATAATACCAACTTAACTGGCTTGCTATAAGATAAAAACGCTCATGCCTAGTAATAAATAACCATATATTCAAATATACAATTAAAACTTACCATACAGATTGTACAAGACATAGCGTAGTGGTTAGAGCATTGGTCTCAGATTCATTTTTTTTCGTGTTCAATGACCAGTTGGAGTGCATTATTTTTCCTTCAAAACGACTTTTTTAAAAAATTAGTTCTTTAAAAAATACGTGTCACAGCCACCAATAGAATTCGTCAAAAAGAAAATAAAGATGAGGAAAAATTTGCCATTTTTATTTATTTTATATTATATTTCTCGTTCTTCCCGGTTTTTTCTTTCGTAAAAAAAGTCGGGCCCCCTTCGTAACAGATAAATGGTGTGGCTTGAAATGGCAAACGACTATCAGATTTTTTAAGTTTGAAAGCAAGTCACGTTAAGGATTTTTTTTTTAACTGAGAGCAAGTGAATCAGCATTTAAAAAGGGCAAATATCGACAGGGAGTAGCAGGACAAAGCAGATCATAAGTTGAATGAACTAACGTATCCAATCGAAGTTATTATAATTTTTATATTGTCTTAGTTAAAAAATGATATGAGCAGAGGACTAATAGTTTTCTGTTTAAGTAAATCGAAAGCCAATGGAAGAAGGAAAAAGTTACAAAAGATTAATAATTATAATTTAAAAAAGGAAGGATTTGTGTTAAGATTTGCAAAGGATTTGTGTTAACCACGCCTGCAAAATGTATTCATAGGGTCCCGAAATCGGATACATAATTTTCGTTTCCATGACATTTTGAGGCAAGCCCTTCTCATCTTTACATTTCGTTTATTATAAGCTCACGACAAAATGACTTTTCATTCCAAAAAGCTTTGTCCTTAACACCATAAAGAACATGGAAGACAGTAAATGGAAGAAATAACGATTCTCACAATTTTGGAAAAAAAATCATTTGGATATAGACAATAATAAACATAACCTAAAGCATGTCGAATAAATGCGCGCATTGTATTCACATTCTAAATTTTATTTCAATAAAAAAAGGTTAAGTTAAGAAATAACGATTCTCACAATTTTGAAAAACAAATCTTTTTTAATACAGACAACAATAAATACAGTAAAAAACATGTAAAATAAATGCACGCGTTGTATTCACATTCCAAATTTTATTTGAATAACAAAGATTTTCAAGTAAGTCATACAAGCAACGTTTAACTTTCGAATCAGTTCTTTGAACTTACTTTAAATAGAATACTCTAGGATGTAAATGAAGGTATTTCCTTTCAACCAAATCATTTAAAGGTTAATCCTAAAATACGATAGATAATTGTCGTTTCCATGAAAAGTTTAGACCAATTCATCCTATCGTGTGCATTTCGTTCACTCCCAATATAAAATTCGAAAGAATTAAACAGTCCCATATAAGCCGAAGAAAAATCAGATAGTATCACACGAAGTGCTACCAACCGCTTGAAGTGTTGGTCCGCACACACAATAAAGGGCTTTTACAATTCGAGTTTATGAAAAAAAAAATAGTTCCCACATCTACAATTTGCGATCGATTCATGATCCATTAAGCAAATGAGACCTTCAGATTGATTGATTCTACTTTCCTGGAAACTTCCCCATCCAGGCCTAAATTAAGTTGAAGTCTTAACTCAGCATTGCAAATTGTGGGTGCCGACGTGAACCCATAGTAAACCGACTCATTGCAACCTAATTTATCTAGACCATCATAATAATTAGTTTTTTGTTTTACAAAAATAGTACTAATGATTCACCATTTAATCTGGTTTAAACTGGGATGAAAGTATGGTACCAAAAAAGCATATCTCAGAATAAAAGGTATATCTATGTATAAGACTTAACAACAATGGTTGTGTTTGTAAAAAATTGATAACTTTTAAAACTTCTTATAAAACCATAAACCCAAAACTTTCCTTCACTTTGCATCTCTTGGCCGGAAAAAGATGCTAAAATTTTTTTTGTGTACATATATGACAACTTTTTGGGGCTGGATCTTGAGGAAAGATTTATATACCTACCGCATCAGTAGCACCCTTCACTACCATCGACGATCTGACCACACTTCACCGACTGAAATAATCATCCTTCTTTTCGGAATCAAAGACAGGGATTTGACCTCAAATAGCATCGTGATACGATGCTGGTTCTGTGGAATACACGACGCGTGAGCAACGGATGTTAAAAACCGATGCCAGGAATCCGCCAAGGTGCCAATCTCTGCCAACCCGTTAGTTGAATATACGACGATTTATACCTTTATAATCTTACTGTCTAGTATTTCATCTCTTAAATTGATATATTATGGCTTCTGCCATTCTGTATTATCAAAAAGTCTTTGTACATCAGTATTTTGACCTTCGTTTTGTTTTTCACAACTTTTTATACAGAAATTTCAGCTGAGATACTATTAAAATTTCTTACTTTGATTTAATGAACAATTTTCCAGCAATATGTTTATTGCAGTTTCACGTTCAAACAGACATAACTTTTTAACCAAGGCATAATCTATTAAGATTGGTCTATTCTTCACATTGAAAATTCAAAAATTGCAAAATTAGCAGAGTTTAGCATTAGGTCTTGATAAAGAGTTCCCCTATCTTCCCTGTAGGACAAAAATGAGCTTGGATCTTTGTAATTAAGGGGGTTTAGTGAAAATATTCTTGATGAAATTTAAAAATCTGAAACTTTTTATTGAATCCTTAATTGTCCTTAACTTAAGGAAAAAATTCAATCCCAACAAATTGTCGCTAGTCGTATAGTCCGAGATATAATACAAGGGTGTGTAACCGCTTTCCAAGACCTAATCATACTTCTTACGACGCATTGGAATCGACTGCACGTAAAAATAAAAAAAAATATAGAAAAAGGATTCCCTTACGTTCTTTTCCTCTTTTTTACTTGTTTGTTTGGGTGTATTTCAATATTTTGAAATGAATAATAAATCCACCTAAAAGAAAAGCTGTGGCTGCTTCCAGCAAAAGCATTCCAGGATTAAGTAGGTATTTGTTTTTCTGTACGACTGTGCTGTGCTTACAGTATAAATGTATATTACAATTTCTTTTTTTTTATTAAATTTAAAAAAAAATCTTATAGTGTATGCATGAGTGATTTAAAATTTTGTTTCTCCTTCTTCTCATTCTTTTCAGAGTTACTTTACTGTGATCTTTGTTACAGTATGGGCTTGGTGAAGGCAAAGTAATTTGGTTTAAGGAATCCACATTAACAAAATGGCATGAAACTTTTAAAGCAAGGGTGTCATCTAAAACCGAAAAGTTGACTTAATAATTACAGCAGTTACAAAAACTATACAGCATACTCCTCATCAGTAAAGAGACTCTAGTTTTACCAATGGCAGGTTCCGTGATTTCATAACGGAAGAGAGAGACATCACATAAGGTACAATGTTCTTATAAGAATTTAAGGTTCCAAAGTTGAAATTTAAAGAGCTTATTGATTACCTTGAGATAGATTTACAAAACTATCGTTCTAGTCGTGCATCATCTGACAGCAGCATCATGAAGACTCAAGATGGAAATTGTGTTCTTGTGGAGGTTTGTTTTGTCTGCGAGAAAAACAGCGAAAATATTGCCAAAAGAAGCTACCATTAACTCTCTGCCAAACAACTCTCAAGAGAGTGTTTATCGCGATGCTATTGACCTTCAAGATTTATTCATTCTGGGTAAGATTGCAGTCGCCGATTGTCCTGCAAAAGAAGTACGGTATCACAAAATGTGCATTAAAATATTACATCACTTTTTTTCGATTTCTGAAAATGGTGACTTTTTCAATTTGGAACGGATTATACTAACAAGGCTGAGTGTGCTAGGAAGAAAAGCTCTCCAACTTATAATGAAGTCAAGAACTCAAGAGAATGGCACGACCAAAGAAAGGCACATGACAAACCGTTAGGATCTATTTCTGCATTTTTTTTAAGATCAAGATCTTCTGAATGAACGAGTGTTCAATTTAAAGAACTTACGTACTCTCAATATCTTCATTTTCTACATGAATGCAGGCCTAACTTGGTACAGTTATTTATTTTTCTTAATTCCCCAATTAAAACATTATTATTTGGGTTTTAGGATTTTAAAGCTTTCAAACATGCCGTTTTCAAACCAAGTTTGAGGACTCCTTTAAGGACCAATTTTTGATCGTCCCTCATCCGATTTCTTCTAAATCAAAAATTGTTCTGAAGTCGTCGATGTCCGATTGTTCCCGACCAAGAGGACGACGTTGACAGAAAGCTTGAAGAGGCCACGTTTCTTCTGCGTCAATTTGTCCTCTAACCTACTCACAAGCCTCATCTAGATCACCTCAAATTACCCGACGTGTTAAAAGGAGAATTTGAGATTCGCGAAAAAATCAAAATGTTCTTCAAAAATGTTTCAAATGGACCAGTTCAACGAAAAGGAGAAACACTATCCGAAAAGAAGAAATAACATTGAAGCGCTCTCCAGTGACAATGTTTTTTCCGTAAACAACTAAAGAAATAACGTTCGGATTTGCTTTTAAATCGATGACTGGGAGCCGAAAAGTTGTTGACCTTGGAAACCGTTACGTACACTGCATCGGCTATAGCGCTATAGAAGAAATTGAAACGGAAATGTGCGAATTCTTAGACGAAGATCCTTTGCGACTTCTTCTAGAGGGTCTCCTTCAGATTTCCAATTTGCATACTGGGTGTGCATTTGACAATCACAACCGATATGTTGAAAGGAATAGCGGCAAAAATACCCTACATGATACAGTGGGGTACACTGTATACATTTTCTACCAACTCGATAGGTGCGAGACGGCGTTGGGCCAAAAATCACTTCCACCGCATTTCTCATGTGTTTGGTAAAGTTGGACTAAGTAAAAGAGATAATTAGACAAAAGAGCTTCATCGTGCGAGAATGAAGAAGGATCAAGAACAGCTATCCAGAATAATTTCAATACAAGAAATAGTATGGAGCCCTTTGGTCTCGATCACTCCCACCTATTAGTCAAAATATCTACAAGAAAGCATGCATCTACAGACACAAGTGAATTCTTATTGAACGTTGTGGACATTGGCAAAAGAGGATACACCCGATTCATAGAAGGATGTATTGCCGATCCCGCTTTCTTCGATAAGCCTATTAATAAGCAGAAAAAACCATATGTTTTAATCAGAATGCATCAAGGTGAAAAAACCAGCTGAT
This sequence comes from Chydorus sphaericus, assembly GCA_030141595.1. Classification (NCBI taxonomy): domain Eukaryota; kingdom Metazoa; phylum Arthropoda; class Branchiopoda; order Diplostraca; family Chydoridae; genus Chydorus; species Chydorus sphaericus. The sequence goes on along the minus strand of CM057926.1, from coordinate 3,151,652 downwards.
GGGAAGGTTCAAGATCTCAGGATGCAGCGCGACCTTTTTGTAAAGCTACTTTGGATTGCTCTAAAACGAAAGGTGTAGTTGGTATTGAAATATTTTATTTAACGGCAAATTATAAACAATAAAACTCTTATTTTGGTCAACACGGATGCGGTGCTGTGCTACCCTCTGACTCCTGTACCGCTCTCTTTCAGCCAGTTGAAGGGATCAATAAATAAAACGAACAGAGCTGTTCTGTTTAAGGCCCTGGAAGGGCGTATTATAAGCATATCACCGAGAAAAGCAGACGTATACAGAGTCGATGGGTTATTTTTCCTTCATTTGACAAAGAACATACCAATGCAATGGGGAAAATTAGCTCGAGAAATATTATCGAAACTCTGCAGACTATCGGCAAAAGGATTCATCTTGTGTTCGATAGAGTACCTTCTCTCTCTATTAAGGATAGAGAGCGAGACAGAAGAAGTGTTTAGGACCGAGATTTTGGTTGTCGAATTTCTGGAGGGAATCAACGAAGACCAGAATACTTTTTGAAGGCCCTGCGAAATGATACTTTCAAGAAAAAAATCACTCGGTATTTTGCCGAAGCTTGGAACGATGATTCTCTCTAATCCATTTTTGAACACGAGATCCTCTTCGTCACTGATGATTACAGCTGCTACCGATTTGAAAATGTCAACCAATTTGTTATAAGAACTGATAAAGAGAGTTTACGATTCTCATATGAAGAAGCGGACACTAGAATGATAGTTCATTTAGCCACAATTTATGCTCCTGCGATGGTGGTGATTCGCAAATTTGATTCGGGCGTGCTGGCTATTACCCTCGGAAACATTTCCAATGTTAACAAGCAGGTGCACACGTACCTTTAAGTCGGTGTTCAATCTAAGACTACATTAAGATTTATTGATGTAACTGCGTTGGGAAACAAGATCGACCGGAAGGTGGCTAAATCATTGCCTCGTCTGATCGCGTTTACAGGATGTGATTACACCCCTACTTTTTCCAGAAAGCGAAAAAAGCGCCCACTGGATCTTCTGGAAAAAAAATTGATTTGCAAAATATTATTATTTTATTGATGATAAGAATTTTTTTCGAGATGAACGAATTGAAAAAATTGAAAAATGTCAACGAAGGAAGGATGCTTATTTATGAGAAAAGCTACAAGTCAAGCGCAAGAAACGCAAAACATTTTTCGCTGAAAAGTTTTCACTTTTTATTAGGCAGTGTCAAGCATTGTTCGCTGCGATCATCAGTTGCATGGAGTAACTAGTTATCTTTTGTCATGTAAATTTGAAGAGTCCGAATATCCCCCAATTGATTATTTGGTCAACATATGCGACGTTTATACGACAAATGAGTTTCCAAAAGCCGAGATTTCCATCCTCAAATCCATCCAACAATGTGAACTGCCCTGCCACAATTCCCTTTTTACGTCGGTTCGCTGAAGCTGCTAAAAACTACACGTTTTCCAAATTTGTATTGGAACTGGCATTACTCGAATATGTGTTTTGCCAATCTTCCTTATAAAAGTGCCCGCTGAAGCGTTGTGCATAACCTTGAAGTAACTTAGCATACATTTAACCTTATGTTTGAAAAAAGTCATTTGATTTTTTTTTACAAATTTTTGGATAAAACCAATTCTTCAGTTAAAGTTTGTGGTTTCCAAACCTAGTCTTCTATTCTAGGTCCACGTATGTATCGCTAGAATGGATTGTCGGCTTGTTCAGTTCGGTGCTCAAGGACGTGAAAAAGATGAAATACAGAATAAGAGGTAATCTTAAAATGCGTACTCCCCCCCCCCTTAATGGGTTGTTCGCGTGAAATATTTATCCTCAGAAACATACAAGGAGCCAGTATGGAACATACCTCAACTGAATGAAGCTCACACAGTAAAATTCCTAAGCCAACTGGTCCTTAAAGTGAATTTGGCATAGTGAATCGGATTATTTTAGCCTTTAAGGTCAATTTTTTAATGTAATTTAAACATTATTTTAATATTTAATACTTATATTTTAATCACATTTCCTGATATCTCTTGGCTTTTTAACTATCTTACAATTCTTCTTCTTGAAATTTTAATTTATTCTTAAAATAGTTGTGCTGTACATCAATTATATTTTCATTACACCCGACACCACAATCTTTTGGCAATTTGTCCGAAAAATGTCTTTTCTCAACCGATGTATTATAGGGTGATCACCACTTTGAGCAGTATTATCATTTAGACTATTGAACTAGTGCTCATTGTTAAGGTGTAGTGAAACTGTAGGTACGGCGGCAGTTGCTTTCACGTATGATAAAAATGTAAACAAAGTTTGACATTTTGTGAAAACAACTGTACCGGCAACTAAAGTTGCACTAAACCCTAACAATAATGAGCACTATTTCAATAGCCTAAATGACAATGCTGCTCAAAGTGGTGACCAGAAGGAAAAGAATCCTAAACTTTATCTTAAATAAAAAGAAAACAAAAAAGTGAGGCCTTACATGCGACGACTGTAGCTCGGCAGGATACCGAAAGAGGACCAAGCGATGTAATCGTGGCAATATTCATTAGGACCGAAATATTCTATGATTGGCGGATGCCTTCGACTTTTCGAATTTTCGGGTCAAAAGTCGAACAAATTCGGGAGTCGGGAAAAGTCGGGAAAATCGACTTCAGTCTTGAAAAAAGAATGTATACATTGATGAAACAAATGCTTAAGCTCATTATATGAATATAAATAAATTTATCTTTAAAAATTACATCAGCATTAGAGTCCTATATCTTGGGAAATGTATTATGATGAATTGATTTGATATATATTAGATAACAATTTAACTTGGTATTAAATCGATCCAATAATAATTTGCTATAAAATTGATCTGACAATAATTGATATCAATTAACGACAATTCATATCATATCATTCTCATAAATCGTTTTTGTATCATAATAAGCAGGAATAAATAGTGTAAGTTACTTTTTTACAACACAACATGCTTTCATTGAATGCACACGGAAAAATGAAAAAAAACAAATTATATAACAGTTTAGTAATAAAGTATTTTAATTTTAGAATGGATTTCTAAAATAGATTGAAATTTTTTTTTATTTCACATTTTCAAATAAGTAACCCTTTTAAGTTTTTTTTTTAAAATATGCATTCCAGCAACTTTATTAGTGCTAAGAAGAAATCTGTTTTTCTATGATTATATACCTTTAAAAAAATGTATGAAACGTTAAAACAGTTATTATTTTCCCAGTCATGTATTTTATTCATCTCCATGGAATCTCTCCATCATACAATATTAATATCTTTTTACTTCATTATTCTAATTAAAATTATAGAACAACTTTTAATATATTGTTTTGGTGTCTAGTACAGTTTTATTCAATACAAATTGATCGATTGTAAAAAATAAAATAATACAAATTAGCATTTTTTGTGCGACATTTTCATGAGGGCCTCTAATGCTGTCAGGGTCATTTCTATAATTTTTTAATCTTGGAATCTCTGCCACTCTGCCAGTATTGAGTAATAAAATGTATTTTTTAAATAGGCTAAAGATAAAGGATTCTTAATAAATGTCTTATTTTTTGGCTATACTTAATAAGCAACTGTGTATTGGAGAGTTTTGATAAATATTCAATTTAAGCCATATATTTATTTCTCTTAATAATGTCTGCTGAATATAGGCTTTGATGAAAACACTAAAAATTAAGGTAAAGAGTGTTTGAATAGAGTGATAAAAACATAAACGAGCATTAAAATAAATTTTAAGTTAATATTAAAAATGGTTCACCATTTATACCTCCAAATATAATTATGTCGTGCGTATTGAAAGGTGAACTCATACGCCTACCAAGTGATCCGAGTGAATAATCATTAGCTCTCTAAAATAACCTTAAAAGTTAAGGCCTTAAACCTTCCCTTTTTTACCTCTTAACGATAAAGCCGTAAACCTTACCTCTTAACGATTAAGCCGTAAACCTTACCTTTTTAAGATAAAAATGTACATATTAGTAATTCCAAAAGTATTTACAATATTCCACCTTTTCTCTTTTTTACAGTATTTATAATTTCTAATCTAGATTAATATTTCATAGAATAGAACACACAATATTTTAAAATGGGTTTAAATTTTTAAAATTAATTATATTGAATCTTATTTTTAAAATATGTTGTCAAAGTTAGGAAATTGTTATTTTTTTTATAAAGATGATACTTATATGGGCTTGGAATGAACTCAGAACGTTATCTAATTGAAAATATTTTTAACCAGAAGTATTTTTATGTGAAATCAGGAAGAGATAATAGTTGTTTAAGATACCAATAAATGGCAGAGAGAATCATCAATCTCATCAAAATAAGAAGGGCTAACCTAACCTAACCTAACCCCAATATGACCTCTCTAGCTAAGTGGTTTATGGTTATAAATGGGAAACAGATATAATAGAGGCCTGAAAAAACGCCTAATATAATCATGGATTACAAGCAACATCATCGTTCCAACTTTAGGGGCAACTAAGTCTTTTCTTTACAATACTTTTTTTTTCTTTGCATTAAGAAAAATCGGTAATAGCTAGCGAATGTCTTGCTTTTTCCACAAAATATCGGTAAATTTACATTTTTCTGTAAATTTAGAACCTTTTGTTACTTTTCTACACACTTTCTTTTTTTGCGAGGCCCACGAAAAGGAGTAACAATAATGTTGTGTATTATTGTATGATCTTTATCAAATGTAAATTGCAACCGACCAACACATTCCACGGTTTTTTCACGATTGAGCAATGTTTTCCTTATAACTAAGCTTGCAGAACCAGCGTCTAAAACAGCTGTTTTTTCATGCTCGCATGATGCTTGTCACTTTTGGCGCTCTTGTAGCATATTTGCGTGCCTGGAAACTTCTGTGAAAGCTTAGAGACTAGAAAGAAAATTGTATCAAATCTAGGACTTAAACGTTTGTTTTCTCGTTTAAGTTTCAAAAAGCATCGGCAGAAGCAGAACAGTTCTTTCCTGTCCAAGGGCCACATTCCAGGTATATTTCACGTGGCTGTGGGATTTTCCGTATTCAATGGTTCAATCGATGTGGTTGCTACAACTGCTTTTAGAAATAGCTGTTTCCCATGCTTGTCACTTTCGTGCTCTCACAAGGTTTTTTTCGTGTCTGCTGGTCTGGGCAAGAATTGCCGAGTTGGAATTCGTGTAAGTTCTTAAATCGCCCTCACCGTCTAGCGAGATACCCTGATATTCTGTTAATTCCTAAAGAGTAAAACACGTTGCTCGCTCGTTCGTAAGGTTGCTTGATTTTGCTCTGCTCTTTTTACGTTCCAAATTCAAGATGAATCATAATTCTCTCAATCCCCAAGAAACGGATAGCATCTTCGATTCTTTCAATGCCGATTTACAGACAAGTTTTACTCTTGGTGCTGATGGTGTACAGCAGTGAGGTTACATCTACACACAGTGGGAAAGGTATTTTAGAATACGTTGCATGAGTAAACATGCACGAAGGTGGAACAAAATTCTGAGAAGTCATATGGTTCTTGATTCGTTACCTAAACAAGCACCGAGAGACCAAATAGACTTCCAAGACATTAATAAACTTGGTGGAAATTAAATATTTATAACTGTTTTCGTTTGTACTCCTTGAAATTAAATACCGTTCTTATGTTCCATCAAAGCTGCTTCCAGCTATAACACGCCTTTAGTGCGCAACTGATTTTGCCACATCAGTTGAAAGATGATCTTGATAAACGTAGAGTGTATATCGGTAAAGCAGCCAAACATATGTTAATATCGATATTTATCGATATTCAACAACCTTACAATAATCGATATGAAACCAATGTATCGTTGATTCGTTTCCGACCATCGATTATCACCACCACTACACATTTCCTGCTTTATCTCTCGTTATAAGTCGTTGGATCGCGAGTAGAATTCGTTGGAAAATTTAAATTTGTGGTCATACCCATCTACACGTTTCTAGAAAATTAGCCAACAGGGTGTTTTCTCACATCATAACACAGAGCTTATGGAGAATTGCATTTTTGATAATTTTTATCACAACCTTGAAAATTTTAAATTACGATTTGAAAAATGGTGTGATCAAGTACTTTAAATGGGCTTTTCGATAAGGAGGATATTTATTTTTATAACCAAACTGGTATGCCTGTAATCAATTTGCGAAATAAATCAAAAGTAGGCCAACCAAACGACCACAGCATATTAGTGAATAAATTATTTAATGCATTTTACATCAAAACGTGTGGATTAACTAGTAGAGTTAATCCACACACATTCATAAGTAAAAATTGACAATTAAAATAGTTTAACGGGTTAAATAAAATCAAAACTTACCCTACAGTCGCCGAGGGAAAAAAGCCTAACCTTGGAAATGGGGCGGGGCAAAATCAACAAACAAAAAGATGTATAATGAAAACGAGAAATTGCATAATGAAATGTGATTAGAAAGATGCGACTGTCTGAAAGAAAAACATTTAATGATGGAATTCTAATGTTTTATGCCAATTTTTGAACCACTTTATGTCCAAAAGGGCGGGCCCAGGGCCCTAACTTTTTTTTAACTTGCCCTTTTTATTTCTTTTTATTTAAATATTTAATGGGTTGAAAAAATCGGAAAACATTTTCCTGTATGTTTCTCTGATAATAAAAGTAAATTTGTATCGCCTCCTTCATTTTTTCCCTCCATTTCAGTAAGTCAACATCGAAAACATTAATTAACTATTAACTTAATGAACCCAAGTAACGACTAACGGGTAGGTTTTGAAAGAATATTATAGAGAGCCGTTCTTAAGATAAGTTTACTGACAGTAAGTTTTCTTGCATCTTCATAAGGAGAATAAAAATGTAGTGATAAAATTGAATGCAACATTTTAGCTCTTACCAGAGAAGATGTTTATCATCTGTGGTATAAGCTCTGCAAAAATGGAATAAAAATAGGTTGGTGGTTGTTTTTTACTTTTTTTTGTCGTTGCCTTTTCATAATGTTTAATTCATTTTTGTTCGATATTCGTTTAATTTTGTTAGATTAATAAATATAACTTTTCAATGTACTTATCATGGTTGTTGTTGAATCGTAGAATTATGAATCTCGCAGTTGCAAGGATCGAAGAGGTAGATTTTTACAATACAATACAATAAAAAAATTATTCCATTAGTTAATGCCATTCGGTTTTTATAGCTTTTACAAGAATAATCAAATAATTAAATTGATTTTGATTTGATGATCGTTATTATTGTATTTCAACATAAATTCGTCAAATAAACGTACTAGCATTTTAATAAAATTAGTATAGGCAAACTTGTTGGAAGTAATCTCATAGGGTTTTTAGTGAATATAAAGAATTAGAAGAATTCCTTCATCATACAATATTAATGTTTTAAATTCGTGTAGTAGAGAAGTGTATGATGAGGTCAGCATCATCGTCCGCAAACATGTCCATGTCACTTAATCATCTAGCATGTCACAATTAATAACAATTTCCTATACTGCTCCAAGAAATATGAAAGAAAGGATAACGAGCTTATAAACGTATTTAGGTTTTAAGGGAATTCTATAGACTAACTAGTTGGCAGATTTTTTTTTCATCAAAACTTTTTCATCAAAACTATTTTCATGTAGCTATATACTAATAAATATTATTTACACTGTTATTTGCAATTTAGGAAGCAATTTCATGCATTAGAAAATAGTTTAAAGCAATTTTTTTATATTTGGCAATACGCATATTATACATGTATTAAACGTACCAGACACCATGGCAGACTCTGCAGACGCCTAATTACAATTGCCTAGCGCAGACTGTGTGACAATCCATGGGATCTTTCAAATATCTTGGTTCGTCGCAAAACCATACACTCTGGTGCTAATTCAATCCCTCTCATGAATTCCTGTAAAATAAAAAAAAATAGAATTGGCTAATAAAACATTGTTTACATTTTCCCCTAACACGCGACGTCAAAAATTAAGATAATATTCTGAAAACTTCCCCGTTTTTATTCACAATTCATAAAGAACATGCTATTACCTCAATGGAAAACCATGGATGCGAAAGGTTTACCAAGGGAAGGGAGGCACTTAAACACGTTTCTCATAATACTTAAATAATATTAATACTTAATAATTCTTGTAAAAGGAAAAAAGTTTAATTAAAAGCTGTTTTGAAACTCACAGTGCATTCTGTAACGCTGCTCACATGATCATTGCTGTATATTACTATTTCATTATTGTGGTCTTCGTTAACTGAATAAAATCGTGATCTAAGCAATGGTTTGAATGATAAAGTAGATGTACTCTACTTATCCCATCGCCTTTTGTTGTCTTAGTTCCTGTGTACTAAATAAGATAACAATCCACAGAAAAAAATAAACCAATTTTTTGGAGTTTTGGAGAGACACACATTGCACCGGGGTATTTTTCATAGTAATGGTAATGATCCTATCTATTTTACTTGTTTGTAATGATCCTATCTATTTTACTTGTTTCAGATATGAAAATATTTATGGAATAAGGTTTAATGTATTATTATGACAATTCTTTTAATTGGAAAAATATTTATAAGCTTGGAAGGGTTTGTTTTGATACCTTCGCACTTTCAATGAAGAAATTGTAAATACCAGTCACATTGGATTAGTTTTGCAGTTTCGTTTGCGTTTCTTCTCTTGCTCTTTGATGGGACATTTAAGACCCATGCTATTTTTTACTTTGACTAAAAAGAGAAATAGAGAATTAATTGCCAATAGAAATGAAAATAACTTAGAATTTTCCAATATTTGTTTGGTTGAAACAAATGTTTTCGAAAGAACGGAGCTTCAAAGCTCGTATCACTTTATTTTACAGTCCCAACAAACTCTACCGACGACCTCACATCCACTTTTTCCTCATCTTGACGCGTCAGCGAATTGAAGCGTTTGCCAGACGCATACATTTGGATTTGACTCTCTTCTAGTATGCTGGGATCCACCTGTTAGCAACAAATGCCATATGGATCCCCAAACAATGAAAACGAAATCATGAGACGGAAATGAATGTGTGTGCCACGGTTTAAAATAGATTCAGAAAGAAAACAAATAATAATTTCCTATCATTATTATTCCAATTATACATTCAAATCATACATCCTTTTCATAATGAATATATTAAATTAACTCATCAACATTTGAGAAATGTGTAAGTGTTGAAACGAGTATCTAAATTTTTAAAACTAGAAAAGAAAACTTCTGCTTACTTGTGGAAATTCAATTTCCCCAAGTTTTTTTTTCAACTTAAGTTGCACAAGATACTATTATTTATGATGTTGGGAGTAATTGTAGCAAGAAAACGATAAACCTAAATCAAATTTTACTAAAAATGCATTAATTCTTAACTACGACATTTCAATTAGTTTTCATAAACAATGAACACGGTATTTACAGTAATGTTAAATAATAAATGAAAAAATATTTTCCGTTCTCTGAACGAAAAAAACCGTTTAATATTAAAATCACATATGTAGGAAATGATATTATGTATGTATCCGAAAAGAGTCAACAATTATAAAACAAAAATAGTATCGTATTAAAAAGACACTAATATTCAAATGACGCTATATCAGGATCGATCCTGATGCTTTATCAAATTCTAACTAATTCAAATACTAACAAAGAGGTTTTACTTGTGACCTTTTAAAGTGAGAAATAAAGAACCAAAATTAATAATATGGATTCTGTCTTTCACAAAAAGTGACTCGGAAGAAGAAAAGCACCATCTAAGAAATGAATCTTTTAATACAAATCGTAATAGTTTTTTTTCTTTATAGTCTAAATTTACATGTTCAACAAATGAGCAGGATCGGCAAGCTAAGAAGAAGGTTTAAAATTTTCATAAGAAAAAACATGACGGTGAGAGGAATCAATTCACCTTTGATAAAATTTTGGTTTAAAAAGATTAATTGCAAGTCGGGGATAAAATAGCTTTAGTAAGTATCCAAATTTCCAACCGTTTCCGATCGGTCATTTTAAAATTAACCAGAAATAATTTTATATGGTAACTGCAGTATGTCAATGCCCCTTCTAGTATATTAGTGTAGTATAGTAAATGCCACTATAAATAGTCGTAGCTTACACATAAATGAGAAAGTGGTCAATTCTGGAAATGCAAGATATACTTTCCATCCATCAAAGACCAGGTATTATTTTCTGTTATATTCAGATCTCTGAATTATTTTTTTCAGGAAAATGGATGCTCAAGAAAAGACTGCCTTGCAACAGGAATTCCAACTTCTCCAAAGTGGCATCTTAACAAGACGAAGGAAGCATTGACATTGAGGCGGATTTCTAAACAAGCAGCGGAATTTCCATGAAAACTTACCCTTGGTAAGTTTTACAAGTAACTATGTATACTATGTAAAAAGGATCATTATCGCGTCTTTTAGTTTGGTGATTAGAAAATGCAGGAATGGTTGGAAATTATAAATTCAAATTCCATGATGTCCATTGTGTTCTTGTGCAGTTTTACACACATTTCAAGTGAATTTTAAACTAAGGGCACCACCGGGACCATTTATGGTATCTTAATGGTTAAAATTAAAGAAAACCGATCAAAAAATAAATAATATGCATCACTTGCAATGATTTAGAGCATAAAAGTAAGGTAATTCTGATAGTAAGCTTGTTGTTTAAAATGTATATTGATTAAGAGAAATTGAACTCAACTTATAGTGAAACAATGTTTGAATCTAGATGAGAATTTTAGCGATCCTCATTTTAAATGGATTATGTGTGCACTGTGCAACAACAGATATGAAGAATGATACACGACGATACACAATTTTACTCGCTTCATATTCATTGAATAGAAATGTGAGAGATATTGACCGAGATTGCTATTAATAATCGACGGTGTCTTTTGATGGGGAAGAAATCTACTCGTTTTAAGGAAATTGATTGAGTTGCAGTTAGTTTCTATTTTTATAAATATTATTAATTATCACTTTGTTTTAATAATATTCTGTATAATGGAAAAAGAATCAGCGGATTATAAATAAATCGGCCGTTCTAGCTCGATTCCAAATGTTTGTAAAATATAAAAATAATCCAAAATTGATGAAAAGTTTCATAAATATCTTTTTCCAACATAATTTGACTCTACTACTCTTTGACTAGTTATCTTTTAGGATTGGATGGAGAATTTACGCGAATGCCTGCTTTATAGCAGTAATTAAATTCTTTTGATTGCATGAAAACATTAAAATCGTACGAAAGAGAACTATTGAATTATTTTTTGGAGAAAAACGTCAAATGAGTTTTTTAAAAAATGTTAGAAAATGATAATTCATCCGATTCAATTTCTAATTGTTTTCTTAATCTAAAATTTATGTTCTCAAAACATGGCAGAAAACAGGATAAACAACCTATAATAAAAATAAAAAATAGGGGTTTTGCGAGTCCTCAACATGCTATGGCAACAGCATCCCATAACTAGGAAATGGGAACTAGTGTCCAATATATCAGCCATAAAGGACCTTCTACGGTATCGGCATGGTACAGTATGCATGGCCGCCGCCGCTCCCGAAGCTATCGTCTAGTCACAAGAGTAAAAAATGATAGAAAATCAAAAACATTATTTTATCCTAAAAACGGAAAATATTTATCGCTATACTAAAACTTCACTCCACACCCCCCCCCCCCCCTGATTCCTTACATCACCCTAAACATGAGAATCTATTGGGGTCCTACTGTTGTGATTCCCAAACCAGGTACCATGACCATTATTCTACCTGAATCGAGCGGAAGTACGAAGTAGGAAGCGGGAAAGGGACGAAAGAACCGCTTAAAACAAAAAAACATCACTGCTTTGTTGGAGGACTGGTAACTGAGTAACTAACATACTGTTGCTTAAGAAATTGCATTGTGAACACACCCACGGGAGAAGAAAGAAACTAACTAAATGCTAGTCAAATAGATGCTAGAAATACCTTCAAATATATAATGTGGAATTGTGGGTTATGCTTTTAGGTGTTATATTTCTTATATCCAGTTTTATCATATTTTTCCTTTCATTATATATTTTTAGTTCCATATGGTGAAGAACAAGATATTTTTCTATTCGAAACTAGACACTGGCTGATTGCCGATGCTTAATCAAACTTGGAACAATCTTCGCAGAAAGGGAATAATCTGGAAAAGTCAAAATCAATGCTTATAGAAGTAAAGGCCTCCGTCCAGTTGAATAACGATATTCACAAACATAAAGAGAAGCATTGGCAGACATTTCGGCAACATCTTAGACTTTTCTTATTGGTCGATGTTTTGTGTTATAAACTGATCTTTACCTTTTTGGGGTATTTTTAACGAACAATGTATGAAATTATCTGCCAGGGCGGAGATATGGATCATCAGGATCCAGGATTCAGCACTAGTGCTCAAGTGTAAAAGGGGGAAGGCGAACGCTTAAAAAATACTGTCGAGATATCTCATAAAAACAAAACAAAAAACGAAAAAAATCAGCTAAAAAGGCCTCCAAGAAAGCCAGTGTATATCAACCTCAACATCAACTAGAACGTAATAATCCTAGGTATGCGCAAATTAATTGACTCCCGATCAAGTAAGGCATCAATTTAACTGGTCACGGCCAGGTTTGTTATCAATTATCATATTTATCAAGAAACCAAAATGGTTTTAAATTTCAAATATATTGTTGTATGATATTTATTTTTGATAATTTTCTAAAATATTTTATAAATACGTGGAATGCTAATTTTCTGCGAAAAATTCTAAAATATCAATTTCTTAACTAATTTCTACTCAGAATATTGTTGATTATTGATTTGTTTGATAAAGTTTCTCATAATTATCATTTTAAATAGGCATTTTTCAAATAATTTTGTGATTAGGAGGCGTGCAGTGTATTTAGAATATCAAACCTGTTTTGTAATTATAATGTTTTGCTACCATTACATGGACAGTAAGACAGTTTGATCTTTCACACTCAAAGTAAAGCATCTTTTATCTTTTATTTGTGATAATTTTTTTATGGTTTAGGTTTTTTTTTTAATTTCCTTTTAATTTTTTAAAAACTATGTATATCGCTTGCTTTGTGCTTCTATGGTAAGGGCACACAGAATGCAATAAACCAAGCCTGGAACAAAATAATGGGCTCGGAGGCCAAACCTGGTGTGAATTGGGAAGGAAGAGCAAGGAATGGAGAAAGGGAACATCCATTGAAAACTTCTCTAGTTAAAGCTTCGGTTTTAAGTATGTTTTTATGATCCATTATATAAAAAAAAATTCTGAAATATTTTACACAGGTGGAATTCGGTAAGCTTCGAAATTCAAAGAAATCCAAGGCTCAGTCCTTGAGTTTGAGATCAAAGAAGCAATCTGGTGAGCTCCAGAAAAAAAACTACGGAGGCTCATTGAAAAAGCAACACCTGCTGCAGCGTCCGCTGCTCCATTTGCTGTGGCCAATGATGTGTCCCGTCCAATCTGTCCATCCGCCAATTCTCCCATTTCTATAATGCGGACCTCTAAGAAATGGATAATTCCAAGGAAACCAGAAAACCTTTTTATTTTTACACATGCTCTTTTCTTGTCAATAATAAATCATAATTTGCACCACGCTTTGTTGGTTTTTCGAACTGGAGAGAGTGAGTGGTGGACGGTGAAGAAAAATGGTTGCGGTATAGTTTTTCCAGACTCTTCGTACTTATCCAACGTCGCCAATCACTTGAACCATGTTAGACGACATAGAGCTATTTTACGACATATGGCTATTTTACACATAAACTGAAGATGGTCAATAAAGTTGAAAGGAGCTGCGATAAAAATTTATACATGAAAAAATGTAATATTACTTATAAGTTATAACTTCCTGTTTTTAAGAGTGTTTGCCAGTGTTGTCATATTTCTTGAAAATTTCGCATATTTTGAGTACAGTTATTCTTTTGATTGTTCAAGTAAAAAGAAAAATCTGACACAAAAAACCGTATCTTCGAAGGATTTGAATCTTGTGCATTAAAAAAAGAATTAAATGCAATTTCTAATATATTATTCCCACGCCATAATTAATCCGTATAGTTTCTAGCAATCCAGTAAATATTTCCGTATTTTATTTAGATGAGACCTTGACAAAAACTAAATAATAAAATGCCAGATTTAATAACTTAAATGAAAAGAGATATGATTTCAAAAAAAAAATCTTTTGCTTTTAATTTTTTCTTGTAAATTTGATTTAAGGAAAATTTCATTCTAATAATTTTCTGAAAGTATCGGTATCTCCAATTCCATCGATCAATGTTTTTTCATCGATCATTATCGTATTTTTTAACATCGCGCGAGAATCGCAGTTTCGGTAAATAGTATCGATCGATACTATTTCATCGTTCTTCACTGCGATGGTCACAGCCCTGCTCGCCAGTTTTTGAACTTTCTGTAGACCGTCCTCTTAGTCTCCTACAATTGTAACGCTTTTTTGGTGTTTCTGGATGACACCACCATCATTAGATTTCACCCAATTCCTCAAGACTGACAACAGTTAATTCATGTTATCACTAACACATTATTGCTTCAGTTCCTCGTAAACCCCTTTTGGGACGTCTTCTCCATAAGATAACAAACAACAATTCCTAAAATACATAATTTCAAATTATCTCGGACATGCAGCAACCTTCTATATTCCATGTTGTTTTTTTGGTCAAAGGGCTTGAAAGTAAAACCTAAGTTTATCAGAAAAAGTGACAATGAGAGAGAAGCGTGACTAGAAAGACTAACTGGAATTTAGTCCCCGTTTCATTTTCAACCCGGAACTAAAAACATTAAAAACGCTATTAGTTCGAGAAATTTTGTATTGGGTAAATGAACTAATTACCTATGTGTTCCTTTATTTAAAGAGCATCCATCCAACTTCCAAGCTTCCAAAACTTCTGAGCTGTGTCATAATTTTGATGTAGATGAAGACAGATCAATTTTATCACATAAGAAAAATCAGAGACCCTAAATTTGGCCTCTGCAATTCCATGAACAATTTATTTCATGTGATTTATGTGATTAAGTTGTTTTCAAGCATTTCCAATGTTTGATGCTTTCTTGCTTAGGAAAGCTGTTGGGTGGTTGTTTAGTCAAAGTCTTTGTAATATAAGTAGCCGCCATTGAAATATTAAATGATCAATCCGACGACCGCATGACCACTTCTTTGAATTCCTTTCTTTTCTTGCGCTTGAGCTATATCCTGTGCTGGATGTGGAAGCCATTCTATAAGTTTCCAGCGATTTTTTGTATTCCAAAGCAATTGATTCTTTCCTCAAGAGTCTCTGGGATAAAGATCTACATGATCAACGCCACATTCCTGACAAAAAGCCACGCTGATGCCATTGTTGAAGCTATATAAGTTACTACCAATGAAGTTTCTCAGAAACTGCGTCAGGAGAGGCAGTCCTGTGGTGAGTCAATGAATCCATGTAAAAAAGCCTATAATATAGCCTTAACTTCAATTTCTTCGTGTTTTATCTCTAGACAATATTATATTCTGATTTTAATTGGTTTTGAATTACCTCTTGGGTTTTTTATTTGAACTTATATTTCTTTAAAATATGTATCGTTAAAATTGAGGATACGAATAAATTGGATGTGATTTTTCTCCTCTTCAGCAAAAGTTGCAAAGAACTATCGAAAAGACAAGTCAGGAGAGTATTTTAAAAATAGAAATGTAAAGAAGATTTATTTAAATTTTTCATTTGTATGGTTAACTAATTGAGTTGTGGGAGCGACACAGGCAATTAAAGTATTTTCATTATGATTTGAAAGGTATAGAAAAATAAATAAATTAAACTTAATTTGCCTTGATGCTTATTATTACGATAGAATGAAACCTATATATTTCAATATTTTTTTTTACTTAATGCCATGGAAAAGATGATAAATTAAAATGGGAATTGATGAGAAGAGGCATCTTTAAAACCACTGCCATTGCTGCAGTATGACAGTGAACTAGTAATCACTGAATGGCAGAACTTCATTAAGCGGGGCTTTTCAACCATTTTTGACTTTCATTTTTTATTATTCACTGTTGATCACATCACCACTGCTCCTAATCTGCAATTGGACTCCTTTATCGCCTTTGGAAAAGTTCAACACTAGAACCTATAAATCTTGGCAGATTAAGATTTGGAAAAGTGAACAATCTAAGAAACTACGATCGTTTTCCTCTGTTATGAACACATCTCCTAAGCAAATGTCATTGAGAGCATCTAAATGACATAAAAAAACACTTATCTACAATGTAGTTTTACGTTATAAGATGATTTTCCAATTACATAATATATTACAAGAGGTGATTTTTTCTATTTCCGTACATGGTGTTTGGGGTAACTATTCCTAATTTATATGTCGGCTATTTAATTTAAAAATTTTATCAAAGTATTAAGTTCCAACAGTGATGAAAGTGATAATGGTACCAGTGGTGGAAGAGGAGAGGGGGATTTGAAAAGTATATTTCCATCTTCTGAGGACAATTGCAAAAAAGATGATCAATTGGATAACTATGGAAACTAGCATTCTTTGCAAACCAAAGAAGTATTTAAAAAAATTTAAACAGCACCGAAATAAAACCAACATAATTTTTCTACGTGAGACTTTTACTTACATACTTACTGAAACTAATTCACACCTTTTAAACCACCTTCACTTGCACCCTTTTAAAATATTACTCTTTGCTTACTGGTGTTCTATTAATGGTCTAAGTATTTTTCACGTAACAACACTTGTCTGAAGTTATTTAACCCATAACGATGCAGATACCACCTCACGCCACTATTAATCTCACAGAAGTAGGATCATTTTTTAAAATAAAATTTCATTTTAAATAATTATGATTGCGAACCCTTGGGGCGATTTAGTTGTGTATGATTATGCCCTTTCTATGTACAGAGATCCTAGCTTTATCTAATGGGATAAATCTCAAAATCTTCAATACTATAAGAAAAATTCTTTATAAGAATTCTAAAGGCATTTTCTGTTTGAAAAAAGGGAAATTGTAATTTAATCTTGCGAAAGAAAAACATGTTATAATTGATTAAATAATCAATATAAATACACTTAAAAACTTAAAATTTCGGATAATTGTTATGCAGCCACATTTTTACAATTTCCCTTTTTCGACTATGTATATTATTTAAAATATTGAGTTACCAAAATATTACATTTACGTGCACACAACCCTCAGCAGTTCAGCCTCTTATTCAACAATGATATTTCCCCATGGATATCTTAAGAATGACAATATATATTATTAGGTGAAACGAATGTTGTATCATGTTGTATCACGAATGTTGTATGCATATTTTTTCTTACGTTATTTACCTTACCTCGCTATAATTATTCGTCGCTTAATGATGTATATTTAAAGGCCTTTTGACGCATTAATTTTGTGATAAGGCTTTTCAAATAATGTCTTATTCAAAACCTTCTGACACATTGTCTTATGGCGTATGGCGTTATAAATCGTATTATTTAAAAAATCTTTTGACTTCTTTTCACAAATTCTTTTATGACGTTCAATTACCTCTGACGTTCGATTTATGTGTGAATAATTTTTTTTCTTATGACACTATGTCAATATGAGGTTATTTACTTCTGTCGTTACTTCCAATTTACATATAGAAAAATAAAATAATTATTTAAAGACATGATGCTACATAGTCCAATAACGTTGATAGATATTCAGCGTCACAAGATAGTTGAGCTTCTGACGCTCCAAACCTTCTACGCTTTCCAATTTAAGTCGTGCTCCTACTTCTTGTACCCATTTATTGAAACTTTTTTTTTATTTTCTTTTATAAATTCTTCATGCAAAGGATCAAAGCAGATCTTCGTCCCACCCATCGAAAATGATTTGCTTTTCCCGCCATCCAAACATCCCAAAAATGGAATAGAGGAAATGTCATCACTGCCACGAGCAAGTTATTTTGGTGGATTTCAAGTAAAACATAAATTAAATGAATAACATTTATACTTTTAAAAAGATTGACAAATTTCATTCGTAATATTTAAAAAAATATTTATATAACAGAAACTGGTTTTGATATTAATTTATTTTACCTAATATCTTTCTATTAAAAAAAACAGGAAAAGTATGGAAATTAAATAAAAAAATAATGAAATATAAATCAATTCCAAGGAGAATTAATTGCGAGAAAAATAAAAAAATTAACTGACGTTGGAAATCTCAATTTTGAATAGGGAAAACCTATAAAAATTTAAAAGTGCTAAAAGGCATATTGTGTTCAACGTGAAAAACTAATATTTCTGCAGACGTCAACGTCGGTGTGTAACTCACGGGGCGAAAAACGGCCCTTCGACCATCTAAGCATTTAAGACAGATATATTTTAAGAATAGACACTAGGAATGTATGAAGGCTAATGCTTAAGACAGCGTGGTTGTGCTAGTTGTTTTTTATTTCATATAAAGAAATGCAATATGGATTTATGTGAAATCTTGCATTGCCTGTCCATCTTATATTAAAAAATCTGACAGATTGTTTCAGACATTTTTATAACTATGAAATCACGATTTAGAAGAAAAGGTAGCCGATCTCCATAACCCCATATACATGTCGGAAATTTTGAATTTGGTTCCAATCCTTCCCAATAGGTTTGCCTCTAAAATTAAGTCAAGCCTTTACATGGTCTTGGATCGGGTTTCTAATGGAATACCTGCTATTCTTATACCCTTTAGAGTTCTCATTGAAACTAGTAGAAATATTATTTGTCCATGAACCCTTCTGTTCGTCTAATAGAGAAAATATAATTGGAGGGCATCTTGTTATCTTAGCTATGTCATATTATGACACTAAATGCGTTTGAAATGATAAAAAAATGTACCATATACTATATCTGAAACCAAGACATTTCTTTGTGTTTCACCTTGGGGTGCGGGCTGGATCTGGAGGAGATGGAAAACTGACGTCCCATATATATAATGCCATCCTACACTTATTTTTAAAAAGCTAAAAGCCGTTTTAGAGCCGCAAGAGCTCATTATCGGTCGATGATTTTGTAGGGAGTCTAGTAAGAATGTTAGAATGCCTGTGGTATTAGGTCTATGACTTAAAAAATTGGCCAAGAAAAAAACAACAACAATCAATTAGGACAAAAAACGATGTCGCCGTATTTCTTCATAACGGCCTCGTTTTGGGTGCATCTGGTTACAAGT
Organism: Chydorus sphaericus; assembly: GCA_030141595.1. Classification (NCBI taxonomy): domain Eukaryota; kingdom Metazoa; phylum Arthropoda; class Branchiopoda; order Diplostraca; family Chydoridae; genus Chydorus; species Chydorus sphaericus. The sequence continues at coordinate 3,132,455 of CM057926.1, read as the reverse complement.
TACAACAGCGTCGTTAAACTTGAACCATTGGTTCTCCTTCTTTATAAATGACATATAATGGCTATTTTTAGAGTCTATTGTGAACAATTGTGGAGTGCAGGTTGTAAACAGTGCCAGGTGATCCAGGATAAAAAAATGCAGTAAAATCCAACCTGCGGTTAAACGAAAATAAATTTAGAACATACAAAAAATATAGTTTCAAGAATTAAAAATAAATAATACCTTGATTCAAAAATTTACTTCGTCGTCAAAACCCCATACGAATTTCTTAATAGATAAAGCCATAAGACGGGTGGACGATGCTGTAGAACAAACTTCCTAGAGGAGTCCACTTTCTTCTTGTATCATTCGATCTCCGTCTGGTTACTATATGTAAAGTACTCTTCTCGCATTCATAAAAAAAACAAAGGAAGGATAATTCATTTGGCTATTTTATTAATAATGGATTCATATTATGGACTAATAAGAATGTCAGAGTTCCTAGTGATTTACAGGTCTAAGACTTTCCCCATGAAAATATGAAAAATTTTCATGGTTAGAAAAATAGAACAATTCTAGTAGAGGGGGTTTTGTATGTATATTGGTGCAAAAAAATTTAAACAACAATGTTACATATTTTGAGAGATAGGACTATTCAAAGAATACCCATATCTACCTAATATGTAATAAAAACTAAATAAAATGTTAGATTTCCATTTTTAAACTTTTTTTCTTTTTATAATGATAAAATCCCATTTAAATGAATATAAAGTTTATCGATGCCGTTTTAAGTGATTAGAATTTACAAAGCATAAAAATGGAACGACGGAAAGCAGCTGAATTTAACCAATCTCGGACTGAGCTCCTTAACAATAATCTTTTTCGTTGTTGTTGTGCATTTTTTGTGGCAGCGTTTCTCACAGCAAGTTGATTTAGCAAAAAATTTCTGAATTTGAAAAAAAATGTTATTATTTTTAAATTCTGAAAAAGAGTCAAATCAGATTTTCTACCATTTGGAAACCAAATGCATTGTGACAATGTATCTATTGTATTCAACATCTGTGTTTACTTAAGGGGACATAGGAAGGGACAGCGAGAAAGAATATGTTTTATTGCTTTTTTATTGTTTTTTTTAAACAAGTGCATAATATACATAAGGTGTACTACTGTACTCTTAACATCTGTATTAATTGATTGACTCTTAACATCTTAAGTTTTTAACATGTGATATGATCAACTCATAACATCTTGTTATTGAGCTGAAAGGCTCACAGCAGGCTGTCAACCTCCAAAAAAAAGACAGCCAATGGAAGAACAGCTCACGAACTAACTAGAAAGATATACTCTTTTATCAAACGTTCCATTCCTTTTCCCACTCCAGATTAATACAGCTGGTATATATAAAATGGAATTTTCAATGTTTACACCAAGTGGAAAAAGGAATGGAACGTTTGATAAAATTACAGGAGTCTTTTAGCTCTCTTCAAACCATGAAAGCCATCCGCGTTACGATTCAGTCCATGATCTATGATATCGGGCTTTGTAAGATCCCGTTTACAGTTTTAATTACGTATTAACGGGGAAATTCAACCAAGATTCTCTGGAGGTAAATTTATTCTATCCAAACCATATTATTTGTCGATTTATCCTTAAATTTCATTCATTTCTTAGAGATTCGTTGTAATTTTTCAATCTGCGAATGCTGGCTCATTGGACGGTTCCTCTATCGATTTTGAAGAAGCCACTCCATAGCAACAGCTACACCAGCGGCCATAAATGCGGCTTCTTTAAAAATAATTTAAAATTTAAAATAATTTTAATTAAAATAAATTAAAATTTCTAATAATTTTTTTTAAATAGATTTTTACTTTATTCTACATTTCTATGGATTTATTTTCGTTTTCAGATGGGGCACAAGTATCAACGAAAGAATTGTGATAACTAACCCGATAGAAAATGGAATTGTAAACGCAACCGGTCACCATTTTCCTGACACGTTCATTTATCCAAGGAAAAATGTCAATCTGGAGAAGATGACTGATCTACCTGAAGGGTTCCTACCCTTAATACTACTCTTAACCGAAACCTTTCAACCCCTTGTCAATAGGACTCCTACTCGATTTTTTAATAATCGACTGGAATCGATTTCAATCGATTTTATATCCATCCGTTATCCCTCTGGGGTGAAAAAGAATTAATCATCCTCCAATCGATTCCGTTTTATTTTAAAACCACATCATCCATTCGACTTGTGACGCATTAACGTTTTAATAAGGCTGTTCAAATAATTTCTTATTCAAAACCTTCTGATGCATTGTCTTATGGGACACGGCGTTATAAATAAAAAATATATTTTTAAAGTTCTTTTGACATTTCTTTGCAAATCCTTTTATGACATTTAATAATCTCTGAACGTTCGATTTTTGTGCGAATTAAAATTATACCATTCCAATATGACGTTTTTAACTCCTGCCGTGAATTCCAATTTACATACAGAAACATAAAATAATTATTTAAATAAATAATGTTACATAATCCAATAACATAGGTAGATATTATGCGTCACATGATAGTCAATTTTCTGACGAGCCCAACCTTCTCCGTTGTCGAACTAGTCGTGCCCCTACTTCCTTTACCTATTTATTAAAACGGTTTATATATATATATAGTCTACATGAAAAGGATCAAAGCATATTCTTGTCGCCCATCAAAAATGATTTTTTTTGCCGTCTTTACATATTCCAAAAATGGAATAGAGGAAAGGACATCACTCAACGAGCAAGTTCTTTTGATGGATTTCAAGCAACACATAGAAGAGCAGGAATGGTAACGCAAAAAAAAATTCGACGATAATATTTGAATAAATTATTAATGGCCGCTTACGGTAATGGATAATTTATTCATGGAAAACTTATTATTACAGACCATCGAGAAAAACTCAGCCTGGAGCTCAATCGCTCCCTCAAGCTGATATGAAAGAAATTATAGATCTGAAAGAAAAAATGGCTTTGCTTTTTTTAAACAGCCAACCCGCCAAAGAATACAGAGCCCAGCTGGTATAAGGAGTAAATAAAACCCTCTACGTGTGCTTAAAGTGCCCCCACATTTCCCAATACGAATCATTAGAAAACAATAGTTTCAACATACTGTGTTGTGATGGCACAAGTACAATAAAGGGCAGTAAACAAAAACATGAACAAAAACACAAAAGGATTGTTTTAGCATTCTCCAACGTATTTAGAACTTTGGAAAAGTCTCATCCTTTTCCTTTTACTTGAATTGTATTATGGAGATTCTGAAAAAATACATAAAGGGCAAAAAGTGGTTAATTTTTTATAGAATATTAGAGTGCGTTTGAAACCCAACAAAAAATCGGAGTTTTATACCCTCTCCATCTACGATATTTGTCCAACTCACACGGAAAAGCCCAAGCTGCCCCGCCTTATTTAGATTATTTTATTTTAATCTCATTGAAATTTTTTCATGAATTATATAAAAATATTAATTATTTGAAATGCAAAGGATTAAAAATAACTGACAGATAAATTTCAATTTCTGTCGTTTCTTTCTCGACTCAAAACCAAAGAAAGGAATATAAACCAAAGTCAGAAGTGAACCGTTTGGTGACCATGGCTTCTGGAAGAGGGAAAGTTGCAACTGCAGCTTGTTTGCCATGTCTTGTTTTCATATTTTTTTAGGAACATGGGTGGAATAATATTTGTTCCATGTGCTGCGATAAATGGATATTTACAGTGGCTTAACATGAGACCATCATTTAGCATTTGGTTCTTCATCCTCGCGAATCTGGGGCCCGTGGGTAGCTGCTGCAACTGCTGCTGTGATCAATCAATGAGGAAACTGAGAAAGGCACATGGGCCAATCTGTAAAAAAATAGTTGTTTACTTTGAAAAGATAAAAAAACAAAAAAATCATTACCATGAGCGAAATTAAAAAAAGTCCCATGGAGACTGTTGTCCATTTCATAGCAGAGTCTGAAGCCAGAGCCAGGGTAACACAGATTGTCAAAACACTAAGCACCAACACGTGAGGACTCACAACTACAGATATGAATTTAGTTACTTCTCTGTCAGTAATGTAGATAATAAAATGACTTACGGTTTTTAGCATCATTCATTTTGTGTGATAAGTGACTTTGAATCCTTTGATTTATTAGTTTATTTATCTAATCTATTTAATTAACTCAATAAATCGCTTGCCAGTAGTCTGGTTTGGAAAGAAATCATCCTTAAGTTGCCATGGAGTGGGACACTTGTGATTTGGTGAAATTATAAAAAATAAACATCTTTTAAACCCGTATAAAATGTAGAATCTTGTTCCATTTTGAACTAATAGTTTTGTTCTTGTTTCTTTTCCTATATAAAAGGTGCTTTTTTTTCTCTTTATCTGGATTTGTAGATTAAGATTTTGGTATTTTCTGATAAAATATTAGAAAATTTGAGCTTTGGAGCATTGATTTCGATTCGTCATCAAGTCACGGCAGGTTTTATGTTAATCTTTACTCTCTTTTTTATATGTAGAATTTAAAATACTAGTTTGGTTACTAAGAGTTCATTGATTTTAGTATTTTGTATTGTTAATTAGTTTTTTTCTTGATGACTAAGATGGGTCATGACAAAATACTAAATACCGTAAAATGAATTACTTGGCTTAGATTGAGTAAGTGAGTTGTGGGAGCATTTTCTTACGTAAACGATAAGGTATAGGGAAAAAACAGAATTCAATACTTAACTAATACAAAGTACTAAATATCATGAAATGAAATATAAAACACGCCAATGAAATGGAAATTAGGATTAGCGCCTCTTCCTCCCCACACCCGTACATCAGATAATGACGGTATCACTCGTCCAATCCCCAGTTGATTGCTCCTTTTGGCAAAAGCAAGAAAATCTATATCTTTTAATGTGAACACTTCGTGTTATGAGGAAGCATGCCAAATGTAAATCCTATTTATTTATTTTTATTGCAAGGTACATGAAGTTAAACATAGTTCAGCCTATCGTAGCTTTCGAAATAAGAAAATATCTCGGTGAGATACTATTTGGAACTTTAAAAAGTTATCAAATTTTTATGGTTTTTAAAGATGTTTAATTTTTGGACGGTCACATTAATGTGGATTTCACAAAGTGACTAAAAGCCCAAGAAGAAAAAAATTGATTACCCGAAAGTAATATTCAAGCCTTACACTGCAGATATTGTTCACCATTTTTTAATCTTTTCCTTCCTGATTTGTTCATCGGTTACTCAAACTAGCTGGTTAATGACCATATTGGGTGCATATTGGTAAATCAAACCTGGCTAACAAATAAAAAAAAATATTTTCAATTACTTGTTTAGAAAAAAACTACTATTCAGCTCAAAACTATTCAAATATAAATAATTTAGTTTCAGACAATAGTATGGCATTAGAAATTTGATTTAAGTCAATGTCATTTTTCGCCAATTTTATTTATTTTAATTTTCATTGACTGTTTTAATTTTTAGATAATTGATTTCCCTTTTGCTTTTCTTCATTCACAGGATCCTTATTTGATAAAAACCTTAATTTACCTGGCATTTGTAATTATTTAGCTTACAAAGCATACTTTTTATGAAACAAAATAAATGTAAAATAAGGATTTATTTGCCCATAAAAAATCATCTCTAGCTTTTCTTTCATTCACTTACGTGTCATGGAAGAATCTATTAATAAAATATTGACGTCTTACATATACCATACACAGATTACGCTAATTTTAAGGCACGCAAACATAAAAGTTGTGAAATAGTTGGGAGTGCTTGGAACAAACTCCCATTATCCGTCTCAGAGTCACTTATTAAAAATAAAAAAATTACCAGAATTTAGACTAGACTACTGAGTCATTTGAGCGTTTAAAAATACTTATAATTTTCGTTTCTTTCGGCTTTTATATTTTGAGATGAAATATTAAAGCATTTTATAAGATTTATGTCTATCCTTGTTTTTGTGACTCGGGAAACTTGTAGAGGGCAAAGTCAATAAAAAATATATACAACGATTTGATCCCGGCCTGGGTATATAAATCAAAATGCCATTAGAGCAAAAAGTCATTAGAAGCGCTACCAGCTCTGTTGGGTTAACTGTCGTGTAGTTTTGCATCCACATTCCACGGCTTCTCATCAATAAAACCTCGGCAGTTGCATTGGCCTACGCTTCTAATATGGTGCCTTACATTTAAACCAAACCTTAATATCTCATTTTTAGGACCCCAATAAAAAAGGCAAAGCTTTTCTTAGCTAGTTTAGGGATCCCTCCAGATTATTTTCCCCATTATTTCGAAGAAGAAGTGATCAGTTGGACACTCATTACCCTTCTACCTAACATTTTCTACAACTAACTTTCTAACATTTTCTCAAGGTTCAGTTGAGGTAAACTGATAAAAGGGGAAACTTTACATTAATTTTTTAATGCTGTGTTTAAGTCAGTTGTGCCAATGCGGTTAAAGATTTATAAAAAAAATATTCAACATTTATTGATAACCTTATCTTGAGAGATGTAGATCTTGGGGATTAATATATATTTATATATACACGATACAACATAGCAACGCGGGTGACATCAGTTATAGAAGATTCTTCAATATCCCCGAGTAGTAAGAGTAAGGATAAGAATTTAGAATAAGTTTGTTCCACTCTACGAGGGTTTATATGTCTTTATGACCGTCGTAGCAGACGACGGAGTGGGAGGACGGTGTACTGGAAGGAAAATCTGGCTCTTCTCAGAATCTAGAGTCTATTCGGGGTTTTTGAACATTGACAACAAGCATAGGAGAAAGACTCCTGTCTCACTAAAACGTGGATGTGGACCTGTTGGGACTCATGGTCGGAACTCCAATCGAAAAGCGCCACCTTGCGATAGAAAACGTTACTGCTTGAGAAAGACCTCTACCTCTACCAATCAAATATATCTGTTTATCTCGTCTTTCGCAGATTTTATATCTATAGGGTTGACAAAAAGGTCATATTCTTTCTATTCGCAATACTATTAGTAATGAATTTAAAAAAAAGGAAACATAGGTAAACCGCTGGTACCTAATAAAGAGAGATACTGAACAAACACATAAAAATTAGTGCCAAACAACAAAATATGGTAATCACCGTTTATACTTCGTGTTCCAGCTTTGTGTTACTGTAATATTGTGGGGATGATTAAGTGTACGTGATGACGACTTGGGAAATCGACCTGATATGGTCGATATAAGGACCTTTGCCCATTAATATTTTATATTAATATTAATACTTGTATATTACTAAACGGAAGATTGCGAAAATTATTCTAAATGTATAATTCCTTACAAATTTCATGCCAGAGTGAATGAAGGAAATAAAACTTTGTTCATAATTTAAAAGCATAATAGAGATAGTTAGGACTTACGGTTAAAAGCATAATAGATGCATAAGGGGTGTAAATATATTTGAACAAAAACTACGAGGGCCTGTAAGCTTTGCGAGACTTTTTATGATTAAACTTGATTAATTTATTTCTGTCTGCTATGATCTGTGCCACGTTCTTTCTCTTTCTCCTGCTTGCAGTATATAAGAGCCACATTCCTCCTTCTGTATCATTCATTCACTCATTGATTCACATACCTGAATAAACAAGTTGTCTATAGACTAAGGATTTATTTCCTTGAACCTGAACCCTGTAATTCTTGGTGTGCCTTTAGAACTTAATCACACAATGTTCATCTGTTTTCTCTCATCTAGCTCTGGAACGATATAAAACACTTGACAAACTAAACCCCTTTTCCATCCAGAGTAATGAGTGTGAACGTCGAAAGCATTTCTTTGCCTTTTTTTCGTTTAGTTTACTAGAAATGGTTGTCTGGCAGCAAGAATAAAATAATCATTTAGAGACCATAATATTGTTTTCCCAATCTCATTCAAAAGTGTAAATTCTAAAATTCTCGTTTATGAAAAGGAGTGAAATTTGAAAAATGTGACGCATGGAGATTGTGCTAAATGAGAGATAAAAAGACGCACGAACTTTAATGCATTCTTGCTCAACCCAACCCCCATTTTTTTTATTTAGAGATTAAATAATAAATAAAATTGAAGCCAACTCTTCAGGCTTCATAATGGTTTAGTGGTTAACGTGTCTGGCTTCCTTTTTGAGACTTCACATCAATAGTTTATTTCGGTAGCTTGAAATTTAGCCATTTAAAATACATTTTTTGTATTACCTTACTAGAGGATATTTGAGTATTGATTATAATTATTATGATTATGAGTGTTGTTTAAAAAACAGTCATTTTTTCTTCAATCTTTCTCTTTCTTTCGCTTTTCCTGTGTTCCCTCTCGTGCCTCTTTTAAAACAAGAAAGGGTGAGAAGCCTTCTTTTTCCCTTTTCAAAGGGTTCTCATTTAGCACGTTTTCCATCTTGACGCTCGGATGATAAGCATCGAAAGCATTGAAAGAAGAAAAATGTAAACAATCGAAGTGCAGCACGAGCATACTTGAAGTATGTTCGCACAAACCCAAAGCTAGAAGAAAGAGTGAAGGAACGGGATCTCCAGTAGAAAAGGGGTACCCCACGTCCCGGGAGGTTGAAGTATCCTCCCCCCTCGAAAATCTACCTGCTAACTAGCGAACCGGCGGGAAAACTTGGAACTTTTCGTTTTGCGCAAGTATAGTAATGAATAAAGTCCGTAATTCAACTAATTACTTTACAGTATGGGCAGAGATTTAATAATATTTTTTAAAATGTGAGAATGATTCATCTAGTCACCTAAGAAATCTTAAATAAATTAGGTGTGTCTAGGCCAAAAGAAAACTGATTTATTTGTTTTTCCTGCTAACCTGCTAACTAGCGAACCGGCGGGAAAACTTGGAACTTTTCGTTTTGCGCAAGTATAGTAATGAATAAAGTCCGTAATTCAACTAATTACTTTACAGTATGGGCAGAGATTTAATAATATTTTTTAAAATGTGAGAATGATTCATCTAGTCACCTAAGAAATCTTAAATAAATTAGGTGTGTCTAGGCCAAAAGAAAACTGATTTATTTGTTTTTCCTGCTAACCTGCTAACTTGTGAAACGTAGTGTTTTTTATATACCAGATACACTGGGAATGTATTTTTACCATTTATTTATTTAAATAGAAACATTTGGTACTGTAATTCGTTCATTGATTAATATTTGCCCAGAAAATTTGAATTTTATAAACAGTGAAACATGTTTAATCATTAAAGTAAGAATTTCTTGAAAAGAACTGCCCCAATGTGATGAAGAAAACGGTGGAATACTATAGCCTTAGACCAGGGAATTTCATGACAGATTAAGGGGGTCTACGAGCGAAATCATGACGAGATACATAAAATCTAAGATCTTAACAAAATATCATTAAACGGACGAACGGTTGCTGGGTTGAAAATGATGTTGAAGATCCTTGCTTGCCAGTCTGGTGTCTTAAAGAGGATTTCAAGGATCACTTTCATGTTCCCCAGGTCACAAAGATTCATCGCGTCGAGTGGTACAGCGTAAATGCAGTCTAAATACCTTTAATAGTATATAAATACTTAAAATGTAGAACATAAATAAGTAAAAAAAATGTTTATCTTACAATTTCAGTAACAGACGAGCAACCATGATGGTTAAGTCAATATTTTGTTAGATCAAGTTTCTTAAGCTGTTATTATTGGCCACAAATAAAACCATCTTGCGTCGCATATACATATATATATATATATATTGACACAAATATTTGTTATCCTTCCCTTCCACACCATGCAAGTTAAAAAACAATCTTTCAGCTTCATCAATAAATCGTTTTCGGAACATTTTTCAATTAGTTGGCTTGAGTACTCCCCAGTAAATGCCTATTTCGGAAGGAGATGAGTGTTTTAATGATACAATAAAGCTACTAATGGGCTTGACTTTGGCTTGTTGAGAACTAATTTTAGGCTCCTATCAATGCCAATAAAATTTTCACTAACTTCGTTAATCCTATAAGGCACTAGTGCATGGCGAAGCCTACACTAAAACCCTCGGTAAAAATTGAATAATTTGAAGTAAGAAATAACTAAATTGAATCGATTTTTTATTCATAATTGTATGTTTTAAATATGATAAAATCAGAAATTAAAATATCACATCTAGTTGGAAAATATATATAAACATAACCAACTGTGTGAATATCGTCAAAAATAATTATAATCCATAATAAACATATTTCGTCAACTATTTAAATATTTGTACAATGTAGGAACTAGGAACGTGCATTTGGCCTTTTGAATATCCTTTTTAAGCGATTTTATCTTTTAGGATAATTTATAATGGCTAGTATTTTTTATTATAGTTAGCTAGTACTATAATGCTGTGATTGCACGTTTCAATATGCGCAAAATGATTTGAACATGTTCACTTTCGATCTCTTTAAAATTTCAAAAAGTTCTAGGGTAGGGAATAAGAGACCTCCCATATCTTTCATCAGGTAAAGGATGCTAAGCTAATAAGATTATCAGGTAATGGTTTGATTTCATCACGGAAACGGTTTTTGCACATTCGTCATACCCAGGGCTAGCACAACTTTTCCCACTTTATTGCCGGGATAATACCCAGGAGCAAAGTCACTTCTACACTTTTTTTCCGACTTAGGTTCATTAATTCGTCACATTTTGGTCAATCAGATGATTTTCAATGTACTAGTTTATCTATTTTTTAACAAATCTGTGATAATTATTATAAAAATCAAGGCTTTAACTCAAACTAAACATAGAAAATTTCATTTTTTGAATTTTCATAACTTTTTAAAAAAAACTATTTTCATGATTTATGAGATCTTCAATATAATTAACTAACAATTATTAAAAAATTATTATTGCAGTGACTGATGGACTGTCATATTTTGGTGGAAAAAGGCCATTTGCAACGCTTTTGTGAATGACGCTCTTATGTCACTGGCGAGATCATTACTTTGTCACAAACGCCGGTCTTCATCGTCAACCCAGCTTAAAAATTTACCATAAAGCGGCCAAAGCTCAGCGAGGAAAAAAAAAGAAAACCAAGTACCTAATTTTTGCCTGTACGGGGAATTTTCTAGGAGAATGATCCACATGGAAGGCAAACATTTACAGTTTAAATTTAAAATGCACAAATTTAATAATAATCTTTTTTCCTTACTTTTTTTCATTGCCTTAATTTTTGCACAAGTTTAAAAAATGGATTGGTTGAGTAATAAATGGTGTTTGTAAAATTTTCTCTCCCACCTTAACAAATAAAATTTTCCAGAAATTGAATATGGGCTCTAGAAAAATTTAGAATAATTACACTTCTCTGTCTGAATGCACTCAACAGATAGTGGGAATTAGTTTTGTTTATTTGGAAATATTAAAAAACTCTTGATTATCAGAATTCACTTGCATTGGAGGCCAAAAGAGAAGAGATCCTCCTTTTAGAATGTTACACTGGGTACAAGGACAATGGCTCAATACAAGGTTATTTTTTAAGTATTCAGGAAGATAGTAAGGAAAGTCAATGTGAGGATCAATATGGAGGGCAATAGAGTTGTCAAGTGATGACCAGTGGGCCAGGGAGGCGATTCTACGGAACTGATATTATTATTTAATTATATTTAAATTTATGCAGTTTGCTCAGTCAGCATACCGACGTGATCCATATGTATAAAACAGATAGGCTGCTTTTTGTCCCGTGGTGAGAAAGAAGCGTAATTTTTTAAATGTGTTTTTTGCTAAAATGAAAAAAGAGGGATGCTTGTGTTTCCAGATCCTTGTTACTTTGACAAAACACACAAGGCTTACACTTTTACACTGAATCCGTGTACACTGGAGGAGTAGGCACTAACGGATGAAGTGTGCGTGTAGTGAGGTGGGATGGGATGGGCTTACATACTTCACACTATTAAAAAGTGAAGTCTAAGACTACCAAAAACTGACTTTAATATCCAAGAAAGCCAAAATGTTTATTATGCCCCTACTCCCTGTCAAGCAAACACTAGAAAAAGCTGACAACACCAACCCCACACCAATATGCTAGTACGACCTTTTTCATTTTTCGACACATAGTTTTGCCGATAGATCTAATTATCTTTGAAATTAATTTCTAATGCATTTATTTTGGGACTCCGCCAGCAAGCGGATCTTATTACCGTGCTTTGTAGGACTGATAAAATCACACCAACCTGGTTGGTGTGAGTATGGTAAAACGACTTTTTTTTTATTTTTGCACCTGTTTTTCCCCACTATTCCTTCTGAGGCTCATCAACAAGCTACTCAAAAACCTCGATATCTCAACTTCAACCAAAACAGGAATTTAATAAAAATAAAAATGTCCAGATAAGTCACATCTTTCTTATATTATGTACTCTTGTATCGTGTAATGGAAGCAATCGATGGCTTTGATTTTGATGATCTCTAACTCAGTCAACAAGCCACATTCGTACTGAGCCATCTTGTCTCATTACTTCAACATCTAAATTTTACCAGGGGTGGTGAAAATACCTCAATAAATCTGTCATGCTCGCTTTTTCGCTCAGCCCAGGACTCACTTGAAAGTATCACTTTTAAAATCAATAGAAACACAATGTGTATGTTTCAAAGATCCTGATATGGAGTACACAATTTTTAACAAGTAAGAACATATCGTACATACGCTGACCACCCATAACTGTAGCAATAAATACAAATGACCTGCATATAATCGAATATTGTGGTTTTCATTCTGCTCTTCCTGAGGGGTTGTAGGGAAAGGGAACGGTTTATTGAACTTTGGGTGATTGATGATCTTTTAAACAAAAAAATCTTGTGTGGTAGGTGTGGTTTACATAAAGGCCGATCAATTTTAAAGCCATGAGGTGGAAATGAGACAGTAGAAATACTTGTGGGTGTTGTTATCGATCAATTGTAGTGATAACCTGTCAACTGGGGCCAAGTATTGTACGTAGTGGGTGTATTTGTAATGTTAAATTTTTCTGCCAAGTGTATAGAGTGGTTTCCACTTTGAGCAACGTTGCCATCTAGGTCATTAAATTAAACCCCGAGAAAAAAGTATTTAATTAGTTTTTCTTTTTACTATTTGACATGAAATTAACCAGTGTATTTGGGTAAAGTAAATAGTTTTATGACCTTTCCCCTTTGTTTAAATTTAATTTTACATTTAAGAAACTTGCTCAGTACCTTGAGTCGCACTTACTCATACCATAGAGTACTAGTTTAATGGTCTAAATGACGACACAATTCAAAGTGGAAAACTGCCATATATACCTTTGCGATTGAATAAGCGAAAGTTAAGTCAATTTTTTGTTGTGTTTCGATTTCTTCAGCCAAAAACAAGGAATCAAATTTTAGTGGTGTAATGGTATAGTGGTTAGCATTTTGAATTTTGAATCCAGCAATCCGAGACAAAACCTCAGAAGGACCGCTCGATGGATGGTCTTGTTTTTTCTCGTCTTTGCATTTCAAGAACGATTACTCTATTTTGTTAACCTAAATTTCGTTTTTTAAATAGGGAATTGGCGTAGTTACATAAATGGGAAACTTTCTAAATATATTTAAACAAAATTTTTTGTCTCAAACTTTCAATTTACTTCACTATTTTTTTCACCAGTTTCTTTGCCTTATTTATATTGGAAGTGAAATGGTACACGGCATTATAAGGTTAAAGAAAAAATGAACGAGTGTTATTTAACTATAAATTCTTAATTTACTAATATTGACTGCTTGTTTTCCCCGTCAAGTTAAAAAAAATAAAAAAATAATCGAAATATAAATCTTGTCATTTTCTTCTAAAACAAATACTAGGTTGCAGTTTTTTTAAGTGGGCAGCGTAACACACTAACCAATAGACTCTAAGGTATTTTTTTTTGTTTTAAAAAAATTATATTACTTTTTAATAATTTGACATGGAAGGTTTAACAAATAGTGTATTTAAATCGAATATTTCAAATATAATACTTAGAAAAAGAAAGAATGCTTCTTTACAAAGTTTTAAAAGTAGATGATTCCTGTTTTTTTAACCATTGTTGAACAAGCTTTCGTTGAATGTCACTTAAAGCTGTATTGGAAAACATGATTTCTTCTTGGATTATTTGATTTCTGATATGAGTATATTATCCAAAGGCTCCTAAACTAGGCTCATGAAAAATCAATATATGTTTTACGTTCGCACTTTTCATGACCTTGTAAAACGTCGGCATTCTATCTACACATTACTGGTTCTTTATCACAAGAATCTTTTCAACCAATATCCTAGCATTGCAACTTACGTTGATGGAATTTGGTCATCCAGATAATGTTTAATCCGATTAAAATGAATCTTATTTACTTATAAGTTTCTTATTTATATTTCTTAGTAGGGTGCGCAGTTCACACGTCGGTGCCAACCTCGGTGGAAAAATGCAGCCAACGATCTTGAAAGAAGAGATCCATGCAACGATCCATGCAGTAATAGATTTTGAGTGAAAATATACACGAATTACCTAACACATAATTTTTTTTGCAATTATTAATGCAAATAAAAAAAGAATACATTTTAAAACCCCGTAAACATTAATGTAATTTTTTTCGAAAAAAATCACTTTTTGCATGGAAAAATCTGTTGAAATCACCATATTCAATATACTGCATACTTTTTACTTGCGCGATATCGTAACTAACTTTGTTCGTTATGAAATTTTCAAATCATGTTGAGAACTTCCTTTAGTATTTTTAAAATCAGAAACTAATAATTTTAGAAAAAAATCCTTCTTTATTGAATCATTTTGTGTTTCTTGAAATTTCCGTTTTCAAGATCAAAAAAAATTAATTATCTTTAATGCTTGCCCTTTTAATAAGAAAGGGACTGGATGGGACATCAAATTTTAAAAATAGTTCAATAAATTTGGCAATTTTTAAACTACTTTTTTTTTAAGTATTAGTACTGTATGCATCTTGAAGCCGACGATTTCCTACATGATTTCCTATGTTTCAATCATATTTACAATACACTATACACCATACCCTATTTACAGCAATTTAAAAATGAAATCACTTTTTTCTAAAACACGCCTTTCCAAGCATACTAGAACACGCAAATCCGGAAATATAAGGAGATAACGAAAAAAATTGCAAAGTGCATGAAAGGCAAAGTGTCTGTTAATCATCAAATTTCTACTGCGATAAAGTAAAATTAAAGTAGTATCCGTGGTGATATGAAGGGAAATTATCAAATAAAATATTTAGAATATCGCGTATCGTCATTTTTAATTCTTGCAGGGGATATTCTTTATATTACTATCGTTTTTTAAAAGTTAATTTTAAACTGATTGTATTCTATTTTATTTGATTTTATTCGATTTTAAACAAGTTAAATAGTTGTAGTTTTTTAGAAATCGATTTTATTCGATTTCAAAACGAATTAAAATCGATTGAAGTTTTGTCCATTCGATCACATTCCAATCTGATCACATAATAAATATCGGAGACCCTGAATTTTGCCTCAGAAATTCCATGACCAATTTATTTCATGTGATTACGGCAATTATGGTGTTTTAAAGCATTTTCAATGGATGCTTTCCTGCTTAGGGAGACTCTTTTGGGTGGTCGATTGATCAAAGTCTTCATAATATCGTATACTCAATACGACGACCGCACTCTTCTCTCAACGGGGTCCTGGGATTGTTGTTGTGCTTTTCCCGCGTTTTCTGACTTGTTGATGATGTGCATTTGCTATGGCAGCGTTTCTGACAGTAAGTTGATTCAACCGAATTCCTCAATTTAAAAAAATATATATTTTTTGTTAGTTCTTTAAATTCTAAAAAAGAGTCAAATCAGATTTGCCACCATTTGGAAACATTTGATTCGATTAAAATAGAGTGCAATTTTTAATAACAGAATCAATAATTTTCATTATTTTCTAATTTAATTCAAGATTGAACTTCTGAAAACTTACTTCCCGGTATCCTTATTCAGAGTATGAACAAACTGCCATGGTATTACAATTGGTAGGGAACGTAATGGTACGGACTCCTTCTAAAATTTATCTGAATAAGGAAAAATATTAAACATAATTAAAACTGGGTATTTTGTTAAGGACAATTACAACGATATTGTTACAATACAATTAAATCGGTTTTCAGTGAATTATCTATCTATTGAATGCAAATAATATAAAGGGGACTAACAATTGTAAGACAATATAATGGTTGATCAGGTTGAATAACGGAATTTACGAGCAACTGATGTAGATGCATGATGATATGATTTCCATGAGACTGTGTCCAGAACACATTTTTTATCGTCGTTGACTTGAAACAATAGCCTTTGGTAGTATTCTTCATGTTGAATGCTAGGAACATAAAAAAACCTTTTTGCCTTTTTGTGGAGTACTTTTTGAAGCTCTGTTTTTAAAATCGTGTCATTACATGTAGTGGAATAGGAAAACCTTTATTCAAGTGGCCTACTTATTACGAACCATGCTGCCACAAGCAGAGCAATTCACATCTTTCAAATACTGTTACACATAGTGGTCAGCGTGTAGACATTCGATTCCAACATTCTGTTTAAAAATGAAAATATTATCATTGTTAAAGTTACATAATTAACTGTTAAAGGCCGTTCTTATTGGGTTTGACATTCTTTACAAATCGGTTAACAATCAGATGATATTTGCAAGGTACAGGCCTGAAAAAATCTGGTACCTATGGTACGTCAAGTGGTCTCGGTTTGGAGAAATACCTGCACCTTAAATTACAGACGCAGTGGGAAGAAAAAAATTGGAATATTTTTGACGGATTATTTCCGGGTTTGGATTATTTAAGATATCTGATAAGGTTGTTTGCATGAAGCTATGTTCGATGTATAAAATGAAAGAAAAATCAATGGTCTAGACTAATATAAATTAAAAGAGTGAAAAATGTTGATTTCCCTTCTTTTAGAATTCGCTTTCAAATGAAGCTTAGAGGGGATATTCTTCAAATCAGTCATTTCCGACAAATCAGATTTGCCACCATTTAGAAACATTTGAATCGATTAAAATAGAGTGCAATTTTCAAAAACATAATATTTTAAATTACGCTTTGTGATTCATTGCCGTTACGGCAGTACCGCAGTATGGCATGTTTGATCCTAAAAATTTTACCAGTTCCAGATACTAGGATTTGCAAAGCATGTCCAAAAAAGTCCTCTTCCAAGAATCACTACAGAAGCACACTCTGGCTAACTATTTTGATCTTAATTTCTACTCTTCTAGTAAATCAACAGATTATGTTTCTTGGCTGATCTGAAAATAAAGTTATTTGGCTTCTATTAGTTATCTTCCCTTCATATTTTCATATTTAATTTTGTTGACCTCCAGATTAGAAAGGATATATGGGTGAGGAGAATTTCCACCACTCTCTTTTTATACAAATCATTGATGGAAAATGGATATTTCATAACTTTTTCTTTTAATAAAATGTACTGCCTTTCAATAAACCCTTGCATTTCAGAAATAATGGAAACGGTCATAAAGGTGCTATTGAACCGGCCCTAGTGGTGATAAAAGGTGTTTGAAGTGCCATTAGTGATGCATTGATGCAATGTGATGATTTTACCAGTGGTCAAAGAGGAAACTGAGGTTTGAAGAGAGTATTTGCATCATCTGGGGACAATGGCACAGATTTCGATCAATTGGATAACAATGAAAACCAGCGTTCTTTGGAATTCAAAGTAAGTATTCAAAAAGTATTTTTCAAAATTTAAATAGCACCGAAATTAAACCAACATAATTTTTCTACTTAAGACTTTTATTTGCATATTTACAGAAACCAGTTAACACCATTTTTAAAAACCACCCTTTGCTTACCGGTGTTCTGGTAATGGTTTAGTATCTTTCACACAACAACACTTAAATAAAATTATTAAACCCATATCGATGCAGATACCATCTCACGCAACTATTAACCCCATAGAAGTGGTATATAAAAAAAATAAGGTTTCATTTAAAATAATTTTGATTGGGGCGAAGCTGATAATAAAAGCATAAGTTCGGAAACAGATTTCTATCTACAGTTTATATTCTCATTTCAGTCAGTTTTTTTTCTTTCTTAAAACTTCCGCGAAAGAAGTTTTATACGCGCTAACGCACGACATAAGCTTTGCCTGAATGGTGCGTTGGCTTAAACAAACATTTCCACCTAAGGATTGTGTGTTTTTCCTGTCCGGTTTTTGTTTGCATCAGTATGTCATCACCACGGTAGCAACTTTATTTTTTCGGTGTTCAGTTTCTGTTTGCATCAGCGTGCATTATCACAAATAAAATGTGAACAATCATAAGTCTTAAAATTTAAACTTGAATGTAAACTTATCTATCAAGTGTAAGAATTCTGAAAAAAAATTTAGTTTCTTTTATTAATTTATTTCCAACTGAAAAGAATGGCTAATAAACCTCATTTGAACCTCTACCTACTGATTGAGCTCCTTTACATTGAGTCAGACTGGGTTCCATTGGTGTTTTTTTCTTTTTTCAGCTGACAAGTTAGGTTCTCACCAAAAGAAAAGTAGTCAGGCCTTCACGAGTAACCTGTTCTCTTTATGGGAGGATTTCAATAGCGGTAATTATGATAGTGTAGATGCCCTGCATCAAGACCTTACTGACCTCATCTCCTACCATTATTCTTACAAGTTTAATAAAAACGTCTGATGTATATGTAATAACTGAATGTATGTATGTATCCATCAACTGTCCGCTGGTTAATAAAAAATATTATTCAATATTATGCTTCTTAAGTTAAGCGGGCCGGAAAGGTTTTTCAATAATAGGGCCGAAAGTGTATCAATTCCGGACCGGGCCGGAAAGGTTGGGCCGGAAAGGTATAGGGCCGAAACGTCGGTAACCTGTGGTTGGAAATCTCAGTTTTGAATAGGGAAAGCCTATAAAAATGAAAAAAGTGCTAAAAGGCATATTATGTTCAATGTGAAAAACTATTATTTTTTTATGTCTGGAAATTGACGTCAATGTCGGTGTGTAACTCACGGGGCTAAAAACGGCCCTCCGACCATCTTAGCATTTAAGACAGATATATTTTAGGAATAGGCACTAGGAATGTATGAAGGCTAAGGCTTATAGCAGCGTAGTTGTGCTAATTTTTTTCAAAATTTATTTAAAGAAATGCAATCTTAATTTCTTAATTATCTGATATCATGACACTTAAGGCTTTTGAAATGATATAAACATAAACTATATACTATATCTGAAACCATGGCATTTATCAGTGTTTCACGTTGGGGTGCTGGCCGGATCCGGAGGAGATGGAAAACTGCCGCTTCATATATATATAACGCCGTCCTACACTCATAAAAAAAACTAAAAGCCGTTTTAGAGTCACAAGAGCTCTTCGGTCGATGATTTTGTAGGGGGTCTATTAAGAATGTCAGTAGGCCTGATGGTATCCAGGTCTATGACTAAAAAAATTGCCAAGAAAAAAAAAACAGCAATCAATTAGAACCAATTACCAACGCCGCCGTATTTCTTCATAACGGCCTCGTCTCGGGTGTATCTGGTTACAACAGCGTCCTTAAACTTGAACCATTGGTTCTCTTTTTATATAAATGACACATAATGGTAATTTCTGGAGTCTGCTACGAAGAATTATGGAGTGCAGGTCGTAAACAGCGCCAGGTGGTCCAGGATTTATAAATTCAGTAAAATTTAACTGCTGTTCAAACGTAAACCTGCGGTAAACGAGAATAAATTTAGAACTTAAAAAAAAACTTCAAAAATGTAAAACAAATAATACCTTGTTTCAACCATCATGGATCAATAATTTTCTTCGTCCAAAAAACTCCATTCGAATTTTTTTATAGGTAAAGTCAAGACGGTTGGAAGATGCTGAAAAACCAACTTCCTATAGGAGTTAACTTTCTCGTTGTATCCTTCAATCCCCATCTGGTTACTATATTTTAAGTACTCTTCTTTTATTTATTCTTTTAAAAAAGGAAGGGTAATTAATTTAGCTAATTTATAAATAATGAAATCATATTATGTTCTAAAAATAATGTCAGAATTCCTACTGGTTTATAGATCTAAGACTTAAAAAAATGTTTATGGTTTGAAAAAACAAACAATACTAGTAGAGTAGGTATTGTATGTATACGGGTGCAAGAAAAACAAGTTACATATTTTGAAAAATAGAACTATTCAAAGAATACCCATATCCTTCTAATAAAACATAAATAACATGTTTCAATTCCAATTTTAAACTTTCATTGTCGTCTTTTTTATTATAAAAAAGTCTCATTTAAATGAATATACATGTAACGTTTATTGATACCATTTTAAATAATTGAAATTTACAAATCATATAAAATGAGACGAAGGGAAAGAAGCTGAATATAACCAACCTTGAATTGAGCTCTTTAACAATAATTTGCGCCGATTTTTAAAATATGTGTTACGTACATTTTCTCAATTTTTTAAATTTCTTTAATTGTTAGTTTTTCTTGGTATCCTACTGTATTTATCCAAGGGTTTATTGGTAATAAGAAATAGGTTTTGGCATAGTTTTGTATAGTCACTATGGATACAATGAATCGTTTCCATGTCTCGATTCCCGTAGATTAATTCCTTAAAATGTCAATTTATATTTAACTTTAAGTTCGCTTTTGGAAACAAGATGATACACTTGGCCGGTTTAAAGCTGATCTCAGCTAAAGGGAAATATGATTCAAAGGAAGAATTTTTAGGAAAAAACGGAAAAAGACGCTGGTGCTTTTGTTCCGAGCTCTATTTTTTCAAATTGTGGAAGGATTGCAAGCAAATGAGTGGAATTTTAAAGTTTCCATCTTTTTTCCCAGAGATCTACATTGAGAAAGTGGATATTCTTGTAGGTGAAAAAATCGAATAAAAGGTTGGATAATTCAAAGGAACATGATTTCACATGTATTCAAAAATGGTAATTTTAGATTTTTAGAATTTATTAACCGTTTTCTAAATACTTTTTATAAGGTGTCAATCTACCATAAAGTGATAACGTTTATCTCTAAGCTGGTATAAAAAAAACAATTAATGTTATTTTTTAGTCAGGTAGAGCGCATATCGTCATTTAAAGGGTAAGATAATCAAAAAGGTTGTAACTTCCATAAAGCAAATTACAATTTGGAGCTTAAACGATTTCCAAATTCTATAAAAATAAAAAGTAATGTTAATAGTTTTCAGAAATATATCATATTTCCACGAATTTTCCCTATTTGTTGATATTTCTATTATTACAGTATTTTCTTTCCTATCTAATCCCATCACAAAATATTATTATTTTCAATCGAAAGATTAAATTTACTCACATGATTTGATGCTGGCACACCTGGTCATATTCAATTTTGATTCAAAATACTACTTTCTGGTGAAGAAAACGCTCTATTTCTCCCAGGAGGCTTAGGCGAGAATACTTACAGCTGAGCCGGCCAATGTCAATCCCTTATAAGCGGATGCTCAAATTTCAAAATGGCGATGATCCACCTCGTTAATAGAAAATCAGGCGATAAGTTATTCTATAACTACTTAACCTTTAACAAACTTTGAGTCTAATTTTAATGTTCTAGGTTCTGTCCAATGTAAATGCAACTCTTTTCTAAATTCTCTCAGCAGTATTCTCTTATTTATTACTTGGATTGCTTCATTAGTGGTCGAGGAGCTAAGTAATCAACCGAAAAAATAAGTTGAAAACGTCATGCCCCACCGTGTTGAAAATGGAAAATTGGTTGAGGGTGTTTACATTTTTTGACTGTTTGGTAGAAAGCATCAAATTATGTTTTGTGTTCGCCCTTTTATCACCTCATCAAACGTTTGCATTCTATTTACACACTACTGGTTTTTTATCACAAGACTTCTATTCAACGACTATTCTAGCATTTCAACCTACATTGATGGAATTTGGTCGTCCAGGTAATTTTTAATCTGATCTGATCTGAAATTGAATCTTATGTAATTATTAGGTGAGGCAATGACAAATCAGGATTCCTTGCAAATTATTCTTTGACTGAATTCCTCCCTCAAGTTCATCAGCGCTTGATCTTTGACGGCATGTCGATTTCACCTCCGTCAGTTCCCATGGTATAATAGAATCATTAGTACGGGAAGGAAGCTAAATTATTGGAAAACTAAGGTTGGAAGAATTAGCCCGTTACTTGCAAGGATTCCTTTCGTGCCTCACGAAAAGCATCGAGATGCTCTGCGGAATTTCGTTCTAAATGACCTGATCCATGAGCTTGCCATCAATAGTTTCGTCGCCATAATGGCTGAGGACCTGTTGGTGAAGCAGCTGCGCCTTGTCAATAATCATCTCCGTAAGATCATTCTGCTGAAGGAAATAGACGAAAAGACCGTCCACATCAAGAAGAAGTTTGATCGGTCCTGGAAATATATCATCACTCGGTGGAGTCCATTCTACAAGAAGCATACTCGCTTCCTTCACAGGCACAATTATGTCATTAACTAATGAAGCGGGACATCCCATGGCGTCCCGTGGCGCGTCCCGTTGCGCCAAGTGAAATCTCTAATGACCTACTTACTAAGTCGTGACCGGAAATGCTTCTCGTGACGTGGAAAAAGGAAGGGAATGCTAGAGAGAGTTTATTCATTGTGTATAGTGTCAATGACCTTGATATTGCATCATACTCTTAACATCTATTAACTCATAACATCTTAAACTCATAACATCTTTCGTAGAGCTGAGAGGCTCCCAGCAGGCAGTCCGTCCTCGAAGAGGATGGACAACCAGCCAATGGGAGAACAGCTCGGAGAATAAGAGAGAAAGAATAGACTTCTTTTAGTTCAACGTTCCCCGTCCCCACGTCCCTTCTTAAAATATGATTTATATTAATGCCAAGGTCAATGTACTTGATTGTCACTCGACGAGGAGAGGGAAGTATGAAGTATCCGGTTACTAAATTTGGTACGGGCATGGGGCTAGATGACCTAAATAAATATAACCTCTGTTTTTAAATATATTGGGATTGAATATTATTTTTCAGAACCGACAAGCTCTTCAGTTAAATCTCGATCTTAATTATTGAGTCTTACAAATTGAGTTATAACCTGAAAACAAAGAGAGGAAGTATGTATATCTTTTAATACGCATTTGGAAATCCATTTGTGATTCTTCCGCTTTCCTCTAGCACTTACTCCGCTTGCCTCAAATCGCAAATCGACTGGCCAACTCGATTTTATTTTATTACAATCACAGATGTTGAAGAAAGTCTCTCTTCAAGTCTGTCGGCTGACCTCTTTTGCTTATATGATTTCATTGTTGTTGTTTTTTCAACAAAGTTCTAGGCACCATGCTTCGGTCTCTGCTGGATAGACACTATTGTCAGATAAGTTTAATTTTTATTTAATTTTTTATTTTTATGAAAAATTTATTAAAAAGAGGTTAATTTTAATTTCAGCTGTATGCATCACTACTGCCACCGCTCATCATTACGGTTTGGGAAGCGCGGACTAGAAGAAACACAAATGCTTTGAAAAATGCCTTGAATGATGACCTTGTGAAGATGAGGGTGGTAGAGCTTGCTTTTCATTACAATGCCTTCCTTGAAGAAGGTGAAATTGAAAGAAGGTGTCCCAAAAATATCCTTTTCCTTTAAAATGTTTGAACTTGTTGAACTAAAATGTTAAAATACTTTTAAAGTAAGGAATTCAAAAAGCGCCAACCTCTTTAGATCTCTAGTAATAATTAGAACATGATGGCTATCATGATGAAAAGGTATAATGAAAACTTTGGGAAGTTTGATATCTAACTTTGATATGGGGTGGTTTCCACTTTGAGCAGCATTGTCATTTAGGCTATTCAACCAGTGCTTATTTTTAGGGTTAGTGTAACTGTAGTATCGGAGCAGTTGTTTTCACGTTTGATAAAAATGTAAACAAAGATTGACATTTCACGATAACGACTGTACCGGACACTCAGTATGTCTTGACATTTGTCCTAAATTTCGTCTAAAATAACCCTTCAAATTGATTGTCCCTGCAATCAAAGACGAAGAAAGCATACTTTCTTTTGGCCAATTCACTAGCATTCTGGTCAGTAATGTGATTCTTTTTAAGAAATTCAAGAGATGAATAACAAAATAACTGTTCCAAGCTGTAATCTATTTCTATTTATCTAAAGACATCACAGCCTTACTTTTTAGGGGGTCTAATTTACTAATGCAATGTGTCATAAATTACCATTGTGTTCATGCGTCATTCAACCAACTTTATACTAATGAAATACATTAAGACTTTTGAGCACAGTAAGTTAGCTAGATCATCTCTACCACTCATTTGTATCTTGCTAGATCACCATTCCATCTTAAAGTTTGTTGTGGCTTCCAAAAACTTTCACTTGAGGTCCATACAACGTCTGTATATATTTTTTTACAACCAAGTCCCAATGTGTATAATCCACTTCAGCAAGAACTAGAATGTCTTATATAATCTTAAGTATGCTGTTGGTAGAATAAAATGAAGCTTTTGCTGGTGAATACGAAATGAAACATACCCCTTTACCAATATGTATTCATGGCGTTTATATTTTCAAATACCCGTTGTTTCTTATCACCGACTCTTTTGTAATATAAATGGCGATTTATTTATGAGAATTTTTTTTGCAATCATACAAGAATTGATTGCACGGGCGAGGCACGTACATGAAGAAATCGTTCCGTGTATTTGTGGATTTTTCAAGATTGTATTTTCTTTTTTTCTTTTTTCTTCTTAAAACCACAGAGAAGAAGGACGATTTGGTGACCAAATAACATTCACCATTTCCTCTAAAAAAATCAACAAAAGCCGACGATGAAGGATTAGATTAAGAAGGATTGCTCATTAGAAAAGAAGCTTATGATAAAAGCAAAATTTACATCAAGAGAAAAAAAAAACTAAGAATGATTGTATATATCTCACCTTTATTTTTTGAATACATATTTTAGTCCTTGCGTTTGGTTTTGTGTTTAATTACTTCAGGAACTTACAGAAAACTATCCAAGTAATCTTTTTAAAGCGAGTAAGTTATTAAAAAAAGGATTATTTTGACATTTCCCACTTTAAAGTTTAGGGGATCCATCATGAATAAATAATTTTGATAAAACAAAAAAATAATATAATAGATAACAACGTTATTTCTTTAATTAATGTTCTTTCATAATAGAAAAAGAAAAATAAATTTATCAATCTGCCTCAATAAATTCCTAATACTAGATAAAAAATTGCTATGGCTACTATTAAAAAAAGTTATAATATAATTCATCTTGATTTTAACCGTTTAAAAATTAGGCCGCTTCCGCAACTAATTGCGTATTGCGTACGTATTTAAGAGTAAAGAAGACTACGTTGAGCAAGACAAGTCATGTAAACATATTGTTTCAGTTTTTTAGGCTTTTTGTGGTCATCGTTTTAACAAATTCTGTAAAAAAAACTAAGACAAATTTATTATCTCTGCAAAATTAAAACAGTCTGAGCTCTTGTCTTGTACCTGGGAAATCAATAAATATAACCTGATCCGAAACACTATCACAGAGTTAAGCATTTAAAAAACATAATATGACAATGAAGATGTGTGATGAGGAGTATAAAAACCAAGAGGAGTAACTAGTTCCCCAGATGATAAATTTACACTGGACTTGACAAATATTGCCATTTTATCTACTTTTCTATATTAAGGATGAATGTTAAAACGAAAGATTTATCCGAAAAATTTATGTTTCCATCACCATTTCGGTCTGCTGAACTTTTCCTCTCAGCAATTTGATCTCTAGTAAAATGAGATACAAGTGTTTCAATGGCTTGCCGGATCTCAGTGGACGTTATGTAGCCGTTATTGTCCAAATTGAAGAAACCAAAAGCGTTTTTTATCTCTTCTTGGACCTCGTTGATTTCACATTATCGTAACATAAAGTAACGAACTCACTTCAATCGATGGTGTCATTCTCTAGTAAACAAAGGGGGAGAAATGGTCATTATATGACTCATCACACCATGATTTATTTGTATGAAAAGAACTGACACAAAATCGATGTAAACTTCTTCAATCATTTGCTTATCGGCGTGGTTCTGATGGAGGGATCCGATAAGTTGACTCAAATATTTCACACTGATTTTGTGGTCTTTGTCCATATCCATTTGGTTGAACGCGCTCTGTAGATAACTTAAACGTTTACCCATCAGCTCGTGACTCTGTTAAAAACAAATAGAACACACGAGTATCGTCCAACACACTAAACCATAATGGAAAAGTCTATCTATAGTAGAACTATAGGATTAAATAACTAATAAAACCTCAAGCTCAGGGAGAGAACCAATTAACCAACCAGTTATTCCGTATTTATTTAATTTTAAACTTAATTGTAAACTTTATGAGCATTCACTCGTACCTTTTTTCTTTGCCTTTTTATATTTCTCTACATAAATCTCGTTGCACTCTTTGTGTAAGGGAACGTTTTTGCTTATTTTGAGTCTCCTAAAATCACCGGCCTATTGGTATATATATGAATATCTACGTCCGCCAGTGGACTTTGGTGATCTTCAACTCATCATCAAGGGTGGAAACAACATCAACGAAACCTTCGACTTATATATTCATTTCTTTATTAAAATTATTCTTCTCTCATACTCAAATCTTATTATTAGACGGGACAAATCAGTACGACACAAAGTATAATGATGGATACCAAGATGCAGAAAAGCGAGAGCTTTGTGTAACCCTTCCATCACTTCTCCGAATCTTCTTGGACCGGCTTGACTATGGTTTCATAGAGGACCCTACCACTGGGTTAGATGAATTAACATCTTTCAAATTTATCGACCAGTAACCCTCATTTTCCAATTGATCATAATGTAGAAAACAACCGCTAATATGCAAAAAATTATGTTTTAAGGGTTTGAATTTGATCTTACTATCAACCTTGACCGCTGCCTGGCTTAGCTGGAGTCAATACCCGGTGATAACGTTCTTTAGTCGGTATATTGTCATCAGGATTTTGGAGGAAAGAAAGTGCACTATTCGGCTATTGTTGATTCAAACTCCGATGGTTGCTGGTACTACTTTAATGATGGTTTGGTCACGGAATGTACCAAGAAAGAGGCAGTCGTCGGTGATTTCGGTAATGCCACTGCTGCTCATATACGCGTACATGTTGAGTTACGTTCGGTAGAAAATCTCTGAAGTGAACGGTAGTGAAGAGAGACAGCCCTTTCATCACACGACTAGCTCACGCAACAAATTCCAATTGAAAACCACAGAAGATAAGTCTACACCGTCCGTTAAAAGGGGTTATCCGGAGTGTGACATTAACCAGGAAGCTTTGGGGCCAAAAATGGCAATACTGTTCCCCCTATTGATTTTTTCGTAACAACAATTCGAATTGCATAATAATCGTCAAATGAATATTGGCAAAGCCATGCAAACGTTTCCAAGTTCTATGCATTTAAGATTTACTGTGCAGAGGTCATTAATTAAGACGAAAACGAAGAACTGGAATCATTTCGCTTCAAGCTCTTGTCGCCAAACGCGCCGCAGCTCATTCCCAAACTACGTAAAAGACACACTACATCAAAGGCACAGAAATATATCTGTGACAAGGCTGGTGCAAAAGGGGCGTGGTGCGAAGGTCAGGGGACGTAGCAAGAACTGAAAGGCTAAACAACAGGCTAAAATATCAAGTACAATACAAGCAAAAAAAACAAGTACAATTTTTTATCAAAAAATTATCTATTAGAAAATGACATATAAGAGCCTTCTGGAACAGGACACCTTGGATAGATAAAAAAATGTTGCTAAGTTGCGCTTTTATACTAATACTTTTAAAATATTTAAATAAAACATGATTTTCAGTTTCAGAGACTTTTCTGAACCAACAACGAATAATCCCCTACATTTTATTTTATTTTATGTTTAAACTTATTTTCATTCAAGAAAGACAACTCCGAACTGCTGTAATCCTTTTCATATGCGTTTACAAGGACAACAATTTCAATCTCAATTTCAATTTCAATTCCAATCTCTTTTAAGGTAGCATATAAATGGTCCCGACTTCTTGCAATGGCTTGAGTGCTAGTGTAGCGTACGGATCAGCCGCGCGTTACAGTGACGGATGTCTTACCTCGGGAGAAACGATTTAAAACGCGGGACGAAATAAAAAGGATTTGAACACAAAAAACTGTATTAATGCGGAATCAATACGGCAGGTTTAGATAAGACAAAAACGGATGAGACGAAGACGGGTCGGCTGTGACGACTTATCAGTTTGAACGGCTGTCAAGAAGTGACGCTCCCAATAGACCAGAGGTCAGTTGGAGGCGTCAGGCCATAAAACATAGATCACGGAAAAATCGAGAGAGAGAAAGAGAGAGAGAAAATAAAAGGCAAAATAAATTCATAAATAGAGGCGGGAGAAAAGGCAACATGAAGATGATGCTAAACAGCAATACATCTTACCGTATCTTAACGTATTTTGTACCGATCGGTACGCAACAGCTAGGAATCCGTCATGCTCATAATTTGGTAAGTGACAAGAATTCCAATGGATAGGCCAATTACAAAATGCAGTAAAAAAATAAAAATTATAACTTTCTTAGATGTGGCGGATGATCTTTTCATTTTCTGTATTTTAAAATTGTATTTTATAATATGGTTGAGTTCAAATCGTGTTAAGAGAAAATTACATTTGCCATTTCTTTCATTAAATGATGTCTTCACATGAAGAAAATGTGTTTTCCATCATTTACTTGCGAAACAAGTGTTTTTTTTACATTCTTAATCCCTGTAGAGGACGCAACTAGTATTTTGTCTGTGAAAGCTAACAGAATAAGATAAAACGGGTTTCCGGATTTTAATTATGAGCAATATTAAAAATATTTCTCAAGCGCAAAATAATTTTTAAAAAATATGTGAGAAATATTAATCACAATAAGTAACTAGCACACTTTTACTATATGATATTATTTCTAGTTAGTTCATCTTTCAAATACACACAATCAGTTTAAATTACTATATTTGGCCCATACATTCCTAGTTGGCCTGTATTGACCGTTTATAGGACCCCGTATTAACAACTATTATTTATTTTTTCCCAAGCTGGTCCCTATATCTCAGGCAATCTACGGCCACGTTTGTTCCAGGGCTTAAATAAGTCTTGTGTAACTTATAAAGTCAGTTGAAATTAAGTCTGATTGTATTGACAGGAATCAGACATTTGAGTTGTTATTTGGTTCTTCTGTAATATGGTTTTTGTTTAGCGTTTAGTCTTCTACCATTTTCTAGCCAATATTTTTTTATTCAAGCAACATTTATATCGAGTTATGTAAGAAGAAAAATTTATTTTTAAGTGTTACCATTTCCCTTTGAACTTTCCTGGTAAAATATTTGGACAAAACAGAAGTAACAACAACTTCACGGGTTAACTGAGGTGTCTTCGTAACTCGTAAAAATATTTGAAAAGTTTTTTTGTTTTTTTTGCAAATTAATCCAAATGTTATACTGTTGGGTAAAACTAAATTTCCAAGATGAAAGTTCAACTGCCATAGCTAAGCCCCTCCCACTAAAAAAATTGCCCAATCAGGAATTTCTTACCACCAACAGGACCATGTTTTTTTGTTTTATATATTTAGACGAGAACCTTATTGCCATCGAGTTCACTTATCGGATATTCTTCGTTTGCGATTTTCACCAGAGGCTCTTCTTTGTCCTCGTCAGACTCAATTAAATTCTTTTCACTTGTAAACGGAGTCATGGCACTAGATAATTATTTTTGAAGAAAATCATTTTTTATTTAAGTGAAAATTTACCAACGATTTCTGTGAGTTGAGGAGTGGTAGATGAGAAGGGATCCAGTAGATGATCAGCTTCGTCTTCACTAGATCCCACCTTAAGAGCAACTGTTGGTTCCGTAGCCGAATCAATTTGAGAGGCAACGAGAAAGACATTTTGAACGCTAGTCTCAGCCTTACTCGTGTCAGGAAAATCCATGTAAAAAATCGAAATTTTTATTGTGAAAAGAGACGACGAAATATCAGTTTACATTGGCTTCGGCGATCATCCAGGGGGGCAAGTACCAGAGTAAAATATGACCCTTTGGAAAATGTTTTTACTTAAAAGGACACTCTCCGGTGTGTCCTATTTGGGTTATCCGAAAATCCTTTAGTATCTAGTCTTGCGAAAAAATCCAATCCCAGTTACTTAAAAATATATATCCCTAGGCTTAAGAGAGGTAAAAAAACAACGAATATTGTTAGCCTAGTGCAGATTGTGAATTTGATAAATGTATTTAAAACTGTTAAGAGTGTGATGCAGATTAAATTACAAATAAAAAATGTTTGAAAATATCATTTTTAAAAATTAACTTTTATTAGATACATCCACATTCATTCATCATATCCTGCTGTCTGGCTCGATACGGCATATGCTGTAAAAAAATCAGCTGGTGCTTGCTCCATTGTTTCTTTTCAATATCAAAGGATTTGCAGTCTGCTTCTTTTTCTTCCAGGAAGAAGACGAAATCAACAGGGATGGTACCAGACGTACCCTTCCTTTTTCATTCGCCGCTTCAATACCAGTCAAAACTGCTACAAAGCGTCTGGCCCTCGAAGTGCACCAGAACGTAGCCAACGACCAGCTGCTTGTTAGCGTAACACGCTTACGACAAAAGTGATAATTATCAGCACCCAAGCACAGACCTCAGCCAATAACCAGTCCACAAACCATCCGAACACAAGACACACAAACATCCGCAGATATATTTTGAACAGATACATTTTAAAAATTACATTTACTATGGCCAGTTTAGGAAATGCCTTAACAAAAAAATCATTTCATAATCAAATATTTGGTGACAAAAATTTGTTGGGTGGAAAGATACAAAACTGTATAGAAACCAACAAGGTCCGCTGTTATTATTTCTTTAAACTTTTTCTTGTCTTAAACTGCATTTATTAGTTTATGATTTCTTTAAGGTTTGATGAAAAACATGCTTAGCTACGTTGTTTTTATTTGGAAAGCCGGTAACATAAAGCAAGTTTTCCCTTAATCTTTTACATGACGAGGAGTTGTGCTAATATGTGGTAGTATTCTAGTTTATTAAGACCCTTCTTCAGCCCCTTGTTTCAACGGGTTTCTTACGTTGCTTTTAATTATTTTAGGATGTGAGTACGGAAGACAGGGGAGAAAGCCATTCCGGGAAACCACTTAATCATAATCTGCATAAGCATCATAATTTCTACTCAATTCCTCGCACTTTTGGGCCTTACGGTGACTTCCAATGGGCTTTTTAGATTCGGATTTTGTTATATATGAATCTTGATTTATTATTTTACCTTACTAATCGATTTGACGACCGATTTAGCGTAAGGGCTCAGGTATAGCCATACAGGTAGACAACCAAGGGCGCGCATCGCGAACGCAAAAAATCTAATTTTTAACTGGCCGATATTTTTTTGGGTTTTCTTATGTAGATCCAGGATAGCAGGTATAACCACCAGCCAGTTATAGTAGGGATGCCTAAGGAGGGTCAAGCGACAACCATGAACCACCTTCCCCTCTTTGATCCTCTCTATCTTTCTACCTTGCTCTCTACGGTTTGATACATGTCTCACTCTAATTTGTCATCTAATTCTGTCATTTGAAATGACAAGTGGCGCTGGAGTGCACGGAAATCGTTAAAACGTTCAGCGATTTATACAATGAAGTTTCCCCTCCCTACTACTCCCTGGATTCACGTCTGTTAAATTTTTATCGATTAGATTAACATTCCAAATTGTTTTGAATTAATTCAACTTTTATTTTTAAGGACACTAAATTTAAAACAGTTAAATGAAGGCAAAATACAAGAATAAGATGAACTTTCACACCCGCTTTTCTGAAATTACTCACCCATATCTTGTCATTATAGATGGAAAAATGAAAATGACATTTTTATAAATACCATTTACGATATATTTTAAAACTAAATACACATTATTTGGAGCTATTTGTAAAATGTTTATTTAAACAAAACCTGTGTTAACAAAAAAAGATAATACAATAAAAAATCTTTTAATAACTCAAACAAACAAACTAAGTTAGCTTAAACTAATTACTATAAAAAAACCATAATCAATCCCTATGATGTTCATTTTTCACATTTCGTGTGGGAATCAATTCCAAGTTTGATGAAAAAAAATCGCAAATTGAATGTACTATACCTTCGTTTCCTTTTTTCAGTGATGCTTATAATGGGCATAAATAATTCAAAAAAGATTAATGGACAAAGGGGAATGAATAATTACAGTGCATGATTTATGATCATAAAAATATATTATTTTTAGTTTTTATGGTCGCTATATTCAAATGGCTTAAAATTTAGCCACACAATCCTAATTCAAAGAGTTATTTATGTGGCAATTTTAGTCTGATGTAGAAAACACCCTAAAATATATCTTAGATGATTCATTGACGCCCAGTTCTATTAAGTACAACCCTTTTTGCAAATACTCTTTCTGAAAAAAGTAAATAGGAAGCACGCACTAAAAGCTGGGAGACCAATTAACTTTTTACTTGAAGAAGGATATGCAGTAATCATACTTGTAATCGCTTGTTTTCCATGGAGGTTTCTCATAGATCGACCTGAACTGGTCATTATCAACCAATCTTTTCCGAAACAAGACAAAATAAAAAACAAAATAAAAAATAGTCGACACTTACTTATGAAAAAGACCATGCGACCTTTACGCCCACACAGTAATACGAAGTAAAGAGACGCGGTATGAAAATGAAGTCTTTCATCGAGAGAAAAATGTTTTCGATCGCTATACTTATTCAAAAGAACGGGAATCGATGGTAGCTTTGTGTCAACGAAAGCAGAGAAGAAAGAAGAACGCTAATCAGTATTTTTTTTCCAAAAAACGGAAGAGTTTCGCCGTCTATTCTGATCAAATTGTAGGTGGCCTTTTAAAACCCTCAATAACTGAAATAACAAATTGTTTTGACGATCTTAACAAGTTTTCGATCACTAATTTTGCTGAAAAGATAGTTTTCTTGAAGCTAATGAGCTGCTCTTTCATTAAAATTCAATATAGGGGATTTGCTATCGTTTTTTTGTTCATAAGTGAAAGAAAAGTATAAAAATACCGTTTTTTCCTAGTTTGATCATTTTTAATGAGAATTTGACAAAGTTTAACAAAATGTAGGGCATTAAAAACTATTTTTTCTTAAAGCCCGAATGTAAGGCTTTAGTTTAGCTTTAGTTATGCAATTTAAAGTTATTTGTGATTGTTTTTTCAATGACATTTCTTCGATACAAAGCAAAAAAGGGTGTTTTCCCATAAGAATACGTGCATGTTCAATGTTAGACGCATGGGGGTAACTTTGATTACTGTTTTTGAAAAATTATTATAAATCAGGGTAAACTCGAATCAAAACGCAATTAATGCCATCAGATAGAGAATGAAAAAATGTACCAAAGGTATTTTATTTTTTTGAATTTCCAAAAACTAGGTGCCCAAAAATGGATTTTTCCTCAAAAAAAGACTTTTTTTTGTTCAAAGTTGCCCGGTTTGACGGAATAAAATATCCATTTTCTTGCTTTGAAAAAAAGTGATTTAATCAGTGTTTGAAAATTGTATTGAATGTTATTGTCGAAAACTGGTTTGTTTACATGAGAGTAATATTGCGTAGGTATGTATCAATTTATCAATCCCATTCAATGGCATGTCGTCTAACTGGTAGAGCATTTTGCCTTTCAAAGCCATTTTCGATCCACTGAAAAATACACAAATCATAAAGCAAGGTTATTATAAGCTTGTGATGATATATTCTCATACACGTCTTCCTCATAGACAAATATATATGGCTGGCGTAATGCTGCCAGTTTTGGGTTGGAGACACCTAGGGGATGTTTGCAGAATTTGGTGTACTTTTTCGAAGGTTTACTGAAGGTAAGGTTCTTTTATGTTTTCATTCTTTTCGGCGAAACTTGAGGAAGCGCAGTTTCCAGAGATGTAGCTCTCGGCCTCTTCCTCGGAACGGAAATTGGAAGTCTTGAAGAGCACCATGACTAAGGTTGATCATGGGCCATCACAGAAGTAGAATACTGCAATATTTAAGCTGTAAAACCCCTCGCACTACCAAGCCTTTGGGGATTTTTTGCAAAAGGATTACCACACAAGTGATTTTACGGCGTTTACATGCTTCATTATTTGATTGGCTGGGTGGCTTCTTTTTAATAATCGGTTAAATATTAATAACGATGATACGAAGGCCTAGATTTTTGCCCATTAATTTCTCTAAGATTTTGACTACACGGTCCGGCAACTGAAAGGTGACCGTGTTTTCAAGAGCAACTTGTAGCCAGTTACTCGCAAGAAAATATGGGCCACATTCAGTTAGAGATTTGCATAAAGATTGCTATGCCCTGTAAAATCTTGTCGCTGTAAATTCTTGATAAATATTTACATAGTTGCGAGTAAAATTGAATGGGGAAATTGTTTAAAGTAGGAATTTTAAGCTTCCATACAAATATTTCAATTTTTTATTAAGATCAAAGGGACCCAACATCCGAATATAGGGTTTGTAGTATAAAAGTAGTATAAGTATTTGATGAAGGGAAACATTCTTTGCAAATACGTAAAAGGTCTTACACAAACTGTTGATGGCAAGAGTTGCCAATGAGACCGTATTCAGGCCATCTTCAACACAAAAAATAGTAAAAAATCAGAACGTAACACAATTAGAATTTTTTCTTACAGGAAATGCTGAACATTGAGGGGGTTTTGGGGCTCCTTTGCTTTAATCTGCGCTTCAACGTCAATTTTTCCTGACAAAAAAAAACAGGAGAAAAATGAAACTAAACACAGAAATTTTTCCAAACTGAGCTGAGATGCCAAAGATTATAAAGATTCGAAGGAAGCTAAATCGCCTAAAGAAGCCTTATGCCTCATCATAGTAACTGCTGTCATCCTTGTAAAATTCGTCTCCTTCAATCAGGAGTGTTTACTTCAGACCGAGAAGTTGGTTTCAATTCGCCACTTTTTATAATGGAAACACCACGTAAATTTTTCAAGGTAACTTGAGCTTAAATATAGGAATCGTAAATGTTAAAATTTTAAAGACGCAGATCTAGAGGAGATTGAAGAGCTTCCTTCCGACACCTCCTTGGCGCCAATTGTTGCAGAGAAAACAAATTATGTGTTGGATTATGACACTCTGTACGATCGCATCCGTAAAAGCTTTCAAGAGCTGGTCGCTTCTAATGTAATCAACATCTGAGATCTGGATGTGCAGCACAAGTCTTTTGCTCCAGTACTGAGTCCCTACCAGAGTGATGCTGTCCAATGGGTACTGACAAGTCAGCACGATCAACCTGGACAAGGTGGCATTCTGGCTGATCATGTCATTTGTAATCATCCAATTTGCATTCTATGATGTGATACATTACCTAATATTTATTTATAATGCTTTAGTGCAACAAAGAGCAGCAGACATTTCTTCTGATAAAGTGAATACATAATAATTAAAGATATCCATAAATAAAGGGCTCAAAGTAAAGTGATGAGAAAAGTATAGGCATGTCGCGATTGTCGCCCAACAAATTCATTTACTTTAGGGGCTCTAATTATATAAACAAGCTATTAAGGTAAGCCAAGCCTCTTATTAAATGCCTATATTTGAGAAAGGACCTGCGCCATGTTCCATTAATACTGCTTTGGTAATGATATACAAAATGAAAAGGGTGAACAAGCTAACAAAAATTACCTCCTATTTTCGGCTCGTAGATAGCTTGTGGTTTAAATTATATTTAAGCTATTCAACGACAAAAAATGTGTTAAAAATAGAAAATACAGTTGATTTCGTTTTGTTTGTTAAATTTTCAGTATCGGCAGGTGAGTACAGATAAGATGAAAGATTGATTGCCTGGATGCAATTCCGCATGGGGAATGAAATATTTCAATATTTTCACACATACAAAGTGGTTTTAGTACTTATAATTAAAGTGGCTTAGTTTTATCTTATTTCCCACATCCATAACTCTATGTGAGCCACATTCCACATCCATCTCACTGATATGTGCTTCTCTGAAGTTCTCCCTTGAGCTTCCGTGAAAAACGATATCTTTCTATTCACAACAATGGAAACATTAAACAAAATCAAATTAGACTTTTCCTCTAGCAGCCTTGCTCGAATCTAATGGGCCGTTTTGTAAAAACGCCAAACAATGTGTCCCAATAGATCTTAAAAATATTAAAGTACTTTTTTAACGATGCAATGGACTTGAGTTTTTAGTTCTTATATCTCATAAATAACAGAAAAAACAATTGCCAATAATTTAATAATGATAGTTTCATATGAAATCATTCAACAATGTGTTATCATTTGAATATTCAATTAGCAGCAATATATTATTTCTTCTCGCTACTCCGCTCGTTTTGTATTGAACGCAAACATTGTATGCGGCCTTGTTTATTCAAGAACTTTTGGGTTTTGGAATTGAAACGCTTTCTCGTTCCTTATCTCTCATTAAAATACCCATCATTGAGGTATGGTCTCAGCAACCCCACAGTGAAGCCTTTGAAGTTTGGAATTTTGAATGAGTAAAACAGCTTGTATTTTTTATATTGTAAAAATATTCAACACTAATTCGCAAAAAAATCCACTTTAACAGTAGACTGATAATTTTTACTTTAGATACGGATAGTTTCTAAATGGCTTAGTCACTAATTTGCTAGGGGTAAGTTTCAGTATGCAGAGGAAAATAGGTTCAATGGTACCGACATGCTCAGAGTCAATACAAGAAGTCTAGGAGAATTTGTCTCACTTTTTTGGACTGTTAGGTGAGTAGTCAACCACGAAGAGTACATCTTGCTGAAAATAGTTAAAATATGCATCGACCGGGAATCGAACCCGGGCCGCCCGCGTGGCAGGCGAGCATTCTAATCTTTGCGATTTTCTTCTCTTGGAAAAACAACGATTTGACGAGGCAGCTAAAAGTTTTTACCAACTTTTGGCTCCTTGCTTCAGTGCCTGTGAATTTCTTGCCAACCTTTCTTCTGTATGTATTGGATCGCTGCTGCGTTGACTCGCTGAGTAGGACGAAAAATCTTGATCCCGAGGACGAATCATTTGTTCAAAGACCGAGACAAGAACAAACAAATAAACGTCGTCGTACTCAGTCCAGACAAATGCAGAGAGCAAGGCAATAAAGAAGGCATCAGCCAGATGAAGCAAGGAAAATACAAAGACTATTTTACGTCTATCCGAAACGAGCTGTTCTCAAGGTTCACGGGGAATGTTCTCCCCCGTATTCAGGTAGCTTTGAATCGGCGGAAGAATTTTTAAAATCAACCTACGAAGACCAGCCATTATCTCCGGCTCAATGCAGCAAGGCGAGAACCTTGTATGACTCTTGTCAGTAGAAAGAGCCTGATGAAAATCAAAAATCATACCTAGATCGACCACCATCGCCAGAGGAGTTCGAAACTAAGCTGCGACAAGCACCAAACACAGCTCCCGGTCCGGACAGGTTGGAATGTCGACATCTAAAAGCTCTAGACCCCCAAGCTTTTCTTTTAGAAAAAAAATTGAGTCTGTGTGGAGGCTGGGAATCCCAGATGCCTGGAGAAGTTGACTACTGTGCCAATCCATAAGAAAGGCTCTACAGACGATTACTCCAACTTTCGCCCGATTTCTCTTCTCCCCACGACTTATAAACTTTTTTGGGGGTAATCAACCAACGGCTATTTCATGTTGCATCTTCTCTTGGATGGTTGTCTCCAGGCAGAAAGGGTTCCTTCCAGGCGTACAGGGTATTCAAGAGCATACACATTTGATTCGAACCACAGTGGAGGAGGCGAAAGCAAAGCGTAAGGGTTTAGCCGTTTGTTGGGTGGACTTGCGAAATGCTTTTGGCTCTGTCCCACATGGTAATCTTGATGAGCTAGTTGAATCCCTTCCGCTTCCTGGCCCCCTTCAACATATCCTACATGATAATAATAAAGACAATTCCGTGGACTTTGTAGTTGGAGGAAGAACTGTAAAAGTCTTTCCAACATCTGGAGTCCTACAAGGGGATCCCTTGAGCTCAACATTTTTAACTTAGCTGTGGATCCACTTATCAGGGCCGTGAAAGCTTTTGAAAACTTGGGCTATCCGATTTTTTGTCTTCTTTTTAAAACAACTGCTTATGCTGATGACATTGCGATCCTCTCATCGTCAATTGAGGAATTATAAGCAATCATTAATCGCATTATATCAGTAGCACCTGATTTAGGCTTTTGTTTAAATCCAGAAAAATGTAAATGGCTCATTTTAATCAACGGAAAACCACAAGAATCAAACATCACAGTGAGTGGAAACCCCATCCACTGTTTGCTACCTGAAGAGCAAGAGGATTACTTAGGGACCCCCACAGGAGCAAAACTTAGATTTAGACCACCAACTGAACTTGTCAACAACCTTGACAAGTTAGCTAAATCTCTGGTGGCACAACGACAAAAACTTGAGGTATTCCGAAGCTACCTGCTCCCATCCCTCTCTCATCATCTTTCTACTGGAAGAGTGCTTAAAGAAAAACTAACGGAACTTGACAAAGAATGTCGAAAATTCCTTACCTACATCCCCAATGTCCCAAACCAGGCCATCAAGTCTTTTTTATGCTGACCGTCAGGTGGGTGGGCTTGGCACTTGTAGTCTTTCAGACGATGCTGATATCTGGACCATCACTTGCGTGGTACAGCTATTGTCCAGCAAAGATGATATGGTGAGGGGGGTCTCTTGGTGTCAGTTAAAGGGAAACCATTAGAAGGGGTTTCAGAGATCGGGACATGGATAATTCCCTTCCTATCAGTGAATATCTATCAGGATCTAATGAGGAGGGCCTTTACCGAATGCGATATGGTACTGGTGGCTCGAATCTGTGGACCCTGGCCAGTGTAGCTGCAAAGCGAAAGGATGTTCAGATTGATGTATCCAGCGACGAATCAATCTTAATTATCGCCGACGACGTCTCCGTTCGTCCTGTCAATTCAGTAAGGGGCATACGGAAAGCAGTTCGCTAACGCCATACCAATTCATTTATATCCGCCCCACACCAGGGCAGGATGGCTGAAACCTTGAACTTGGAAGTTTCCTCTAAAGACATGGCAAAGTTGGTGTCTTACCAAACCCCACAATCTTAAAAACTGGAAATATATTCACCAAGCTAGGCTAGATCTTCTTCATCTTGTTGGGTACCCATGGAGTAGCGTTGAGAACAAAACTTGCCGACATTGCCATCGGGAAAACGAGAATGGCTTTCACGTCCTCAATCATTGCAGGGTTCATCTGACTCTAGCAACAAAGATGCACAATGCCATTCTTCTGCTTCTCGAGCAGCTTATTGTCAAACAAGGCCTCAACCCAACGAATAATAGAGCTACCCTTGGTCAACGACTTCGACCAGCTATTGAGCTAGTGATTGTCGGTTCCCGTGTCCTCATTGACGTCAACGTTCCCTACCCGTACGCAAAATTCAGCTGGC
The DNA here is from genome assembly GCA_030141595.1 of Chydorus sphaericus. Taxonomy (NCBI): domain Eukaryota; kingdom Metazoa; phylum Arthropoda; class Branchiopoda; order Diplostraca; family Chydoridae; genus Chydorus; species Chydorus sphaericus. The sequence goes on along the minus strand of CM057926.1, from coordinate 3,093,005 downwards.
TTATGTTAAATCTGGTAGCTACGAGCTAGAACATGGTGGCAAACTGGAGGAATTGACGGTTTCTAGCTGTTGTTTAGTTAAAGAATGCTAGTTTTCATCCACCAGACATTCACGCAAGCTAGAACTTGGTAGAATTTAGCTTGGACCATGCAAGTATACAATTGTAAACTGTTACAAGCAGGTATCTGGTAGTATGAACCCTACTTAACTTATTGCCAGACTATTCATGCTTAATTATACTAAAATATAAGCTAGCGGCTGATGATAAAATATATATTCAGCCATTAATGAAAATTAAAAATAATAGCGATGATCATGAATAAAATAAATCGTATCGTATGATGAAAAGCAATTTATATTTTTATAATACAGGAAATTAATAAATGAAAATCGAAAAATTCAATTCATTTATACTATTATTTTATACTCTAAATGTGAAGTAACAAAAATTAAAATAAAGATTTAAAAAGTCATTATTATTGTAGGTTATCACGTTCTTTTATTATTTGTCGTATAATTGAATTACATACTAAAATTTTAAGTATTTTTAATCGAAAGTAAAAAATTTTCTATCATGGGTTATAGTAGGCTAATATAGTGGAGACTCATTTCATCAATATTTTGTATTTCTTGTCTTGAATATAATTCGCGAATTGAAGACATTTTATTTTGAAATAGAACCGTATGACACTCGGCGCCGTCAGTATTTAGCAGCAACGTGATGGTGGAGTCGTCGGTACCTCCACTTTCAATCAATTTTCGATAACAAGATCCAGAATCAACGTCACCTCTATAATTCGGATCATAATCCTCTCTACTCTTCAATCCATGGTGCTCCACAAAGTAAACTAACTGCTTTTCGATGGGTAGATTCATGACGAAGCAATCTTTTCCAGGCTCAAGATTTGGTCTTCTTTTGTGACCACAAGGCTGTTTTGCGTCGGGTTCCTTAGGGTGTCCCATTTTGCAACGATATTTTTTTTTCGGAGCGGCCTTTCAATATATGGTGTGAAATATGATAAAACTAATGTGTAATTTTTATTTTGAAGAAAAAAAATTTTTTAGGGTGCGCTCTTTCGAAAAAATGGTCAAAAACCATAAAATTGACCAATATTTACCAATTATCTCAAAAATTTTAAGCAAGAAAAATTCGGCCGCTCTACTATAGGTAGATATACATATTGTCTATACGCATGCCAAGTTTTATAAAAATCTATAAACATTTAGGGTGCGCTCTATTGGTTAGAAGATTGAAGCAAACTAATATAAGGCTTAAATGGCGTTTTAGTCTTGCATAACTGATTCATGCTTAGTGCGACCTTAGGTGACACATCTCACTAATACGTTGATTCGAGGGGCCTCCATTCGGAATTCTGAAGTCGGTTTAGCTCCAAACAAAGTAATGTTTCAGATATCGAACTTTTAATGGTGCAGGTCCCGCGTAGGTTGATACCCGTGTATCTATGCCACCTACATAAGCTTTTACTGTGCCTGCTGCAATTTTTTTCGTTTTCCTATATCAAAAACTAATAGTTGGTAGCATCAGGTTCACCAAACAGCTCCAACTCAGTTCCCATCGTCAAACAACTGGACTATCTGGTAGCCAGCAAGGCTAAGGCGGATTCAATTCGGGCGTTACTTAAGTCACAAGATGCCTCGGCCAGAAGGGCTGTAATATCTTGTGTGTAATACCTAAAGAATAATATAAGTCATTGGTTCTGTAGCCAAGATAAGGAAAACTACAAAAATTACAGCAGGCAGGGTAAAAGCTTCTTTAGGTAGCATAGATACACGGGTAGCACCCTACGCGGGACCTGCACCATTAAAAGTTCGATATCTGAAACATTACTTTGTTTGGAGCTAAACCGACTTCAGAATTCCGAATGGAGGCCCCTCGAATCAACGTATTAGTGAGATGTGTCACCTAAGGTCGCACTAAGCATGAATCAGTTATGCAAGACTAAAACGCCATTTAAGCCTTATATTAGTTTGCTTCAATCTTCTAACCAATAGAGCGCACCCTAAATGTTTATAGATTTTTATAAAACTTGGCATGCGTATAGACAATATGTATATCTACCTATAGTAGAGCGGCCGAATTTTTCTTGCTTAAAATTTTTGAGATAATTGGTAAATATTGGTCAATTTTATGGTTTTTGACCATTTTTTCGAAAGAGCGCACCCTAAAAAATTTTTTTTCTTCAAAATAAAAATTACACATTAGTTTTATCATATTTCACACCATATATTGAAAGGCCGCTCCGAAAAAAAAATATCGTTGCAAAATGGGACACCCTAGGGTTCCTCTTTTTCATTTAGCACCAATAGGCTCGCGCATTTTGGTTTACTGCACAGGTAACGCTTTGATACTTCCATTTTAAATGGCTGTATTTGGAAAGCAGTCTGTGAAAACTCTCAAGCTCCGAAATATGTGTATTCCCTGCAGCTCGGAGAATATTCAAATGATGATCCAAAGCAGTTTTCTTTAGCTTACCTCTCAGATAAAAACTAATCGAAAGCAATGGAAGGTAAACTGAACTGTGTGCCTCCAAATTGTCATCTTCATCCTTTAATTCATAAAAACTCATCACGGTCACTCGAATGGTACATATTATCGGCAGAAAGACCAGCACCATCGATATTGGTAGCAAAAATAGAAGAAAAAAAAACCTGATGAGTACCAATATTGTGCTCTTGTGTGGCCAGCTCCTCCGCTTAACATTCTATTTCAATGGAAGAAGAGAAAATCCTATCAAAGCATTATAGTGAGGTCTAATTTAATAATAATTGTTCACATTAAACTGATCTGAACATTATTTGCGTGAAAATAATAACAATAAACAATAATCGTATCGTTAAGTGGGTATAATATCGAAGAGTATTTTTTATTCTTTCTGCATGATGATAGACCAAAAACACATGATGAACACGTAAAGATTAAAGTATTTTATTGCGTAAATGCATTTATAATGATTATTATTCATAATAACATTTCATTTTATTTTAAATGAGTTTTGGAGGAAAATATGCTAAATAAATATTTTTTGAATGAAAAATTACGCGGAATAATTATGTAAGCTGCGTGGAATACTCCTTTCCCGCCAGTTCCCGCCAGTTCAGTGACGATTTACAGAAGTGGAGGAAGTAACTCGAATAAAAAGAAAAGTTTTTTCGAAAAAAAACTTTATTAAATAACTTTTTTTTTTCAACCTTTCGAAGGAAACAGGTAATTGAGTAGCTCTTATAAGTTAGCTTGCACTTAATTTATTTTTTATGCCCGGGAAATCTGTCTATTGGTTCTTAACATGCTTGTCATGTGATATTTTTAGACAAAAAAATGGATTATAAACCATGAAAATACTTGTTCTTTTCCTAGAAAATGTCGGAGGATCTGGATCTATCTCGTATCTATGTCCTGTTTGACTTTGAAGATAAGATGCCTGGAGTTGGAACTGTGCGCTCAATTTTCAAGCCGAATGTACCGATACCGAGTCCTGTTGATGCTATCAATCTTTTGAAATCTTGGATCTCATCTCAGAAAATGCTGACTGTCATGTAAGTATAATTTTATACAACATCATTTTCACATAGTATTCATATTATATCGCTCATAGATGGGCCGGCACCAAGGATGATCTTTTTAACATTGATGTTGGCTTGTTGGGAAGCCAAAAGACTTCTTCGATGTTTCGACCTGGAAGGGCTATCAGTATTTCAGGTAGCTTATTTTACAGTATATTTAATGAAAAAAATTTTACATTGAATTTTTATAATCCATTTTTATTTACAGACGATAAGGATGAACTAAAGGAGGAAGCCAAAAGAATCGTCAAGCAAAGGAGTAAATCTCAGCTGGTCCCATCTTGCCGAAGGTAACTGCTTCCAGGTCCAAACCAAAGCTCGAGCGAAGAACCTAAAGGTGATACCTCATCTGCCCTTCTTGAAACAGAAACTGACGGTTTGGAAACAGGCCAGCCACCGAATAAACGACCGCTCTCACTAGAAGAAGTATATAAAGATTGACAAATGTATTAATATGCATGCTTATATTATTTCTTTTTTTTTCTATTTTCAAGACAATATTGAGCTGCGTGCTAAAATTAAAAAATTAGAGAATGAAAACTCGAGCTTTCAGCGCAAAATCAAAGATCTTGAAAGTGACGCCTTGAAGCGAGAAGAAGAGCTGGGCAAACTCAGTATACTTCTAGGTGAAAAGGAGGATGAAGTAATGGATCTGAAAGACAAATTGGAGGAAAATCAACCAATCATGCTTACTACGAGTAAATATTTAAATAATTTAAAAATAGTTAGGATTTATTGAATTTTAATTACATTTCATTTTAAATTGCTTCCATTATCTATTTTTGTACTGATTATTTTATCAGTTACTTTTTTCTATTATTTTTTAAAAAAAGACTTTCCAAAATCCATCATATTATTATTGAGATTAATTTAATTTTAAGTATGAATAATTACTTTAATTCTGTCTTGATTTTATGGTCCATTTTTCTGCTATTATTTTCATCCATTTTTACTAATTAATTTGGTAATTTAAAATTAATATTTTCAATCTAAAATTATTTTTTCTAATTTATAATTAATTTTTCTAATTTTAGATAATTTTTATAATTTTTCTAATTTAAAATCAAATATACTATTATAAGATTTTTCAACTAGTTTTTGAAATTAATTTTTCGAAATTATTTAATTACTATTTACATTTTTTTGTTTATTGATGTTTATTTACCTTCATTATTTTTATTTAAGGTTCCGTTTTTAGTTAGTATTTTAAATAGAATTTAAAAAAATTAATTTTCATAATTAAATTAATTTTATTTTTGAATTAATAGAATTGCAGGAGAACATTAGTACTCTGGGTTCGTTAATCGTGCAGTTTAAATCGTGCAGTCCAACTAATTCCTTCGCAACTCCGCCGCGGACTCCGGCGGTCAGGTCATCTCAGAAAATGGTGAGCCTAAATATTTTTTTCGCCGCGGACTCCGGCGGTCAGGTCATCTCAGAAAATGGTGAGCCTAAATATTTTTTTTAATATTTATTTAAAATACCATTTTATTAAATTAATGATATAGGTCACCCTTCACGGCGATATTGTCATTGAGGACTCTGCCTTGGTGGCTGCTATTGCTGCGGCTCGAAGCGGAGGGGATATCGACAGGAGCGTGAACAAGTTCGTAGGCTTGATCATGGAGGCCTTTTGGACTCCTGCAGAACTGGCCAACATGTGTCGCACTGGAAGAGCTTGTGAAATTATTCCAGGCAGAAAACAGAAAAGTTCCCCGATAATTACCTCACTGCTATTCAAAGTACTCTTTATTATCCACTTAATTTGATTGAAAATAAATTAATTGATTTTTTATCCTTTTAGAATACACGGTTGCCAAATGGGCCAAACTTTTCCCGGGTGCGAAGGTGAATTGTGAAGATATCAACGGTGCCGTCAAAGCTAAACTCTTAAACTGCCACAGCGCTCAGAAGAGGAAAGTGAAAGGAGGCAACCGAAACACGCAATCTCCCTCTAACACCAGTACTCCGAAATCTTCCGATGCCGTCTCCATCAGCGGAGAAAGTGAGCCCTCGAATCCAGCCACCGACGATGAAAGGACTTCAAAAGACACCGAGAATGAACTCCTCGATGGAAATGAAGACTCATTTTAATTAGCTGAAGAATAATATCTTTCATTTTTCATTTGGTACAGCTGTCTTTCTTAACTGAAATAATTAAAAAAATAGGTAACATCTGCGCTGTTTTTAATCACCCAATTTTCAGAAATTTGATCCTCTTTTGTTGTACAGGAGCACTGTACAGATTTTGTTCCTGTAAACACCTCAATATTCTCTAATATTGAACAGTGTATTTTAATGTTCCGAAATTTTGTACACTGATTTGGATTTGGATTTAAACAAATACACATCCTTTTAAATCGGAAAATTTAGCTAGCGCCAAGCTGAATTTCGCGTACGGGTACGACACCATTGAGAATACGGAAATACCTTTTAGCCGAAAAGGGAACAAATACATGAAACTTTGAAACATCCTTCCTCTGTTTGTGGGTTCACTAGGTGCACCCTAGAAACAAATATATCTCTTCCTTGCTGGGAATTGATGGTCGTAGCAGGGGTGCTTTTCGAAAAAAACAAGAACTTTTGACATCCAGGGTTCCATTTCCATCCTCTAAAACCACCTTGGAGGTCCAACGATGTACATGCCAGCCGCAATGCTCCCAACGAGACCTCAGAGGGATGCACAAACCAAGCTTGGTGAGTAAATCAATTTATTAACTACTTTTATTAAATTTTCCACTTTCCTCCTTTTTATCATAATTTTTTTACTCTTCTCATTTTTTTTTACTTACTTGTTTCAAATTTCATTTTCTTCCCAAGTTTTTTTCATATTTTTCCAATAATTTTCCTTCCTCGATATCTCCAAAAATTAGAGCAAAACATGCAACAACCGTGTGAAAGTACCCTTTTCAAAAATTCGCGTAGCACATTCTTATGTAAAAGTATTCAATTCTAAAATTGCATTTCTTGTAAAAATACCTTATTTTTATGTATTCTTTCGATTTCTTCCGAATTTTTTTCAATCTCTTTTCTTTCACCACATTAATCAATTTTCTCTTGCTACTATTCGTATCATGTCAAGTCGCTTGAATCCACATCCATTGTTTTTTGCTATAGTATTCATTCATTATGTTACCTTAGTAAATTGTAAACAGCCTAAAGACATACATGATTCCTCCCCTTTGGAGAACAATAAACATCGAATACAAACGAGTATCACTTAAATGGTAAATGCAAAAAGTATGGACGACAAAGTCTATAGAGAACTATGTGTCCGTTCTCTGCCTTGGGTGGTGATAGTTTGCACCATTTTTTACTTGAGACTGGAAAAAGTATTGACAAATCAATCACGCCACATGTTATCTTACTTATTTAAATCAGGTCTTAAGAAAATGCGGGGGTTTACTGTATTATTTACTTTCGTGAATTGTTTATTTCTTAAAAAAATAAAATAGCTGCAAGTCGTAAAAAACGATATATACTGTTTCCACCCAGGATCGAACTGAGGACCTTCAGCGTGTTAGGCCGACGTGATAACCACTACACTATGGAAACGCTGCCAAAGATTAGTTAGGTGTAATTTTAATTGCAAAAAGAATCTGTCTTGTATTGTTATTATCCAAACTTGTTATCGATTTGAACAGGGATTTCGTGGCGCAACGGCAGCGCGCCTGACTCCAGATCAGGAGGTTGCGTGTTCAAATCACGTCGAGATCACTTTACCTTTTACCTATAAAGGTCGTTATTCTACTCATCCTTGTTAATTCTTATTTTTATAAAATAAACTGATCAATTGTACATATTTTTTAACGAGTGATACACTTAAAGTGTGCGTGTTAGGCCAAAGTGGTAATCACTGCGGTATTGGTTTAAAAAAAAAAAAAGCCTTACCGAGTTGAAAGTTATGCCAAAAAAAACTAGAAAGAAAGGTTATGACATGATTTGAATGGAGCGGTGTAAAAGGACTAAGTGTTTTTTAGGGGAAAAAGTATGCATCGACCGGGAATCGAACCCGGGCCGCCCGCGTGGCAGGCGAGCATTCTACCTCAATGTATGTTTTTTTTTTTTCCCACCTCCATCGGAATCGGTCGCAAAATTTGTGCTTCTTGAATTTCCTTTTTTTCATATTTTTCTAAGTCCAAGTGGATTGTTGTATGTGAGAAATGACACCTGGAAACAATGGCCCAAGCACTTCAACCCTCTGTCAAGTTGGTTCCTCGAAATGGGATCATCCGAATATCTCTTCCAACGGCTCCAAGCCTTGGATGTGGCTTTAGACGCTGTCAGGGGGTTAAGGGTTGTGGTCCTTGGACTGGGGAGCAACGACACTTACAGGCATCTAGGCACATTGGATCGTTTCACACATCTCCTGAATGGAGATCTTTTCAAACTATCTATTTCTGCTCAAAGTGCAAGGTGGAATTCACTAGCTATGCATCCGGTGGTCGACATGTTAGGGAATGCGAGGCCCCTTCCATCAACCAAAGCCTTCGTCTCTCTTTGGATCGTACCTTAGGGACGTCACTTAATGAGACTTCAAACCTCACTATTGAGTCTCTGGCTGAGGTTGGGGTGACCTTCGCGCCTACGGAGATTGACGGAGACAAGTTAGTGCTAGTTTACCCTGGTGTGCCAAGCCGCTGCCCCATGTGTCCAACGGTTTACCGATCAACTGGATGTCATGCAATGCAGTCAATTTTTCGTCATTTGGAGGTGGCGCATGGATTAAGAGGACTTAAGAGATGGTGGAAATGCTCAAAATGTGAATTTTCAGCGGATGGTCATAAGCTTAATGCCCATTTTAAGAAATATCATCCTGAGGCGGTGCAACAGCCTTTGGAAGCATCACAACAACTTGAAACCATCTCTCAAAATCAATCCTCAACAACATCCACAGTTTCCTCCTCCTCCACGCAACAAACTGCAGGTCAAGATATTTCAGTTGATCAGACAAACCAAGGAACCCCTCCGACAGAAAACAATTCTAGCGTACAAAATTCACTGGTATTAGAAAATAATGAGCAGGAGACAAGCAGTAGTACGTCAATTTTTTCACTGCCGAATATCGAAGAGGGTTGGCTTTATACTCTTCCTTCTAATACCAACTTCTCGCAATCACTTTCTTTTAATGCAACTTCCATGCTATCATATTCTTCTAATAATCCTCCATCATTTGAAAATTTTGGCTACCCTATTTTTTCTCGTCTTTTTAAAATAACTGCTTATGCTGATGACATTGCGATCCTCTCATCATCAATTGAGGAACTACAAACAATCATCAATCGCATTGTATCAGTAGCATCTGACTTAGGCTTTTGTTTTAATCCAGAAAAATGTAAATGCCTCATTTTAATCAATGGAAAACCACAGGAAGCAAACATCACAGTTAGTGGAAACCCCATCCACTGTTTGCTACCTGAAGAGCAAGAGGATTACTTAGGGACCCCCATAGGAGCAAAACTTAGATTTAGACCACCAACTGAACTTGTCAAAAACCTTGACAAGTTAGCTAAATCTCTGCTGGCACCATGGCAAAAACTTGAGGTGTTCCGAAGTTACCTGCTTCCTTCGCTTTCTCACCACCTTTCCACTGGAAGAGTACTAAAAAATACACTTACCGAACTTGACACAGAATGCCGAAAATTCCTTGGCCACATCGTGGCACAACATGGCACAACTTTTATCATGCCATACCCAACTTTCGTCCCGAGAGTGGAAATTTTTACACCAAGCTCGGTTAGATCTTCTTCCACTGGTGGGGTATTCTTGGTGTACTATGGAGGACAAGTCTTGCCGACATTGTCACCGAGAGGCTGAGACCGGATTTCATGTTCTCAATCATTGCAGAATGAACCTCACTCTAGCAACAAAGAGACATGATGCTATTCTAAGCCTCCTTGAAAGACTTCTCATTAAGCAAGGTCTTAATCCCATAGTCAACAAGTGTGTTCCCGGTCAACGTTTACGCCCTGACATCGAACTCCTTGTCTCTGGCTCCCGTGTTTTAATTGATGTAAATGTTCCCTACGACAACGAGGGAAACCTTGAGATTGCTTTTAACCGAAAAGTGAACAAATACATGACCCTTGGAAACATTCTTCCTTTGGTTGTGGGTTCTCTTGGCTCTTGGCATCCAAGAAACCAAGACATCCCTTCCTTACTCGGGATTGATGGAAGGAGTTGGGATGCTTTTCGGAAGAAAGCAAGGCTTGCAGCCATCCAAGGATCCGTTTCAATCCTCCAAAGCCACCTTGGAGAACCAAACATCGACAGGGAAGCTGCAATGTCTCCAACGAGGATTCAAGGGGCTGACCAAACCAACCTTGGTGAGTAAAACGATTTATTAATTGCTTTTGTTCGATTTTTTTTAACTTTCTCCCTCTATGTCATTGATTTTTTTCTCTTCTTCTTTTGCATTTTTTTTACTTACCTGTTTCATATTTCATTTCCCTAAAAGATTTTTTCTCATATTTTTTCAAGTAATTTGCATACCCAAATTTCCCAAAGAATTTAAATTATGTCTTTTTTGTCTTCTAATTGCATGTAATGTCCATTTCTTTAATTGCATTTCTTGTCAAAATTCCTTAATTTGTATGTATTTTTTTCAATTTCCCCGATGTTTTTTCAATCAGTGTTTTCTTTCACCACATTTATCAATTCTCCTCTCTCACTATTCGTATCATGTCAAGTCGCCTGAAGCCATATCTATTTTGTTTTGATATTGTATTTATTCATCATACTATGTTGCCATATTCATAAATTGTAAACAGCCTCAAGCCATACATGTTTGCTCCCTATTGGAGAACAATACACACCGAATACCACTGAACCATCGATGCTTATTTAGTGATTTTAAAATCTTTGTGCAGCTCCAGCGGTTTAAATAACGTTTTCCTCGCAATCAAATGGTCGATTTGGTAAGATAAATAAAACAAGACTGTATAGGTGAAGCCTATTCCAACCCATGATCTAAATTTTTGCATGCGCAGAAAAGTTTCAACCCTGGCAACCCTGTTTGTGAAGGATTTCATAAAGACGGGGAATAGAGCTATAACAACAAGAAAAGAAAGATTGCGTGAAAAAAAGTGTGATTACGCCATGTCCGTCGAGCCGGAGTTGAACCAGCGACCTATGGATTCCTACATTCCTCTACAGTCCACCGCTCTACCAACTGAGCTATCGACGGTCTGCTATGCTTATGTGTGCGTGTAATCAGTTGACGTAAAAATCCAAATAGAATCTGATTTATAATAATGCAATTATAAGAAAATGTGATTAAAATTTGATTCGATTACAGCATCAAGTATTCATGGGTCGCATGGCTTAGTTGGTTAAAGCGCCTGCCTAGTAAGCAGGAGATCGCGAGTTCGAATCTCGCTGTGACCTGTAATATTTTTATTTTTCTTTGGAATGTAAAAATGTAGAAATGAGATAGTCTACTTTTCAGAATGGTCTCGATAGCTTCAAAGGCTAATTGTTCGTCGCTCGCTTCGCTCGCTAGAACAATTTTCCATGCAATCAACTTTCTTCCTTCAAAGGAGTTGATCCCATTTGTCTACTTTGAAGAGTGATTCGATTAACTTTTGGTATAACTATTGGTATAAATTTAGATTGAAAAGAAATTGTTTGTACCTGAGAAGAAAATACGATGCCCTCTGGCAGAATTGAACTGTCGACCCCTAGTTTACAAGACTAGTGCTCTACCACTGAGCTAAGAAGGCCAATAAAAGTTATGCTGAAGCTACCATTTAAATACTTGTATTTTAGATACAATGAAAACAAAAAATCTAGCAGAGCGTAGTTTCGATCTACGGACCTCTGGGTTATGGGCCCAGCACGCTTCCGCTGCGCCACTCTGCTCACAAGTCTTTTAATATTTCATGGGATGATAACTCTATACATTGGGGATTATTCGTGTGTCCATGCTCTTTGTTTTCTAGACCACACTTTCCACTCGTGTGGAGTCTTGCCAGTTTGGGATTTATAAAAAAATAAACGCCCCTGGGTGGGCTCGAACCACCAGCCTTCCGGTTTCTTCCTTATAAACGGCATCTTATTTGGGTAACAGCCGAACGCGCTAGCCAATTGCGCCACAGAGGCTATATGTTGGGCGGGAAAAATAGAAGGCAATGTAAGCGTAAAATTTGTTGGGTAACAGTTTATTTGAAAATCTTTGGTCAATGTTACAAAATCAGCATTTAAGGGAACGTATATTCCCATATGGTCTAGTGGCTAGGATATCTGGCTTTCACCCAGGAGGCTCGGGTTCGATTCCCGGTATGGGAAGCCAACATAGATATTTTGGACTGTTCCGTTCAGTTTTAAATTCATACAATCAGGAGGATGGAACCAAAATCAGAACTATAAAACAACTCTACCGCCCGATGAGGGACTTGAACCCTCGACCTCAGGATTAAAAGTCCCGCGCTCTACCAACTGAGCTAACCGGGCATCAGTCTAATTGTTTTCTTTCTTCAATTTTATTTATATGCATATTGTTACACTTTTTTTGTCAAAAGACTTTTATTGATTTAACATTTTAAATTTAAGAAATCAACCTCAAGAGAAGGCATTTTCTGAATATATAGACGTTTTCTTTCATTAAAAAAAAAATTCGTGATGATTGTATTTTATTCATCCATCACTGTGACAACCGGGGATGTAGCTCAGATGGTAGAGTATTCGCTTAGCATGCGAAGGGTACAGGGATCGATACCCTGCTTCTCCACGCATTAGTTTTTAGTCTTTAGAGTAGCATATGGCAGGCCATTCGTACGTATCCAGAGTTTTATTCTAGAAAACAGTAATCGAATTGAACTATTTTCGTTATTCAAATTCATAAACTCGAGAACTATTTGAAAAACCAAATCATTCAATTACTTGGATTGACTTTTGCACTCATTTCAAGGGCCTGTGGCGCAATGGATAACGCGTCTGCCTACGGTCAGATTCTCATGGAAAGCAGAAGATTCCAGGTTCGATCCCTGGTAGGCTCGATTATTTTGTTATACCAATAAATTATTATTTAAAAAAAAATAGAAATGTGTTCAAAATATGAATTTGCGATGGCCGGGAATCGAACCCGGGTCGACTGCTTGGAAGGCAACCATGCTAACCTCTATACCACCATCGCTTGTTTTATATGAAAATCAGCTCGTTTTTACCGATATGTAACTCATAAAAGTTTATCCTCCGTTTTATTCGCCTATATTGCGATTACTAAATACATTCTTTAAACTATCCGGGTTGTATAATTTTACTGAAATTATGTTACAAGGCCGAAATAGCTCAGTTGGGAGAGCGTTAGACTGAAGATCTAAAGGTCCCTGGTTCGATCCCGGGTTTCGGCAAGAAAAAAATAATCACTTTTAGATTACTATTTAGGTTTTCAGTTCCTTCTTCAAGTAATCATATTTATTTCAAAGGCGATTTTATATTACATCTGAGCTATCTATCATATTAGCGGCCTGTTAGCTCAGTTGGTTAGAGCGCCGTGCTAATAACGCGGAGGTCATGAGTTCGATCCTCTTACGGGCCATTGTTTTTCAATTTCTCTTCCCTGTGTTGAAAAACATATTCCACAGCTCTAATTGAGAACAATTTTCACCTTTAGGAGACAATACCGTTTAAAGTGGCACAACTTGAGTGTTTTGCTGGAATCTTTAGTCATATTTAAGCAAGCTCTCTACTTCGTTTAATTCAATGTATTTATTAAGAAAATCAACATTATTTCCAAATTGTGATTTGAAAACAAATATTTAGCCTCCAATTTCCAATTGTGAAGATTTTTGGTTCTTTTTCCTGTTTATGTAGTACTTATTTTTCATTAGTATTTTAAGCCTAGTGAAAACACCAGGCCAGCCAAAAAATAGAGATTTAAACTCTGTGAGTATTCTCCTCCACGGAAATCTTTAGTAAAAGGCGAAAGATTTGTCCGTTGGTTGAAGGAAAACTAGAGTGATGAATGAAGGAACTTTGCCATCAACTTATCACAGACTGATTTCAGATTCACTGAGGTGACCAACTGTTTTTCCAATTTTTATACAAAGTCGAAACAATAGAAAAACTTCATTGGGGGTTCTTAGCCAATCCATGGCGTATAATGTCTGTAGTAAAATTCTCTTTGAATTTTTTAGGTAATCTGTCTCCCCTGAATATAAAACGAGTATCACTTAAATGGTAAATGCAAAAAGTATGGACGACAAAGTCTATAGAGAACTAGGTGTCCGTTCTCTGCCTTGGGTGGTGATAGTTTGCACCATTTTTTACTTGAGACTGGAAAAAGTATTGACAAATCAATCACGCCACATGTTATCTTACTTATTTAAATCAGGTCTTAAGAAAATGCGGGGGTTTACTGTATTATTTACTTTCGTGAATTGTTTATTTCTTAAAAAAAATAAAATAGCTGCAAGTCGTAAAAAACGATATATACTGTTTCCACCCAGGATCGAACTGAGGACCTTCAGCGTGTTAGGCCGACGTGATAACCACTACACTATGGAAACGCTGCCAAAGATTAGTTAGGTGTAATTTTAATTGCAAAAAGAATCTGTCTTGTATTGTTATTATCCAAACTTGTTATCGATTTGAACAGGGATTTCGTGGCGCAACGGCAGCGCGCCTGACTCCAGATCAGGAGGTTGCGTGTTCAAATCACGTCGAGATCACTTTACCTTTTACCTACAGTACCCTCAGGAGAAATAGGGACACCCCATTTTTTCAGCGGTTTTTAGCACGCGTCTTATGGGGTAAAGTGTCATGCTTATTACTGGCGGGAAAACTACAATCCTGGTCGGAAAAACTTAATTTTTCGTATTCGACCAGTTAAATGAATTGCCTTTCTGCTAGTATTTTTTATAACTGGCAGCCACCAACGGCTATTGAGTTATTTATAGCGTTATCGAAATAGGGACACCCCTATTTTTTGCCGTTTTTAACATGGGTCTTATGGGCAATCGTCCCCCAAGAAAACAATCATAACTTTTTATTGAAATAACTCCATAAGACGCGTGCTAAAAACGGCCGGAAAAATGGGGTGTCCCTATTTCTCCTGAGGGTACTGTATAAAGGTCGTTATTCTACTCATCCTTGTTAATTCTTATTTTTATAAAATAAACTGATCAATTGTACATATTTTTTAACGAGTGATACACTTAAAGTGTGCGTGTTAGGCCAAAGTGGTAATCACTGCGGTATTGGTTAAAAAAAAAAAAAAGCCTTACCGAGTTGAAAGTTATGCCAAAAAAAAAAACTAGAAAGAAAGGTTATGACATGATTTGAATGGAGCGGTGTAAAAGGACTAAGTGTTTTTTCGGGGAAAAAGTATGCATCGACCGGGAATCGAACCCGGGCCGCCCGCGTGGCAGGCGAGCATTCTACCGTGACATTTACAAAAACAACATCATGGATTTTATAGTAGGTGAAAAAATTGTTAAAGTTATGCCCACCTCTGGAGTCAAACAGGGAGATCCCCTGAGCACGACAGCCTACAACCTCGCTAGTGAGCCACTTGTTCGAGCAGCAAAATCGGAGGAAAATTTTGGATACCCTATTTTTGCTCGTCAGCTTAAAGCAACGATATATGCTGATGATATTGCAGTGGTCTCAACTTCAGTGGAAGAGTTGCAGGTTGTTATTGACAGAATTTCATCCGCTGCTGCTGATCTGGGACTGGAATTCAATCCAAGGAAGTGCGCTTGTCTTGTTTTTATCAACGGCAAACCTCAAGAAGCAAACTTAACTGTGAATGGAAACCCCATTCACTGTTTGCGTCCTGAGGAGCAAGAAATGTACCTAGGCACTCCCATTGGAGCGAGACTCAGATTTAGGCCGCCTAATGAATTAGTCAAAAACCTTGACAAACTCTCAGCTTCCCTGTTAGCTCCATGGCAAAAACTTGAAATTTTTAGAAGTCACCTACTTCCCTCTCTCTCTCACCATCTCTCAACCGGTAGAGTGTTGAAAGATGTCCTCACTAATCTAGACACAGAATGCAGGAAATTTCTTGGCCACATCACCAATGTCCCAAACCAGGCTATCAAGTCGTTTTTCTACGCAGATCGTCGGGTTGGTGGGCTTGGCACTTGTAGCCTTTCCGACGATGCAGATGTCTGGACTATTGCTCGGGCAGTCCAGCTTCTCTCAAGTAAAGACGATGTGGTTAGAGGAATTTCCTGGTGCCAACTTCGCGACACCATCAGAAGAGGTTTTCGTGACAACGAAAACCCTCTTCCGATTGGTGAATACCTTTCTGGTTCCAACGAAGAAGGCCTTTACCGAATGCGGTATGGCTCTGGAGGCTCCAACCTCTGGTCCCTTGCGCGAGCAGCTGCCAGACGACAGGATGTTCGGATTGATGTATCCGGCGACGAGTCTATTTTAGTTATCGCCGATGACGTCTCCGTCCGTCCAGTCAAGGCAGTAAGGGGCCTCAGGAAGGCAATCCGTCAACGCCATACCCGAGACTTTCTAACAGCCCCTCACCAAGGAAAGGTGGCTGAAGCACTCAATTTAGACACATCTTCCAAAGACATGTCAAAACTCATCTCATGTAACACCCAACTCTCAAACAGTGACTGGAAGTTCCTCCATCGTTCTCGGCTTGACCTCCTTCCTCTTGTTGGTTATCCTTGGAGTGGATTGGGGGACAAGTTGTGTCGACATTGTCACAGGGAAAATGAGAATGGTTTTCATGTCTTGAATCATTGCATAATGAACCTTACTCTCTCCACAAAACGGCATGATTCCATTTTACAACTTCTTGAGAAACTTTTAAAAAATCATGGCCTTTCCCCAACCATCAATAGGGCTGCTCCTGGACAACGTTTACGTCCCGACGTTGAACTTTTGATCTCTGGTTCTCGGGTCCTGATTGATGTTAACGTACCCTACGATAACGTAGGAAACCTAGAAATTGCTTTCAATCGAAAAGTAACCAAGTACATGACCCTTGGTAACATCCTTCCCTTGGTGGTGGGTTCCCTTGGTTCCTGGCACCCAAGGAACGACGAAATCCGTTCCTTGCTTGGGATCGATGGTCGTACTTGGGGACTTTTCCGAAAGAAGGCAAGACTAGCAGCAATCCAGGGCTCAATGGCCATCATCTACGATCACATCGGAGGACGAGAAACGGACATCCAAGCATCAGAATTCCCAACAAGGATCCATGAAGCGAACCAAAGCAACCTGGGTGAGTAAAACAAAAATTTATTACTTTATCTTTCCTCCATTTTTTTTCTTCCCTTTTTTCATGTTTTCATGTTTTTTTCCCCTTTAATTTTAAGCCAATTTCCCCCATTCCATTATCTAATTTTTTTTCTTTCTTTTTATTTATGTACTTTCCGTTATTTGCCATTGTTTTTTGGTTCTTTTATTGTCAAACTTCCTATTTTTATCCAGTTCATTATTTTCAATGTTTCCATGCATAATTTCCAAGCCTTAAATGTAATGTCACCAAGTGTTAAATTTTTTTTTAATTGATTGCATAATTTTTGTGTATTCCTAAAAAAATTTCACATTCTCATGCTATTTTTCCTATCAATCTTCTTCTTCTACCGTGTTTGTCAATTTTGTTTTGATATTGTATTCATTCATCATGTTTTGCTACCATTCATAAAATGTTAACAGCCCCAAGCTATTGTTACTGTATTCGCAAAATGTAAACACCCTCAAGCCATACATGTTTCCTCCCCTTTGGAGAACAATAAACACCGAATACCACTGAACCATCGATGCTTATTTAGTGATTTTAAAATCTTTGTGCAGCTCCAGCGGTTTAAATAACGTTTTCCTCGCAATCAAATGGTCGATTTGGTAAGATAAATAAAACAAGACTGTATAGGTGAAGCCTATTCCAACCCATGATCTAAATTTTTGCATGCGCAGAAAAGTTTCAACCCTGGCAACCCTGTTTGTGAAGGATTTCATAAAGACGGGGAATAGAGCTATAACAACAAGAAAAGAAAGATTGCGTGAAAAAAAGTGTGATTACGCCATGTCCGTCGAGCCGGAGTTGAACCAGCGACCTATGGATTCCTACATTCCTCTACAGTCCACCGCTCTACCAACTGAGCTATCGACGGTCTGCTATGCTTATGTGTGCGTGTAATCAGTTGACGTAAAAATCCAAATAGAATCTGATTTATAATAATGCAATTATAAGAAAATGTGATTAAAATTTGATTCGATTACAGCATCAAGTATTCATGGGTCGCATGGCTTAGTTGGTTAAAGCGCCTGCCTAGTAAGCAGGAGATCGCGAGTTCGAATCTCGCTGTGACCTGTAATATTTTTATTTTTCTTTGGAATGTAAAAATGTAGAAATGAGATAGTCTACTTTTCAGAATGGTCTCGATAGCTTCAAAGGCTAATTGTTCGTCGCTCGCTTCGCTCGCTAGAACAATTTTCCATGCAATCAACTTTCTTCCTTCAAAGGAGTTGATCCCATTTGTCTACTTTGAAGAGTGATTCGATTAACTTTTGGTATAACTATTGGTATAAATTTAGATTGAAAAGAAATTGTTTGTACCTGAGAAGAAAATACGATGCCCTCTGGCAGAATTGAACTGTCGACCCCTAGTTTACAAGACTAGTGCTCTACCACTGAGCTAAGAAGGCCAATAAAAGTTATGCTGAAGCTACCATTTAAATACTTGTATTTTAGATACAATGAAAACAAAAAATCTAGCAGAGCGTAGTTTCGATCTACGGACCTCTGGGTTATGGGCCCAGCACGCTTCCGCTGCGCCACTCTGCTCACAAGTCTTTTAATATTTCATGGGATGATAACTCTATACATTGGGGATTATTCGTGTGTCCATGCTCTTTGTTTTCTAGACCACACTTTCCACTCGTGTGGAGTCTTGCCAGTTTGGGATTTATAAAAAAATAAACGCCCCTGGGTGGGCTCGAACCACCAGCCTTCCGGTTTCTTCCTTATAAACGGCATCTTATTTGGGTAACAGCCGAACGCGCTAGCCAATTGCGCCACAGAGGCTATATGTTGGGCGGGAAAAATAGAAGGCAATGTAAGCGTAAAATTTGTTGGGTAACAGTTTATTTGAAAATCTTTGGTCAATGTTACAAAATCAGCATTTAAGGGAACGTATATTCCCATATGGTCTAGTGGCTAGGATATCTGGCTTTCACCCAGGAGGCTCGGGTTCG
This sequence comes from Chydorus sphaericus, assembly GCA_030141595.1. Lineage (NCBI taxonomy): Eukaryota > Metazoa > Arthropoda > Branchiopoda > Diplostraca > Chydoridae > Chydorus > Chydorus sphaericus. The sequence continues at coordinate 3,074,255 of CM057926.1, read as the reverse complement.
ATTCCCGGTATGGGAAGCCAACATAGATATTTTGGACTGTTCCGTTCAGTTTTAAATTCATACAATCAGGAGGATGGAACCAAAATCAGAACTATAAAACAACTCTACCGCCCGATGAGGGACTTGAACCCTCGACCTCAGGATTAAAAGTCCCGCGCTCTACCAACTGAGCTAACCGGGCATCAGTCTAATTGTTTTCTTTCTTCAATTTTATTTATATGCATATTGTTACACTTTTTTTGTCAAAAGACTTTTATTGATTTAACATTTTAAATTTAAGAAATCAACCTCAAGAGAAGGCATTTTCTGAATATATAGACGTTTTCTTTCATTAAAAAAAAAATTCGTGATGATTGTATTTTATTCATCCATCACTGTGACAACCGGGGATGTAGCTCAGATGGTAGAGTATTCGCTTAGCATGCGAAGGGTACAGGGATCGATACCCTGCTTCTCCACGCATTAGTTTTTAGTCTTTAGAGTAGCATATGGCAGGCCATTCGTACGTATCCAGAGTTTTATTCTAGAAAACAGTAATCGAATTGAACTATTTTCGTTATTCAAATTCATAAACTCGAGAACTATTTGAAAAACCAAATCATTCAATTACTTGGATTGACTTTTGCACTCATTTCAAGGGCCTGTGGCGCAATGGATAACGCGTCTGCCTACGGTCAGATTCTCATGGAAAGCAGAAGATTCCAGGTTCGATCCCTGGTAGGCTCGATTATTTTGTTATACCAATAAATTATTATTTAAAAAAAAAATAGAAATGTGTTCAAAATATGAATTTGCGATGGCCGGGAATCGAACCCGGGTCGACTGCTTGGAAGGAAACCATGCTAACCTCTATACCACCATCGCTTGTTTTATATGAAAATCAGCTCGTTTTTACCGATATGTAACTCATAAAAGTTTATCCTCCGTTTTATTCGCCGATATTGCGATTACTAAATACATTCTTTAAACTATCCGGGTTGTATAATTTTACTGAAATTATGTTACAAGGCCGAAATAGCTCAGTTGGGAGAGCGTTAGACTGAAGATCTAAAGGTCCCTGGTTCGATCCCGGGTTTCGGCAAGAAAAAAATAATCACTTTTAGATTACTATTTAGGTTTTCAGTTCCTTCTTCAAGTAATCATATTTATTTCAAAGGCGATTTTATATTACATCTGAGCTATCTATCATATTAGCGGCCTGTTAGCTCAGTTGGTTAGAGCGCCGTGCTAATAACGCGGAGGTCATGAGTTCGATCCTCTTACGGGCCATTGTTTTTCAATTTCTCTTCCCTGTGTTGAAAAACATATTCCACAGCTCTAATTGAGAACAATTTTCACCTTTAGGAGACAATACCGTTTAAAGTGGCACAACTTGAGTGTTTTGTTGGAATCTTTAGTCATATTTAAGCAAGCTCTCTACTTCGTTTAATTCAATGTATTTATTAAGAAAATCAACATTATTTCCAAATTGTGATTTGAAAACAAATATTTAGCCTCCAATTTCCAATTGTGAAGATTTTTGGTTCTTTTTCCTGTTTATGTAGTACTTATTTTTCATTAGTATTTTAAGCCTAGTGAAAACACCAGGCCAGCCAAAAAATAGAGATTTAAACTCTGTGAGTATTCTCCTCCACGGAAATCTTTAGTAAAAGGCGAAAGATTTGTCCGTTGGTTGAAGGAAAACTAGAGTGATGAATGAAGGAACTTTGCCATCAACTTATCACAGACTGATTTCAGATTCACTGAGGTGACCAACTGTTTTTCCAATTTTTATACAAAGTCGAAACAATAGAAAAACTTCATTGGGGGTTCTTAGCCAATCCATGGCGTATAATGTCTGTAGTAAAATTCTCTTTGAATTTTTTAGGTAATCTGTCTCCCCTGAATATAAAACGAGTATCACTTAAATGGTAAATGCAAAAAGTATGGACGACAAAGTCTATAGAGAACTAGGTGTCCGTTCTCTGCCTTGGGTGGTGATAGTTTGCACCATTTTTTACTTGAGACTGGAAAAAGTATTGACAAATCAATCACGCCACATGTTATCTTACTTATTTAAATCAGGTCTTAAGAAAATGCGGGGGTTTACTGTATTATTTACTTTCGTGAATTGTTTATTTCTTAAAAAAAATAAAATAGCTGCAAGTCGTAAAAAACGATATATACTGTTTCCACCCAGGATCGAACTGAGGACCTTCAGCGTGTTAGGCCGACGTGATAACCACTACACTATGGAAACGCTGCCAAAGATTAGTTAGGTGTAATTTTAATTGCAAAAAGAATCTGTCTTGTATTGTTATTATCCAAACTTGTTATCGATTTGAACAGGGATTTCGTGGCGCAACGGCAGCGCGCCTGACTCCAGATCAGGAGGTTGCGTGTTCAAATCACGTCGAGATCACTTTACCTTTTACCTATAAAGGTCGTTATTCTACTCATCCTTGTTAATTCTTATTTTTATAAAATAAACTGATCAATTGTACATATTTTTTAACGAGTGATACACTTAAAGTGTGCGTGTTAGGCCAAAGTGGTAATCACTGCGGTATTGGTTAAAAAAAAAAAAAAAAAGCCTTACCGAGTTGAAAGTTATGCCAAAAAAAAAAAACTAGAAAGAAAGGTTATGACATGATTTGAATGGAGCGGTGTAAAAGGACTAAGTGTTTTTTCGGGGAAAAAGTATGCATCGACCGGGAATCGAACCCGGGCCGCCCGCGTGGCAGGCGAGCATTCTACCACTGAACCATCGATGCTTATTTAGTGATTTTAAAATCTTTGTGCAGCTCCAGCGGTTTAAATAACGTTTTCCTCGCAATCAAATGGTCGATTTGGTAAGATAAATAAAACAAGACTGTATAGGTGAAGCCTATTCCAACCCATGATCTAAATTTTTGCATGCGCAGAAAAGTTTCAACCCTGGCAACCCTGTTTGTGAAGGATTTCATAAAGACGGGGAATAGAGCTATAACAACAAGAAAAGAAAGATTGCGTGAAAAAAAGTGTGATTACGCCATGTCCGTCGAGCCAGAGTTGAACCAGCGACCTATGGATTCCTACATTCCTCTACAGTCCACCGCTCTACCAACTGAGCTATCGACGGTCTGCTATGCTTATGTGTGCGTGTAATCAGTTGACGTAAAAATCCAAATAGAATCTGATTTATAATAATGCAATTATAAGAAAATGTGATTAAAATTTGATTCGATTACAGCATCAAGTATTCATGGGTCGCATGGCTTAGTTGGTTAAAGCGCCTGCCTAGTAAGCAGGAGATCGCGAGTTCGAATCTCGCTGTGACCTGTAATATTTTTATTTTTCTTTGGAATGTAAAAATGTAGAAATGAGATAGTCTACTTTTCAGAATGGTCTCGATAGCTTCAAAGGCTAATTGTTCGTCGCTCGCTTCGCTCGCTAGAACAATTTTCCATGCAATCAACTTTCTTCCTTCAAAGGAGTTGATCCCATTTGTCTACTTTGAAGAGTGATTCGATTAACTTTTGGTATAACTATTGGTATAAATTTAGATTGAAAAGAAATTGTTTGTACCTGAGAAGAAAATACGATGCCCTCTGGCAGAATTGAACTGTCGACCCCTAGTTTACAAGACTAGTGCTCTACCACTGAGCTAAGAAGGCCAATAAAAGTTATGCTGAAGCTACCATTTAAATACTTGTATTTTAGATACAATGAAAACAAAAAATCTAGCAGAGCGTAGTTTCGATCTACGGACCTCTGGGTTATGGGCCCAGCACGCTTCCGCTGCGCCACTCTGCTCACAAGTCTTTTAATATTTCATGGGATGATAACTCTATACATTGGGGATTATTCGTGTGTCCATGCTCTTTGTTTTCTAGACCACACTTTCCACTCGTGTGGAGTCTTGCCAGTTTGGGATTTATAAAAAAATAAACGCCCCTGGGTGGGCTCGAACCACCAGCCTTCCGGTTTCTTCCTTATAAACGGCATCTTATTTGGGTAACAGCCGAACGCGCTAGCCAATTGCGCCACAGAGGCTATATGTTGGGCGGGAAAAATAGAAGGCAATGTAAGCGTAAAATTTGTTGGGTAACAGTTTATTTGAAAATCTTTGGTCAATGTTACAAAATCAGCATTTAAGGGAACGTATATTCCCATATGGTCTAGTGGCTAGGATACCTGGCTTTCACCCAGGAGGCTCGGGTTCGATTCCCGGTATGGGAAGCCAACATAGATATTTTGGACTGTTCCGTTCAGTTTTAAATTCATACAATCAGGAGGATGGAACCAAAATCAGAACTATAACACAACTCTACCGCCCGATGAGGGACTTGAACCCTCGACCTCAGGATTAAAAGTCCCGCGCTCTACCAACTGAGCTAACCGGGCATCAGTCTAATTCTTTTCTTTCTTCAATTTTATTTATATGCATATTGTTACACTTTTTTTGTCAAAAGACTTTTATTGATTTAACATTTTAAATTTAAGAAATCAACCTCAAGAGAAGGCATTTTCTGAATATATAGACGTTTTCTTTCGTTAAAAAAAAAATTCGTGATGATTGTATTTTATTCATCCATCACTGTGACAACCGGGGATGTAGCTCAGATGGTAGAGTATTCGCTTAGCATGCGAAGGGTACAGGGATCGATACCCTGCTTCTCTACGCATTAGTTTTTAGTCTTTAGAGTAGCATATGGCAGGCCATTCGTACGTATCCAGAGTTTTATTCTAGAAAACAGTAATCGAATTGAACTATTTTCGTTATTCAAATTCATAAACTCGAGAACTATTTGAAAAACCAAATCATTCAATTACTTGGATTGACTTTTGCACTCATTTCAAGGGCCTGTGGCGCAATGGATAACGCGTCTGCCTACGGTCAGATTCTCATGGAAAGCAGAAGATTCCAGGTTCGATCCCTGGTAGGCTCGATTATTTTGTTATACCAATAAATTATTATTTAAAAAAAAAATAGAAATGTGTTCAAAATATGAATTTGCGATGGCCGGGAATCGAACCCGGGTCGACTGCTTGGAAGGAAACCATGCTAACCTCTATACCACCATCGCTTGTTTTATATGAAAATCAGCTCGTTTTTACCGATATGTAACTCATAAAAGTTTATCCTCCGTTTTATTCGCCGATATTGCGATTACTAAATACATTCTTTAAACTATCCGGGTTGTATAATTTTACTGAAATTATGTTACAAGGCCGAAATAGCTCAGTTGGGAGAGCGTTAGACTGAAGATCTAAAGGTCCCTGGTTCGATCCCGGGTTTCGGCAAGAAAAAAATAATCACTTTTAGATTACTATTTAGGTTTTCAGTTCCTTCTTCAAGTAATCATATTTATTTCAAAGGCGATTTTATATTACATCTGAGCTATCTATCATATTAGCGGCCTGTTAGCTCAGTTGGTTAGAGCGCCGTGCTAATAACGCGGAGGTCATGAGTTCGATCCTCTTACGGGCCATTGTTTTTCAATTTCTCTTCCCTGTGTTGAAAAACATATTCCACAGCTCTAATTGAGAACAATTTTCACCTTTAGGAGACAATACCGTTTAAAGTGGCACAACTTGAGTGTTTTGCTGGAATCTTTAGTCATATTTAAGCAAGCTCTCTACTTCGTTTAATTCAATGTATTTATTAAGAAAATCAACATTATTTCCAAATTGTGATTTGAAAACAAATATTTAGCCTCCAATTTCCAATTGTGAAGATTTTTGGTTCTTTTTCCTGTTTATGTAGTACTTATTTTTCATTAGTATTTTAAGCCTAGTGAAAACACCAGGCCAGCCAAAAAATAGAGATTTAAACTCTGTGAGTATTCTCCTCCACGGAAATCTTTAGTAAAAGGCGAAAGATTTGTCCGTTGGTTGAAGGAAAACTAGAGTGATGAATGAAGGAACTTTGCCATCAACTTATCACAGACTGATTTCAGATTCACTGAGGTGACCAACTGTTTTTCCAATTTTTATACAAAGTCGAAACAATAGAAAAACTTCATTGGGGGTTCTTAGCCAATCCATGGCGTATAATGTCTGTAGTAAAATTCTCTTTGAATTTTTTAGGTAATCTGTCTCCCCTGAATATAAAACGAGTATCACTTAAATGGTAAATGCAAAAAGTATGGACGACAAAGTCTATAGAGAACTAGGTGTCCGTTCTCTGCCTTGGGTGGTGATAGTTTGCACCATTTTTTACTTGAGACTGGAAAAAGTATTGACAAATCAATCACGCCACATGTTATCTTACTTATTTAAATCAGGTCTTAAGAAAATGCGGGGGTTTACTGTATTATTTACTTTCGTGAATTGTTTATTTCTTAAAAAAATAAAATAGCTGCAAGTCGTAAAAAACGATATATACTGTTTCCACCCAGGATCGAACTGAGGACCTTCAGCGTGTTAGGCCGACGTGATAACCACTACACTATGGAAACGCTGCCAAAGATTAGTTAGGTGTAATTTTAATTGCAAAAAGAATCTGTCTTGTATTGTTATTATCCAAACTTGTTATCGATTTGAACAGGGATTTCGTGGCGCAACGGCAGCGCGCCTGACTCCAGATCAGGAGGTTGCGTGTTCAAATCACGTCGAGATCACTTTACCTTTTACCTATAAAGGTCGTTATTCTACTCATCCTTGTTAATTCTTATTTTTATAAAATAAACTGATCAATTGTACATATTTTTTAACGAGTGATACACTTAAAGTGTGCGTGTTAGGCCAAAGTGGTAATCACTGCGGTATTGGTTAAAAAAAAAAAAAAGCCTTACCGAGTTGAAAGTTATGCCAAAAAAAAAACTAGAAAGAAAGGTTATGACATGATTTGAATGGAGCGGTGTAAAAGGACTAAGTGTTTTTTCGGGGAAAAAGTATGCATCGACCGGGAATCGAACCCGGGCCGCCCGCGTGGCAGGCGAGCATTCTACCACTGAACCATCGATGCTTATTTAGTGATTTTAAAATCTTTGTGCAGCTCCAGCGGTTTAAATAACGTTTTCCTCGCAATCAAATGGTCGATTTGGTAAGATAAATAAAACAAGACTGTATAGGTGAAGCCTATTCCAACCCATGATCTAAATTTTTGCATGCGCAGAAAAGTTTCAACCCTGGCAACCCTGTTTGTGAAGGATTTCATAAAGACGGGGAATAGAGCTATAACAACAAGAAAAGAAAGATTGCGTGAAAAAAAGTGTGATTACGCCATGTCCGTCGAGCCAGAGTTGAACCAGCGACCTATGGATTCCTACATTCCTCTACAGTCCACCGCTCTACCAACTGAGCTATCGACGGTCTGCTATGCTTATGTGTGCGTGTAATCAGTTGACGTAAAAATCCAAATAGAATCTGATTTATAATAATGCAATTATAAGAAAATGTGATTAAAATTTGATTCGATTACAGCATCAAGTATTCATGGGTCGCATGGCTTAGTTGGTTAAAGCGCCTGCCTAGTAAGCAGGAGATCGCGAGTTCGAATCTCGCTGTGACCTGTAATATTTTTATTTTTCTTTGGAATGTAAAAATGTAGAAATGAGATAGTCTACTTTTCAGAATGGTCTCGATAGCTTCAAAGGCTAATTGTTCGTCGCTCGCTTCGCTCGCTAGAACAATTTTCCATGCAATCAACTTTCTTCCTTCAAAGGAGTTGATCCCATTTGTCTACTTTGAAGAGTGATTCGATTAACTTTTGGTATAACTATTGGTATAAATTTAGATTGAAAAGAAATTGTTTGTACCTGAGAAGAAAATACGATGCCCTCTGGCAGAATTGAACTGTCGACCCCTAGTTTACAAGACTAGTGCTCTACCACTGAGCTAAGAAGGCCAATAAAAGTTATGCTGAAGCTACCATTTAAATACTTGTATTTTAGATACAATGAAAACAAAAAATCTAGCAGAGCGTAGTTTCGATCTACGGACCTCTGGGTTATGGGCCCAGCACGCTTCCGCTGCGCCACTCTGCTCACAAGTCTTTTAATATTTCATGGGATGATAACTCTATACATTGGGGATTATTCGTGTGTCCATGCTCTTTGTTTTCTAGACCACACTTTCCACTCGTGTGGAGTCTTGCCAGTTTGGGATTTATAAAAAAATAAACGCCCCTGGGTGGGCTCGAACCACCAGCCTTCCGGTTTCTTCCTTATAAACGGCATCTTATTTGGGTAACAGCCGAACGCGCTAGCCAATTGCGCCACAGAGGCTATATGTTGGGCGGGAAAAATAGAAGGCAATGTAAGCGTAAAATTTGTTGGGTAACAGTTTATTTGAAAATCTTTGGTCAATGTTACAAAATCAGCATTTAAGAGAACGTATATTCCCATATGGTCTAGTGGCTAGGATACCTGGCTTTCACCCAGGAGGCTCGGGTTCGATTCCCGGTATGGGAAGCCAACATAGATATTTTGGACTGTTCCGTTCAGTTTTAAATTCATACAATCAGGAGGATGGAACCAAAATCAGAACTATAACACAACTCTACCGCCCGATGAGGGACTTGAACCCTCGACCTCAGGATTAAAAGTCCCGCGCTCTACCAACTGAGCTAACCGGGCATCAGTCTAATTCTTTTCTTTCTTCAATTTTATTTATATGCATATTGTTACACTTTTTTTGTCAAAAGACTTTTATTGATTTAACATTTTAAATTTAAGAAATCAACCTCAAGAGAAGGCATTTTCTGAATATATAGACGTTTTCTTTCAGTTAAAAAAAAAATTCGTGATGATTGTATTTTATTCATCCATCACTGTGACAACCGGGGATGTAGCTCAGATGGTAGAGTATTCGCTTAGCATGCGAAGGGTACAGGGATCGATACCCTGCTTCTCCACGCATTAGTTTTTAGTCTTTAGAGTAGCATATGGCAGGCCATTCGTACGTATCCAGAGTTTTATTCTAGAAAACAGTAATCGAATTGAACTATTTTCGTTATTCAAATTCATAAACTCGAGAACTATTTGAAAAACCAAATCATTCAATTACTTGGATTGACTTTTGCACTCATTTCAAGGGCCTGTGGCGCAATGGATAACGCGTCTGCCTACGGTCAGATTCTCATGGAAAGCAGAAGATTCCAGGTTCGATCCCTGGTAGGCTCGATTATTTTGTTATACCAATAAATTATTATTTAAAAAAAAATAGAAATGTGTTCAAAATATGAATTTGCGATGGCCGGGAATCGAACCCGGGTCGACTGCTTGGAAGGCAACCATGCTAACCTCTATACCACCATCGCTTGTTTTATATGAAAATCAGCTCGTTTTTACCGATATGTAACTCATAAAAGTTTATCCTCCGTTTTATTCGCCGATATTGCGATTACTAAATACATTCTTTAAACTATCCGGGTTGTATAATTTTACTGAAATTATGTTACAAGGCCGAAATAGCTCAGTTGGGAGAGCGTTAGACTGAAGATCTAAAGGTCCCTGGTTCGATCCCGGGTTTCGGCAAGAAAAAAATAATCACTTTTAGATTACTATTTAGGTTTTCAGTTCCTTCTTCAAGTAATCATATTTATTTCAAAGGCGATTTTATATTACATCTGAGCTATCTATCATATTAGCGGCCTGTTAGCTCAGTTGGTTAGAGCGCCGTGCTAATAACGCGGAGGTCATGAGTTCGATCCTCTTACGGGCCATTGTTTTTCAATTTCTCTTCCCTGTGTTGAAAAACATATTCCACAGCTCTAATTGAGAACAATTTTCACCTTTAGGAGACAATACCGTTTAAAGTGGCACAACTTGAGTGTTTTGCTGGAATCTTTAGTCATATTTAAGCAAGCTCTCTACTTCGTTTAATTCAATGTATTTATTAAGAAAATCAACATTATTTCCAAATTGTGATTTGAAAACAAATATTTAGCCTCCAATTTCCAATTGTGAAGATTTTTGGTTCTTTTTCCTGTTTATGTAGTACTTATTTTTCATTAGTATTTTAAGCCTAGTGAAAACACCAGGCCAGCCAAAAAATAGAGATTTAAACTCTGTGAGTATTCTCCTCCACGGAAATCTTTAGTAAAAGGCGAAAGATTTGTCCGTTGGTTGAAGGAAAACTAGAGTGATGAATGAAGGAACTTTGCCATCAACTTATCACAGACTGATTTCAGATTCACTGAGGTGACCAACTGTTTTTCCAATTTTTATACAAAGTCGAAACAATAGAAAAACTTCATTGGGGGTTCTTAGCCAATCCATGGCGTATAATGTCTGTAGTAAAATTCTCTTTGAATTTTTTAGGTAATCTGTCTCCCCTGAATATAAAACGAGTATCACTTAAATGGTAAATGCAAAAAGTATGGACGACAAAGTCTATAGAGAACTAGGTGTCCGTTCTCTGCCTTGGGTGGTGATAGTTTGCACCATTTTTTACTTGAGACTGGAAAAAGTATTGACAAATCAATCACGCCACATGTTATCTTACTTATTTAAATCAGGTCTTAAGAAAATGCGGGGGTTTACTGTATTATTTACTTTCGTGAATTGTTTATTTCTTAAAAAAATAAAATAGCTGCAAGTCGTAAAAAACGATATATACTGTTTCCACCCAGGATCGAACTGAGGACCTTCAGCGTGTTAGGCCGACGTGATAACCACTACACTATGGAAACGCTGCCAAAGATTAGTTAGGTGTAATTTTAATTGCAAAAAGAATCTGTCTTGTATTGTTATTATCCAAACTTGTTATCGATTTGAACAGGGATTTCGTGGCGCAACGGCAGCGCGCCTGACTCCAGATCAGGAGGTTGCGTGTTCAAATCACGTCGAGATCACTTTACCTTTTACCTATAAAGGTCGTTATTCTACTCATCCTTGTTAATTCTTATTTTTATAAAATAAACTGATCAATTGTACATATTTTTTAACGAGTGATACACTTAAAGTGTGCGTGTTAGGCCAAAGTGGTAATCACTGCGGTATTGGTTAAAAAAAAAAAAAAAGCCTTACCGAGTTGAAAGTTATGCCAAAAAAAAAAAACTAGAAAGAAAGGTTATGACATGATTTGAATGGAGCGGTGTAAAAGGACTAAGTGTTTTTTCGGGGAAAAAGTATGCATCGACCGGGAATCGAACCCGGGCCGCCCGCGTGGCAGGCGAGCATTCTACCACTGAACCATCGATGCTTATTTAGTGATTTTAAAATCTTTGTGCAGCTCCAGCGGTTTAAATAACGTTTTCCTCGCAATCAAATGGTCGATTTGGTAAGATAAATAAAACAAGACTGTATAGGTGAAGCCTATTCCAACCCATGATCTAAATTTTTGCATGCGCAGAAAAGTTTCAACCCTGGCAACCCTGTTTGTGAAGGATTTCATAAAGACGGGGAATAGAGCTATAACAACAAGAAAAGAAAGATTGCGTGAAAAAAAGTGTGATTACGCCATGTCCGTCGAGCCAGAGTTGAACCAGCGACCTATGGATTCCTACATTCCTCTACAGTCCACCGCTCTACCAACTGAGCTATCGACGGTCTGCTATGCTTATGTGTGCGTGTAATCAGTTGACGTAAAAATCCAAATAGAATCTGATTTATAATAATGCAATTATAAGAAAATGTGATTAAAATTTGATTCGATTACAGCATCAAGTATTCATGGGTCGCATGGCTTAGTTGGTTAAAGCGCCTGCCTAGTAAGCAGGAGATCGCGAGTTCGAATCTCGCTGTGACCTGTAATATTTTTATTTTTCTTTGGAATGTAAAAATGTAGAAATGAGATAGTCTACTTTTCAGAATGGTCTCGATAGCTTCAAAGGCTAATTGTTCGTCGCTCGCTTCGCTCGCTAGAACAATTTTCCATGCAATCAACTTTCTTCCTTCAAAGGAGTTGATCCCATTTGTCTACTTTGAAGAGTGATTCGATTAACTTTTGGTATAACTATTGGTATAAATTTAGATTGAAAAGAAATTGTTTGTACCTGAGAAGAAAATACGATGCCCTCTGGCAGAATTGAACTGTCGACCCCTAGTTTACAAGACTAGTGCTCTACCACTGAGCTAAGAAGGCCAATAAAAGTTATGCTGAAGCTACCATTTAAATACTTGTATTTTAGATACAATGAAAACAAAAAATCTAGCAGAGCGTAGTTTCGATCTACGGACCTCTGGGTTATGGGCCCAGCACGCTTCCGCTGCGCCACTCTGCTCACAAGTCTTTTGATATTTCATGGGATGATAACTCTATACATTGGGGATTATTCGTGTGTCCATGCTCTTTGTTTTCTAGACCACACTTTCCACTCGTGTGGAGTCTTGCCAGTTTGGGATTTATAAAAAAATAAACGCCCCTGGGTGGGCTCGAACCACCAGCCTTCCGGTTTCTTCCTTATAAACGGCATCTTATTTGGGTAACAGCCGAACGCGCTAGCCAATTGCGCCACAGAGGCTATATGTTGGGCGGGAAAAATAGAAGGCAATGTAAGCGTAAAATTTGTTGGGTAACAGTTTATTTGAAAATCTTTGGTCAATGTTACAAAATCAGCATTTAAGGGAACGTATATTCCCATATGGTCTAGTGGCTAGGATACCTGGCTTTCACCCAGGAGGCTCGGGTTCGATTCCCGGTATGGGAAGCCAACATAGATATTTTGGACTGTTCCGTTCAGTTTTAAATTCATACAATCAGGAGGATGGAACCAAAATCAGAACTATAACACAACTCTACCGCCCGATGAGGGACTTGAACCCTCGACCTCAGGATTAAAAGTCCCGCGCTCTACCAACTGAGCTAACCGGGCATCAGTCTAATTCTTTTCTTTCTTCAATTTTATTTATATGCATATTGTTACACTTTTTTTGTCAAAAGACTTTTATTGATTTAACATTTTAAATTTAAGAAATCAACCTCAAGAGAAGGCATTTTCTGAATATATAGACGTTTTCTTTCATTAAAAAAAAAATTCGTGATGATTGTATTTTATTCATCCATCACTGTGACAACCGGGGATGTAGCTCACATGGTAGAGTATTCGCTTAGCATGCGAAGGGTACAGGGATCGATACCCTGCTTCTCCACGCATTAGTTTTTAGTCTTTAGAGTAGCATATGGCAGGCCATTCGTACGTATCCAGAGTTTTATTCTAGAAAACAGTAATCGAATTGAACTATTTTCGTTATTCAAATTCATAAACTCGAGAACTATTTGAAAAACCAAATCATTCAATTACTTGGATTGACTTCTGCACTCATTTCAAGGGCCTGTGGCGCAATGGATAACGCGTCTGCCTACGGTCAGATTCTCATGGAAAGCAGAAGATTCCAGGTTCGATCCCTGGTAGGCTCGATTATTTTGTTATACCAATAAATTATTATTTAAAAAAAAATAGAAATGTGTTCAAAATATGAATTTGCGATGGCCGGGAATCGAACCCGGGTCGACTGCTTGGAAGGCAACCATGCTAACCTCTATACCACCATCGCTTGTTTTATATGAAAATCAGCTCGTTTTTACCGATATGTAACTCATAAAAGTTTATCCTCCGTTTTATTCGCCGATATTGCGATTACTAAATACATTCTTTAAACTATCCGGGTTGTATAATTTTACTGAAATTATGTTACAAGGCCGAAATAGCTCAGTTGGGAGAGCGTTAGACTGAAGATCTAAAGGTCCCTGGTTCGATCCCGGGTTTCGGCAAGAAAAAAATAATCACTTTTAGATTACTATTTAGGTTTTCAGTTCCTTCTTCAAGTAATCATATTTATTTCAAAGGCGATTTTATATTACATCTGAGCTATCTATCATATTAGCGGCCTGTTAGCTCAGTTGGTTAGAGCGCCGTGCTAATAACGCGGAGGTCATGAGTTCGATCCTCTTACGGGCCATTGTTTTTCAATTTCTCTTCCCTGTGTTGAAAAACATATTCCACAGCTCTAATTGAGAACAATTTTCACCTTTAGGAGACAATACCGTTTAAAGTGGCACAACTTGAGTGTTTTGCTGGAATCTTTAGTCATATTTAAGCAAGCTCTCTACTTCGTTTAATTCAATGTATTTATTAAGAAAATCAACATTATTTCCAAATTGTGATTTGAAAACAAATATTTAGCCTCCAATTTCCAATTGTGAAGATTTTTGGTTCTTTTTCCTGTTTATGTAGTACTTATTTTTCATTAGTATTTTAAGCCTAGTGAAAACACCAGGCCAGCCAAAAAATAGAGATTTAAACTCTGTGAGTATTCTCCTCCACGGAAATCTTTAGTAAAAGGCGAAAGATTTGTCCGTTGGTTGAAGGAAAACTAGAGTGATGAATGAAGGAACTTTGCCATCAACTTATCACAGACTGATTTCAGATTCACTGAGGTGACCAACTGTTTTTCCAATTTTTATACAAAGTCGAAACAATAGAAAAACTTCATTGGGGGTTCTTAGCCAATCCATGGCGTATAATGTCTGTAGTAAAATTCTCTTTGAATTTTTTAGGTAATCTGTCTCCCCTGAATATAAAACGAGTATCACTTAAATGGTAAATGCAAAAAGTATGGACGACAAAGTCTATAGAGAACTAGGTGTCCGTTCTCTGCCTTGGGTGGTGATAGTTTGCACCATTTTTTACTTGAGACTGGAAAAAGTATTGACAAATCAATCACGCCACATGTTATCTTACTTATTTAAATCAGGTCTTAAGAAAATGCGGGGGTTTACTGTATTATTTACTTTCGTGAATTGTTTATTTCTTTAAAAAAATAAAATAGCTGCAAGTCGTAAAAAACGATATATACTGTTTCCACCCAGGATCGAACTGAGGACCTTCAGCGTGTTAGGCCGACGTGATAACCACTACACTATGGAAACGCTGCCAAAGATTAGTTAGGTGTAATTTTAATTGCAAAAAGAATCTGTCTTGTATTGTTATTATCCAAACTTGTTATCGATTTGAACAGGGATTTCGTGGCGCAACGACAGCGCGCCTGACTCCAGATCAGGAGGTTGCGTGTTCAAATCACGTCGAGATCACTTTACCTTTTACCTATAAAGGTCGTTATTCTACTCATCCTTGTTAATTCTTATTTTTATAAAATAAACTGATCAATTGTACATATTTTTTAACGAGTGATACACTTAAAGTGTGCGTGTTAGGCCAAAGTGGTAATCACTGCGGTATTGGTTTAAAAAAAAAAAAAGCCTTACCGAGTTGAAAGTTATGCCAAAAAAAAAAACTAGAAAGAAAGGTTATGACATGATTTGAATGGAGCGGTGTAAAAGGACTAAGTGTTTTTTAGGGGAAAAAGTATGCATCGACCGGGAATCGAACCCGGGCCGCCCGCGTGGCAGGCGAGCATTCTACCACTGAACCATCGATGCTTATTTAGTGATTTTAAAATCTTTGTGCAGCTCCAGCGGTTTAAATAACGTTTTCCTCGCAATCAAATGGTCGATTTGGTAAGATAAATAAAACAAGACTGTATAGGTGAAGCCTATTCCAACCCATGATCTAAATTTTTGCATGCGCAGAAAAGTTTCAACCCTGGCAACCCTGTTTGTGAAGGATTTCATAAAGACGGGGAATAGAGCTATAACAACAAGAAAAGAAAGATTGCGTGAAAAAAAGTGTGATTACGCCATGTCCGTCGAGCCGGAGTTGAACCAGCGACCTATGGATTCCTACATTCCTCTACAGTCCACCGCTCTACCAACTGAGCTATCGACGGTCTGCTATGCTTATGTGTGCGTGTAATCAGTTGACGTAAAAATCCAAATAGAATCTGATTTATAATAATGCAATTATAAGAAAATGTGATTAAAATTTGATTCGATTACAGCATCAAGTATTCATGGGTCGCATGGCTTAGTTGGTTAAAGCGCCTGCCTAGTAAGCAGGAGATCGCGAGTTCGAATCTCGCTGTGACCTGTAATATTTTTATTTTTCTTTGGAATGTAAAAATGTAGAAATGAGATAGTCTACTTTTCAGAATGGTCTCGATAGCTTCAAAGGCTAATTGTTCGTCGCTCGCTTCGCTCGCTAGAACAATTTTCCATGCAATCAACTTTCTTCCTTCAAAGGAGTTGATCCCATTTGTCTACTTTGAAGAGTGATTCGATTAACTTTTGGTATAACTATTGGTATAAATTTAGATTGAAAAGAAATTGTTTGTACCTGAGAAGAAAATACGATGCCCTCTGGCAGAATTGAACTGTCGACCCCTAGTTTACAAGACTAGTGCTCTACCACTGAGCTAAGAAGGCCAATAAAAGTTATGCTGAAGCTACCATTTAAATACTTGTATTTTAGATACAATGAAAACAAAAAATCTAGCAGAGCGTAGTTTCGATCTACGGACCTCTGGGTTATGGGCCCAGCACGCTTCCGCTGCGCCACTCTGCTCACAAGTCTTTTAATATTTCATGGGATGATAACTCTATACATTGGGGATTATTCGTGTGTCCATGCTCTTTGTTTTCTAGACCACACTTTCCACTCGTGTGGAGTCTTGCCAGTTTGGGATTTATAAAAAAATAAACGCCCCTGGGTGGGCTCGAACCACCAGCCTTCCGGTTTCTTCCTTATAAACGGCATCTTATTTGGGTAACAGCCGAACGCGCTAGCCAATTGCGCCACAGAGGCTATATGTTGGGCGGGAAAAATAGAAGGCAATGTAAGCGTAAAATTTGTTGGGTAACAGTTTATTTGAAAATCTTTGGTCAATGTTACAAAATCAGCATTTAAGGGAACGTATATTCCCATATGGTCTAGTGGCTAGGATACCTGGCTTTCACCCAGGAGGCTCGGGTTCGATTCCCGGTATGGGAAGCCAACATAGATATTTTGGACTGTTCCGTTCAGTTTTAAATTCATACAATCAGGAGGATGGAACCAAAATCAGAACTATAACACAACTCTACCGCCCGATGAGGGACTTGAACCCTCGACCTCAGGATTAAAAGTCCCGCGCTCTACCAACTGAGCTAACCGGGCATCAGTCTAATTCTTTTCTTTCTTCAATTTTATTTATATGCATATTGTTACACTTTTTTTGTCAAAAGACTTTTATTGATTTAACATTTTAAATTTAAGAAATCAACCTCAAGAGAAGGCATTTTCTGAATATATAGACGTTTTCTTTCATTAAAAAAAAAATTCGTGATGATTGTATTTTATTCATCCATCACTGTGACAACCGGGGATGTAGCTCAGATGGTAGAGTATTCGCTTAGCATGCGAAGGGTACAGGGATCGATACCCTGCTTCTCCACGCATTAGTTTTTAGTCTTTAGAGTAGCATATGGCAGGCCATTCGTACGTATCCAGAGTTTTATTCTAGAAAACAGTAATCGAATTGAACTATTTTCGTTATTCAAATTCATAAACTCGAGAACTATTTGAAAAACCAAATCATTCAATTACTTGGATTGACTTCTGCACTCATTTCAAGGGCCTGTGGCGCAATGGATAACGCGTCTGCCTACGGTCAGATTCTCATGGAAAGCAGAAGATTCCAGGTTCGATCCCTGGTAGGCTCGATTATTTTGTTATACCAATAAATTATTATTTAAAAAAAAATAGAAATGTGTTCAAAATATGAATTTGCGATGGCCGGGAATCGAACCCGGGTCGACTGCTTGGAAGGCAACCATGCTAACCTCTATACCACCATCGCTTGTTTTATATGAAAATCAGCTCGTTTTTACCGATATGTAACTCATAAAAGTTTATCCTCCGTTTTATTCGCCGATATTGCGATTACTAAATACATTCTTTAAACTATCCGGGTTGTATAATTTTACTGAAATTATGTTACAAGGCCGAAATAGCTCAGTTGGGAGAGCGTTAGACTGAAGATCTAAAGGTCCCTGGTTCGATCCCGGGTTTCGGCAAGAAAAAAATAATCACTTTTAGATTACTATTTAGGTTTTCAGTTCCTTCTTCAAGTAATCATATTTATTTCAAAGGCGATTTTATATTACATCTGAGCTATCTATCATATTAGCGGCCTGTTAGCTCAGTTGGTTAGAGCGCCGTGCTAATAACGCGGAGGTCATGAGTTCGATCCTCTTACGGGCCATTGTTTTTCAATTTCTCTTCCCTGTGTTGAAAAACATATTCCACAGCTCTAATTGAGAACAATTTTCACCTTTAGGAGACAATACCGTTTAAAGTGGCACAACTTGAGTGTTTTGCTGGAATCTTTAGTCATATTTAAGCAAGCTCTCTACTTCGTTTAATTCAATGTATTTATTAAGAAAATCAACATTATTTCCAAATTGTGATTTGAAAACAAATATTTAGCCTCCAATTTCCAATTGTGAAGATTTTTGGTTCTTTTTCCTGTTTATGTAGTACTTATTTTTCATTAGTATTTTAAGCCTAGTGAAAACACCAGGCCAGCCAAAAAATAGAGATTTAAACTCTGTGAGTATTCTCCTCCACGGAAATCTTTAGTAAAAGGCGAAAGATTTGTCCGTTGGTTGAAGGAAAACTAGAGTGATGAATGAAGGAACTTTGCCATCAACTTATCACAGACTGATTTCAGATTCACTGAGGTGACCAACTGTTTTTCCAATTTTTATACAAAGTCGAAACAATAGAAAAACTTCATTGGGGGTTCTTAGCCAATCCATGGCGTATAATGTCTGTAGTAAAATTCTCTTTGAATTTTTTAGGTAATCTGTCTCCCCTGAATATAAAACGAGTATCACTTAAATGGTAAATGCAAAAAGTATGGACGACAAAGTCTATAGAGAACTAGGTGTCCGTTCTCTGCCTTGGGTGGTGATAGTTTGCACCATTTTTTACTTGAGACTGGAAAAAGTATTGACAAATCAATCACGCCACATGTTATCTTACTTATTTAAATCAGGTCTTAAGAAAATGCGGGGGTTTACTGTATTATTTACTTTCGTGAATTGTTTATTTCTTAAAAAAAATAAAATAGCTGCAAGTCGTAAAAAACGATATATACTGTTTCCACCCAGGATCGAACTGAGGACCTTCAGCGTGTTAGGCCGACGTGATAACCACTACACTATGGAAACGCTGCCAAAGATTAGTTAGGTGTAATTTTAATTGCAAAAAGAATCTGTCTTGTATTGTTATTATCCAAACTTGTTATCGATTTGAACAGGGATTTCGTGGCGCAACGGCAGCGCGCCTGACTCCAGATCAGGAGGTTGCGTGTTCAAATCACGTCGAGATCACTTTACCTTTTACCTATAAAGGTCGTTATTCTAAAAAAAGCCTTACCGAGTTGAAAGTTATGCCAAAAAAAAAAAACTAGAAAGAAAGGTTATGACATGATTTGAATGGAGCGGTGTAAAAGGACTAAGTGTTTTTTAGGGGAAAAAGTATGCATCGACCGGGAATCGAACCCGGGCCGCCCGCGTGGCAGGCGAGCATTCTACCGGGGTTGTGAGGAATGACTCCGGGTCCCCATGGCTCAAGCACTTCAACCATCTGCTAAGGTTTTTCCTCGCAATGGAGTCATTCGAATCTCACTTCCAACAGCCACAAGCCTTTGTTGTGGCTTCAAACGATGTCAGGGGGTAAAAGGTTGTGGACCTTGGACTGGGGAGCAGCGGCACTTACAAGCCTCGCGACACATTGAAGCTTGTCACACATCACCTGAATGGCGATCATTCGAAACTATTTACTTTTGTTCGAAATGCAAGGAAGAGTTTACTAGCTACGCATCAGGTGGTCGCCATTTTAGGAGATGCAAAGCCATCAACCAAAGTCTTCGCCTCTCACTTGATCGAACCTTAGGGGCGTCACTTGACGAGACAAGGAATATTACTATTGACTCGTTGGCTGAAGTTGGTGTCGCCTTTGCACCCACAGAAATTGATGGTGACAAGCTAATATTAGTGTACCCAGGTGTTCCAAGTCGATGCTCTCAATGTCCATCGGTCTACCGATCAACTGGCTGCCATGTCATGCAGTCGATGTTTCGTCATATGGAGGTATCACACGGATTGAGAGGACTTAGGAGATGGTGGAAATGCTCAGAGTGCGATTATTCAGCAGATGGCCACAAGCTCAATGCTCATTTTAAGAAAAACCATCCTGGGGTTGTGCAGCAGCCCCTGGATGCATCAAATCAGCATGAAACCATCTCCCAAAACCAAACGCCTGCTGCAAGACAATCCTCGGCATCATCAACCAGTTCCGATGATACCTCCTCGTCCCAACATTCTGCAAGGCATGGTACTCCAGTTGTTCATGCATCCCAGCAAACTCCTCCACCAGCCACTAACTTAATTTTAGGAAATTCACCCACAATCGAAGATCAGGAGAGTGAAACGAGTATGAATGAAACGAGTAGAAGTTTGTCAGTTTTTTCACTACCTAATCATGAAGATGGGTGGCTTTATACTCTCCCTCCTCTAGCAGCTTCCTCACAGTCATTCCACTCAACACCCCCACCTTCTCCAACCTTGTTTCCTGAACCTGACGCTCCCACCCAACAAGACGGACTACAGATAGAGAACCAAAGATTTGAGGAGGCAGAGAAAAGTTTTTTTCAACTCTGGGCCCCATTTTTTACTGCTTGCGAATCGCTTGTCGACCTTTCTAATGTTCTTGAACGATGTTGTGTAGATTGGTTGAGTAGGGCGAGAGCATTAGACAAAAACAACGAGAAGCCAAAGGGGAAAAAATCAGAAGGGCATAACAGGAGCACTCGCCGTACTCAATCAAGACAAATGCAAAGAGCAAGGAAGAAAAAAAGTCGACAAGATGAAGCAAAAAGAATCCAAAGGTTGTTTTATATCTATCCTAAAAGAGCAGTCCGCGAAGTGCTGGGTGAGCGCTCTCCCCCATATTCTGGTACTTTTGAATCGGCTGAGAACTTTTTAAAAACAACTTACGAGAACCAGCAGGTTTCAGAGGACCAGAGTGGAAGAGCGCGAGCACTTTATGATACCTGTCAGTGGGCAATGCCTGACGAGGATCAATCAGCTTTATTAAATCGACCACCATCAAAGGATGAGATCGAGGTCAAGCTCAGAAAAGCTGTGAACACGGCTCCTGGGGCTGACGGCTTAGAATATCGGCATTTAAGGGCTCTTGATCCTCAAGGACTTCTCTTGGAAAAAATTTATGAGGCAGTGTGGAGATTGGGTATCCCGGATTCTTGGAGGAGTTGTCGCACCATCCCTATATATAAAAAAGGTTCGACCGATGACTTCTCTAATTTCCGACCAATATCTTTAATCTCCACCACTTACAAAATTTTTTCCTCTGTTTTAAACCAACGCCTTTGCCTTGTTGCCTCAAACCTTGGTTGGCTTTCCCCCGAACAAAAAGGATTTCTCCCAGGAGTTCATGGAATCCAAGAGCATACCCATGTACTTCAAACAGCTGTAGAAGAGGCAAAAACAAAACGTAAAGGCCTGGCTATTGCTTGGATGGACATGAGGAATGCTTTTGGCTCTATTCCTCACCCTTCTCTCTCCGAGTTATTTGAATCCCTCCCAATCCCTGGAACTTTTAGAAATATTTTACATGATATTTACAAAAACAATGTCATGGATTTTTTAGTTGGGGAAAAAATAGTTAAAATAATGCCTACCTCTGGAATAAAGCAAGGTGATCCCCTCAGTGGAACAGTCTACAACATCGCTGGAGAGCCACTTATTCGAGCAGCAAAGTCAAGGGAAAACTTTGGTTACCCTATTTTTGCTCGTCAACTTAAAGCTACAATCTATGCTGATGATATTGCAGTGGTCTCCTCTTCAGTGAAAGAATTGCAGACTGTTGTTGACCTTATTTCCTCAGCTGCTTCTGACCTTGGCCTCGCCTTCAACTCAAGGAAGTGTGCTTGTCTTGTTTTTATCAACGGTAAACCTCAGGAAGCAAACATAACTGTTGATGGAAGCCCCATTCACTGTTTGCGGCCTGAGGAGCAAGAAATCTACCTTGGCACTCCAATTGGAGCAAACCTTAGATTTCGGCCTCCAAATGAATTGGTAAAAAATCTCGACAAACTCTCTTCTTCCCTGTTGGCTCCATGGCAGAAGCTTGAAATTTTTAGAAGTCACCTTCTTCCTTCTCTCTCTCACCATCTCTCAACGGGTAGAGTACTTAAGGATGTCCTCACAAACTTAGACACAGAATGCAGGAAATTTCTCGGCCACATCACCAATGTCCCCAACCAAGCTATCAAGTCGTTTTTTTTACGCTGATCGTCGGGTGGGTGGGCTCGGAACTTGCAGCCTTTCAGACGATGCCGATGTCTGGACTATTGCTCGAGCAGTCCAGCTCCTTTCAAGCAAAGATGATGTGGTTCGGGGGATTTCCTGGTGCCAACTTCGTGACACTATCAGAAGAGGGTTTCGTGACAACGAAAACCCTCTCCCGATCGGTGAATACCTCTCTGGTTCCAACGAAGAAGGCCTTTACCGAATGCGGTATGGCACTGGAGGATCCAACCTCTGGTCCCTTGCGCGAGCAGCTGCCAGGCGACAGGATGTACGGATTGATGTATCCGGCGACGAGTCAATTTTAGTTATCGCCGATGACGTCTCCGTCCGTCCCGTCAAGGCAGTAAGGGGCCTTAGGAAGGCAATTCGCCAACGCCATACCCAAGACTTTTTAACAGCCCCTCACCAAGGAAAGATTGCTGAAGCCCTTGATTTAGACAAATCCTCCAAAGACATGGCAAAGATGCTCTCGTGTCATACTCAACTCTCACACAGTGACTGGAAGTATCTCCATCGTTCACGGCTTGACCTCCTTCCTCTTGTTGGTTATCCTTGGAGTGGAATGGGGGACAAGTTGTGTCGACATTGCCATAGAGAAAATGAGAATGGGTTTCATGTCTTGAACCATTGTATTATGAACTTAGCATTATCCACCAAACGACATGATTCCATTCTTCAACTACTCGAAAAACTTCTTAAGAATCATGGCCTTTCCCCAACCATCAATAGAGCTCTTTCTGGACAACGTTTACGCCCCGATGTTGAACTGTTGATCTCTGGTTCTAGGGTCCTGATTGATGTTACCGTACCCTACGATAACGTAGGGAACCTGGAAATTGCTTTCAATCGAAAAGTAACCAAGTACATGACCCTTGGTAACATCCTTCCCTTGGTTGTGGGTTCCCTTGGTTCCTGGCACCCAAGGAACGATGACATCCGTTCCTTGCTTGGGATTGATGGTCGTACTTGGGGACTTTTTAGAAAGAAGGCAAGACTAGCAGCAATCCAGGGCTCAATGGCCATTGTTCACGATCACATTGGAGGGCGAGAAACGGACATCCATGAAGAAGAATTCCCAACGAGGATCCATGAAGCTAACCAAATCAACCTGGGTGAGTAAAAAAAAAAATCATTCCTTTAATTTTTTCCCCCATTTTTTTTCTTTCTTCCCCTTTTTCATATTTTTCTCTTTAATTTTCAGTTCATTTCTCCCATTTCATTTCCTGTTGTTGTTTTTTTTTCTTGGCCCTAATGTATTTTAAGTTATCTGCAACTATTTTTTGTGTTCTTTTAATTTCAAACTTCTTATCAATCTTCTATACATTATCCTCATTGTTTCTATGCACAATTTACTTTAATTCAATGTCATAAGTGTCATAATGTCATAAGTGTTTTCATTTTTTAATTATCATAATTTGTGTGTATCCCTTCAAATTCTTAAGCTATTTTTTCTATCAATTTATTTCTTCCACTGCATTTGTCAATTTTGTTTTGCTACTGTATTTACTCATCATGTTTTGCAACTATTCTTAAAATGTAAACAGCCCCAAGCTATTGTCACCGTATTCAAAAAATGTAAACACCCTCAAGCCATACATGTTTGCTCCCTATTGGAGAACAATACACACCGAATACCACTGAACCATCGATGCTTATTTAGTGATTTTAAAATCTTTGTGCAGCTCCAGCGGTTTAAATAACGTTTTCCTCGCAATCAAATGGTCGATTTGGTAAGATAAATAAAACAAGACTGTATAGGTGAAGCCTATTCCAACCCATGATCTAAATTTTTGCATGCGCAGAAAAGTTTCAACCCTGGCAACCCTGTTTGTGAAGGATTTCATAAAGACGGGGAATAGAGCTATAACAACAAGAAAAGAAAGATTGCGTGAAAAAAAGTGTGATTACGCCATGTCCGTCGAGCCGGAGTTGAACCAGCGACCTATGGATTCCTACATTCCTCTACAGTCCACCGCTCTACCAACTGAGCTATCGACGGTCTGCTATGCTTATGTGTGCGTGTAATCAGTTGACGTAAAAATCCAAATAGAATCTGATTTATAATAATGCAATTATAAGAAAATGTGATTAAAATTTGATTCGATTACAGCATCAAGTATTCATGGGTCGCATGGCTTAGTTGGTTAAAGCGCCTGCCTAGTAAGCAGGAGATCGCGAGTTCGAATCTCGCTGTGACCTGTAATATTTTTATTTTTCTTTGGAATGTAAAAATGTAGAAATGAGATAGTCTACTTTTCAGAATGGTCTCGATAGCTTCAAAGGCTAATTGTTCGTCGCTCGCTTCGCTCGCTAGAACAATTTTCCATGCAATCAACTTTCTTCCTTCAAAGGAGTTGATCCCATTTGTCTACTTTGAAGAGTGATTCGATTAACTTTTGGTATAACTATTGGTATAAATTTAGATTGAAAAGAAATTGTTTGTACCTGAGAAGAAAATACGATGCCCTCTGGCAGAATTGAACTGTCGACCCCTAGTTTACAAGACTAGTGCTCTACCACTGAGCTAAGAAGGCCAATAAAAGTTATGCTGAAGCTACCATTTAAATACTTGTATTTTAGATACAATGAAAACAAAAAATCTAGCAGAGCGTAGTTTCGATCTACGGACCTCTGGGTTATGGGCCCAGCACGCTTCCGCTGCGCCACTCTGCTCACAAGTCTTTTAATATTTCATGGGATGATAACTCTATACATTGGGGATTATTCGTGTGTCCATGCTCTTTGTTTTCTAGACCACACTTTCCACTCGTGTGGAGTCTTGCCAGTTTGGGATTTATAAAAAAATAAACGCCCCTGGGTGGGCTCGAACCACCAGCCTTCCGGTTTCTTCCTTATAAACGGCATCTTATTTGGGTAACAGCCGAACGCGCTAGCCAATTGCGCCACAGAGGCTATATGTTGGGCGGGAAAAATAGAAGGCAATGTAAGCGTAAAATTTGTTGGGTAACAGTTTATTTGAAAATCTTTGGTCAATGTTACAAAATCAGCATTTAAGGGAACGTATATTCCCATATGGTCTAGTGGCTAGGATACCTGGCTTTCACCCAGGAGGCTCGGGTTCGATTCCCGGTATGGGAAGCCAACATAGATATTTTGGACTGTTCCGTTCAGTTTTAAATTCATACAATCAGGAGGATGGAACCAAAATCAGAACTATAACACAACTCTACCGCCCGATGAGGGACTTGAACCCTCGACCTCAGGATTAAAAGTCCCGCGCTCTACCAACTGAGCTAACCGGGCATCAGTCTAATTCTTTTCTTTCTTCAATTTTATTTATATGCATATTGTTACACTTTTTTTGTCAAAAGACTTTTATTGATTTAACATTTTAAATTTAAGAAATCAACCTCAAGAGAAGGCATTTTCTGAATATATAGACGTTTTCTTTCATTAAAAAAAAAATTCGTGATGATTGTATTTTATTCATCCATCACTGTGACAACCGGGGATGTAGCTCAGATGGTAGAGTATTCGCTTAGCATGCGAAGGGTACAGGGATCGATACCCTGCTTCTCCACGCATTAGTTTTTAGTCTTTAGAGTAGCATATGGCAGGCCATTCGTACGTATCCAGAGTTTTATTCTAGAAAACAGTAATCGAATTGAACTATTTTCGTTATTCAAATTCATAAACTCGAGAACTATTTGAAAAACCAAATCATTCAATTACTTGGATTGACTTCTGCACTCATTTCAAGGGCCTGTGGCGCAATGGATAACGCGTCTGCCTACGGTCAGATTCTCATGGAAAGCAGAAGATTCCAGGTTCGATCCCTGGTAGGCTCGATTATTTTGTTATACCAATAAATTATTATTTAAAAAAAAATAGAAATGTGTTCAAAATATGAATTTGCGATGGCCGGGAATCGAACCCGGGTCGACTGCTTGGAAGGCAACCATGCTAACCTCTATACCACCATCGCTTGTTTTATATGAAAATCAGCTCGTTTTTACCGATATGTAACTCATAAAAGTTTATCCTCCGTTTTATTCGCCGATATTGCGATTACTAAATACATTCTTTAAACTATCCGGGTTGTATAATTTTACTGAAATTATGTTACAAGGCCGAAATAGCTCAGTTGGGAGAGCGTTAGACTGAAGATCTAAAGGTCCCTGGTTCGATCCCGGGTTTCGGCAAGAAAAAAATAATCACTTTTAGATTACTATTTAGGTTTTCAGTTCCTTCTTCAAGTAATCATATTTATTTCAAAGGCGATTTTATATTACATCTGAGCTATCTATCATATTAGCGGCCTGTTAGCTCAGTTGGTTAGAGCGCCGTGCTAATAACGCGGAGGTCATGAGTTCGATCCTCTTACGGGCCATTGTTTTTCAATTTCTCTTCCCTGTGTTGAAAAACATATTCCACAGCTCTAATTGAGAACAATTTTCACCTTTAGGAGACAATACCGTTTAAAGTGGCACAACTTGAGTGTTTTGCTGGAATCTTTAGTCATATTTAAGCAAGCTCTCTACTTCGTTTAATTCAATGTATTTATTAAGAAAATCAACATTATTTCCAAATTGTGATTTGAAAACAAATATTTAGCCTCCAATTTCCAATTGTGAAGATTTTTGGTTCTTTTTCCTGTTTATGTAGTACTTATTTTTCATTAGTATTTTAAGCCTAGTGAAAACACCAGGCCAGCCAAAAAATAGAGATTTAAACTCTGTGAGTATTCTCCTCCACGGAAATCTTTAGTAAAAGGCGAAAGATTTGTCCGTTGGTTGAAGGAAAACTAGAGTGATGAATGAAGGAACTTTGCCATCAACTTATCACAGACTGATTTCAGATTCACTGAGGTGACCAACTGTTTTTCCAATTTTTATACAAAGTCGAAACAATAGAAAAACTTCATTGGGGGTTCTTAGCCAATCCATGGCGTATAATGTCTGTAGTAAAATTCTCTTTGAATTTTTTAGGTAATCTGTCTCCCCTGAATATAAAACGAGTATCACTTAAATGGTAAATGCAAAAAGTATGGACGACAAAGTCTATAGAGAACTAGGTGTCCGTTCTCTGCCTTGGGTGGTGATAGTTTGCACCATTTTTTACTTGAGACTGGAAAAAGTATTGACAAATCAATCACGCCACATGTTATCTTACTTATTTAAATCAGGTCTTAAGAAAATGCGGGGGTTTACTGTATTATTTACTTTCGTGAATTGTTTATTTCTTAAAAAAAATAAAATAGCTGCAAGTCGTAAAAAACGATATATACTGTTTCCACCCAGGATCGAACTGAGGACCTTCAGCGTGTTAGGCCGACGTGATAACCACTACACTATGGAAACGCTGCCAAAGATTAGTTAGGTGTAATTTTAATTGCAAAAAGAATCTGTCTTGTATTGTTATTATCCAAACTTGTTATCGATTTGAACAGGGATTTCGTGGCGCAACGGCAGCGCGCCTGACTCCAGATCAGGAGGTTGCGTGTTCAAATCACGTCGAGATCACTTTACCTTTTACCTATAAAGGTCGTTATTCTACTCATCCTTGTTAATTCTTATTTTTATAAAATAAACTGATCAATTGTACATATTTTTTAACGAGTGATACACTTAAAGTGTGCGTGTTAGGCCAAAGTGGTAATCACTGCGGTATTGGTTTAAAAAAAAAAAAAGCCTTACCGAGTTGAAAGTTATGCCAAAAAAAAAAACTAGAAAGAAAGGTTATGACATGATTTGAATGGAGCGGTGTAAAAGGACTAAGTGTTTTTTAGGGGAAAAAGTATGCATCGACCGGGAATCGAACCCGGGCCGCCCGCGTGGCAGGCGAGCATTCTACTAATCGACCACCATCAAAAGAAGAAATTGAAGCCAAGCTTAGACGAGCCACGAACACGGCTCCGGGAGCTGATGGCTTAGAATATCGACATTTGAGGTGTCTCGATCCTCAAGCGCTTCTTTTAGAAAAAATTTTTGAGACTGTGTGGAGATTGGGAATCCCTGATTCTTGGAGGTGCTGTCGCACGATCCCAATACACAAGAAAGGGTGTACAGATGACTGCTCTAATTTTCGTCCGATTTCCCTAATCTCCACCACTTACAAACTTTTTTCTGGTGTTCTAAACCATCGCCTCTGCAATATAGCAACAACCCTTGGTTGGCTTTCTACAGAGCAAAAAGGATTTCTTCCAGGGGTTCAGGGCATTCAAGAACATACTCACGTACTTCAAACAGCAGTTGAGGAGGCAAAATTAAAACGCAAAGGCTTGGCAATTGGTTGGATAGACTTTAGGAATGCTTTTGGTTCGGTTCCCCATCCTTCTCTCTCCGAGTTATTTGAATCCCTCCCTATCCCTGGAACTTTCCAACATATTTTACATGACATATACAAAAATAACATCATGGACTTTCTAGTCGGGAAAAAAATTGTTAAAGTAATTCCAACCTCTGGAGTCAAGCAAGGCGATCCCCTAAGCACAACGGTTTACAACCTCGCTAGTGAGCCACTGATTCGAGCAGCCAAATCAGGAAACAACACTGGATACCCCATTTTTTCTAGAAAACTCAAAGTAACTGCATATGCTGACGACATTGCAGTCCTCACAACTTCGGTTGAAGAGTTACAAAGAGTTTTTGATCTAATATCATCTGCTGCTTCCGATTTGGGCCTCCATTTTAATTCAAGGAAATGTACTTGCCTTGTTTTATCCGACGGTAAACCCCAGGAAGGAAACATAATGGTGGAGGGAAGTCCAATTCACTGTTTGCGTCCTGAGGAACAAGAACTCTACCTGGGTACTCCAATTGGAGCAAAACTAAGATTCAGGCCTCCTAATGAGCTGGTAAAAAACCTTGACAAACTATCTGCTTCACTGCTTGCTCCATGGCAAAAGCTAGAAATTTTTAGAAGCCATCTCCTTCCTTCTCTTTCTCACCATTTGTCAACTGGTAGAGTTTTAAAGGATGTACTTACCAAATTAGACACCGAATGCAGGAAATTTCTCGGCCACATCACTAACGTCCCCAACCAGGCAATCAAGTCTTTTTTTTATGCCGATCGTACGGTTGGTGGGCTTGGCACTTGTAGCCTCTCTGACGATGCTGATGTCTGGACTATTGCTCGGGCAGTCCAGCTTCTTTCCAGCAAAGATGATGGGGTTAGAGGAATTTCCTGGTGCCAACTTCGTGACACCATCAGAAGAGGTTTTCGTGACAACGAAAGCCCCCTTCCGATTGGTGAATACCTTTCTGGTTCCAACGAAGAAGGCCTTTATCGAATGCGGTAAGGCCCTGGAGGATCCAACCTCTGGTCCCTTGCGCGAGCAGCTGCTAGGCGACAGGATGTACGGATTGATGTATCCGGCGACGAATCAATTCTAATTGTCGCCGATGACGTCTCCGTCCGTCCAGTCATTCGCCAACGCCACACCCGAGACTTTTTGTCTGCTCCACACCAAGGGAAGGTTGGTGAAGCACTTGCTTTGGACTCAACATCAAAAGACATAGCAAAAACTATTTCCTGTCACACCGAAGTTTCTCACAGTGACTGGAAATTTCTCCATCGATCACGGCTTGACCTCCTTCCCCTTGTTGGATACTCCTGGAGTGGTGTCGAAGACAAGTCTTGTCGACATTGTCATCGAGAGAAAGAGAATGGTTTTCACGTTTTAAACCATTGTATTGTTCATCTTACTTTATCCACAAAGAGACATGATGCCATTCTCGATCTTCTCGCAAAACTTCTAAGAAAACATGGCCTGGCCCCTACCATCAACAAGGAAGTCCCTGGTCAACGTTTGCGCCCCGATGTAGAGCTTATGCTCTCCGGCTCTCGTGTCCTAATTGACGTAAACGTTCCCTATGATAACGTGGGGAACCTGGAGATCGCTTTTAATCGAAAAGTAACCAAGTACATGACCCTTGGTAACATTCTTCCCTTGGTCGTGGGCTCTCTTGGTTCATGGCACCCAAGGAACGATGACATCCGTTCCTTGCTTGGGATTGATGGCCGTACTTGGGGACTTTTTCGAAAAAAGGCGAGACTAGCAGCAATCCAGGGCTCAATGGCTATCGTCTACAACCACATCGGAGGTCAAGAAATGGACATCCAACCACCAATGTCGCAAACGAGGATCCACGAAGCTGATGAACAACATATGGGTGAGTAATTACATTCAATTTACACATTACCTTCCTTTCACTCATTTTCTCTTTCATTTTCCCCAACATGTATCCTTTTTCCTTTTTCTTCGATTTTTTCACCGCCTTAGTAAAAAATGTCTTCCTTCAGTGTAAAACCAAAAATTTTGTGTCTCTTAAAAACCCCTAGAAATTTTTCTCCTTCAATCATTCATTTAATTTACATACTATATTTTAAGTGCTTCTCATTGTAATTATACTGCTCATAATCATATTCATAATTTTCCCCTTTACATTTAGATTTTTTAAATTTAAAATGTAATGTTTATATTATGTGTATTCAATAATTGTATGTTTCCTTAATTTTTCTACTTCATTTCAAATTTTCAAATTTTGCCGCCATTTCCAAATTATTTATGTTTACCAAAATAGCCTTAAGCATACATGCTACTTGCTTTTATTCATCCATTTTGTTTTGCTTCAATTCGTAAAATGTAAACAGCCTAAGGACATACATGTTTCCTCCCCTACTGGAGAACAACAATACACAACAATTTCCACTGAACCATCGATGCTTATTTAGTGATTTTAAAATCTTTGTGCAGCTCCAGCGGTTTAAATAACGTTTTCCTCGCAATCAAATGGTCGATTTGGTAAGATAAATAAAACAAGACTGTATAGGTGAAGCCTATTCCAACCCATGATCTAAATTTTTGCATGCGCAGAAAAGTTTCAACCCTGGCAACCCTGTTTGTGAAGGATTTCATAAAGACGGGGAATAGAGCTATAACAACAAGAAAAGAAAGATTGCGTGAAAAAAGTGTGATTACGCCATGTCCGTCGAGCCGGAGTTGAACCAGCGACCTATGGATTCCTACATTCCTCTACAGTCCACCGCTCTACCAACTGAGCTATCGACGGTCTGCTATGCTTATGTGTGCGTGTAATCAGTTGACGTAAAAATCCAAATAGAATCTGATTTATAATAATGCAATTATAAGAAAATGTGATTAAAATTTGATTCGATTACAGCATCAAGTATTCATGGGTCGCATGGCTTAGTTGGTTAAAGCGCCTGCCTAGTAAGCAGGAGATCGCGAGTTCGAATCTCGCTGTGACCTGTAATATTTTTATTTTTCTTTGGAATGTAAAAATGTAGAAATGAGATAGTCTACTTTTCAGAATGGTCTCGATAGCTTCAAAGGCTAATTGTTCGTCGCTCGCTTCGCTCGCTAGAACAATTTTCCATGCAATCAACTTTCTTCCTTCAAAGGAGTTGATCCCATTTGTCTACTTTGAAGAGTGATTCGATTAACTTTTGGTATAACTATTGGTATAAATTTAGATTGAAAAGAAATTGTTTGTACCTGAGAAGAAAATACGATGCCCTCTGGCAGAATTGAACTGTCGACCCCTAGTTTACAAGACTAGTGCTCTACCACTGAGCTAAGAAGGCCAATAAAAGTTATCCTGAAGCTACCATTTAAATACTTGTATTTTAGATACAATCAAAACAAAAAATCTAGCAGAGCGTAGTTTCGATCTACGGACCTCTGGGTTATGGGCTAAAAATTACTTTAAAAACCCTTTTTAAGTATGATATTGTATTTCAAATTCTATTTATTTATATTTAAATAACATCTACATTGACTGAATGACCATCTTTTGACCGTTGTCGAATTATTATTATGTCGAATTTCCAATGTTAAGGCACCACCGCACCAACTTATACGTGATAAAACTTTATTGAAATAATTTTTTTTATAATATCATACTTACATTTCTCATGTTTAGTTTGGAGGAAGAGTGGAAGACTAAACCAAGCAAGTTGATGATTAATTATGCTTTAGTATCTTTTTCTAATCTGTTTCTATAAGAAGTGGAATGGCTTAGGACTTCATGTCTGCAGAACGCTTTGCGGAGCGTCACTCTTTTAAAGATTCATGTAACCCACTAAAATTCATATAATAAAATATTTTACCAACTCCGATATTTTCCATTTATGTTGACGGAACGATGCAAAATCAAGTCATCAAACATCTGTTTCTCCAAGACATTTTATGTCATGCTGACTTTGGATAATTATGGACCGAAAATAATGCCTCCCAGCACATATTAACAATGCAAAACATATGGCCCTTTATTTTATTGAGAGAGTTTGTAATAAACATTCGTATTATTGGTTTATTATTATTATATTTGTTTTTTTAAACTTAATTAATGTTACGATGTTTTTAAAGAAAATACACTGTTACTTTAACCAGGTTATAGTCACGTTACCTGAGCTATCTAAGTTTTCAGAGTCGAAAAACTATTATCAATTGCAGATATTCACTTTTTCAAAATAGAAATGGTTCAATTTGGATATTTTGAGTTTAAACAGGTTCAAAAAGACTTTGAAGTAATTCGATTGTTAAACCATTTTTTTAAAGCTAATCTCAGTAAAGGCTTATCGTGGTGGCCATACTTCATGGACACAATTGCACTAGAGAGTAGTAATCGGCATGCTATTTCATGTTTATTCGAGGTTTTTCTTTGAAAATAGATATTATCGGTCAAATATAGTATAGGCTTTGATGAAATGCTCATGTTATAATCAAAATAATTACATATCTATTGAATTTCTTATTAAATCGCGTCTCCGTCGCGCATATTAATAAGACCATGGGCCAATGAAGTGATCTTAATGAAAAATCACAGGCCCTTAAAGATTGCAATCTTATAAGATTTTTTAAAAAATAAATAGATATTCAATAATGCACGTTCTTGCTTGCAAGTTTCTTGCAATGCTTGTTCTCTATTGTACAGTGATTTTAATAATGAAAAGAAATATACTATTATGTCTTGTCTTTGTATCTTTTAAATAAATATATCTATTTAATAATATAAAAATTTTTTAGAAGAGCCACGATCAATTTTATTTCCATTTAAAACAAAGCTGTGAAACTTTTTATTAGCTGTACAATGTTGAGTCAATGAATGCTGCTGTCATGTTTTCGTAATAATATTTAATTTTTTTTATTGTTTGATTTTTTATTAGCCAAATGCTACCGTGGCTATTTTAATAGAGCTTTCAATACCCGACTATTTGAAACATGTATCAGTTATAAAAATTCAAGTATCAGCTTATTTTAAGATTCATTTTACATCGTAGATTATATAACGTTTTTTAATTACACTGTATAACATGGTATAATTTCCCTATCCTGTAGATTCATTTAATTTTTTATGATCAAACAAAATTCGAAACTGATATTTATGCACATATAAAACGTTTCTAATCACAAACTGCAATATATATTTTTATCCAAACGCCTTTAACTGTTTATAAATCAACTTATTTTTAAAGTTATTGATTTGAAAATTATACATGTTTTTTAAATTTATTTGAGTAAACAATTAAATTGTTAAGAATGGATTTTTGGTAAACTTTTGAAGTAAACATTTTCGATTTCCATGATTGTTTTCGCATTTTTTTATTTTTTTATTGTTCACCAACACCTCCATCATTTGGAAACAAACAGTCCTTTTAATGCCACTATTAAGTTAAAAATAGTTAAGTCAAACTCAAAAATAAGCAATCTTGCTTCTATATTCATTATGCCATTAAGACATCTGGGAGTGCCCTTCTCACCCGCTCCCACCACCCGTCGCCTTTAAAAGGAGCCTTGAACAAGAAGAAGATTCTGCCCCTCAGACTTTTACTTTATTTTAGCATAAAAAGTCGTACGTACCAAACAATTAAGACGCGAGATGAAGACTTCCTCAAAGACGTGATAATCCCTTTTATGACATTTCCTGAAGATAGCGCTATAATTTGAAAGATATTGGGCTAACCTTCATCAATGTCCCTTGCATTATGTTATTACAATATTCACCTCATCGCATTGGTCTATAATTATCTAATTTATGCGTTCATATATTTTTTATGTGTCATCTAGTAAGAGGAACAAAGTGAATAGATCGCAATAAAGCCGGGATTCCCAATTGTTTCAGTTCTGATTGCAATGTTATGTTTTAATGAAAAGTTGAATCATAGATGGCGGTAGTAAAATTGTATTTTCCTAGCGCTAGATGGCGTTCAACGCGTTTAATTTTTGAATTTTGAAAGTGAAAGCAACTTAAATGAGGAAATGATGTCAGTAAACAAACACAACGGAGGGACAAATCATTTTTTAAAAATGAAGGAGCGAGAATTGTGTTTTTGTTTTAACTGTAATAAATGCTATTACTACTTGACTGTCCCCTTCATATTACCATTACAGTACATGTAATCCAGCCAGAAACGGATAATATAAATAAAAGCTTGTTTTGTTATTTATTCTTTTAAATATAAACAATATTGAGTGAAAAAAAAAACTAGAAAGATTGGCACTTGAATTAGTTTTCATTTTTTTAAAAGAGCAAAAATCAGCAATCTACATGCTCCTCTTGTAACTTCAAATTTAAAATCGTCAGAATTGATGTTACAGTATTATTCTTACGACCAAAATTAATCAAAGTGCATAATGTATTGTGTGAATGATAATACAATACTGGTGGTATATGATTCATCTCTATATAGAAAACAAAAGGGGTTTCCTCTACTTTTACTATTATTTGCTTCTCTCTGCGGGGGCGTTTCTTCTTCTAGTGTTGGTCGTAGTCACTATAGCTAGTTCTTTTTTGTCCCTCACCCCTCTCCACTGCTGCTATAGCTCTGCTATGTGTTCACTGGTAAAATGACCGGATTTCCTCTATGGTTTGTTAGTCTAACAAGTGCTTCCTCTACCTCTCCCTCTTCTCCTCGATGCTCTTCAAACATATGAGAAAAGCTTTAGCTCCAGCACACCCAAAGAATAGATATATATACACATATATTCAGCTTTAAACTGTCATTTTAAAAGAGGGATTTTCAGTTTTTATGTTCTGTTATTGTGTACTTTGGAGATCTATACGTGATGTAACTCTGGGTAATAATACTTAGATTTATTATTATTACACTGCTAGCTGGGAGGTCGCCAATTAGCCTCCCTTCCCTATTGCCACAACAACGACAACATTGCCTACAGCCCTTGTTTATTTACTGTACCATTATTAGGCTTCTCTGTATAAATATTAGCCAATATAAAATATCCTTGCTTGGTTCACAAATGGTAATAATGTAATAAAAAAGAATTGACGACAGATTTATTATGTATAAAAAGAGGGAGCTTATACATACCATTACTTACGAATGATTTAATACCAAAATACAGCCCATATTCTCTACTTGTTTCCACTCGAATGGATATTTTAGGGGATTTCAACATGATATATATCAAAGTGGTCGTGGGAACCCCCCACAAATACAGCCTATATAATAATAATAAATTATGCAAGACCGCATATAGCCTATATATCAGAGATATGCATTTTACACGTCTTGTATATAATATAGTAAAGCCAGGTAGCTGGAAAGGTTCACGTGCCGTCCTTTTTTCCCTTAAAAAAGCCTAAAGGGATGTATGCCTTGAGGTACTGCTAGGAGCACACCAACAAAGGACGCCATATCCTTTTGGTCAGTGGAGCAAAGAAAAAAACCAGATCTGTTTAAATGGTTATACTTGGTATAGAGCTAGAGGGCGCCGGACATCCGGGCATTTACTCTTACTATACCCTAGCGTATTGATTACATAGGAAAGACACCTGGGTTAAAGGTTGACTCTCTGTACTTGAAATTAGCTGACTATAGGGGGAGAGAAAAGAAGAGAAAAAGAAGAAGAAGAGCCACCCTAAAAAGAGGGACGATAGCAGGAAGTGTCGACGACTTTGGTCACCTTATTTATCTTTTTAATGGCGTGGGAGACGAAGTAAGAGGAAAATCTAGTCACGGAAGAACAACTCCGAAAGGGAAAATTCACTCAAATTATAAAATATAAATATAATTTTAAGAAACAACATTTTATTGACTCATCAAAAAAAGGTTTTTTTTTTAAGATCAAAGAGAAAATTTAAAGACTTTTTTTTAGAGTCTGACAGGGGATGGAGGAAAGGTGAAAGGTAATTAGACTTGATTAGCTTTCCTTTCTGCAGCTAGGAGCTATATAGATAGGCGGGGAGCGCCCTGGTGTTGTTATTGTTGTGAATAGACCAGCTAGGGGGTGAGGGATTGCTGAGCTAGGGGGGCGCACTAGCTCAAGCCCCCTAATCCCGTTCCCGAAACACGCAATCAACAGCTTTCTTTCTCCCCCTATTTTTTTCTGGTTGAAAAAAATCAAAAATCTTGTAGACCATATTATTCTCACCACGTCAATCAAGATAACATAAAAAATGGAGATTGTGGGAGATGATGAACCTCATTTATTATTTTTTACGACATCCTCTAATCAACTCACCTTATGTTATATATTTTCCTACTTTTCAGTAATTTTTAATTTGAAATCTTGAAGGGAAAAATATATTCAAAAATATGGAAATGGAAGCTCTATAGCTGTTATTATGATTTGCTGCTTATAGATGCTCGTAGCGGTACCTCTCTGAGGGAATTATCCGACCAGGTGCTCTTCTTGAGACTTCAGCAACAGCATACGTGTTTTTTCTCTCTTTTTCGGCCTCCCCCTATATTTCTTAAACTTAATCCAGCGTGTGATAAGTTTTCCAAGGTGAAGGTTCTCATACATCCTATATGCTAGAATAGAGACCCTTTAAAGAAAGAGAAAAAACCCACGAGTAGGGGTCGTTGAGGATGAGCCTTATATACTATTACTATACAGTGAGTGTCCGTGGTGGCCGTCTCGAATAGACCGGACGTGGGTCTATAGCTCCTCTATCTTCAAAGGTGCTTCTTTCGTGGGAAATCTATAGCAGCACGTTTAAAAGTGGAGCTTTAGAGATACACGAAGAGTTGTTATATCTATACCTGCAGCAGTAAGGATTTAAAAGAGCTTCTTTTACGTTTGAATGGAGGAGGAAAACAAGGTTCATTGTTGTGTGCCAATATTAAAAAGCTACGACCAGTTGTAAAACCAATTCAAATGACGTCGTCTGCAATTTCCTTCGCCTTCTTTTCCCATAAAATATAATAAAGTGGCAGCCCCCTGTTAATTCATTTAAGAATAATTCGCTAAGCCTATAAATACAAATGCTATAATGTAGGCGTACTACATAATGGATGAGCACCTGGTCCATTTAATGCGATGATCGACTCGTCTATAATCAATCAATCCTTTTTCAAAGAGATAAAAACTCTTTAACCAATATCGAATTACAACGGAAACTTCCAGGTGATGCTATATATGCGGCACGCGCGTTGTGTAATCCGCGCGCATTACATAATCACAAGGTATTTGATTTCTTATGTAATTAGAGTATTTCAATCATATATAGCGCCATCTGCCGCTCTGCTTTTATCATTGTCAAGAGCGCAACTATATAAGAGGCACCCTTTTCCGAGTGGTTTTTCCTCCTCTTTTTCTTTTGATGCTGTCAAAGCAGCGTTGACATGTCATTCAAAAAGGGGATACTCTTGGCGTCCAACCCCTTTCCTTTTTTTTTATTATAAATGATGATAACGTATTATATAAGAGGCGGTATAATCACCGTGATTGACTCTTTCTATTGGAACTTGGGCAGCTGCATTACATGAACATATAGAAGGGTAGAGCGAATTTTTTTAAGAGCAGCAGTGATGCCAGATGGATTTTTGTGGTGATGGATTTTTAGGAGCAAAGCTCTCAAATGACACTCAAAAAGACTTTGTAGGCCACCACTAAATCTTGGCACTAGGGTTAGCTGTTAGGGGGGCTTTTTCATGGAAATCCGAGAACGCACGCATATATAGGGAGCAGAAGGGAAGAAATAAGTTGCGTCACTTCACACAAGTGCTGCCGGAGAGAAAAGCCACTAGATGAGAGAGAGAAAGGATATTCGAGCATCTTGGCATCATAAATTTTCGAGTTTCCTTGTGAAAATATCCCTGCTGCTAGCTGCAATAAACATGGCGGCAATATGATATTTTCTTATTCAAAAGAGACATGTATTTACACGCTTTTGTTAACACGATTATAAAAAAACACTTAGTTCTAACGTGTAAACATTTAAATAGAATTTATAAGAGTTAAAAGAAGGTGAATGTTAAATTATTGTTTATGTTTGTATTGACATCCTTCACCCTATTTAAATTGATAAAATAACGGTTGACAGCAGCATCAACTGATCACTCCAGGAGGTAATATAGCTTTAGAGGTTAGCCCTTATATAATAGGAAAAAACAGCAGCTAACACGTTATTAATCTATCATAACTTGGAGTATGGAAAGGGGGAGCCCAAATCAGATTAGGTAGGTTGGGCTTCTCTCTAGCTGATGCGCTGTATAACAACAAATAAACAAGAAAGAAAGAAAAGGAGAGCAAAAAATCAGTGTGGCGCCCCCCTCTGCGACGGGCGTCGCGGCGCTATATGAATGGAG
Source organism: Chydorus sphaericus (assembly GCA_030141595.1). NCBI lineage: Eukaryota > Metazoa > Arthropoda > Branchiopoda > Diplostraca > Chydoridae > Chydorus > Chydorus sphaericus. The sequence continues at coordinate 3,035,588 of CM057926.1, read as the reverse complement.
AGGTGTGATGCAGATGTTGACGCAATACTACATAATAGATCCACATAAGGGGGTCTCCTTTTCTATCTTTTTCTGGACATGGCACCAGGTGATGATGATCGAGGGGTTAATCACACAATAAAGTAAAAAAAATATGAAGTGCTGGATGATGTAAGGGCACGCGCTTTATAAAAAAGAGATGACGCCATCACCATGGTGACGGAGCGTGAAGCGACGTTGACAGCTTCATCGTCCGTCACTCTCTTGATTGAGGGCGGCAGCTGCCTTGTTATATTCTTCTTAAATCTCAAGAGCCGACGAGTAGCTGTTAATCGATTATTTGAGTACGTAGCTCTTGATGATTTATATGCTCCAACGATAAGAGCTTATCATTATTTAATAGACCTACGTTATATTTTTCTGATTGAGAAACTAGAATTTGGCGCCAATTTTCAAAAAAGGTTGGAAGGGATTCATCATTTAAACGATTATATGTACGAGGGGCCGGAAATGAATCATATCCTGCTCATAGCAGTGCCTCATAATCTCTAGTGTATCCATCCATCCCAGTCAGAGCAGCAGTATACAGGTGGCACATTGACTCATCACTGATAAGCTCTACTCTCCAAGGGTATTAGAGAAAAACAAAAATAAAGGGAACTTTACTCTACCTGGCTTTGCCAACAGGACGTACGCATTTGCGTCTATATAGCTTCCTTCGGAGAGTTACACAGATGATTAGGCATGAAGAACAAACAAGAGCAACGGCCATCTCTCATATATACCTATACTATTTCCTGAAGCATTTTATATTTTAGTTTTGGACCCTTATTCTTGAAATGGCAACCCCTATATAAATTATATCAAACTCTTTTTTGTCGTTATTCGTGATCTTGAGTATAAATGAGCCCGCATTATCTATCTTTTATACATGTTTTGCACATAACAGCTGGTTTACATGTGAAATATATATATGTATATATACATGGAAGGCATAAGCTGCTAACGATATGTGTATCCCCAACTGGTAGACCACATGTCCTGTCAGAAAAAAGAGAAGGAAGAAGGGGAATGTCACATATGAGGGCGGATGGCGAGCATCATCCTTTCATAACAGTTTATCAACTATTAATCATGCATGTGTAATGAGCTCTTTTCCACTGAATTGTACATTACATGAAGGGTGTAATTAGGAGGCCGATTGTTATTACACATTCACATGTGACATGTGATGAAAGAGACAACGATAGAGGATGTTACATTTTTCAAATTGAAAAAAATGGGGTTACTGTTGCACTGCATCTGCATCATAGGGTCGCTTTTTGATTGACGTCAACCGCCATAGAGGTACAATGGAGAGCAAACGACATTTATAGTTTTTATTCATAAAAATATATATAAATAAGTTTGGTATTATGAAAAATGTTGATAGAGGTACGACGAAGAGCAAATGCATGGAATACATTTTTATAAGATATGAAACTTAAATTTCTTCACATTCTTTAATGAAAAATAATAAGATAATTTCATTAATTTATTGTCTGAAAATATTCAGGCAAGTCTGAACTCGTCTATGATCTATGACTAATATAGTCTGAAGAAAGAAAATAAGGAACAATAAAAAAAAAGTTTTACGATAAGCAAATAAATGTGGCCAAAGCGTAGTGCGCGCACCACAATATTTACACATGGCTTGGATTTTGTGACGAGTAAACATTCGTCATCACGTAATGCCTCTTTCTTGTCTGAACCTGTTTCTAATGTTCAAACTCGCACAATTAAGAAACTATTATTTTTTACGATAGCTATTACGCGCTATACAGTAAAATCCGGTTCGAATTTTGTGACGAAATTTCTATCGAATCCATTATATTTTACGACTCTTTAGCACCACCGTTTCTAGTAAAATCGAGTTAACATTTCAACTCTGACATCAAAATTATTTTTAACATATTTGTAAGATGAAAAAAGACTATTCTTATAATGTTCATTAAACAAATTTTTTTTTTCTGTACCACAATTATTTTTTACGATTTTTAAGCGGCACCGATTCCGGTAAAATCTAGCTATAACATTAAGCCTATCACCCGAAATAATCTTTTGAGGAATTCTGTCGATAGAATATCTTCATTCCCACAATGTTCATTGAAGGAAATATTTTTTTTTGCAAAAAAAAAAATATCTTTAGATTGATGTAAGCGTGGCCAATTTATACGAGGAATGTTGATAGGATTAGCGGTTGTTGTGTAACTCTGAATAAAAAATCCAATCGATATTGAAAGGAAGGATTTATAAAAAAAAATGAGAAATCCTTGAAGGAATTTTTCCCAAACTGTCGGAAGAGGATGACAAATTGTAATCTTTCTTTTTCATTTCATGTATTTTTTTACAACTTCCTTTTGCTAAATTTAGCGGGGCCGGCCCCTCTTTTCTCACCCTTTTAGAAGCGAAACACTTCATCCATCATTTTACGATGGTTATAATTGATCAGAAAACACCTGGCTCGGAAGCTAAATGAGTTTTCTTTTTCTTCTTCTTCTTACTTTTTTAAAAAGAAAATTTATTTAGCCGTAAAAGGTGGATCACCTGTTTCAAGCATTTTTTTCTTAGGTGGTCTCACCCGTAATTTTTCGAGTCTTTACAAATTTTTATAATTTCACGAGTTGCTTTACCTGAAAATTTAAAAATGAACATTATAAGAATCAGTTAAATACACAATTTCACCACTTTAATTTGTTTTTATCACATTGATTGACAAAGATAAATGAATTAAATGTTCATTTATATTTGTTCTTTGAACAGCTCAAAACAGAGTTTTCAAGTAATGAGTTAATACTATTTTTTTCTTTTAAATCAGAAACAATTATGTGATTTTCCCTGCATGGAGTCGTCACAGCATTAGGGGCTACTGTATTATTTCTATTTGTGGCCTTGATCCTCCCCCTCAGAGAAAAAGAAAAACCACTTTAGTAGTCGACCGGTCATCTTTTTAAAAAACCAGTAGCTACTTTTCTTTCTTTTCTCTACCCCCCTTTTTTATTTTCCCCATCATCTTATGTATTTCCAACCTGTTGTTTAACATCTGGCTTTCTTTCTCCCCCTTCTTCTTGCAGCAGGTCATCGCTAACGATTGTATAAATCGGAGAGGCCCTGTCTCCCAGATGATGGATATCTCGGAGAAAAAGCCCCCTCAAAAAGGTGTTTATTACATCTTGAAATCGGCATTTGCATCTTTTTTTCTTTCTTTTTTTAAATCAAAATTTAGCAAAGTTTTAAAATCTACCGCTAGAGGACTCTGAGCGGGAGAGAGAGCTGACATGATTGTGTTGTACGCGCACTACAGCGTATCCTGATATCCTCCCCCTTGCCCTTCTCTGATTGGTCAGTTTGAATTTAGAAGGGGAGACCCGTCAGACAACCGCACAGGAGAAGGATATAGTAACGGTCGCTCCACCATTTTCTAGTCAGTCGTAAGCCAGCTTTGCTTGGGGTAACATCGCCTAGTCTCCCCGCACTCGGAATTATCCCCCTTCCAATTTCCAAGTTTAAAAGAAACTCTCAACTCAAAAATGTCCATCAACGTTCAAGTGAATTACGGATACTCTTCTCGTCTCGCTCTACCCATTACGTTCGTTAATCGGCCCTCTGCTGTTACATCACCAGCCAGGAGACGTCTGTTTGCAGACGATGTTAATGCAGCCGATCAAGAAGACGCGTTGAAGGTGTTGGAGCGTCAGTACGCCCTCATCCAGCGGGAGCAGACGCTGAAATACAACTTTGACTTTGAGGCGGAGAAGCCGTTGAGCGGCGGCGGGCGGTACATCTGGGAGCGCCCGTCTCACCCGCTCCCACCACCCGTCGCCTTTAAAAGGAGCCTTGAACAAGAAGAAGAGTCTGCCCCTCAGGCGAAATTCCAACGTCTCAACTCCACTTCCACCCTTCAGACCAAAATCACAGGTAAATTTCAGAATCTGTTTTTTTCTGTTTTGAATTTGGATTTTAATTTTTATCATTATTTAAAATAGATTTCATGAAGCATCAAAAAGTGCAGCAGCAGACTGAGAAGCAGCGTCTACCTAACGAGCATCCTGCAAGCAGTATCAGAATTGGGCTCTAGATGGCGTCGCGGTCGAACGGCGGCAAATTTGAAAACATGCTAATAAAACAATCACCACAAATCCTGGATTATACCTTTCATAATTGTGAATCAAATTGCGTGCTGAAATTTAGCTTTATCAAGATGATAATGACAATTGTGTGTGTGTGTAATTGAATATCCGGGATCTAGTCGCTATAATAATTATATAACCTTTTTGTGTGTGTGTGAATGATCTCAGCTTTTCCTTCCTTTTGTTTGTTATTCATTCATCGCGCAATCAAAAAGCATTTTTTTTGTCACGGATTGGATCGATGCAATATATATTTTTTTAATGAAATTTCTTTTTGAAAAAATAATGTGATTTTTAATTGTTGCGTCATCCCAGTGCGGTGTGTGTTTAATTGAAATTTTAAGTTGGGCGCGTACGCTTCTTCCTCGTATACATTGTATAATTTATACACATACAAAATACATACAGATCAGATTTTCTACATCCAAATCCATTTTCCGGGTTTTTTTTCTAAAAATTTAAATTTAAGATATTTAAAAACCACAATACCTATTTAAGAAATTAAAGCTAAAAAAATATATTTGCTTTTCAAAAAAGGATTTTCTGGTCCAGTTTTTTATTATTATTCCAATTAAAAAACAGTTTAAGTAAAACCAGAAAATTAATTAGAAAGTTGATTGTATTGGAATTTTGATTGTATTACAGAGTAGATCATTTTTTCGTCTACTGGAATGCAAAGGAAAAAACGCCCAAAATGTCTTTCCTTTTTTCCTACAAAAAAAGGAAAAAATGTATATAGAAAAGGTGGTGATCGATTAGCTTTGGAACTGGGATGAGCATCTGTTGATATTGAGCCTGATGTACACAAGTGTTGACAATGGAAATGGGGGAAAACGCCCCACTAATTCTATAAATTCATTAGCACCTGGACGAGCACTAAACAACGACCCTTATATAATATAATACATCGTCACGCTTTATTAAATGACCATTTTTTTCTGTTCATGATGCTCTCCAGAGAGAATCACTGAATCGTTCAACATTATCTCCCTACTCCATTTTTTGTACAAAGTCCAGCTGCCCTTTTTTACGTAATAGTAAAAATGTATATATATTACTTTTATCGGTCATAGCTCTTTTACAGTTTATTTGCGCACGACTGTCTGACTTTTTTTTACGTCATTTAAATAAATTTAGTGAAATTGCATCCAATTTCTCTCGAATTCCAATGTCATCAGTCGCGATTTATTTCTCTTAAATACTTTAAGTTGAGAAATCAATTTACCATTTCCAGAAAAAGGGTAATATTATTATAAGATTTCAAGGTTTAATTGCATAATATGAAATCGTTTTCTTTTTCTAAGAAGCCATTCAAAGATTTGTACAAACTTGGAATGAGTCATCCTTGGAATTTCACTCTTTTTGAAAAATTTCAATAAACTTGAGATATTCCTATTTCTTGAAAATTGAAAGGAGAAGAAGATGCATCACCCAGAAATGTCAATAATGTTTTACAAGAGTCACTTTCTGATGGATTGCTCTTTATATTGTGGTGGCTGTTTGTGGTGGTGGTGGTGGTGGTGGTTGGACCCCCCCTTGCTCGCCACAGTACCTCGCCGCGCGTCCTCTGTAATCTCGGAGGTGAGGCTGTATTGCACCGTGCTCGCGATTATGCATCACTTTCTCTCTTCCTAGGCAAATTCCTTCAAACTATTTTCCCACGTCCTCTACAACTCGCATTCGAGAAGAATTCGACATACTGCGCGAAAAGTTCAAGCAATAACAATCCAAAATATTTCTATATCACTTATAAATAAGCTAGAATATTACATAAATAATGTATGCTTTAGTTATATATGTTTATAGTTTTAACTTGTGTTTTATTTCAATGTTGATATTATTTTACTGAATGGAAGACTTACGCCCCAAAGGTTTTATTTTTTATGTGTGCTGCATGTCTAGTTGACTATAGTTAGAATGGCAAAAACGATTTAGAAGCGCGCCAAAAAAAGAAGAATCCCCTTATTTTGGTCAAGGTTTTCCGCAAAGTCATTTGTATGCATGTCAACAGGAGCTGAAGGTCCCCCTCTTGTTGATTAATAGTGCTAGAAGCTTGAGCATTCATAAAATACTCTATATTAGATTCTTACAAACATAGTTTTAATTTATCTAATAATATTTTGAGATGAAGCGTGTCTTCACATACATACAAGATCTTCCAAGCCGCTTAAGAAATGTGTACAAACACGAACGCATGTAGATATAGAGGGACTAGAAAGAGCACCGCTCGTCGGCCTCCCACTTTTAACAAGGAAATAAGCAGCAGCTAAGTCTCAGATTTCGGCATGGTGTAAACAGGAAATGACTGTATAGCCTATATAGCTAAAGCCGCGTTTATTACTGCCCGCGTATAGCTAAAAAGCCATGCATGTATAGCGAGGCTTCTGTGTTTAAAAAAGCTCTGCTGCTCCTTTTTGTCCATCACCAATAAGAAGAAGAAAGGGAGAAAAAAGCACCTTGAGGGGGGCTTTATATATAGAGATTGTTTCCGCCTATTGTCCATCCAGTATCCAGTGTGTGGTGCTGGAACACCTGAGAATAGCTGCACAATAGAATCACCTTCTTCTTCTTGACACTTTTATATAGCATCGACCTCTGTCTTCAGGTGCTACGTGTTTCCATTGATCCATTCATTCACTCATTCTCTTATTCTCCATTTGAATGGAGTTCCGGAATCTCGTGTGGGGCGCATCTCTACTAGCTCTCCGTTATTTTAAGGAATTTTTGTGATGGCGCGGGGGCGAGTAGCTCAAAGTAGAGCTTATAAGGAGAGATCAATGACTTGTGTGTTATGCAGTCAGCACCGTGCTGCTCGTCCCAGTACCTCATCGCAGATCTGATCGACCTTCACGCTAAGTGAGCACCCCACCCACGTGTCCAGTTAGCTAAGCTTATAAAGGGACGTTATTTCCCTTTTTGTTTGAGTTTTAGACTCGACAAGTTGACTGAACTCTATATGTAATAGAATAGAAAACTTGAGAGTCATGGCATCATTTCATAATTGATCTTATGACGTCATCATATTTACTTATTATTTCATTGAGCAAAGGTCGTTGATCTATGAGAAAATAATAAGCTGATTTTTAAAAGGATGTTGACTCTCTTTTTGAAAAAAGTGGCGCGAAAGTGTTTCGATATACAAAGATTGGTATTTTTCAACATATTACATCAACGCCCTAATCCATCTCCATTCGATATATCCAGCAGTGTTTTTTTTTTAAGATGCTGCGAAAGATGAATATCCATGCTCCATCAAAATCATTCGGAATATGGTGCCACCCAGAAGTATTCTAAGGCGGAAATCATTCACACCATGTTGGGCGGTCAAAGTTAATGGGGTATACCACTTTTTATGATCTTTTATTATAGGCTTCTTTTTTTAAGTATAGTGGCGTCGGGCGTCTCTTATCTTACATTTTGAAAAAATAAAATTTATGTTGAATTGAAAGACATAATAATATTTAATAGTAAATAAAAGAAATGTGTATAAACTTTTCAAATTTTCTTTTCTAGAGGTCCAAACTTATATCATCTTTTAAAAGAGAAAAGCAAATATGTATAAGTATACTGTTTAAATACAGACTCAATGACCTAACCTCCAACGTATTTGGGGTTGATCCTGGTCAGTTTTCGACTGTCGTACACCATACGGAGTACACCTATACCAGATAACGTTTATTTACTTTAAAAAGTTAAACTATACAAACATAACTCGCTTTTACTACGTTATTTACTATAACATGTAGTATATTTTATCTTTAATACAGTGAAACAAAATAAATAAACTTAATTTATAACCATTGAAGAACATTTAATTTAAAACTTACCTTATTTAAAACTGTAAAGAATTCATTTAAAAATAATGAAACAGTAGCTATAAGACAAGTATGCAGAAAATTCCTCTCTTATCTCTACTAGCTTCCATGTGAATGTTGCTATAGAGATGCCGCCTTCCTTGTTATGCAAGAGGCTATCAGCATCACTCATTCATTCATTCATGATGATGCCGACTGATGCAGCAGGTATCATCCCTATGCCTCTTCAGTCTTCCCCTATACATCTTTTTAAAAAATACATAAATAATTCTGAATAATATATAACGTTCGTCAAGAATGTCTTTTTGGCTTCCGAAAAAGATGATGGGATATAAGAACTATTCCTATTGTTCTGCCTTTTTTAATGATTGAATTTGAATTCATTTGAAACGAAACATTTTCAAGAGCATTTATATGAAATAATTAAACTTGGCCAATTAATTCAGGAATGCTTACCGTTTTTGTGGATTTCTTATCTGCCTTAGTTTTAATTTCCATAAATTTTTATTCGTTTTCAGTTTCCTGTTTTTAAAATGAATGTTGTGAGCATCTGCTGGATGATGACCATTATTCATCACTTATATGATGCTGATGATGCCCAGGTGAGGAAAAAACAGAAAACAAGACAAAAGATTCGAGCTATATAGTGAGGTCCAAAGCATTTTTTTCGAATCAGAACTCGAGTTGGGTTGGGGGTTCATCCACTCATTAACACCTGGATATCAATGCGCATCACGCCCTCTAACCCCTCCCATAGGAGATCATACCGTCACGCTTTATAAAATCCTACACTACATAACTCAAAATATACAGAGATAAAATAAAGAGGCCTTCATATTGTTCTTTTTTTACAAAAAAATCCGTAAATCTTTCTCTATTATTATTTTTTGTCTGTTGTTGTTTCCTCGCTTGTGCTCGCGCGTGCTCATCACACCGTAGATTCAAAGTAATTTATGGGGTGCTTATGATATTATTTTTTATACGAGTTATTCGTGTAAAATCTGATTTGATTGTTAAGTAGTCTCGTCTTTCATTTGACCTAAAAAATTCTATTATATTTTTTGCCAATAAGATTCTTCACATTCTTTGAGGGGAAATAGGTTGACTTGAGCAGTGCCCTCTGAAAATGAAGACGTCATCGGCTTTCTCTAATGACCAAATCATTCGATACGCTGTATATAATGTAATAGCGGAGAAACTCGGGCCCATTATTATTATATAGAATAGAGAACGAAGGGGCTCCAGAAAAACCGTTGAAGGAGTCATAAAACATGTTTAGATCCGTTGGGTGACTCTCATTGACTGAATGGGTGGCCTACTTGGACCTATATAGACGCGACGTGGGAAAAAATCCTTCCTATTCAATAAGAAAAGAAAATGCTACACTATATACTATATATAAGCGATCCATCAGCAAGTAGCTGATGCCTTATTGACATTTTTAGACGATGATGCATCGCTGGATACGTGTGCGAACTATAGGCACTTCTTGAGAGGCCTATTCTCAGATCAGGGGCTCTCAAAGGGACCCTAATGAGGGTTATAGGTTTATATAGATGGGTCTATAGGGTCTCCGCCCATCAAGTGGGCTCTACATGGCATCGGTGGCCACCCCTCCATCAAAAGTTATGGACCAGAATTTTAGAAATGATTTCTTTAAAAAATCAATAGTCATTTTACTCGAGCGTGCCACGTATTAAAATATGGCATTACAAATTTAGCGGAGAAACTGGAAGAAGTAAAGAGACGTTGCTGAAAACAGGTTTCGTATTTCAATAAATAAGGAGCAGACGGCGATGGACAATCCAGAGCAGGAAGTCGCCACTTGCTATCCTTATACTTGTCGCCGTCGTCGTCCCCTTATTGTCAAGTCTATTTTTCATTTGTATATACATTTTTTTTGCAGTGGGCACCCTGAAAGGTAATTAAAGCTGCTGGTCCCATATATGGTTTCTTTGAAAAAAGAAAACAAGATACTTCTCTCTATATACTATGAATACAATAACAACAAACTTTGACGCGCGCTTAATAAGATGCAAGTGCTGCTGCTTTTAAGATTTTGCCGTTAAGGAAAGAAAAATATTGACTTTTACTTATATAAATGCATATAGTGCTATTTAGAAAGCACTATACTCTTATATTGATGGTCAATATTGAGAGAAATCTATTCTATTTATCTTTGAGTGCTGAGAAGGGTCCAGTGAAAAGAGACGAGCAAGACTATGCCTATAAATCCATTTCGTCTTACGTCAAGATTCTTATTACTTTTAAAAATATAGAAGAAGAGAGTGTGCCCAAGTTCAAGGTTATACATGCTCTCTACCGTCCTTCACTTTTCCTCTCCATATTTTTAAATATATATGAATGGATATGCTGGTATGCATTTCAGATAGCTATAGGACGATGGCACCAGCAGGGCCCTCCCGCGCGTTTATTCCATTTATAATGTGTACAGGCAAGAATGAGAGATACTAATCGCTTTTCAAAGCGGTCGGGTCCTTGTCCTTGTCCTCGTCATCATCGCGGGCAGCGCATCTTGAAAAACTAAAAAAGATGCTGTCACATCACTTTCACATGGAAGGAGGAGAGTTGAATGAACTCTTGAATGTGCCTCCTCAACCTCTTGAAACCAGAATAATAATATTATAAGCCTTTAAGATTTATTCAAGTGGAATAAGAAGTAAGGAAAACATTGAAAGTAAAAATTTCAAATTTTTGTCATCTGCTGTAATAAGAAAAGGGAAAGACTAACTTAAACTAAACGTTTTTAAATTTAAAATTAAAACTTTATTATCAATGGAACTTGAAAATCGAAATAATAATTTGTGATCAAAATGTGTATTTAGACATATGATATAGAGTATTAGTTTACTTCAAGTTTAAAAATAGGTAAAACCGATTTAAAAAAAATATAGGAAGGTATTTTTTATGTTATACTTTCAGTTTTCAAAAAGCATTCCAGACTGAAGAAATTGCTATCTATAGAATGAATGACGATGGGAAAAAGTAGAACCAAGTTTTCACTCTTGTATGCTCAACATTCAACATTTATATGGCATCAACCTTTTAAAAAACTAAACTGATTCCAATCTAAATCGTCAACAGGTTATCCAACTATTCCATAACATAGAGGAGACCCTGTTTTTTGCCAGGTATATGCTGTCACAACAAGATGGAAGAAAAAAGGGTTTTTGTTCTCCTATTCTTTAGACATATGGAATGCTAAACATAATATTGCAGAACTCAAAACGCTTTTCGCCAAAATACAAGACGAGATATATCGCAAAAAAAGTAACGGTCCTACGTCCATCTCCATACAGTCCGGGCCATCCATCAAATATTACGAATGGAAATTCTTGGCATAAATATAAGAGACCTACCCTGCTTCAGCTGAGAAGGGAAATTGAAAAATATGCTGCTTAGTATATGGCGCAGGTATGTACAGTGCCAGCAGGTGACCAAAACCTAGAAAAAATACATTTCTTACGTGATGATTAAATGGCTAATCAATCACGTAATAGTTCGAATATTTATGCATTTCTTTAGCATTTGAATGTGGCTGGATGGTTTAATTAGTTAACAGACTAGAATCTACAAGGTAGGCCTATGAGTGTTTAGTTTTTGAATATATTTTAAAAATTTTATCTGAATTTTAGAATTTCTAGAATAATTTTGACTTTAATCGATTTTGTATAAGCAGAATCACATTACATTCAGAAGGAGACTATTAAATTTTAAGTAGGGCACAGTGACACTTGATTTTAAGACACCTGTTCTTCCTGTTGATCAATGTGTTATAAACAAAACACAAATACAATGTTATGTCCTATTATTTTAAGAGAAACCTTTCAAAAGAGCACCATCATATAGCATAATAACCATTGAGAAGAAGAAAATATGCTCGATGACCTTTAACGTAAATGACTTTACTACAGTCTCTACAGCATGTGTTTGTAGAGTAGGAGGAGATATGGAGAGAGTGAGCTATATAGGCACAACTGCTATGTCATTAAGGCGGTCCGTTTTCACACTGGACCGTCACCTAAAATAACGAATAAATAACATCTTAAAAGTGAGGGGGTCCAAGCTCGTGCCATCACACTTCTTTCCAACTTATGCCCTGCTGCATAGGGTACGTGTCATATAATATAGAGTAACTAAAATAAAGAAGAAAAAACAAGCCCTATTTGCAGACACGAACATATACTCTAGAAAATAAACAGCTGTAGCGAAAAACTTGGTGATTATTTGCACAATGTGTTGCTGTTGTCTTGTTTATATATTTTTCAAGTGCAGCAAGAAAGTGCTGGCTGCTTTTCAATATCTTATCTGTGCTGATGTTGTGTATTGCTAGTGTGGAAATTATCACAGCCCCTAAAAGGCGAGAATAAGAAAACATGTTATTATGGGCCGTTTATTATGTTTTCTGGAGAGGAATGTGTGGTGAGGCGCGAGGGACGATGACGAGCGTAGAGGACCTTGAACTCGATTATTACGCGGCGGTCGCGGAGAACCGAGAACCCCCATACAGCACAAGGAACTCAAGTTGACACCTCCTTTTCTTGTCCTGCTTGCTTATTTTGTGTATCAGGCCAAGCTGTGACATCCTGGATATGGAATAAAGAAGAAGGCAAATGTATGTGAGTCTCCACATATTGTTTATCAATGCATAATACCCGCGCAATATTTGAGTTTAAAAATATTTAAATCTAAAAAGGGCCAAAACAATTGGGATTTTTCACATTTGTTTAACTATTTTTATTTTAAAGGGTTTTTAAGGATCTTCTTTGGATTTTTTAGTTTTTTTTGTAGATAACTATCTTAATTTTCGGAGTTGATTGTTTAGATTGTGAGAAAACTTTTTCAAATGGTCGCAACCATTTGAGATCTCGACAAAATAAACAGTTCAAATTTACCAGAATTTTTTTTTCCTGCAAAAAGTAATATTAAAGTTGAAATATGGAATTTATATTAGACATTAAAAAAATATAGAGGTGGCTGAAAGACTTCCGGCTGTCTGCCGACGCAGCAAGCGCAGCAGCAGGCCGACACCGGCCCATCCGGCGGATTGCTGATATCGAGCTAGCTACCAGCGCGGCCGGCGGAAATCCGAGAAGACGGGGTGCTAAATGACACATCCTCCTTTCATCCCTATAGTCTAGCCATAGCACCATCAGATTTCCGTTCAAATAAATAAACAGAGAGAGCGTGTCCGCCCTCATATTCGCCCAAAATAAACACAATGTCCTCGACTCTTATTAAATAAACTACATTTAACATTATTACATAAGAAGTACACTTTTGATGTGACCTCAATTTTGTGTATAAGAGACTGGGATGAGGATAATAGAGATGTTGACCATCAGAAAGACGGATTGCCTCCATCATACATACCTGCTGGCCGATGCACTTTCCAATCAAGAATGTGCGCGCAACAGTTCGTTTTTGCGCGCGCCGATTTCCTTATTATGTCGGATGATGTATTGCCCGTCACTTTATTGCAAAAAAGAAGAAGAAAATGCGATTTGCAGCCTGTAATGGGAAAGCCTACCGCTGTGCCCAATAATTGCTATAGAAAGTTTATATAATATAGACCTACAAAATAACGCGAACTACAATTTCTTATTTTTATTTGATGCCAAAAATCTTGTTTTAACAAGATTTTATTCTACATATAACAAAAAAATAATAACTATTTTTATTTTTAGAGATTATTTTGCGGAAGTATGAAGTAACAGGAATTTTATTTCATCATCAAAATTCATATGAATCATGAAACGGAAATAACATTAAAAATAGATAGAATATATAATGTATGAACATAACATTGCCTTATCAGGCTGGGTATGGTGAAAGCGTGCTTATCTTGTCTATTTTTTCTATTTTTCGGGTGAAAAATGAGCCCATTGTAGGTAGACTGGTAGAGAGAAGTGAAGCTCAGCGTGAGCTCACCGGCGTTCATCGCTCCGTGATCAGCCGGTCCCGATAAGGGCCCCGCTCCGCCAGCACCGGAAGGACAGGATCGCGCCTCATCGCACAGCGGGTTTCTCCATACTTCTCCATATACGTTATAAATACACATATGAAAGCTTTTTCTTGTTCACAGCACACAAAAAATAAACAAGTTGACAGTAGCTGCTCCAACAAAAACAAAACAATTTTTTTTTCAAACAGATAATCCTGCTGGGCTCTTTTTGTTTTAAATATAATATTTTAAATTATTAGATATATTCTATATTCCAATGTCATAATAGCAGGAGCTCTAAAGGACTCCCATCGAGTCATTTTTATTTTTAAATAAAATTGTGAGGTTGATATCATGCTGTTTTATGAATTCTAATAGTAAAATTTTATTATTATTACTATTTCTTTGAAATTTGATACGAAATATTTACTGGAATAATAAACTAAAAAATCTTTCTCGGACGAAATTCCATAGAGATGAAATAATGCACCATTATTCTTCTCGTTTAAAAAAATATTTAGGTATTTATACATGGAATTTGGATACTTAAGGCTGTACATATGAGAAAAAGAGTCGAGAGGGTTGTGGAATGCATGTAGCACTCGATGGGGGCGTAAGAATAATAATATGATGGGGATACATCCAAGAAATATAAGAAAAAAGAAAAAGTGATGTCCATTGACCTTGTCAAGACGCTCTGACACACCCAGGTGGTATAAGAGAAAAAAGGGGAGAGACTATAGAGAGAGAGAAGAGTGTCAAAGGTTAAGAATCTTCCTATTCTCTCCCCCCCTTTCCCATAGCATCTTATTCCTTTATGCGCAGCATTTGCATTTGCATAAGGGGCCACCACCTTCTCCATCATTTTCTTATACATTTTCTACACACATGTCGCGCTTATATAGAGAAGAAAAAAGGGGAAACAGAGGACTTGACATTTTTCTTCTTCTATGTTATACCTGGTGCCAATTGGAACCATCTATCTCAACGGGATATCCCGCCAGCTAGCATATACCATCTTCTATATATTGACATTTATGATGAATGTACTGTACTAGCTTTCCTTTGTTTGATTTCTAATTATGGAGATAATGTAGACATCATCTTGGTAAATTTGCCATAGTTTAACACATGAAAACAAACTTGGTATTCAGAAATATTGGGAATTTCAATATTGAACTGATTATTTCCTAATTCAAAGCGATTGAAAGTTGACTTTTTTATGATTATAAATACAGATTACATTACCAAACATATTAGCTTAGGTTTGACTTAATTCGTAAATGAGGAATTGTAATGCAATCCAACTTTTAGCCAAATTCATAGGTTAAAGTTTAATAACTAGCTTACTCCAGTCGTACCACCACCCCCCTCCTAATCTTATTATTCACCTAGTTCATTAAGGTATTTACCGTATTATCGATCAGCATACGCTATTTTCAATTATCTCAATCAAAATAAATTGGTTTTAAATAAGGAAACAGTTGTTTTTCGTGAACTAGATTTTAAAACTACGGTATCGTATGGAAAAAGAACCTATTATTAAGTTAAATTATGCTAATGGGTTAAATTCTGTTCTTAAAGCAAACAATACAAAGAAGGTGAGTTATGCAATAATGTAGCACACGCTGTACAAGATCGCGGGGTCGGGTTGGGGCCTAATCTTTTGTGTTGTATATTTTTAGCGGCTGCGGCTCGCTCTGTTTTGACATATCCCTCAAAGGAAAAAAAGACTTTGGGCGGGCGGGCCGCCGCTTCAAATTGAAGGGTAGACGATGAGACCATTAAGGGCTCGCTGCTCAACACTTTTCAATATCTTACTCGTGAGGAATTCATTTGAAAAAGGGTTGGAAATATGATAATGATGAGCCCATCCTAGGAGCCTATTATGCCAACACTTTTTAGATGAATAGGGCATAATTCAATTACATCTAAAAATATATAACTTTATTCGAATAATTTATTTTTAAAAATGAGTTTTATGGCAAGATTTTTTAGAGAGTTTGGTTTAAAAATCCACTTCACATGTCTCTTCAAAATTTTCCTTCGAAAAATTGTCTCTCCTCCAGACGAGATTTTGCTGATTCCTCATTTTTCATTGGAACAACTTTATACAGTATCGTCTATATAATATCTGGCAAAAATCTGAAGAAAATCTATCGCCATTGGAACAAAAGTGTTCGCCCATTGCAACAATTTCTCAAAATCTACTCTCGATTTAAGAAATGCCTTGCCATTGCGCTATTAGTGTATATAATGCTTGTCTTTTTCGAGTGTTGTCTATGCAAATACAAACATATTGAAAACTTGTACTATGCAACAAATGATGACAACAGAAGCACTCGAAATCCATTTGCTTATTTAATATATGTATAGCATCAGGGTGATTTATTTTGATGCTTTAGGCAGACGCCATATTTAGTAACGGTTTACGTACAATATCGATGATGACACGTACGTGCTCCGATTGATTCATGAGACCTCATTAAGCTCAACAATGTAACATCATGCAGAAGTGGCAGATGGTACTCGCTCTTTAAAAGTGAAGCTCTTGAGCTTGCTCCCTCTACATAAATCATTTGAAATATGTGTGGCTGCTGCTCACAATTGAACCTCATGCAAATTCTATACGTGTATGACGACATGAGCAATTTATCTCTTGCTTTTGGCAAGCGTGGCGGAGATGGCCAACAATCGCCTCCCCTCTTATTACATTTCCGCATCAGCTAGGGGTCGACGCTCATATTCTGAAAGGGCAGAATAAGAGGAAATAGATTAGATCATTTATCCGTTGAGAATCAGATAACATCAACATCCAATGCTGGAAATGGCTATATGCTATTGTAATAGGAGAGAGAGAGAGAAAAAAAAATAGCCGTTCATCTAGCGAGTGAGCTCTAGCATCAGCACAGATGTCAGCTGATGCCTAATTCGGGGTCGTTAAACAGCGGGAGACTCAAACACAATACGATCCTTTTCTTTAAATTCTCTTATTTTCTAATATAAATGGGGGAGACGAGTAATAAATCACGCAGTCATTTTTTAAATAGAAATATGGTTCTATAGTGTAATGGTATACGCAGTTCAAGCTCAAATCTCGGTGGGACCTTAACTGTTTTTGTTTTAAATAATTTTTGTTATCAGGTTGAATTTATATTACTGACTGAAACTTCTGAGTATGTTTGCTAGTTAGATGAGTGTAGAGTGATAACCTAGTTTTTGGTATTTAAACTCTTGAGTCTTTACTAGAGAACATTGGTATTTACCTGTATTATCTAGTTCTACTTGACCCAAATACTTTTATAACTCTTACTTGTATTTACTACATGGTAGACCTAATGCATATAGAATTTATGGTTGTGGTATGCTGATATGGTATAGAGGTTAGTTAGCTGCAGGTGGGGTCTCCTTTTGTTTTTAGCGAAAATAAAGGGATGCTGATGGTATGGACTGTACAGAACTAATGACCACCGGTCATGGAACAAGGCTATGAGCTAAGGAATTTATCCAACTCAGGTATTTATTTGTTTTTGAAACAAGGGCAAAACAAACTATCCGGTAGCAGTTTTCGCCAATAACACATCATCAATAATAAACCTGAAAATAAAGTAAAAACAATAACAGCAGCAGCATTTTCAAACTTCCTGTTTATTTATCGAGGAGTTGTCCATTCTACGTTAAGGTATACAAAGATTTAAATCCGCAACTGGGAAAAAATCTTAATTTTCTGGAATTTTTTAGATTTTTAAAAAGATTTTAAAAGTTTTATTTTGACTTTTCAGTACATTTTTTCTGAATTTTTTTCTCTTTTTTTCTGGATTTTGGATTTTCTTCTGTCCGAATTTTCTGGGATTTTTTTTCGGATTTTTGGCATAGATTTTTTGGTCTACGACACGATAACCTTTGTGAGTGGACCACTCCTCGTTATTGATTTTTTTTAAACGTAGGAAATTTTATAAAAGCTTGTACACCCCATTAACTATTCTTTAAAGGATACATATAAAATACCAGATATAATAAATCATTCATATCGAAAAAAAGAAAGTTTTTTTTCTTCATAATGTAGCGTAAACGGTATAAATCTTGCAAGCTTTTCCATGCGTAATAAACACTCGCGGCTCCTGTGCGTACCTCACTCTGAATCCTCATCCATCACGTCAGTTATGGAGGGAATCAGGGCGAGTAGAGCTGTAAGGTCCCTTTAGATCCTTCTAAACTCCCTCATAGATCATTGTACAGAGCTCTAATATTAATGAGTTTTTATACCACATGGGGGTCAACTGCGCGAGCAGCAGGCCTATTGTTGTTGCACCATACTCTCGAGGACAACAGGTGCTCCTTCGGGTACCTCTCAAGTCTAAGCTAACCGTTGATGATGCCCATTGCTCAATACCTGTAAAATATAGGCTGCCTTTTTCATATTTTTCTATTCAAATGGAAATTATTTTGAGAGTAAAAATGAATTTTTACTCATCAATTATATAGAGCAAGCTTAACTGAGATTTTTTTTCTTCTTTCTTTTTAGGGGTTCATCTGAAAGATATCTATCTCTTCTTTCTTTTTTAAAGAGATTGCATCACTGGTCGATATGTTAAAAAAAGAAGTCAAGTCATCCTCTTCTTTCACTGTGCTCTTATTCCTAGGAGATGGAGTAGTTTATATTTGTGACGCAAGAGAAAGAAAGAAAGAAGACGAAGAAGAAAAAGCGTTTGGAGGTCGATAAGGTGCGAACAGCGGGCGACTGGGGCACGCGATCCTTGAGCCAAGATAAGGAGCGACATGGAGCCAACAACAGGATCCTCCTAGGGATACATAAATAACCACCGATACACATCGATATAAAACGTCATCCACTTTTTTTTAGTATTATTTCTAACGAAAAGAGATTGATTATTGTTTAAAAATATTAAATACTTCATACGCAGTTTAAAGTTTCTTATTTATTTATTTCAAAGTTTATTTTTATTTAATTAATGAAATTTAAAATGAATACACCAGAGAGAAAATTGAATAATACATTGATGGGTAAATGAATAATATAGTTTATTAGTCAGCATCCACGACTGACACGTATTACAGGGCATATAGATACACACATCTATATCTAATGATAATAAGAGCACCAGTTAGAGTTTTCAGAGGTTCAGTTGATGTTGGGACATATTCCCAAATAAATCACAGTTAGGGGATAAATAAATCATTTTTTTTTTTATGGTAAAAATTCTGCAAGTTTTTATCATTCTGGTAGTCTTATAATTGGCAAGCACTGGTAAGTGCTTTAAATTTAAATATTAAAATTGATTAAATAATGATATTATTTTTTTAAAAATTAATTTAATTTAACAAATTATATGTGTAGCTGATTTAAATGGGAAACATGATTATTCAGAGCAGCAATCCTGCAAAACTGATCAAGTAAAAATAACTACCGTATATCTAAAAAAAAATGAAAAAATTTCGAAAATTAATAATGGGACATTAGAAAAATAAGATTGCCAAAAAATACAATGATACAAAACTGCACGATGCATGTAATAACAAAAGTAAACGACGAACAACTTGGATGACGAAACTATTAAAGCTAAATCCTGTCGTCTAGGTCTACGTAATCGAGCTCGTAAGAAACTCAAATTCAGATTTAAACTAATAATATTTGAGATTTAATAAAAACATGTTATACATACATTATACACAAAGTTAATTTGATTTTAGCCTAAACGAATTTTATGTAATATGTATATTTATGAATTATGGCACAGGGGTCTCAATACTACTAATTTAGCCCACAAAAATGCCCTAAGTAACATAAAAATCGACGTATAACAATTCCGATCGAACAACAATGAACCAACAACTACAGCTCAAACTAACAATAAAATTGTTAATTTGTTTAGCAATAATTATGTGGCTTATGTAATCGAATACAAATTTATTACAAATACGAGTATAAGAAACATTATAAATCTAATACGATTGTGCGTGAGCTTTTAATGCCTTTTTACCTCACAATATTTGTTGTATTACTCATCGTATTATTGCCCCGATTTCCCCCCAGTAGCATTAACTATGAATAAATACTGTATATAATAGGTACTGTGTATACTAGCTAGCAAAAAAAGACTAGTAAGCAGTAATAATGTTGTATTTTATTCAATATTATTGCTATAATATCTTTATTGTATAATAAAATGTTGTAACAATATCAAGCGATTTTTAAAAATACATTATTATAATTCTAAATTTAGTTTGAACTCAACTTGAATACTCGGGCTACATCTACCTGTTCTCTCCACGACTTAAACGCGCAATTATTCTATCCAATGTAGAAATATAGTTTTATATATTCGCACGTCATTTTTTAAAAGAAATTACTGACTTTATTGAACTTCTTTGAGTCTATTGCTCTATACAAAAAGATAAACACAAGTGAAAATAAAGAACAAGGAAGGGATCAGCATCATCGGAAATGCATATATAAGCCTACCTTTTGTGCAGCTCTAAATCGATTTTATGCACAAGTCTATAGGCATCCGTAGAATATATACAGCTAGAGCTGGGATTATAGGCTGATCCGATCCATCATGGGCGCTTTCGTGCAGGTGTTGCCGCCTTGTCACTTGTTATTCAAGTGTTATTCTCACTATAGCTCTATATGGGCTACAGGAATGACTATACACGTAAGAACCTCCTTTAGACACGCATTGTCCTACTTACTCTTTAATCTTAACAGATCAAGTTAAATCTATTATTGTAAGAATTCAAAATACTCTTTTTGATACGGTTTGTTGTTGCTCTATTAACATCCATTGAAATAAGATATATTACAAATATTCCTGTGAAATTCATGTGCAAATCTGACTTCTTGCATTATGCTTTTTCAAAAATGATTCAATTTAAGTCTTTCTATGTATTATTAGAACCAACTATCAATAGGTACAATTTAATTTAATTCTTTTATCCCCCCTTTACTCAATACCAAATGAAGCAATTCAGAATTTAAAAAATAGAGTAATATATACAATTTGAAAAAATACACAAATTGAAAAAAAGTATTCAACCCTTTGTAGATTTCTATAAATTTAATGACTTTTTATTAATATAATCTGTATAATAGACGTTTTGTCGTTCGAAATAGGGGAGACTGGGGATAAATGTAACACTTTTCGCTTTTATGCACATAACTTTTTTTCTACTCAACAAATTTTAATAAATGATACAGAATCTCAAAGCTTACGACCTTCCCTACTGCCAGGATTTTTTTCGAATTTTTATATTTATTTTAAAGGGGGGAAATAATGTAAAAGCCAAGACACCCCCTTGTTACATTTACCCCTAATGTGCAGGGATATTTGTAACAGTTCGCGCGGTAAATGAAACCGGCATAGTTTCATGGTTTAATGTCTTTAAATAGTCGTAAACTTTATTATTACTGATTTGGGATGAAAAAATATGAAGTTCGTTCATGAATTACATAATTAGGCACTTGTATCGATTTTTGGGATGTTTATAGTGTAAACAAACGACCACAGCATCCATTGTGATGTGATATCTACAAAATACTGAAGGAACTTTATAAAGACTTAAGAATTTACAATAAGAGAGCATATCAGACGAAAATTTCCGGAAGTTCTAGAATATTTGGAAGATGGCACCATGCGCAGTGAATGTAACACCAGCTGTTACATTTTTTTGCAAACACACTTGGTTTGATTCTAAATAGAATTTTGGGATGAAATTCAAGTTAAAACATAGAATATTTATATTTATTTTGAAGAGCTTTGAACAGGCAATCACATTATCCTCATTAATTTAATTATTTTATCAAATTTGAAAAGTTAGAAGAAAAAGAAAACAAGATCGAAAATTTACTTTTCACTTCAAAAAATGGTTTTATGAAAATAAATTGAAAACTTGAATAGCCTTAGCAATTTAAGTCTTCTTATCCGATAGATAATAGAAAAATACACATATGGCTTTAAAATCGTAATTTTAGAAGTTGTAGAAGAGGAGAAAAGCTTTTTGTTACATTTGTTGCGCGTTACATTCATCCCCAGTCTCCCCTACCTTCTGAAAAGGAGGTGTGATCCTTTATTGGCATCAAGCTGTACTAAATATTGCTAAAAAAAAGGGTTAGAGCACATTTAAGAGTTGAACAAAAGTGCTCATTTGATGTGCTCCGTCGCCGTCGCCATCTGTTTGAATGTGCGCGCAGAAACCATCTGTTACAGTCTGCTACATTTGTACATCGTGAGCAGCACTGATGATTATATCCTTCTTTCTTATATTGCTAATTTATTCAGCACACTCTCTCACCCCTTCTCTCTCTATTCAATAATTCGCCATTTTCTAAATAGAAGAGAGAGGCCATAGAAAATTGATGAGAGAAGAGCGGTAATCGTCACGCTTACGATGATACCTCAACGGCCGTTATTTTAAATTATTATGCAATGTATAGGATGCTGATTCATGATGATGGTCACCCTACTAAATATATTCTTTTGTTTTCCTTTTTTCAAATAATTTTAAAGCGTGATAAAAACTAGATATAGCGGCGGTTGCTTTACGAAAGATGACCGAAGCAAAAATTTGAATATGTGAAGAGGGGCTATACATGCGCTTGCTGCATAATAGAAATTTGATTACGCATTCATCGTGCATGTACCTATATACTTATTGTCAACGCTTCTTCTTTATATTCATAGAAGACGGGTTACGTCACATACGGGTCTATTCAAATTACGAAAGAACTAAGAAAAAGTGTCCCGCATTATTTTATATTAAAAATTTCATCAAATTAATATCAAGAATTTCTTCTTCAAGCTATATATATCTTGGTATATATGCTTAAATAGAAATAATATGGTCATTGAAGAGAAAAGTGATGCTCGACAGATGCTTGCGCAGTGTTTTCCCTCATCATCTGGTTTTGGCGCGCTTTTTCCCCCTTCAAAACTATACCAAAAGGGATCATACGTTTCAGGGTGGTTATCGGTGGAGCTGAACGACGACTTCCGTCCTGCAGGGCTGCAGCCCATATTGCCAGTTCTCAGAAATTGGAAACTGGCTGACAGATGACATCCTGCAAATGTGTCCTTTTTTTCAAAAATAGAAGAAAATATTTTAAAAGGCACGAGCCGCTTATTTTCTAAATTATTTATGTATTTATTTATAATTGTAATGCAATAAAAGCTAGGAGGCCTATATATTATTTGACCCACATTTTCTTCGGTTTGTTTTGACTGGAGGAAAAGCCATCAAGGGCGACGACTACTGTTTATAGCATTTTTTTTAAAGAGGGCTATTCTTGACCTCTTTTTTTAGAGGTATAAAGACAAATTAGTATACCAATAAATCGGAACATTGTATTGGCTTTAGAAAGCTAATATTCAGCAGATGTTATCATTCTAAAAAAATGGCAAGATTCGCGAATAATATCTAAACACTTTCTCTTTATTTCTAGGTCTTTCAACACCTTAATATAGTTATAATAAACCGAGGGGCTGACTACTCTACATTTGGGTGTACGATGATTTAAATTCTGGATTTTTAAATATTTTATTTGGACTTTTTCGTAATTTTGGGGGATTTTTTTTTCTCTTTTTCGTGAATTTTATATTTTTTCGGTCGATTTTTTTTGAATTTGCTGGGATTTTGTGGACAACCGCTCGCAATAAACGAGTAAAATTTGAATATAAAGGATTTTTCAAGTATATCTTTACATATTTTTAAAAATTTGTTGCAAGATTGCAATGATTGTCTGGAGGTGATTGAACCTTCCCTCAGGATCGAAGAACCCGCAAAGAATCTGAATAACAAAAGGATGGATCGCACAAGTATTGTCCAAGGGGTTACATGCATGAGAGCCCAGCATTCCTCAATAATGTTATGCTACATGCAAAAAAAAAGGTAGAAGAAGAAAATATCTATACTTTTTCGCATAAGAAAAGAATCCCTTTTAAGGATGGGCCACCACTTAAACGAGCAAAACAGGTTTTCTCCCCTTTTTTCACTTTAAATATTTCTTCTTTAACTCTTTTGAAAATCAAAAGACTTTATAATATGCCTTGTAGCGTTTTCCAATGGCGAGATTTTAAAGAGGTTTCGTACATCTAGAGTAGATTTTTTTTTTAATTGTTCCAATGAGAAAACAGGGATGTTCCAATGGCCGACAGATTTTTTCCAGATCCGCCAAGGAGACATCAAAGGTAATACCGGATGTATGGGGAATTGGAAAAGTTGTTACCATGAAAAAGAGAGAAATTCGAAATATCTGCTCTGGATGTTTGGCAAGATTTTTCAAAAAATATCTGAAGTGGATTTTTCGAGGGATTTTTCGACCGAAATCTTTGAAAAACGCCATTAGAATGTGGTTATTTCGTTTCACCTAAATTGATGGTTGAAATTTAAATCAGTAAATCTATATTAGTGATTCATTGTTACAAATTCTTATTTATAAGAAAAGAAGGTCAGCCGGAAGATGCGGGCTGCCATTTCCGGAATGGTATTGATATTATTGGTATAGCTCGTGCCCATAATAAAAATAGCAGCGGGTGCTTAACACTTGTTGTTATGTATACTTTTATACTATTTCAAGAAAAAGATGGTCAGCATAGCTATAGGAAGCTAGCAGTAACTAGAGTCCTAACAGATGTCAACAAATGCTGGGCTCTGGCGCTGCGGATGCGATAGAGGACACCGCACCCCATGTTGCCGGAAGGAAGCATCTTTTCCTCATTCTCTGGGATTCAATAAACCCGCATGCAATGATATAATCTCTTATGCAGCCTCCATTAATTCAATCTAATATTACAAAATCCCTCAGGGATAACACTACTTTTTCAGGCATTTTTAAAAGACTAGGTACGTTGAAAATTTATTTATAACTTAATAGAGAATAGTAACCAAGTTTGACACTTTGAATGATAACTTAGCTGTCATCATCACCACTTCATATGTATAACGTATAGCCGATGGTTTTTGAAAATAGGTGCTGATAATAATCAATGGGTTCGACTCTCTTTGCGCTTATATAGAGCCATCTGCTCTTCTTTGATGATGATGGATCGAATGTAATTATTAATAATGAACAGAGGGTACGTCATCCTTTTTGAAAATGTCAAAACTCTTTTCCTTTTTTATATTTATATGCGGGAAAAGCGTGAATAATTTGGCGGGGCGACATGACGTCACGCACTGACACTTGTGAATATATAAGCTATCCAACATTACCATCTGTTGCTGTTCTCTCATTGTCGATGAATGAAAAACGGTTTTAAACAGGCACTCTTCTTTGTACCTCGCGGGACATTTGTATTCTACACGCACTTAAACTCGATTAAGGCCTAATGTGCTGCGATTATGCAGAAATAATAAATCATCTTAAAATATTTCGGAAGAATAGTAAGAAAGATGACAATAATATATTGAAAAAATCAACATGGCGGCATATTTCTCTTTTTTAAAGTCATAAAAAAAGAGAGAATAAAGCGTGAAAAATGTATACACAACAGGCGTGATTTTTCATAAGAGTTCTCGGCTCTTCACGCCATTGTGCATTAGAAATTCCTTTCATGCCAAAAGAAAGAACATTACAAGATCATTTAGAGAGTGAAATTTTAATAAAAAGAAATGTAAGAATAATCCGTCGTCATCATCGAATTACGTGTTGACCTCCTGCAGATATTCACGCCTCTCTTTTTCTCTTTCTGAATGGAGCTCTATGGGCAATCAGGTCCATGTAAATCACCCCTTTTTTCTTTAACAGTTTAACCCCTTACGTTATATATTTATTGAGCTCGTCTTGGTACCTCGCCCAGCGGGAGATGATGCTGCTCCCCCATAAAAATTCCTAGACGGTAATAACTTATACCAGAAAATGTGTATATGCAGTATCCAAAGTTTTAAAAAGTGTGTTGTATATATGCGCGTGTATATACAAATTATTACGCTGAAGAAAGAGGGGAGAGAGAAAAAATGAAACTTTTTTCTGCTTCGATGATTTATGGCGAGAATTGCGTGGACCCCTCTTTTTGAAAAAAAAAGTTACTAATAGCTAACGGCCACAGAGTTTAATGTAGCGAAAGTAGCATTAGAAAAAAAAAATACATATATATTGGTAATTTGTAAAATAAATGCGTACTTTTGAAACTAAATTTCTATGGAAGTTGATGATTCAATATTTAAAAAGTATTGTTAAAAATTTTCATTTGGATTTTGATTCAGTTTAAAAATTATATACATCTCAGTTCTAAAGCTAATATTTTTTAAATACATTTTTTATTTAGTTGGAACTCTATTACTGGGTTTTACTGAGACAAAAACTTTATTTTCAGAAAGTACGGTATACTTCTTATTTTAAATTTGATTCAACCGGGTTGTATACAGAAAAGACTGAAGCATTTTGAACACTCATATTTTCTAGCCGAGATTTTACTTAATTAGATTTTAAAACCAAGTAACTTAATAAGCTAAGGAATTTTATCCATTTTTATTGAAAGTCTACGAAATTTTGCCTATTTCTTGTGCACACTTAGACCTTCCTTATGAATAAAAACAATTTATCACGTTGGCTATTCGAAATTCAATAAGCTGAATAAATTTAAATTTAAATATTAAATATAACGCCCCTTTTGATGTAATTAGAAGGGCCATCCCCTTGTAATAACCCCTTATGGACATCAATTATCATGTTCGAAATTATGCAACAGGCGAAAGAAGTAAAGAAACCCTACTGAATAACAGTTGTCAACGTGATGTGACTTTCAAGTATCGTCACCTCTATTCTTTTGTGTCTATTCCTCCTCTATTCTAATATTATATGAATACATAATTGTTATGCAAATCAGTTTTGATTTCTAATCAATTCCATCGCAACACTTTTCTATTTTTCTTTTCTCCCCATCATAGTTCACGCGTGAATGAATGAGAGCATCACTCAGCAAAAGTCTCCATCACACCCTTTACATAATAGCTCTTATATTTAAAAAAATATGCAAATGAAGCGTTATGTAATTCATTGAATAACGCTTGCCCTCCTCATTTTAATAAACGGTGGGAACAAATTTGTCGCGGTTTTCCACATTTAAAATTCATACTATAACTATAATAGTTTTTATGTATTAATTTTTTGTAATCCTATTTTTTGCAGCCCATAAATCTTTGGCACCATTTTTCATTTGTATTCTGTATGAAACGTGTATATTTCATCTTGTAAGGTCGTAAATATTACAAAGGTCTCAATTCCCCTGGTTGCACCTCTTATGCATCGTTATATAAGCCGGGCACTAAGGCAAGAAACCACGTTTTCCAAGTTTAAAAAAAGTGCGCGCGCCTCTTTTTCCCCTTTACGCGATAATTGATTGCGGGCGTTGTACAACAAGTTGTTTTTCAAAAAAGTGTGGGAAAAAGCAGATGAAGAAAGCCTGTAGGAGGGCTTTTGACCTTTAAACCCTCAGTATAGCTCACCTTTTGAAGGTGTGCTATGGATATTACTCTATCCGCCCACGTTATCCATCACTTAATGGAGCCTATATTGACATACAGCTAGTATTTATTATGTGTAGATCGAATTTGGCAACAATGCCTCCATTGTGGTAAAAGGTGATTAACAAATCCTCGCATCTTTCCCCCCCAAAATTTATTCAATGGGATACTTATGTCTTTGTTTAAGAAAATCAGCTTTTTAATAACATGATTTTTTTGGTCGAATGGTCAGTTTCTATAATATGTAATTTTAGGGGTTGGAACCTGTGTTTATATGATAAAAGATATATGTATAGGAAAAACTATGTGGAAATACATTAATAATGGGAAACAATTGGATAATTGAATACTAAGACATCCCCTCAATTTAAAAAATGAATAATATTTGCTAGTTAAAAAAATGTTGGAAAAGATTTTTTCCCATGTAATTGCTCGAATTCTTAAAAGACTCGCATACTTGGATTTTATTTAGCATTAGCCAAAGCCAATTTTTCATGAATAGCTTAAATGCATGTATTCACAGGATATAGGTGTTAATTATTAATAAGAATTATTCATTTCTCCATACAATATTCACCTATTGGTTCAACCTTTTAACTTACCTATTTATTATGTTGATTGAATAAAATTTTTTACATTCGAATAATCAAATATCCATCTTCAGTTACAGGAACGTTCAAGAAAATTTTCATTCGACTGTTAACATTATTGGATTATCTTAAAGCCTTGCACACTATTAGTTGCACAGCTATAGCGCATTAGCAGCATTCCATATCAACATTTTGCATACTTCATCCTTAGGCTAGAGGTCAAAAAGCACAAAGTACCGTTAGGCACACATACGCAACAATCAATTATTCATAGGTCCTGTCGAACTGATTATATGCGAAAAAGAATAACTATTGGCATAGATCCATAATATGTAGCGAAACCCCAACCTTTAAGCAGCGCAGAAAGAAAGGGGTCTCCATGCAGCATCATCTCTCTTTTGAAAAAACAAATAGCCCCCTTAGCCCTTACTTCTTTTTCAGGTAAAATACACATTCCATTCTGCTGCAGAAAAAAATCTGCGAGAAGAAAAAAGCGATCCATCAAACCTTAAGAAAACAAAAAGAAAAGGGCTATAGCAATACATGATTATTGAAAAAACAATAACACAAGCGAGACTGGTATAGCTGCCACCCACGGTCACTGACCACAGCATGACGTACTTGAATAATATATACAGAAAATAAGGTCTACACCTCTTTTTCCCAAAGATTGGTGATATAATATGTTATAGGTTGCCTACTGTGTCTCACTTCTCTGATTCTTTTAAATTTTCAAAAAAACCAGGTGTGTCTTGTTTCAGGTCAACATTTTGCCACCCAGGAAGATAGTTGTACAACACTTTTGTTATATTATTATTTGGTTAACGTTTTTTTACGTACTCTTTTTTGCGGCATCTTTAAGAAGAAGAATGTTATGAAGAGGATATTCAATTATATAAGACACGCAAAGAGTGGATCATGCAATACATTTATTGTTTCATATTATCCCTAAGAAAATAATTATAATAAAAACTTTAAAATAATAACTTAGTACGAAATAGTGTATGAAATAAAGTATACGACTTGAAACTATAAGAAAAACTTGACATCATGCAGCAGATGTTTAAAATAAATATCCTTTTTTTCTGTATTTTACGTTGCAAAAAACGTCTATGTATCAATAGTGTATTTGATTATTTTTATAGTTTCTATATAGAAGGATTCATCCAGCTTGCTGATGAAGGACTTTTGTACAAGTGGACTTTTAAGACCTACCGGATTTTCGGGTTTTGATTTAAGAGCTTTGCATCAGTTTTTACGACCGTCGCGTGTTTGATGGATAATAGGCGGCATGCCACAACTCTTTTCTGATCCATACGCGCAATTAGACTTGAATTCAAAAAAGATATGACAGGGCTAACCCCTTATACGAGTAATAAAACTGGCGGTAGGCCTTCACCATCATTCTATTGATACAATGGGAGGGTTACATGAGCGCACGCCCCATGCAGCATCACCTGGCTGTATACATCACTCGTAATATAAAGAATCAGCAGAGGGTTCGTTCAGCAGTATCAAAATATAACGGTTGATATTAGGAATCAGCAGTTGCTCTTCCGGTCCACTAACATCGGAAAAGCAGCTGATGACGATGATTCTGCAATCTATAGGGATTGCATATTAATTAAAGGTGTGATTGACAAAAAAACCACAACCACAATCCAATGTATAATAAAAGTTTGAAACCGGTTATTCATTATACATCGTACATGGGGTCGTAAACTCGTAATTAATCTCACAAAAAATTAGCATGTTTTCCAGCTATATATATATCTATTGAATAGCAAATTAGGTTGATGTAGATCCATAGATATCCTAAAATAAATAACTTTCCTATTTCTTATCTAGAAAAAAGCAAAATTAGTTCAAGGGAAAAGTTTGATTCTTTTTGAACAAACATAGAAAACTCTTCGACTCTTTTAGTTTTTATCTGATAACTGGGATGCTCTTCTTCTTTTGCGAGCTTTTCCCTGTGTACATATATAATTAACGCTGATTTTTACGATGCTTTCTCCTTTCAAAAAAAGCGAGACACAAAGTTTGTATTAGTTTTGCCATCAGCTCGCGCTCGCGCGGGAACATCGCATTTGAATTTTCTCCCCTTTTCTTCTCTTTTTTAACAGCTTTTGTTTTTATCGTCTAGACACGAAGGGGCCAACAAAACTAACCCCTTTTAGAGTATACCCCCTTTCCATTATCCCTTAAAAAAAGGGGAAAAGGGGAGCCATTTGTTTTCTCCTTTTTTTAGGCCTATACCCTACTTTGACAAGCCAAACTCGTGAATATATATTTGAACAGTCTAAAAAAGAAAAGGTAATATATAATAGGTAACTGATTACACTACATTTGTATCAACTCCAGGTGGGATATATAATTTGTATTTGTTTCTTGTATTATTACTATGTATAAAATATGAGTGTATGTAGGACTTCAGCAGAAAAAGCAATTTAGATTAGAAAAGGGGGTCAGTTGAGTTGAACAGGGTTGAAGGGTTATATTGATGGGTCCATCATGCTGGCTACTCTATGCTCACTATGTGTTTTGGGTAGATTTTGTGTGCATAGAAAAGGGGAGTCCTATTTTAAATTACATTTGGAGCCATGAATGGTATACATATACACACTTTATACTATAGTTAGTCTATAGTATAAATAAAAAAGGGTGGAATAGGCTAATAAAGATCGGGTTAACTGATAGGATAAAACCCTACTGCTGGCGTAGTGGTTTGAATAAATATAAAAAAGTATACATATAAATAAAGAAGAATAATTCTGTCTCAGTAGCCTATAAATTGTTTCCCAAATTTTCATGGTTTTCCCAATAAATTGTGTTAAGTGTGGCTTGTCAAGTCGCCATGTATAATATGGTGATTATAAAAATTTAGATGTATTTTCATTTCCATTTTAGTCTTTTAATTTGTTGCCTATATTATTGAGAGGCGATGGATGCAAAAGAATATTTTTTTATTCAATAATATTTATGTTATTTCTAATTATAAGGAATAGAGCGGAAAGTTTAATTTAAATACCGGAATTATGTACCCGTACAAAAAAAGAGAGAAAGTTTAATGATGAATTTGAACAGATTGTCCTATACGATGCTCAGTACAGTAGTCAAATATTTTTCAGCTTTTGAATATTTTATTCTCTCTCTATGTATATATATTTAAGCAATTTATAATAACGGCTGAAATAGAGCGAAATTCCGGATGTTGTACTATTTTTTTTTAAAAGAATTTTGATTGACAGATTTCCAACTATTTACGACAGCAAATCCTTTTTTATTTATAAAAATAGCCATGTTCCGTTTTCAATAAATAAATGTATATTTTGAAAGGGGGTAAAATTGGGATCACTATACATGTATTGGGAAAAAAGGCATTATTGTATGATGCTGGGAAAAAGAGGAACTATTTCCACCCTTATTCTGTGAGATTTTTTTTTGACCTTTTGATATTTTCGATGTATAAAAAGGCGGCATCTTCGTCTTCCCCCTTTTAGAAAAAGAAAGAAATACCTAAAGGGTGAGAGGAAGTCTATTAACAAGGCACGGAATCATCTTCGATGATGCTAGCATCATCCAGAGCAGTTTTTTCCCACCCTATCTTTACAAACTCTTTAGCGTGCTTCTTTTTATAGCGTTTTAATAGACCGCTTTCTTAATTAGTCTACGCGCTCGTCGTCTATTCTTTATATAATTTTGGAATGTTTCCCTTTATTTTCTTTTTTTAAAAGATAATTTTTAGACATTATATTTTTACCTCAACAAAATATTGTTCCATTCACGTCATTTTAAAATTTATTTTAAAATTTATCTTAGGTCTTATTAATAAGGGGTAAAAATCTTTTATTTCAATTTCAATTTATTTAAATAATTTGAAGTGAAAAATTGTATAACTTCCGGAGCCGTTACATATAGATTCTATCAGAATATAGCGCAAGCTGTGCTTTTCATGCGACACAGCATTTCATATGGAAATGAGTTGATACGTATATTATTATGAGGGAGTGAGCTATAGACGAGTATGATGGATGAACTTGCAATGTAATACAACAAAAAGAATCCGGGCCGCGGTTTATACGTGTTCCATTTCCCCCATTTCCTCCGTTTTTACTTTGGTTATATTTCAAAAGAGTGTGACCTATAGTCTATAGGGCACGCGCCCCTCTTTTTTTCACGTAATCTAAGCATCTCGCAACAGCATCCATCAAACCGTCTATTATTGCGCATACAAACGAATGAAATGTGTGAAAGCTTGCTATGCTCCAATTTCCCGCTCTAACCGTCATTTTTGAAACTCGACTAAATCTTATCTACATATACAAATAATTTTGATTAAAGTTATAATTCAAAATGTCTACACCACGATTTAAGTTTTATGCCAATTTATAATAATTCTCGCATGTCTCTTGTATAATCATGAAGATGTTATCGCAAAATAGCATTCCTGCATATTATGTATATGTAAGCAGTGATCAACATCGATCCATCACATCGCCAAAAATCTTATCCACTGCCTATTTTCGCGAGAGTTAAAAAATAAGAAAATCCAAAGTGCCAAGAAGCAATGAGAAAAAGATGGATCTACCCAGTCCCATACATTGCTATCTAAAAAATATTGCAAAAAATAAAGGAAGAGTGATGTCAATGACCCTTTCTTCTTCTCTTGAATCTCTTCAACATAACATAATGGACCTGTCACGCGTCAAATTCTTGTGCCTTTTTTCGCCATTGGCCGCAATATAGGCACTACATTTTCACCTTGTTGTGCTCTATACACCAAGAAGAAGAAGAAGGGAATGCTGATGAACATAGAGTGGTGTACAGAGTATAGACCCCCACCTGAGACTCTCTTCTTTTTTCGCGCAGGTGTGGCTCTTTGGCTAGCTGCTGTTTTCTTATATTCCAACGGAAACTCCTTTTTTCGTACCTTTTTTCTCCTATTCTTTGATTCATCCTTGATATGACACTTCCGACAAAGGTCTTCTCTTTCTTTCTTAAGAAACCGCAGCATGGGAAATCCACCGACAGCAACACCTCAGGTATACATGCGAAAGGAGAGTTAAGAACTGCTCAGCTTCCTTCCGCTCCTAATTATCACAGTAAAAGACTAAAAGTTGATGCGGTTTCTTTGCTTCATTTTCATTAAATGCGATTAGGGAAATTAGGAGATTCTGCTGAGCGGATTTCCGCAAACTTAATTAGGCCGCTGGTCGCTATACTAAACCGGATGAAAATGTCAAAAGGATTTACAGAATGAAAACAATTTAAGCCAATTTGTACATCTTCACTCTTTAGGGGATAAATCAGCTAGAAAGAAGATTGTTTTCTTTCGATTTTTAGCAAATTGGAAGCGGCGGATATTGATTGCTTTCAGGAAGATTTAAACGTTGAGGGATTAATGTTGTAGTAACAAAAGGAGATGAGATCTTTCCATTCTTAAGTATTCTTTATAGCAAAATTTCTTTCCATTCATCTTTGACTTAACGTTATGAATTTTTAAGCATTTAAAGAGTCTTTTGAACATAATAATAATAAAAATTCGAGAGTCATCCGTTTATCAATTGAGAATTACTTTTTGAAATATCTAAAACAATTTTTTTCTATTTAAGTTTGAAAAAATCGAATCTCGACAAGTCCTGCTGCAGCTCTCAAAGTTCTAATAAGTGGTATGGTTCAACGTTGTTATATACCTACTTCCGTGTATTTAAACCTCGTCGTCTTCTACCTCTATTATTAGGCTGTGTAAAACAATTTACACTTAAACGTTTCTGTGTGAAGAATAAGCAGCAGCTATACCAGGTTCTATATACATAATAACAAGTGTTGGACATCACCTTCTCTTTTCGTCTCGTCGGATATACATATATATGTTACGATCACCGCGGTGCTATTGCCTATTGGTTATACAAAAGAGAAAGAAAAAAAAAGGGCGCGACGACGAAGGCTTTTTTCAAAAAGACAAGATGCCAAACCGCGCCATCATTAACTTAAATATATACAAGCTTATACTGTATAGCTCGTCTTTTGTGATGTTTATACGGATGCAGCGGCGCCGCCAAGCCGTTGAAGAAGTCATAAAACATGTTCTACAAAGTGTAAAGCTATACTAATATGCTTTGTACAAAGAAAAAGAGCCATAGAAGATTTAACCTTTTAAGAAATTGATAGATATATATCCGCTGAGAGTGTCAAAGAAACACGTTTTCTTGGAATCGCCACCGTACCGAAGATATCCTGACTAATTGATTCCGGAATTGCTATATAGGCTATTGAATGTATATGATCCTTTCTTTAGAGGATTTGTATGAAAACGAGTTAAACTTAACTTTGATGAAATAGGAAGTGACGGTTCAATATAGAATAGAGGTCAGGAGCTATATATAATAGAAAAAGGCCAAATGATTGGTCAGAAAATTGATGAGAAAATTATCATAAGTCAATATGAAGAATGACTCATGAGAAAATATAGTAGACTGTATATTTTTCAATTTATGCGCCGTCAGGTTATTGAACTTGATGATGTTGATTGGCTCTTGGCCTATTGCTTTAACCGTCAAGGCACCAGGAAAAGGGGAAGAAGAAGACGAGGATGATGATGATGAGGGACCTTTATACCAATTATAATCCATCAAAAAGAATGGATATAATATTATGGAAGGTGGACCCACCCGTCGCCACTGCACCCTCATCAGCCTATAATCTATCTTGTAAAAAAATGATTATAAGTATTTTTACAGTAGTCGAATGATTCGTCAATCTTATATTTATTATTTTATACATTCTTTATTTAATTGATAAACACTTAATATATAAATTGAGCAATATTTTCTTGGTTCGCGAAAATATTATTTTAGAAATATAAACAAAGTAATAAGGCAGCTAGGCAAACACAGCTGCTCAAAGTCGTTACTTTTGCATGTATTGAGTTAGGAGCAACGGAAAAACAAGGAAGCGCGTGCTCTCAGCCCGCCATCAGTATGACGCCATTATGTGTTTTACCACCCAAGGAGATGAGCGAAAAAGGCAAAAAACAAGCGAAAAATAAATAGAAAGGAGGTCTCTCTGTTCCCAATTCTGTTCCAATGCATAAGAACGCCGGATGACCAAAGAATAATAATTATTCCTAGAAAGAGCTCTTCATAAAATAAGGTTGTGTACCTGTTGTAAAAACAATGTGTCCCTCTTATTTCTATATAGGTTTACCTACCTCTACCTCTCCAATTTAGTGGCTTACCGGTGAGTTGCCTCTAATTGGATGACCAAGACGCAAAAGCTAGGTATATATAACCTCTTAAATAAAGGGCCGCCATCATCAGTCTCGGTAATAAGAGCAATAAGGTTCTGTTCATTATTTGAACAGCGATATAGGTACACAGCCTTAATGCACTCTATATGGTTCACTTACTTTGGTATCTCAAGGAGACTTTTTGAAAGCTATAATACTGACTGATTAATATTTTTAAAATTTAGCTACATTCATAATAAATAACTTCAGTAATAAGTAGCAGTAGTAAGTTTTCTATTATATTAGTAATTTTTGAATGTGAAAGTTTGTATTATTTCAGGCAATATAATATAGGCTACAAGATATCGCATTAAGGACCATTAAAAAAAGGTAAAAAAATAGGAGTTCATTAAGAATATATATTATACAACAGGAAGTTGGTATATTAGCCTGATCCTTTCTTGTTCAAGATTTTGTAGAGATTATTTTTTACAAAAATTGGGACAGAAAGTGGATGACCACCCAACCTAAAAAAAAAAGGAACAAGTTTTTTTAATGGTCGAATATATATATTTTCTTTCTTCTCATGAATATTCAACTGAAGTCTGTCAACCCCCTGAGCGTAACAAAAAGAGGGGCTCATTACGCCATGTAGATCAGTTCCAGGGGCAGCACAAATGTTACAAAACGGCTTGACCCCATTTTTGGCCCTCATTACTGCATTCGACTTCAACCAATCAGCTCTTCCTCCTTTTAAAAGAATAAAACGTCGCCAATGCTAATTGACTCTGATTATTCTAGCATAAATTAATACTTAAAATGTTTTAAAATTGGTTATTGACTGATTGCTTAAAATAGTTTGACTTATAAATGGTTTCCAAGTCAAACATAGTATTTATGTTTTTTTTAATGCTCTATTAATTATCCTTATTGTATGTTTTTATTGTTTTCCTATTGATTTACTTAAGTTTATTCTGATTTTTTTTTTAGGAATCACCGTTACATTTTTTTTCTTTTTTTTTGTAAAGAAATAAGGGCTTCATCGCGTGTTTTCCGAGTTATATTCGAGGCAGGAGGTCAGCATCAAGATTGCATCATCACATGAGCCTACAGAAATAGAATAATAAAATCTGATAAATCGAAACAATAGCCCTGCACAATAGAAACAAAGGCCCATCAACCGTCATCGACTATTCTATATGATTTATATTCGAAATTTCTGGCACGAGTCTGACCCAAAAAATCCAATTGCAAAATTCAAATTTTTCCTTTTTCTTAAGGGCAAAAATTTGAATTTCTATTACCCCTCTGGCTTCTTCAACAACTTTTTTTTCTTTAAAATCTCCCCTAAACTCAAGTCTAGACATGAGGGGGAGAAAAGAGTCCCCCCCCCCCTTTTTCTATTTTTTTTTAAAGAGGGGAGAAAGCGCGCGTCCCTGATTTCAAACTACACCGCCAGATGGCTACTCGTCAAACTAAAAAAAGAAAGCTCCTCCTCTATTGGTCCTTATCCGTTGGCATGGCAGCACTATCGCTCTTTACTACATAGTATATAGTAAATGCGTAGCAGCCTTGTAGGACTCGTAGCGTATAACGTGGCGTGCTTCCACTCCAAAGTCCGTCAGACGACGCCTAGACTCGCTTCGAGTAGCACCTCTCCCTAAACTCTACTCTAAATCTTTGGATTACACTTCATCACAAAAGTTTTGAATTTAAAAAAAGAAGAAAATGAGTGCTCAAGTGTTACCAGCATCATCAGCAGTTACGATTGGTGGTTACAACAATCGTCAATCATCTTTATCCAACATCTTGAAGCAGTGCAAAATTCAGAGATCTCCAACCGTCAAGAGATGTCTGTTCCCGACGGAAAATAAGATGTCGGAATCGGAATCTCTTCAACTCGCACGAATGGAATTAAAACGCCAATTGGAGGCGGATTGTCAGCGCTGGAATTTCGATTTCGTCAAAGAAGTGCCATTGGATAACAACAACAATAATTCAAGATTGGAGTGGACTAAAGTTGAGCAGACTCAATCAACCAGCACAATTCTTGTAAACCCCTACTTGAAACTTTCTAAGAGACCCCAAAATGGCCAGAATTTAGTGGGAAATTCGAGAGATGAGAGGACGACAATCTCTTCGAGGCCTTCTACTTCTAATTCGCCGTTACGTCAGTCACAAATCACAGGTAACAATTCATTTATTCCCAAAAGCTATTTTTAAAACGCCCGATTTTAACTTTGAAATTTTTGTCAATTTTTCCAGATTTTTTGAAACCGAGGAAAAGGACTTATTCGAGTTCGAGTCCTGCTGGCGCCCCTTTCAAACGATGCCGGACGTGAATTTTTTTAAAAATCTTTTTGTTGTACATTTCTGTTACTTCGTGATTGATCTCATTGGTGCGTTTTTATATTGAGAGTGATCTCACATTTTTATGTGTAAAGACTAAAGAAAAAAGAGAGCACATATATACTATATAATACAATCAATTTCAAAACTGCAACAAGGTTTAAATTATTTTATTTTTCATATTTTTATTTACTTATCATTTTTTCTCTGTCGGACTAATGTCCATTTTGATTGAAATTTATAGGATAAAAAAAATTAAAAATGGAAAGAAAAAAGTTACTAGTTTTTAGAGCCACCTGTTGAAATGCTTACACCTTTTTATTTATTTATGTCCCCATATATATATGTACCTGAACCCACCTGTTGCACTTGCTCATAACCTAACCTCCTAACCTTATTTCTAAAAACAGATCTAAAATAAGATTTTTTATTTTTATTTTTTTTGCTCGTAAAAACAGAGGATTGACCATCTAAAATTAAACTATAGGATTTTTAAAACTCCAAATATATATATTAGGATTGTTTAAAAATATTTTCCATTTATTTATTCATTTATCTTACAGATTTATTTTACTAGTCGATCTCGGTAAAAATCTAGGTTTAAAAGAAAGAAAGTAAACATCATTTCCCGCAGTTTTAAAATTAGCTTTTTAGTAAAATATATTGTGCCTTCTTCAATCCCCTCCAAAAAGATGACAACACAAAAAAGAAAAAACAAGGACTCTAGAAATCTGTTGAGACAGAAGAAAGCGGGAAATCTCGTGGGCCTATTAACTCGCTGTATAGATATATCCCTATTTTCAAAAAGAAAGGAAAGAGAGCAGGTGTCGACACCGAAGACATAAATGCTGTTGTTATTCTACAAGGAACCAGCAGCGCAAAAAGGAGCAGGTGATGGCCGGAGAAGAGCAAGCAAGCAAGCCGAGCCTGAGGAAAAGGGAACCACCGTTTAAGAGGCTTTAAAAGCACTGAGGTACCGGCAAGAGCAAGCCGAAATTGACCTCGTCCACAACAGCCGGACAGCAGAAAGCAAGCAGCAAGCAGCACGGGTATATATATATCTGTCCAGAACGGAAGCAGCTGCTCTTTTTTGTACTTCTTTCAGGAGGGGCGAGTAAATCGACCTGCTTTTTCGGTATACAAAATGGTCAAGTGTTGTAAAAAGAAGGGGAAAAAAAGCGCGCGAAAAATCAACCACCTGGTCTCTTCTTCTACATGATGACGTATTTTTACGATGCCATGATCTTGGGAAAGGGATTTTATTTTAAAAGTTTTATTTCCATAACTCACCTTTTAAAATACAAAAAAATAGGCCTATATATAGCCCCCAATTTTAAAATAGATAGACAAAAAATACAGGTGAGAACTTATGGGTGAGAAGAGTGTTGTAAAAATTGATGCTGCCCTGATTTTTTTCTCTCTCTTTTTTTATTTGCATCGTCGGTGTATAAAAATAAAAAGTCAAGTGAGACATTTTCGTCTTTTGTCCTGTTTGTTCAAATGCAAAAAAAATGGAAAAGAAAACAACTTTATTGGGAATATATAATAAATAAGATTTGCCCTATTTTGTTTAAAAAAGCAGAAGAACAATTTAGCCGGCTTTAACCACTTATATAACTAAAGCCCCTCCACTCCTTGATGTCTCGAAATCGGATTTCACATCTCTAGACCAAAAAGAGAGAGAATAAAACCGGTTTTTTCTTTATGATTTAGGGATGGAGAAGGGCAGAAAGCCTGTCTATTCAAATTCACGAAAAAAATGTTCTATAGACTTTTCCTTTACATCTTGAAATATATTTTTTAATAAATGAGAAAATTCAAATCCAGTTTAAAACTGACCATATAAATGAAAGGTAATGGATCAATCATGAGAATAGAATAACCGGTTCAAACCAAACATTTTTAAAACTTAGAAGGCCATGTAATTTCTGATAGTCATCAAAGACTTATCCATCAACTACATATGAAAAATTTCTAAAGGCATTTTTTTTTCTATCAACATCACCGCCTTTATTATAAATGCATAGACGTGTCGAGGGTGGAAAAATCTTGATAAGATTTTTTTTTATAATATGTAAATTTGTTCTTTTAGGGTGTATTCTGAGCCCCAAAGGGGGTGTGTCTTGTTATATACTCATGGAATTTTTAAATATTTTTTTTTCTCCACACCTAATCCACCCTAAAAAGACTTATAAGCCACTTCTTATACTCAATCGGCTCCTATTTCACTTGCCTTGGTATTTAAGAGAAAAAAAGAAATATGACCTGAATCGATAAGAACCATCATGCAAGTTTTGGCTTTTTAAAACTTTTATAATACCCGATGGGATTTTATTAAGACCCTCTTTGTGCCCGGAGGAATGCACGCGCATCCATTTTATTATTACAACAGCATAAATTAAAAACTTGGAATTTTTAATTTTTTTTAGGGAATACAAGACTAAATACCATGATTCGATAGAATATTTATTTTAAAAAGGGCAATAATAAAATTTTCAAATGCATTATTTATTATAACTTAACAAAAAATATTTTTTTAAATTAATTTTAAATAAAACCAATGTTGAGTCTAAAACAGTAAAAAATTCTAAAGAAATCATAAATAAAAGGCCTTATTTTGAGAAATATAATTGAAAACTAGCATTGTTATATGATAAATAGAGAATAGTATTGTGTTTTTTTTTCTATCTACACATTTCAGAGTGTCTCTAGGGGGTCTTTTGCCATGATGAATCTCTTTTGATTTTAAAAGTATAAAATTCTATAAAAATCAACCAAAAATGAACCCAGTCAATTTGAAATTTTAGCTTCTTAACAAACAGAAAAAGATTATAATTTTGAAAAAATCTCAAAAGTGTGCCTCTTTGAAAAAATAGTGGGTGGAGATTTTCAGAAGTTATATAGAAAGCACGTGGATGCTGCTGCTCCTGCACCTAGCTCTTTAGTTATTATATAATATAATACAAGGGACTATAGAATAAAATGAACAGCGACTCCCTTTTTCTTTTGAAAAGAAAAAAGTCTTTTCTTTGCTTCAACGGGTTTCTTCAATCTTAAAAAAAGGGGAAATAGTTTTCCCCGCAGCTCTTTTTTTGTGCCTCACAATAGGTAGGCATTGACTCGTGAAAAAATCTCATTTTCCATGAAAAAATTCAATTAAAATTTAAATGTTTTGCTCTTTTCCTTAAATTTGTATTTCGCACTCGAATATTTTGTAATTTGAATAAAAAAAAACAAAAAAACTTCTATTTGAGTTGTTCAAGCGTTCTTGCTCTCTTTTGTCCTTCAAATTCTCTTTTTTTTTGTATATTAGGTCGGGTATCTATGTAACCTGTAGTATATATTACAAAGTGACTGTGAACAAGCCGCCAATAAGATGCCGTATTACCAAGGCGGTTGTATTGTGCCCAGCTGGGCGGCTGGCTCTAAACTATCCCGTTCTGCTCCGCCCTTGAAAAACGTCCGTCCATCTATCCATGTATACCTTGTCCACCACTCATCAAATTTCCCTTTTTTCTTCAGAGTAGGGGGGATTTTCGCCTACTTTATTTGCAGAAAAAAGTGAAACTGGTTTTCTCATTTATTTTTAGATTATTTTTCCAGATTTTTCAAAACTATATTATCCATTTTTTAAATAATAAAAATTTAGAAGTTTTATATTTTGTTTGGAATTCTGCTTTAACAAAAATATAAATAGAAAGTTAGGAAATTTATTTTTGGAAGATCATTAAATAAAAGCAACTATTTCCAGTTTTTTTTCAAGTATATTTTTGGAATGCCGCCTGAAAAAAAAATGATTAGGATTCCTTTTATCTTCTAAAAAACAAAAAGTCTGGACAGAATTGACGTTTTGTCCAGTTCCTGTCGTCTGTCCAAGATTGCCATCTCTGATAATAATGTCCACGCTGTATGTTTGTGTACGAAACAAGAGCTTAATTGGCTCTTTTTGTCAACCAACCAAAAAAAATATCTACTTTCTACTCTCCCCTTTTTTAAAGGGTTAAAAAAAATACAAGAGAAATATCCACCCTATATTTCTTCTTTAGAAGCTTATCGACCTGATAGTAATCTTAGAAAAACGGACATGCTGTACTGATTTACTGTATAGAATATAATACTATACATCCACCCCTCAGCAATAATGATAATAAAAGACTTTTCTATGTTCAAAAAAATAAAAGAAAAAGCTCTTTTCACACCTTGGCGTAAACAAAACTATTTTTTTTTCGTCCGTCTGGGTCGACGACCGCTTTACCCATGTTGCTGATTCAAAAATTTTCGCGCGCTTTTTTCTTGCCAAAATAAAAAGCTGTGAAAATATTACTTAAATTGTACTTATAATTTTCTAAATATTGGTCAATTCAATTTCTTCCTTTTTTAAATATTTTTAATAATTACAAATCAGTTTTTGTGTTTCGATTTTATTCAATGAATAAAATTTATTACATTAAATAAATTATGGCTATTATTTTTTTATGGATTCCCAAATGTAAACATGAATTTTAAAAAATCCTATTATTGACCGACAGTTAAGAAAAAAAAAATCGAGAGAGAGACGGTTTAACAATGTAAAGAATGTCCTTTTCTAAAAAAAATGTTTTTCTTCCCATGAAAATTCGCCATACGTGGGAAAATAATAAAAAAGGGGTATATATAGTCACCCAGGTGTGCTCCCTCTTATTTTTTTTTTGTCCACATTTTTTTGTGGTTGGAAAAAAACGAGGGGATTTTTTCTGTTGTTAAAGAGGACATATGATCGATCATGTATGGGAATGATTTAGCCGCTTATTAGACTACCAGAGATGAAGGCGGTCCGCTAATGACCGATGGACCAAAGAGAGCAATTCATTACAATTTGACTTTGTGTTCAAGTTGACATCCGCTTAGGAGCTTCTGAATAGCTAAATGGGTCGCCACATCCCTTCTAGATTATTTATTATTTTTTTTTAATTAGAGTTTGTCGTTCAAATTTCTGTAATTATTTTTATTTAAAAATATTAAAGAAATAATCGCGGTATATTGAATATATATTTTTAATATTTCTGAAATATTTTTAAAAAATGGGGTATAAATTACCGGTTTTCTGTCTAATAAAACGGCATCCAGGATTAAATTACAACAAAAAATATGTTTCTGTAAAAAGGAAGAATATGATATTCTCGGAATATTAAATATGCCTGTTTTAACCCGTTTTACAATGTTGTATTTTTGTTTCAAAGAAAACTTGTTTTACACTGCCCAGAGACAAGAATATAACAATGTCTATGCGCATATAAGCCGCGGGAAAACCTTTTTTTTTTAAAAAAAGAGAAGAGAATATGTCTGCTGACACGCACCCACAAAAATTTTTATTTAAAAAAATATATTTTCTCCCCTCTCCTTTTTTTTTTGATTTTTTGGTTGAGCGTGAAGGGGCCGAACGCTGTAAAAAAACATCTGGCGCGTTTTGTTTAAGAAGAAGAAGGGGAGAAATCTTTAAAAAAAAAGAAAGATATTCAAATATCTTATAGACGTGAATATATTTTTTTTCAACTACCTTGCGGTGGGTTATTCGTTCTTCACACCTGGGGAATCGAGAATATCTCAACTCGACACAAAAAAATTCAATTTATATTATATTAAAAAGCATAATTTTTTTATTGATTCTTAAAAATATAATTTTCTAATTTTTATTTTACCTATCTAAATGTAGAAAAAATAATCCAAAATAGAATTCATTTAAATATTTTAGGATAGGATATAGAGAAAACTAAATTCTTGAGAAAAAATTAAACAAGAAAATGAAGAATAAAGAAAGGCGAGTGACGGGTGCATACATAATCGGCAGAGTAAAAAAGAATAAGAAGATAAGGGGAAGAAGAAAAATTTTCTGGTCGAGATGAAGAATGTCAACCTTGGGTCTACTAAGGGTGTAGAAAAAAAGACCGTTGACGTTTGAAAATCTCCCGCTGCTGTCGCTCATATACATAAGAAGCTAGAAGACGGAGTGGAAGTACAAGTGGAAGAGAGGGGAGCAAGGGCGACTGAATATTATTTTTCAGGGCGACAACATCTCTTTTCCAGACGACGCTTTTTGCTCCTGCTCTCCACTGAACCTCACAGAGAAAAAAATATATAAAATATATAAAAATAAAACACTCGAGAGAAGGACACAGTGATGGATAACACATGGCTTGGCAGTGTTATAATATATATAAACCACTGCACATCTATATTAAACAGCTTTTATTTAAATATTATCGTAACAAAAAATAGTATTTTAAAGTATATTGATTCAAATTTCAAAGAAAACTAATTACAAGTGCTTACAATATTTTATTTAATGAAAAATTAATTTAATATAATAAAAATATATAATAAATAGAAAACAGTCAGAGTTAAATATAAAGCCACTGTGGAACCTTCGGGATTGGGGAACTTGTGGCTTGTAAGTTGTAAAATAGTTTTCTCCTAAGATATCATATTGCGATTCACGCATATATTTACCGTATATATTCGTTAACTTAATAAAATAAGACAAGTCTGAAAGGTTTTTTTAAAAATAATCATTGAATCTAAAATCTGTTTGTTTACATTTACAATTTTATGTCATTTTAACAGTGTTGTCAGTTCTCATTTATTCAATTTTATTTTTACTTTTTTTTAACTCTAGTTATATATTGGGTAATAAATGCTCTAGTTTGTCATATTCTACGTGTAACATGACTCGTTGATACTCTAAAAAAAATATTGGTCCATTTCGACACTAGATTACGTTTTTAATCGTTTTTTACTTCTTTTGGGCTGTTTATTTGGGACAAATATTTCAATTTCAAACGTTGCCATTTTCCGAAATTAGGATTTGCGCATAATAAACATTTTCGGAACCAGTAGTACCCGTTTTTGTGACGCGTTAAAGGCCCCTAGACCTTCGGTATATACGATATCCCTCAGGGATAACTTATTTCTATATTATATATTTTTGTAATAATAAAAATATATAATAAATAGGAAAAAAACCGTTAAGCTAAATTCACACTTGTGTCGCCTTAATGAAAATTTCGTTATAGGGGCGTTATAGCGGTTTCCTTTATAAGACCGAAACAAAAACTCATGCGAAAAAAATTAAGGAACTGATGCGGTGTGAATGAACTTGTTAAATTGAATTTTGAATATAAGTTGTATATAAAAAAACACGTCAGTTGATATTTGGTCACCGGTT
Source organism: Chydorus sphaericus (assembly GCA_030141595.1). Lineage (NCBI taxonomy): Eukaryota > Metazoa > Arthropoda > Branchiopoda > Diplostraca > Chydoridae > Chydorus > Chydorus sphaericus. The sequence goes on along the minus strand of CM057926.1, from coordinate 2,990,810 downwards.
CTCCTACGCTTTATAACCGAGGCAGTTTCATTTGGGTTCACTTTCTGTTGTTTAAAACCAAAACTTGCTTGCTATACCACAGTTCATATTTGCAATCTTTTTTTTCTGTTTTAAAAATTCCCTATCAAATTTGACTTGGCTACTGTTAAATAAATTTTGTTGCATTCAAAATGTTTTTCACTTCGTCGTGATACTTCCCTTTTTAGTGGTAACACTTTTTTTTAATTACTTACAAAGTTACCAAATGTTTGAAGAATGAAATGCGTGTGCTATTTTAAAGTAAAACATGTTCCATTTAAACACAACTACTGATTGGCTTGCGATCACCTTTGGTGATCGTTCTTTTTCTGTTGCTGGTTCCTCAGAGTGGAATTCTCTCCCCTTGACGTGCGCTCTGCACAATCTTTTACCCAGTTCAAGTCTCGTCTCAAGACGCATCTTTTTTATCGGAGCTTTTAACTCTATGAGTCCTATGTTTGAATGTCGGAGCATGGCGCCTTTGAACTCTTTTGGAAAAGACGTCATTCAATTTTAAATTTTGTACATTACATTACATACTTTACAATTAAGGTCTTTTTAATCTTTCAAGAATCTGATAATAATAGTTATCAAACAGTAAAAAAGTTGAGAAGCTCTACAACTCACCATGCCATATATTGCATTAAGAGATACAAAAACATTCAATAAAATATAGTATTTTTAAAACTATTCCGATCGAGATAGATTAGAAGATCAAGAGACATGGTACCGTTTCTTCATTGATGAAATATCTAGACAAAAGGTCGAGACAGTAAAGGCTGACATCCCGCTCTCTAGCCCTGTACTCGGACCCCAACTTGGCTGAACAAATTATTCGCACATGTTCCCCATCTTAGGTGCGTTTTTTCTTCAGATAAATGGGCTACAAACAGGAACTAACCCTAAGACACCCAAAACAGTTGACAAAACCAGTTCACCGTTTCACCTTTGACGTCATGACTATTTTTCTGTCGAAATCAACCTGAACAAATTTGATGGAAATGCCTACACCGTAGTTCAACAGCAACGGAATATATATCGAGGACAAGGCATCAATTTATTGACTATCGTGGATATCATTTATAACTTTTATATCCAAGCTGAAGTCGGTAGGCACTAGTGTACGTTTCGTAAGTCGTCTCCTTAAATGTCGCTGAGATTAAATGCCTTCCCAGGCAACACCACCCTTCGGCCCGAAGTCGGGCCGAGTTCGGCTGAGTTCGGCAGATCGGCCGACTTGCCCGATCTCCAACCGACTTCGGGCCGAACTCGGGGTTTAAATACGGGCCGAATTCCTCAAACTGTAATCGGGCCGAACTCGGCTTGCAGATTCGGGCCGAAATCCGCAATAAAATTCGGGCCGAATCCGGCGCGAGGTCGGACACCGACCACAATAACGATATAGTCATGATTATTGATGTTCAGCGGATGATTATATCATCCAGCGTAAATCGCTAATGTAAATTATAGTAAACATCACTAACATATATAATGTATCAATTACAACCGTCTAAAGAATATAATTACTATTTCTTATACGGGACATAATCGGATAGGCCACATGTCATAAATACATGTTTTCAAATATCTAAAATGCTTTTATCAATCAAAGTAAAACAAAAATATGTTTATCTGAGAGAAAATATTGATTTTTATATTGTTCATTTTACGAATAAGTAAAAATATCATCGGATTTTGAGATATAAATTGATTTTCACGTTTTTGACTGCGCACGACGACAACGTTGTTTGGTGCAACTTTTGCCTACTACATAAACGTTGACGACCACTCCCCATTAATGATTAATTGGTTGTATGTAGGTGGAGATGGCCGGTATTCGCTTACAATGGTAAAAGATGTTAAACACTAAACCAAATATCATTACAGTAGATAAAGAAAGTTATCTAAATATATTTCGAATTCGGGCGACCATTCGGGCCGAACTCGGGCCGGAACGTCGGTGTTGCCTGGGTTACAGCTAGCAACACCGGAAATGTTTCCTTCAGCGTAGCTCCAATTTTAAACCAGGGTTATTAGTTCTAACCCCTGCCAATTATGATATTCAACATCGTGTTGACGTTCATGTTCAGCTATTGGTTGACAAGTCAAATGTAAGGAGTATCCTCGGTTGAAAGATACTCTCGTTGTCACCCTTTCCTACGAGAAAAAGCTGTTGATCCCTGTGAACACCGGAAACTACAGCAAAACCAGCTTTGGATCTTTCATTGAACTCATGCCAAGTTGCCAGACCCCATTTCAGCCGTTCCAATCAATAAAAAATTTGGATAAAACTCGGAAAGAGTGCGTTCCGTAAACACCGCGTACCTTCAAGCTCGTCTCCCGATTTCTATTACATCCCGTATTAGCTATTGTAACGGCATTCTTCACCCTTTGCCATTTTCAGAAATTGGTTGATCTGGCACGAGGCACTCCGGAACTATTTTAAAATCCAGATGTTCTTCGCGAATTTGATCAGATTCGATTTGACTGGACATTCACAACACTCCCAATTTACAGTCATTTAGTATCCATTCGGTTATACCAAGGCTCTCGTCACCTTTTGTAGATCTTTCATGGGCCTACTGTTCCGTATGCTCTAATGCAACAGACCTTGAACGGATGCAATAGTTGGAAGCGCTCCTTAAAAGTGTGCAAAAATTTGTCGCACTTCCTCTGCAATGTTTGCTCAAGTAGTGATTTTCATCAAAGAATTATATCCGGAGAAAATCAAACTATTTGGGGAGGGAACTCAATATGCACTGATCCTATCTTCTGTTTTCAGTGCAAATCTACCTCCAACCAACTATTTATTTCTTAAAGAAGTCACTTATCTTTCGTTGATTATTGTTATCTTGAAAAAAAGGGAAAAAATTTTGCAACAATTTTTGTCTCATCAAAGTTGGCACAAATGACTGCCTATATTATGTTAAATTATATTTTTGCTTCCTCGGTTTCTTTTCGCATTTCTATGTGTCTTTAGCTTAATCTCAAGATTCCTAACACTTTTGGTGGAAATAATGTTGAAGCAGATTTAGATGTTGACAGGGAGCGGATGATGACTATACTTCTGCACCGTAGTGCGAGTGGAAGAAGAGAGAGAGAGAAGAGGGCGCTACAGACATATCTAGACATTCGGTGTGTACACTGATACATACATAGGAAAGGAAGGAAGTAGCGAGGAAATTGCCACATCTCGGAGTTAGAGCAGGGATTCTTAAAACAAGCTTTACGATTTTTTGAAGCAATTTGAAGCGATGAGAATTATATTTCCAGTAGTGAAGAGGCTCATTTTCGCCATCATCATCTGGCACCCAGCTGGCTCCGATAAGTAAGCAGTAAATTCTTCAATTATTTTCGACTCCTTGCCCGGATTCCACGGATGAATGTGCAGGAAGAACGCTGCCGAACTTGATCCTTTTCTTTGGGGGTTGATCGATCGAATTGCGAGTTGATTCTTCTGATGCTAGATCTAGAGACGATTCAGAACCTGTGGCAATGTAGAGTTTTTTTTTAATTGAAGGTTTAATATACGTCAAAAGTAAGAATTACTAAGGTTTTGTTGGTGGCGTCTTTTTACTTCCTTTCAGAGCAACTCTAACCACCAACTCGTCCTGACATCGGTAGCCAGCAAAGCTTATTGCGGGGATCAAACATTGTTCCTATTATAGTAATAATAAAATGGGAATTAAAACTATAATAACCCATTTCAAATATTTGGTTACCAAGTAAGTAGTATGTACCATGCAGGACGGAAGAGAATCTCTCTTCGTTTGCCTACGATAGTGATATATCATATACCACGCTCATAATGTCGCTCCTTCATTTATCAATCATTAGTTAGCAGGATACTCTCCGAGTTCTTTCCAAGTCCGTTTTGAAAACTCACTATAACTCAAAATCATAATGATATCAAGAACTAGTTAGACCTTCATATATCTGTGACTAGAACTCATCCTCTCCTCATTTTTCATACTTTACCACTTTTTTACATACTCTTATAATAAAAAGAAAGGTTAATAAAAACTATTAGAACGGTGCCGTGATACTCTTAAAATGGCTCTTAGATTCTCATAGAATTGTTAAAATAATACAAGATTAAGGAGAAATAAAAATTTTAAAAATGCGTATCTCTCTGATTACAAAGTGAAAAAAATAATTTTTAAACGGCTTAAAAATGGCAACCCTGAAATAAAAAGAGCGGGCGTTCGAATAGACCCTCTAAAACGCCAAGCACTTTCATAATAATTAAGTTATTAAAAGCTAATTGTTCATCTGAGACTGTACATATAAAAAAACATATAGTAACCTGACGACATCATTTCATTTTTTTAAGGACTTGGTCATTTCATCAACTTTAAAAATGTTACCGCTAGATGGACTTTGTTTTTTGTTACTAGATGGCGATGCAATCACTGATTTTTTAAAGCGCACGTTTCACACACGTTTCTTGATATTATTTTTAAAAAATATAAATTAAGTTTTGCAAAATTCTTTAAAGATTCGATTCTTCTACAAAATATTGAAAAATAGAGACATTAAACTATACAAAGCCGTACTATATTACTATCCCATTTTCAGGCCCCTATTCATCTTATTCAATGTGATTTACCTGCGCTGCTCTCCTTTTTTCCCTTTGCTGACAACATTGCGTCTACCTCTCCTGATGGGAAAACTAGTAAGCAACAGAAATGAAAGAAGGCAGCCTATATACAATAACAATCGCTTTGAATGAACTTACTCTCCAATTGTCCTCACCTACATATACACTTTTGAATGAACTGGATCCTTGAAACATATTCTATGCTATAGCTGCCCATAGAATTGGTCAAGTGGACGACAATGATGTCCATCATGGAGCAGGGGCAGCACTGAGTATTTTTTTTACTTTTCTTTCCACTCAATCGGATGTTATTGAGGCTATATTCTCTTTGAAACCTGTCGGTATATCGTCGTCAGTTAGTTCTCTTCTCATTCGGAAAAGCACCTTATGTCCATCCAGGTAAAACGTCCTTTTCTGTATGATCCTTTTCGAAGACAAATAGAGAGCTATGAAGCTATTATACAGCATCAGCGCAGCTGCTAGGATTAGTTATAATCTAACTTACTAAGGGAATAAGGGTTTGTGTCTGTGTACCCCTCAGGCGATTTGCCGTCAAGGCCGAAAATGTCGAACAAGTTCCGCCCACTCTCATCTACTTCTTGAAAAATCTGTATGAATCTTTCCGAAAAACATTATGTACTTGAAGGGATTCGAACTTCCACCCTCATGCTTTGAATACCACCGCCCTATTAACTGAGCTAAATCACACGCTTAAAGCCTGGCAAGTTTGAACCATATATTTTTGTGGTTTATGCGACCAAATTTTTTTGCGTCTGCGTCTGTGTGACCTTTTTGCTGTGCAACTTAACCAGTAAACGACAGGGATTTGTAGGGTGGGGAATGCAGCATATATAGCTGTCAATGAGGCTGCGACGGTGTCGCCGGTTGTCCTGGTGCAGAGACTGGACTAGGCATGAGACTATTTCCAGAATTTATTCTTTAAAAAGTCTCTACCGGGACGGCGTATCGATCTCGGATCTCCCACGTGAGAAGCCATTGCGATAACATATGAGCCAAACCTTTGATAACACACATCCCAAATTTCAGCTATAGATGTTTGTTAATAGAAATAGTACCAGGAACGGTCACAAAGAAATCGTTAGAACGTTCAGCGATTTCTCTTATGCTGGAGTTTCCCCTCCCTACTACTCGCTGTAAACGAGCAATAAGATTCGCAACATTTCAGGACTGTATTGTATCTTTTTTCTGTAAACAATACTATTACAAGTTATATCAATTGAGAGTTATATCATGGAAGTTATCTGTTATATCATGGAAGATATCTGTTCTTCCATGGGTATATCAATCAAGTACTGACTATGTCATTACTTGCTATTTTTACCTTGACTATTTGCTACCTGAAAGCCTGATAGGTCAAAATATGAATTGTGATATGATGCGTACACAGGCGAAGGAACTCGAGCCCCGCGTTGGATGCAAAAGAAACTAACATCTTTTGGCCCCTCAAATTTTATTGAATCAGATATAATCATAGCTACAAAATATCGTTACTTTTTTTATATTTAAGAAGGGACCTTAAATATTTAATGCGATAAATAAATCTTTTTTAAAATATATATTGATTTAACACTCACTGGCAGCCTGTCAGAATTAAAAATAAAACAATTTAATAACGTTGCATATCTGAGACGTTTAAGCAACATGGTCTAATATTTGGGGTTTTTCTCAAATTCGTAGGGTTTCTGGCCGCAAACTGGAAAAATTGCTGCCGTTCAAATGTTCAAATTTGTAAATGAAATTAAAGCTTATTAGTAGTGCTTTTGGTCTATTTAAACAACGGTAGCTAGCCGAATTTAAAGATATGGTTACTGAATTGAAAATTATATTTCATTCGTAAACAAGCAATTAGATTTCGCAACATTTGAGGACTGTACTGACTAATATGGGTTTACTGTTTTACCACGCCTATTATCATTTTCTATTTTTATTGTAAACAAAAGAATTAAGTTATATCAATTAAGTTTGGTAAAAAACATGGAAAACAATAAGGTAAAATAAATTAATAGATCTTATTTTGTTTGAAAAACAATTTAAATGACACAATTTAAATGAATAATGATGCACATTATAACAGGATCGATATCCACGTTCGAAATAAAGTAGAGTTTATACGTTGTTATAGAGCCGGTAGCTCAGTTGGTATCGTACACCGTAATTATTAACTATTGGATACTACTGTTGGATTCTGAGATTTGATATTCGAATTTCACCCCAGTCGTGGCGAAAAGCTATACCTTCACCGCACCCTTGCGACTGGAGGGCGGCACTTGCGGACTATATAAATAGAAATTATGATTATTAATGCAATGATATACTGTCTTCAAATAGAGAAATAGAAATAAAAAAAGGATGATGAACTGCTACGTCGCCAATTTCTTAGGCCATTTTAAAAGGGTCACGTAATGTGTACGTAAAGCGTTTTTAATTCTATGCTAATATTAAATGATATTGATAGTTATCATTTTACTAATCGCTGTTAGTCTCAAACTGAGTGGGGTGGGGGCCGTGGGGGTCGGGTTTCCGCTTATTACAATGGACTATTCATAGATTTTGAACCTGGAAATAACAAAAAAAAACACCAATTAATGAGACTACTTGACTATCTGTTACCTGGCAGCCTGGCAGGGAAAATATGGTATGTGATATGTGTGTTTTGTTAAAAGAACTTGAGTGCCGTTTTGTTTAAAATTGAGATCAACATGTTTTAACCTCTCAAATCTAATTTTCTCATTACACGCAAGCATAGCTGAAAAGTGATGTAATTTATTATTTATATTTAAGAAACTGTGAAAAAATGAATTAATAATACTATACTATCTACTGGAAAATAAATCGACTTATCATGTTTTTTAACTGACAGCCTGTCAGAATTAAAAATAAAACAATGTTATAACCTTTCATCAGATATATTTAAGCTATGTAGAATGATTGCATTAATTATGTAGCTTAAGCTAAGCTGCTTAGCTAAGCGCTTTTGAATTTTTAAGCTACTCTTTCAAAATTATACAGATCTAAAATTCATTTTAGGTCGACTGGCAACCATGTCTAGTACTCTTCCTGAAAATATAAAATAAATAGATAGGCGCCTCTAGGATAAGCAACTGAAGGAAGATTTCTTGTTTACGTCTTGGACAGAATCGTCCGAATGTAAGATATAGCTTCAGTGCCTAAAGGCCAATTTTTAAAAATATAATTAGATGCTCTATTTAGATGTCATAAATAACTTTGTAAAACAAATAGAAAAGACGTGAATTTTCGAGAGAAATGAAGAGGGGAGAAGAGAAAATTTAAAAAGCGCCTTCGGGATTTCTTTTTATGAAGCGGGGAGGGGGGGGGGAGGCTAAATTTTGAAAAATAATAAGGAAGGAGAAAGAAGACTTGGGGGATAATGATCATCTTAAAAGCGGGCCATTACCTCGCAACGGGTGTTCCGTGGTTGGCGGCTCTTTTTTTTAACCTCTAATTTTAATTTGGTATTAAAGTAGAACCACGTACAAGTGAAGAGTGTACTCTATATCATTTAATTGCCATCTAAATTGCCATTTCTGTAATCCAAAAGTTGTAAATCTATTTATGTTTAAATCGAGAGTAGTTATTGGGTGGTCAATCAGTATGGTTTCTTTTTAAAATGAGACCTAAATCCTTGAAGGTCAAACCGCCGCCAACTGTTTTTAGTTTTTTAATGATGTTTATTTCTATTCCGGTTTTTTTAAAAGGAAGCGCTATGGTAAAAGAGAGCGGCTTCTTCAACTTATAATAAATCACATTTTATTTCAAAAACAAAAATAGATAAAACCGAGAAGGTTATTTTTGTTCGTTTCCTAATGACGTACCCAACTCAGACCAGTGGTCATTAAGAATCCATAAGCTTTGGATTTATTAACCTACTTATAAATACAGCATATGCTTCTTTCCCCTGTACAATCCAGATGCTACTATTTTAAAATGCACATTCGAATTGGTTTTTCAAAAATATTTTATGATATTTCAGAGGGGGTTTTATTATATCTTAAAAGAATATTTGAAAAATCAAACTTTTTTCAATTTATATTTTTTGAAAATACTACAAGAATATTCGAATGCTTTTTTGGTTTCATTTTTTGAACCAATCCTCATCAATTAAGGTTTTTAAATTCAATGTATCTTCATCTTGTTATAGTAATTAAGATATTTATATCGATAATGTTGTATTATTTATTTATTTTTCTACGTTAAATATTCATTTAAAAGTGGTAAATTCTGATAGTTTCCGAAATCCAAAACATGTTTTCAAGCTTAAAAAAGTTGAAAAGGAGAATGATTTGTCTTCAATAATAAATAATACAAGTTAGAATCATTGAGGAGAGTGAACTCAACACCAGGGGCGTTCATAACAACAACAACGCAGCAAAAAAAAAAAAAGAAAAGAATAATAGTAATGCTAAAGAAATGTGAGAATAGAGAAAATACGCTCACGACCTTGAAGGCGAACATAGAACTCTCCATTTTCTTTATGCATATATACACAGCTATAGCAGTTGAGAGGAGGACGAAAGCAAAAGTTCTTTAACCCCTTTTCTTCCTGGCTTCCTCCCTCTTCGCTTATATTCTCTTTTATCGTTAAAACTCCTTTATGATAAGTACAATAGATGCGAGGGTGGAAACCAGTAGAAAAAATATAATAACATTAAAATAAGTTATATTTAACTCAGATTTTTTCTATTTTATTATATATTTTTATTACATTACATTAAGTTTTAAATAAATAAAATATTGTAAGCACTTGTAATTAGTTTTCTTTGAAATTTGAATAAATTTACTTTAAAATACTATTTTTTTATACGATAATATTTAAATAAAAGCTGTTTAATATAGATGTGCAGTGGTTTATATATATATATTATAACACTGCCAAGCCATGTGTTATCCATCACTGTGTCCTTCTCTCGAGTGTTATATTTATATATATATATATATTATATATATATTTTTTCTCTGTGAGGTTCAGTGGAGAGCAGGAGCAAAAAGCGTCGTTGTCTGGAAAAGAGATGTTGTCGCCCTGAAAAATAATATTCAGTCGCCCTTGCTCCCCTCTCTTCCACTTCTACTTCCACTCCGTCTTCTCATCTTCTCGTCTTCTCCGTCTTCTAGCTTCTTATGTATATGAGCGACAGCAGCGGGAGATTTTCAAACGTCAACGGTCTTTTTTCTACGCTCTTAGTGGACCCAAGGTTGACATTCTTCATCTCACCAGAAAATTTTTCTTCTTTTTTCCCCTCGCGTCTTCTTATTCTTTTTACTCTGCCGATTATGTATGCACCCGTCACTCGCCTTTCTTCTTCATTTTCTTGTTTTATTTTATTCTCAAGAATTTAGTTTTCTCCCTTGAATATTTAAATGAATAAGCAATAATTTACTATCTTTAGAATAACTCCAGATTTATATATATTAATATATATTTAAATTCAAAATCTGATTATCAAAATTTTTAAATATCTAGCTTAAATAATGCATCTTTTACAATCAATTAATTTTTTTATTTACAAGCTGAATTTTTATTTTTAGTGAGTTGAGATATTCCCGACGCCCCAGGTGAGGAGAACGAATAACCCACCGCAAGGGAGTTGAGAGAGAGAAAAAATATTCACATCTCTAAGATATTTGAATATCTTTTTTTAAAGATTTTTCCCCCTTCTTCTTCTTAAACAAAACGCGCCAGATGTTTTTTACAGCGTTCGGCCCCTTCACGCTCAACCAAAAAATCATAAAAAAGGAGAGGGGAGAAAATGAATAAAAAAAGATTTTTGTGGGTGCGTGTCAGCAGACATATTCTCTTTTTTTAAAAGAAAAGTTTTCCCGCGGCTTATATGCGCATAGACATTGTTATATTCTTGTCTCTGGGCAGTGTAAAACAAGTTTTATTTTGAAAAAGATACAACCCCCATTGTAAAACGGGTTAAAACTGGCATATTTAATATTCGAAGAATTTCATATTTTTCCTTTTTATAGAAACATATTTTTTGTTGTAATTTAATCCTGGATGCCGTTACATAAGACGAAAAACCGGTAATTTATTATCCATTTTTTAGGTCAAAGTTTTAAAAATATTTCAGAAATATTAGAAATTTGTATTAAATGTACAGCGATTATTTAAAAATAATATTTAAATGGTTATAAAAATTATATCGAAAAACTCTAATTTGAAAAAATAATAGTAAATAGAAGGGATGTGGCGACCCATTTAGCTATTCAGAAGCTTCTAAACGGATATCAACTTGAGCACAAAGTCAAATTGTAATGAATTGCTCTCTTTGGTCCATCAGTCATTAGCGGACCGCCTTCATCTCCGGTAGTCTAATAAGCGGCTAAATCATTCCCATACATGATCGATCATATGTCCTCTTTAACAACAGAAAAAATCCCCTCGTTTTTTTTCAACCACAAAAAAATGTGGACAAAAAAATATAAGAGGGAGCACACCTGGGTGACTATATATGTATACCCCTTTTTTATTATTTTCCCACGTATGGCGAATTTTCATGGGAAGAAAAACATTTTTTTTTTTAGAAAAGGACATTCTTTACATTGTTAAACCGTCTCTCTCTCGATTTTTTTTTCTTAACTGTCGGTCAATAATAGGATTTTTTAAAACTCATGTTTACATTTGGGAATCCATAAAAAAATAATAATCATAATTTATTTAATGTAATAAATTTTATTCATTGAATTGAAAGTTTAATACAATTTATTGCATGAAAAACTGATTTGTAATTGTTTAAAATATTAAATAAGGAAGAAATAGAATTGACCAATATTTAGAAAATTAGAAGTAATTTAAGTAATACTTAAACAGCAATTTATTTTAGCAAGAAAAAAGCGCGCGAAAATTTTTGAATCAGCAACATGGGTAAAGCGGTCGTCGACCGCAGACGGACGAAAAAAATAGTTTTGTATACGCCAAGGTGTGAAAAGAGCTTTTTTTTATTTTTTTTTAACATAGAAAAATCTTTTATTATCATTATTGCTGAGGGGTGGATGTATAGTATTATGTTCTATACAGTAAATCAGTACAGCATGTCCGTTTTTCTAAGATTACTATCAGGTCGATAAGCCTCTAAAGAAGAAATATAGGGTGGATATTTCTCTTGTATTTCTTTTAACCCCTTAAAAAAGGGGAGAGTAGAAAGTAGATATTTTTTTGGTTGGTTGACAAAAAAGAGCCAATTAAGCTCTTGTTTCGTACACAAACATACAGCGTGGACATTATTATCAGAGATGGCAATCTTGGACAGACGACAGGAACTGGACAAAACGTCAATTCTGTCCAGGCTCTTTGTTTTTTAGAAGATAAAAGGAATCCTAATCATTTTTTTCAGGCGGCATTCCAAAAATATACTTTTTCAAACTGGAAAAAGTTGCTTTTATTTAATGATCTTCCAAAAATAAATTTCCTAACTTTCTATTTATATTTTTGTTAAAGCAGAATTCCAAACAAAATATAAAACTTTAACATTTTATTATTAAAAAAATTGTATTCAGTTTAAAAAATGGATAATATAGTTTTGAAAAATCTGGAAAAATAATCTAAAAGTAAATGAGAAAACCAGTTTCACTTTTTTCTGCAAATAAAGTAGGCGAAAATTCCCCCCTACTCTGAAGAAAAAAAGGGAAATTTGATGAGTGGTGGACAAGGTATACATGGATAGATGGACGGAAGTTTTTCAAGGGCGGAGCAGAACGGGATAGTTTAGAGCCAGCCGCCCAGCTGGACACAATACGACCGCCTTGGTAATACGGCATCTTATTCGCGGCTTGTTCACAGTCACTTTGTAATATATACTACAGGTTACATGTAGATACCCGATCTATCCGAATGAGAAAAAAGAAATTTGAAGGACAAAAAAGAGCAAGAAAGCAACTCAAATAGAAGATTGTAAATTCTAATCACAAAATATTCAAATATAAGATACAAATTTAAGGAAAAGAGCAAAAAATTGTAATTCGAATTGAATTTTTTCATCGAAAATGAGATTTTTTCACGAGTCAATGCCTATTGTGAGGCACAAAAAAAAAGAGCTGGAAAACTATTTCCCCCTTTTTTTAGATGGAAGAAACCCGTTGAAGCAAAGAAAGGACTCTTCTTTTCAAAAGAAAAAGAAAAAAAGGGAGTCGCTGTTCATTTTGATTCTATAGTCCCTTGTATTATATTATATAATAACAAAAGAGCTAGGTGCAGGAGCAGCAGCATCCACGTGCTTTCTATATAACTTCTGAAAATCTCCACCCACTTTTTTCAAAAGAGGCACACTTTTGAGATTTTTTCAAAATTATAATCTTTTTCTTTTTGTTAAGAAGCTAAAATTTCAAATTGACGCCTTGGGGGATTTTTGGTTGATTTTTGTAGAGTTTTATACTTTTAAAATCAAAAGACATTCATCATGGCAAAAGACCCCCTAGAGACACTCTGAAAATGTGTAGATAGGAAAAAAAATGAATAACACAGTGGTATTCTACTTATTACCTACTTATACCTACCTTATTACTACTTATTATATAACAATGCACAGATTTCAATCACATTTATAAAAGGAATGTCTTTTTAATTAATTTTTATTATAGAATTTTATTACCAATGTTTTAACAAATTTTAAATTTTAAAAATAATAAGTTATAATAATTGATGAAGCCTTTTTCATTTGATATAAAATTTAAATGGCGAATCAAAATTATATTTTATAGTCTCCATTTTTTTGTTAAGAAAATGAAATTTTCCAGTTGCTAATTTATGCTGTAATAATAAAATGGGTATGCGCGTGCATTCCTCCAGGCACAAAGAGGGTCTTAATAAAATCCCATCGGGTATTATAAAACTTTTAAAAAGCCAAAACTTGCATGATGGTTCTTATCGATTCAGGTCATATTTCTTTTTTTTCTCTTAAATACCAGGCAAGTGAAATAGGAGCCGATTGAGTATAAGAAGTGGCTTATAAGTCTTTTTAGGGTGGATTAGGTGTGGAGAGAAAAAAAATATAAAATTCCATGAGTATATAACAAGACACACCCCCTTTGGGGCTCAGAATACACCCTAAAATAAAAAATTTACATATTATAAAAAAAATATCTTATCAAGATTTTTCCACCCTCGACACGTCTATGCATTTATAATAAGGGCGGTGATGTTGATAGAAAAAAAAATGCCTTTAGAAATTTTTCATATGTAGTTGATGGATAAGTCTTTGATGACTATCAGAAATTACATGGTCTTCTAAGTTTTAAAAAAAATGTGTGGTTTTAACCGGTTATTCTATTCTCATGATTGATCCATTACCTTTCATTTATATGGTCAGTTTTAAACTGGATTTGAATTTTATCATTTATTAAAAAATATATTTCAAGATGTAAAGGAAAAGTCTATAGAACATTTTTTTTCGTGAATTTGAATAGAGAGGCTTTCTGCCCTCCTCCACCCCTAAATCATAAAAAACCGGTTTTATTCTCTCTCTTTTTGGTCTAGAGATGTGAAATCTGATTTCGAGACATCAAGGAGTGGAGGGGCTTTAGTTATATAAGTGGCCAAAGCCGGCTAAATTGCTCTTCTGCTTTTTTAAACAAAATAGGGCAAATCTTATTTATTATATATTCCCAATAAAATTGTTTTCATTTCCATTTTTTGCATTTTGAACAAACAAGACAAAAGAGGAAAATGTCTCACTTGACTTTTTATTTTTATACACCGACGATGTAAATAAAAAAAGAGAGAAAAAAATCAGGGCAGCATCAATTTTTACAACACTCTTCTCACCCATAAGTTCTCACCTGTATTTTTTTGTCAATCTATTTCAATTGGGGGCTATATATAGGCCTATTTTTTGTATTTTAAAAGGTGAGTTATGGATATAAAACTTTGAGAAAATCTCTTTCCCAAGATCATGGCATCGTAAAAATACGTCATCATGTAGAAGAAGACCAGGTGGTTGATTTTTCGCGCGCTTTTTTCCCTTCTTTTTACAACACTTGACCATTTTGTATACCGAAAAAGCAGGTCGATTTACTCGCCCCTTTAGAAAGAGAGCAGCTGCTTCCGTTCTAAAGAGATATATAGGCCTATACACCCGTGCTTGCTGTTGTCCGGCTGTTATGGAGGTCAATTTCCTTGAAGGCCGGCCGGCTGCTGCTGCTTCGCTGCTTGCTCTCGCCGGTACTTCAGTCAATGCTGCTGCTGCTGTTCCTTAAACGTTTCTTATTCCCTTTTGCGGCTCGGCTTGCTTGCTTTTCTCCGGCCATCACCTGCTCCCTTTTGCACTAGCTGGTTCCTTGTAGAATAACAACAGCATTTATGTCTTCGGTGTCGACACCTGCTCTCTTTCCTTTCTTTTTGGAAATAGGGATATATCTATAGCAAGTTAATAGGCCCACGAGATTTCCGCTTTCTTCTGTCTCAACAGATTTCTATTGTTGAGTGCTTGTTTTTTTGTATTGTCATCGTTTTTTGTGGAGATTTGAGGAGATCATAATATCTCTCTAGTAACAACTTATTATAAACTAAGAAATTTAAACTCATTCGATGAAAATCAATTGAATTAATTTTTAAAATTAAAATATATATTCGGATTTTAATCTTAATTCCTTAATTTTAAATAGGCAATCCTCGGTTTTTACGAGCAAAAAAGCAATAAAATAAAATAAATCTCTTTTTTGAAAATAAGCAAGTGCAACAGGTGGACCCCAGGTACATATATATGGGGAAATAAATAAATAAAAAGGTCTAAGCATTTCAACAGGTGGCTCTAAAAAAATAGGAACTTTTTTTTTCTTTCCATTATAAGTTTTTTTAAATCCTAGATTTCAATCAAAACGGACAATTGTCGAACAGAGAAAAAAAACATATGTCGGAACATATTGTCAGATTTTCCTCTAAAATAATTGCAACCTTGTTGTAGTTTTGAAATTGATTGTATTAAAATATATGTGCTCTCTTTTTTCTTTAGTCTTTATACATAAAAATGTGAGATCACTCTCTTTATAAAAACGCGTCAATGAGATCAATCACGAAGTAACAGAAATTTACAACAAAAATATTTCAAGAAAATAAAATTCACGTCCGGCATCGTTTGAAAGGGGCGCCAGCAGGACTCGAACTCGAATACGTCCTCTTTCTCGGTTTCAAAAAATCTGGAAAAATTGACAAAAAAATTCAAAGTTAAAATCGAGCGTTTAAAAAATAGCTTTTGGGAATAAATGAATTATTACCTGTGATTTGTGACTGACGTAACGGCGAATTTGAAGTAGAAGGACTCGAAGAGATTGTCCTCGAATTTCCCATGAAATTCTGGCCATTTTGGGGTCTCTTAGAGAGATTCAAGTAGGGGTTTACAAGAATTCTGCTGGTTGATTGAGTCTGCTCAACTTTAGTCCACTCCAATCTTGAGTTAATGTTGTTGTTATCCAATGGCACTTCTTTGACGAAATCGAAATTCCAGCGCTGACAATCCGCTTCCAATTGGCGTTTTAATTCCATTCGTGCGAGTTGAAGAGATTCCGATTCCGACATCTTATTTTCCGACGGGAACAGACATCTCTTGACTGTTGGAGATCTCTGAATTTTGCACTGCTTCAAGATGTTGGATAAAGACGATTGACGATTGTTGTAACCACCAATCGTAACTGCAGATGATGCTGGTAACACTTGAGCACTCATTTTCTTCTTCTTCTTTTTTAATTTAAAACTTTTGTGATGAAGTCTAATCCAAAGATTGAGTAGAGTTTAGAGAGAAATGCTACTCTAGCCGAGTGTGAGCGTCGTCTGACGGGCTTTGGGGTGGAAGCACGCCACTTTATACTCTACGAAATCCTACAAGCTATACGCTGTTTACTATATAGTAAAGAGCGATAGTGCTGCCATGCCAACGGATAGGGACCAATAGTAGAGGCGGAGCTTTCTTTTTTGAGTTTGAGTTTGACGAGTAGCCTGTAGCCATCTGGCGGTGTAGTTTGAAATCAGGGAGGCGCGCTTTCTCCCCTCTTTAAAAAAAAATAGAAAAAAAGGGGGGGGGGGGATCTTTTCTCCCCCTCATGTCTAGACTTGAGTTTAGGGGAGATTTTAAAGAAAAAAAAGTTGTTGAAGAAGCCAGAGGGGTAATAGAAATTCAAATTTTTGTCCATAAGAAAAAAAAGGGAAAATTTGAATTTTGCAATTGGATTTTTTGGGTCAGACTCGTGCCAGAATTTTCAAATATAAATCATATAGAATAGTCGATGACGGTTGATGGGCCTTTGTTTCTATTGTGGGCTATTGTTTCGATTTATCAGATTTTATTATTCTACTTTTTTAATATTTCTATAGGGTCATGTGATGATGCAATCTTGTTTCTGACCTCCTGCCTCGAATATAACTCGAAAAACACGCGATGAAGCTCTTATTTCTTTTTCCAAACAGGGAAAATATAACGGTAATTCCTAAAAAATATCAGAATAAATTGATATTTTAAAAGTAAATCAATAGGAAAACAATAAAAACATAAAATAAGGAAAATTTATAGAACATTAAAAAATACACAAATATTTTATTTGACTTGGAAACCATTAATATTCAAAGTGAAATAATTTTAAAGTTAATCAGTCAATAACCAATTTAAAACTATTATTTTTTTTTGTCATTTTTAAAATTAATATATGCTAGAATAATCGGAGTCAATTAGCATTGGCGACGTTTTCTTCTTAAATGAGAGGAAGAGCTGATTGGTTGTAGCAAAATACAGCAATAATGAGGACCAAAAATGGGGTCAAGTCGTTTTGTAACATTTGTGCTGCCCCTGGAACTGATCTACATGGCGTAATGAGCCCCTCTTTTTGTTACGCTCAGGGGGGTTGACAGACTTCAGTTGAATATTCATGAGAAGAAAAAATATATATATTCTACCATTAAAAAAACTTGTTCCCTTTTCTTTAGGTTGGGTGGTCATCCACTTTCTGTCCCAATTTTTGTAAAAAATTATCTCTACAAAATCTTGAACAAGAAAGGAGGCTAATATACCCACTTCCTGTTGTATAATATATATATAATATATTCTTAATGAACTCCTATTTTTTACCTTTTTAATGGTTTTTAATGCGATATCTTGTACCCTATATTATATCTTCTGAAATAATAAAAACTTTTACATAAAAAATTACTGATTTAATAATAGAAAACGCTACTTATTACTGGAATTTATTTATTATAAATTTAGCAAAAATTTTAAAATATCAACCAGTCAGTATTATAGCTTTCAAAAACTACAATTGAAAAATTTGAAAAGTCACCATGAGATTCTCAAGTAGGTGAACCATATAGAGTGCATTAAGGCTGTGTATTACCTGCTATATCGCTGTTCAAATAATGAACAGCATCTTGCCCTTATTACCGAGACTGATGATGGTGGCCCTTGATTTAAGAGGTTATATATACCTAGCTTTTGCGTCTTGGTCATCCAATTAGAGGCAACTCACCGGTAAGCCACTAAATTGGAGAGGTAGAGGTAGGTAAAAACCTATATAGAAATAAGAGGGACACATTGTTTTTACAACAGGTAGACAGCCTTATTATATGAAGAGCTCTCTCTAGGAATAATTATTATTCTTTGGTCATCCGGCGTTCTTATGCATTGGAACAGAATTGAGCACAGAGAGACCTCCTTTCTATTTATTTTTTGCTTGTTTTTTGCTCTTTTCGCTCATCTCCTTGGGTGGTAAAACACATAATGGCGTCATACTGATGGCGGGCTGAGAGCACGCGCTTTACCTTGTTTTTCTTTCCGATGCCAAAAAGTAACGACTTTGAGCAGCTGTCTTTGCCTAGCTGCCTTATTACTTTGTTTATACCTCTAAAATAATATTTTCGCGAACCAAGACAATATTGCGCAATTTATATATTAAATGTTGGTCTATTGAATAAAGAATTTCTATAACAATAAATATAAGATTGACGAAACATTTGACTACTGTAAAAATTCTTATAATCATTTTTTACAAGAATAGATTATAGGCTGATGAGGGTGCAGTGGCGACGGGTGGGTCCACCTTCCATAATATTATATCCATTCTTTTTGATGGATTATAATTGGTATAAAGGTCTCTTATCATCATCATCATCCCCATTTTCTTCTTCCCCTTTTCCTGGTTCTTGAACAGTTAAAGCTCTTGACGAATAGGCCAAGAGCCCATCAACATCATCAAGTTCAATAACCTGACAGCGCATAAATTGAAAAATACACAGTCTACTATATTTTCTCATGAGTCATTCCTCATATTGACTTATGATAATTTTCTCATCAATTTTCTGACCAATCATTTGGCCTTTTTCCTCTATCATAGCTCTTGACCTCCATCCTCTTTCTATATATCGATCCGTCATTTCCTGCTTTCATCAAAGTTAAGTTTAACTCGTTTCCATACAAATCCTAGCTCTAAAGAAAGGATCATATACATTCAATATATATAGCAATTCCGGAATCAATTAGTCAGGATATCTTCGATACGGTGGCGATTCGGAGAAAACGTGTTTCTTTGACACTCTCAGCGGATATATATCTATCAATTTCTTAAAAGTTAAATCTTCTATGGCTCTTATTCTTTGTACAAAGCATATTAGTATAGCTTTACACTTTGTAGAACATGTTTTATGACTTCTTCAACGGCTTGGCGGCGCCGCTGCATACGTATAAACATCACAAAAGACGAGCTATACAGTATAAGCTTGTATATATTTAAGTTAATGATGGCGCGGTTTGGCATCGTGTCTTTTTGAAAAAGCCTTCGTCGTCGCGCCCTTTTTTCTTGCCCCTTTGTATAACCAATAGGCAACAGCACCGCGGTGATCGTAACATATATATGTATATCCGGCGAGACGAAAAGAGAAGGTGATGTCCAACACTTGTTATTATGTATATAGGCTGGCCCTATATACATGCTGCTTCTTCACACAGAAACGTTTAAGTGTAAATTGTTTTACACAGCCTAATAATAGAGGCAGTCAGACAGAGGACGACCAGGTTTAAATACACGAAGGTAGGTATATATAACAACATTGCACAATACCACTTATTGGAACTTTGAGAGCTGCAGCAGGACTTGTTGAGATTTAACTTTTAAAAGTATATTAGACTTAATTGTTTTAGGTATTCAAAAAAATTAAGTCTCAATTGAAAAATGGATAACTCTCTTTACGAATTTGTATTATTGTCATTATATTCAAAAGACTATTTAAAAAAGGTTAAGTCAAAGATGAATGAAAATAAATTTTGCAATAAAGAACTTAAGAATAGAAAGATCTTATTTCCTTTTGTGACTAAATATTAATTCGTCTACGTTTAAATCTACCTGGAAGTAAGCAATATCCGCCGCTTCCAATTTGCTGAAAAAGAAAGAAATTAATCTCATTTTTAGCTGATTTATTCCCTAAAGAGTGAAGATGTACTGTACAAATTGGCTTGTTTTCATTCTCTATATATTAAATCCTCTTGACATTTTCATCCGGTTTAGTATAGCGGCCTAATTAACTTTGCGGAAATCCGCTCAGCAGCAAACTTCTTAATTCCCTAATCGTCGCATTTAATGAACATGAAGCAAAGAACCGCATCAACTTTTAGTCTTTTACTCTATGATAATTAGGAGCGGAAGGAAGCTGAGCAGTTCTTAACTCTCCTTTCGCATATATACCTGACCTGAGGTGTTGCTGTCGGTGGATTTCCCATGCTGCGGTTTCTTAAGAGAGAAAGAGAAGACCTTTGTCGGAAGTGTCATATCAAGGATGAATCAAAGAATAGAGAAAAAAAGGTACGAAAAAAAGGAGTTTCCGTTGGAATATGAGAAAACAGCAGCTAGCCAAAGAGCCACACCTGCGCGAAAAAAGAAGAGAGTCTCAGGTGGGGGTCTGTACACCACTCTATGCTCATCAGCATTCCCTTCTTCTTCTTGGTGTATAGAGCACAACAAGGTGAAAATGTAGTGCCTATATTGCGGCCAATGGCGAAAAAAACGCACAAGAATTTGACGCGTGACAGGTCCATTGTGTTATGTTGAAGAGATTCAAGAGAAGAAGTGGAAGAAGAAAGGGTCATTGACATCACTCTTCCTATTTTTGCAATATTTTTTAGATAGCAATGTATGGGACTGGGTAGATCCATCTTTTTCTCATTGCTTCTTGGCACTTTGGATTTTATTTTCTTTCTAGCACTCGCGAAAATAGGCAGTGGAAGATTTTTAGCGATATGATGGATCGATGTTGATCACTGCTTACATATACATAATATGCAGGAATGCTATTTGTGATAACATCTTCATGATTATACAAGAGACATGAGCAATTCCCCAAATGTCCTCTATTTAAAATAATATGATATGGCGCTTTTGATCTGAAATTGGAAAGGATGCCATTCAATATCAGGTTCAATACATTATACTACTATTAAAATAATATGAAGCTTTTGTTATAAATCTGTGCAAAACTTAAATTATGGTGTAGAAATTTGAATTATAACTTTCGTCAAATTTGTTTGTATACATCGATTAGATTTAGTGAGTTTCAAAAATGACGGTTAGAACGGGAAATTGGAGCATATCAAGCGCCAAGCTTCCATACTTTTCATTGAAATATAGTACATTATTCGTTTGTGTGCCTTATTTAATAGACGGTTTGATGGATGCTGTAGCGAGATGCTTAGATTACGTGAAAAAAGAGGGGCGCGTGCCCTATAGACTATAGGTCACGCAGTCTTTTGAAATATAACCAAAGTAAAAACGGGGGAAATGGGGGAAATGGAACACGTATAAACCGCGGCCCGGATTCTTTTTGTTGTATTACATTGCAAGTTCATCCATCATTCGCCTGTATAGCTCACTCCCTCATAATAATATACGTATCAACTCATGAAATGTTGTGTCGCATGAAAAGCACAGCTTGCGCTATATTCTGATAGACATCTATCTGTAACGGCTCCGGAAGTTATACAATTTTTCACTTCAAACTATTTAAATAAATTGAAATTTAAGTAAACAATTTTTGTTCTCTAATAAAAAAGGCCTAAGATAAATTGCGTGAATGGAACACTATTTTATTTTAGTAGGTAAAAATATAATGTCTAAAAATTATCTTTTTAAAAAAGAAAATAAAGGGAAAAATTCCAAAATGATATAAAAAGTAGACGACGAGCGCGTAGACTAATTAAGAAAGCGGTCTATTAAAACGCTATAAAAAGAAGCACGCTAAAGAATTTATAAAGATAGGGTGGGAAAAAACTGCTCTGGATGATGCTAGCATCATCGAAGATGATTCCGTGCCTTGTTAATAGACTTCCTCTCACCCTTCAGGTATTTCTTTCTTTTTCTAAAAGGGGGAAGGCGAAGATGCCGCCTTTTTATACATCGAAAATATCAAAAGGTCAAAAAATCTCCGAGAATAAGGGTGGAAATAGTTCCTCTTTTTTCCCAGCATCGTACAATAATGCCTTTTTTTCCCAATACATGTATAGTGATCCCAATTTTACCCCTCTCAAAATATACATTTATTTATTGAAAACGGAACATGGCTATTTTTATAAATAAAAAAGGATTTGCTGTCGTAAATAGTTGGAAATCTGTCAATCAAAATTCTTTTTTAAAAAGGTACAACATCCGGAATTTCTATATTTTCTGCTCTATTTCAGCCGTTATTCTAAATAATTAAATAACATTTGAAATAAAAAAAAATGAGAATTCAAATATTTCGATGCGTCTTCCAATATTAGGCACTGAATTTCTTTAAGACTTGAAATGAAAATATTTATTCACTTACAAGTTCACTTACTAATTACATATATATAATTTCAATCTCAATTTTTTAAATGAAAATGTTAGTATTACTGTACTAAGCTAGAATTATTCTTAATCACATATTTATAATCTGTAATTAAATTTTTTTTTCTTTTTATTTACACAATTCCGAATTCAATTTTTTGCTCTATTTTAGCCGTTATAAACATAAGCAACATTAATATTATTAAACCTTAGAAATTACATACCTCGCCTCTAAGTAGTATTAAGGCAAATCAATTAAAAAACTAAAATGGAAATACAAATCTATCCAAATTTTCACAAGCACAATATTATACATGGCAACTTGATAAGTCACACTTAACACAATTATTAGTGGGAAAACATTGAAAATATGTATTATTCTTTTCTTTTGAATAGATAGAGTTATTCTTATTTATATGTTTACTTTTTTTATTTATTTAACCCATGCCAGCGGTATAGCTTTTATCCTATCGCTTGACCCGATCTTTATTAGCTTATACCCTTTTATATTTATACTATAGACTACATAGAAACAGCGTCTATATCATTCATGGCTCCAAATGTAATTTAAAATATGACTCCCCTTATTTTCTATATACACAAAATCAACCCAAAACATATAGCGAGTATAGAGTAGCCAGGCTGATGGACCCATCAATATAACCCTTCAACCCTGTTCAACCGAACTGACCCCCTTTTTTCAATCTTAATTGCTTTTGCTTCCTTTTAGTTCTATATAATATTCATAGCATTGTACAATATACAAATACAAGAAGCAAAATACATATTATATCCCACCTGGAGTTGATACAAATGTGGTGTAATCAGTTACTTGTATACAACCTTTATTTTGGGAGACTGTTCAAATATATATTCACGAGTTTGGCTTGTCAAAGTAGGGTAGGCCTTTAAAAAACGGAGAAAACAAATGGCTGCCCCTTTTCTCTTTTTTTTTAAGGGATAATGGAAAGGGGGATACTCTAAAAGGGGTTAGCTTTGTTGGCCCCCTTCGTGTCTAGACGATAAAAACAAAAGCTGTTAAAAAAGAAAAGAAAGAAGAAAATTCAAATGCGATGTTCCAGCGCGAGCGCGAACTGATGGCCGCCAGAAAAACTAATACAAACTTTGTGTCTCGTTTTTTTTAGAAGGAGAAAGCATCGTAAAAATCAGCGTTAATTATACATATAAGGGCGATAAGCTCGTGTCCTATAGCTGCAAGAGAAGAAAGGTATCCAAGTTATCAGATAAAAACTAAAAGAGTCGAAGAGTTTTCTATGTTTTTCAAAAGGAATCACACTCTACCCTAGAACCAGTTTTGCTTTTTCCACACATAAAAAATGGGGAAATTATTTATTTTAGGATATCTATGGATCTACATCAACCTTATCAATTCAATTGATAGTTGGAAAAC
The DNA here is from genome assembly GCA_030141595.1 of Chydorus sphaericus. Taxonomy (NCBI): domain Eukaryota; kingdom Metazoa; phylum Arthropoda; class Branchiopoda; order Diplostraca; family Chydoridae; genus Chydorus; species Chydorus sphaericus. The sequence goes on along the minus strand of CM057926.1, from coordinate 2,966,970 downwards.
ATACTTTTTTTGTAGATTAATTACGACCCCATATGCAATATATAATGAAAAACCGGTTCCCAACTAATGTATTACATTGGATTGTGGTTGTGGTTTTTTTTGTCTATCACACCTTTAATTTATATGCAATCTCTATAGATTGCAGAATCCTCGTCATCAGCTGCTTTATCGATGTTAGTGGACCGGAAGAGCAACTGCTGATTCCTAATATCAACCGTTATTTTGATACTGCTGAACGAACCCTCTGCTGATACTTTATATTATACGGTAATATACAGCCAGGTGATGCTGCATGGGGCGTGCGCTCATGTAACCCTCCCATTGTATCAATAGAATGATGCTGAAGGCCTACCGCCAGTTTTATTACTCGTATAAGGGGTTAGCCCTGTCATATCTTTTTTGAATTCAAGTCTAATTGCGCGTATGGATCAGAAAGAGTTGTGGCATGCCGCCTATTATCCATCAAACACGCGACGCTCGTAAAAACTGATGCAAAGCTCTTAAATCAAAACCCGAAAATCCGGTAGGTCTTAAAAGTCCACTTGTACAAGAGTCCTTCATCAGCAAGCTGGATGAATCCTTCTATATAGAAACTATAAAAATAATCAAATACACTATTGATATATACAAGTTTTTTGCAACATAAAATACCGAAAAAATATATATTTATTTTTTTAAACATCTGCTGCACTATGTTCAGTTTTTTTCTTATATGAGTTTAAGTACATACTATACTTTTTTACGTATTAAGTTATTATTTTAAAGTTCCAATTATTTATTTTTCTTAAGAATAATAAGAAACAATGAACGTAATATTGCATGATCCGCTCTTTGACGTAGACCGTTGTTGCGTGTCTTAGATAATTGAATATCCTCTTCATATAACATTCTTCTTCTTAAAGATGCCGCAAAAAAGATTACGTAAAAAACGTTAACCAAATAATAATATAACAAAAGTGTTGTACAACTATCTTCCTGGGTGGCAAAATGTTGACCTGAAACAAGACACACCTGGTTTTTTGGAAAATTTAAAAGAATCAGAGAAGTGAGACACAGTAGGCAGCCTATAACCTATTATATCACCAATCTTTGAACAAAAAAAGAGGTGTAGGCCTTATTTTCTGTATATATTATTCAAGTACGTCATGCTGTGGTCAGTGACCGTGGGTGGCAGCTATACCAGTCTCGCTTGTGTTATTGTTTTTTTTTTCAATAATCATGTATAGCTATAGCCCTTTTCTTTTTGTTTTCTTAAGGTTTGATGGATCGCTTTTTTCTTCTCGCAGATTTTTTTCTGCAGCAGAATGGAATGTGTATTTTACCTGAAAAAGAAGTAAGGGCTAAGGGGGCTATTTGTTTTTTCAAAAGAGAGATGATGCTGCATGGAGACCCCTTTCTTTTGCGCTGCTTAAAGGTTGGGGTTTCGCTACATATTATGGATCTATGCCAATAGTTATTCTTTTTCGCATATAATCAGTTCGACAGGACCTATGAATAATTGATTGTTGCGTATGTGTGCCTAACGGTACTTTGCGCTTTTTGACCTTTAGCTTGAGGATGAAGTATGCAAAATGTTGATATGGAATGCTGCTCATGCCAGCTCTGCAAATATTATTGTAATAATGTGAAAGGCCTTGAGATAATGCAATAATGTTAACAGCCGAATTAAAAGTTGCTTGAACGTTCCTGTAACTGTTTGGTTATTCGAATGTAAAAAAGTTGATTCAATCAACATAATAAATAATTAACTTAAAATGTTGAACCAATAGGTAATATAAAATGGAGAAATGAATAATTTTAATTAATAATTGATACTTATATCCTGTGAATACAGACATTTAAGCTATTTCATGAAAAATTGGCTTTGGCTGATGCTAAATCAAATCTAAATATACGAGTCTTTTAAGAATTCGTGCAAACAAATGGGGAAAAATCTTTTCCAACATTGTTTAAGCCACCAAATATTAGTCATTTTTGAAAAATTGAGGGGATGTCTTAGTATACAATTATCTAATTGTTGCCCATTATTTATATTCTTCCACATAGTTTTTCCTATACATATATATCTTTTATCATATAAACACAGGTTACAACCCCTGAAATTACATATTATAGAAACTGACCATTCGACCAAAAAAATCATGTTATTAAAAAGCAGATTTTCTTAAACAAAGACATAAACATCCCATTCAATATACTTTGGGAAAAGATGCCAATTTGTTAATCACCTTTTTATCACAATGGACGCATTGTTGCCAAATTCGATCTACACATAATAAATACTATAGCTGTATGTCAATATAGGCTCCATTAAGTGATGGATAACGTGGGCGGATAGAGTAATATCCATAGCACACCTTCAAAAGGTGAGCTATACTGAGGGTTTAAAGGTCAAAAGCCCTCCTACAGGCTTTCTTCATCTTCTTTTTCCCACACTTTTTTTGAAAAACAACTTGTTGTACAACGCCCGCAATCAATTATCGCGTAAAGGGGAAAAAGAGGCGCGCGCACTTTTTTGAAAACTTGGAAAACGTGGTTTCTTTCCTTAGTGCCCAGCTTATATGACGATGCATAAGAGGTGCAACCAGGGGAATTGAGACCTTTGTAATATTTACGACCTTACAAGATGTAATATACACGTTTCATACAGAATACAAATGAAAGGCCCCAAAGATTTATGAGCTGCAAAAAAATAGGATTTGAAAAAATTAATACATAAAAACTATTATAGTTATAGTATGAATTTGAAATGTGGAAAACCGCGACAAATTTGTTCCCACCGTTTAATAAAATGAGGAGGGCGAGCCTTATGCAATGAATTACATAACGCTTCATTTGCATATTTTTTTAAATATAAGAGCTATTATATATGGGGTGTGATGGAGGCTCTTGCTGAGTGAGGCTCTCATTCATTCACGCGTGAACTATGATGGGGAGAAAAGGAAAATAGAAAAGTGTTGCGATGGAATTGATTAGAAATCAAAACTGATTTGCATAACAATTATGTATTCATATAATATTAGAATAGAAGAGGTAAGGATACAAAGGAATAGAGAGGTGACGATACTTGAAAGTCGCATCACGTTGACAACTTTTATTCAGTAGGGTTTCTTTACTTCTTTTGCCTGTTGTATAATTTAGAACATGATAATTGGTGTCCATAAGGGGTTATTATAAGCGGATGGTCCTTCTAATTACATCAAAAGGGGCGTTGTATTTAACATTTCATTTAAATTTATTCAGCTTGTATTGAATTTCGAATTGGCAACTTGATAAAACAAATCTATTCATCACCTAAATTTTAAATAAAAAGTCTGGGCTGTGCACAAAAATAGGAAATTCAGTATGAATTCAACACAATTGATCATTTCTAATTAGGTATCTTTTAATTATTCAATCTTTTCTGTATATAACCCTGTTGAATCAAATTTAAAATAGAAAGTTATGAGTGGCATTGTATCATTACTTTCTTAAATTTAAGTTTTTGACTCAGTAAATCCCTAATAGATTATATTAAATATTAATCACTTGTTAAACTGAATACAACAATTTTTAAAATATATTTTAAAATCTTAGATATAAAATTTTGAAACAGTCAAAACCAAAGTTCAATTGATAACACTCAAATATAGCAAATCGTCAATTTAGGTTTAAAAGTACGCATTTATTTTACAAAATACCAATATACATGCATATTTCTAATGCTACTTTCGCTACATTAAACTCTGTGGCCGTTAGTTATTAGTAACTTTTTTTTTCAAAAAGAGGGGTCCACGCAATACTCGCCATAAATCATCGAAGCGCAGAAAAAGGTTATTTTTTCCCCCTCCCCTCTCTCTTCAGCGTAATAATTTGTATATACACGCGCATACATACAACACACTTTTTAAAACTTTGGATACTGCATATACACATTTTCTGGTATAAGTTATTACCGTCTAGGAATTTTTATGGGGGAGCAGCATCATCTCCCGCTGGGCGAGGTACCAAGACGAGTTCAATAAATATATAACGTAAGGGGTTAAACTGTTACAGGGGAAAAGGGGTGATTTACATCGACCTGATTGCCCATAGAGCTCCATGCAGAAAGAAAGAAAAAAAAGAGAGGCGTGAATATCTGCGGGAGGTCAACACATAATACGATGATGACGACGGTTTCCTATTTATTTTTCTTTTTAAAAGTTCACTCTCTCTCTCTAAATGATCTTGTAATGTTCTTTCTTTTGACATGAAAGGAATTTCTATATACCTAATGCACAATGGCGTGAAGAGCCGAGAACTCTTATGAAAAATCACGCCTGTTGTGTATACATTTTTCACGCTTTATTCTCTCTTTTTTATGACTTTGAAAAAGAGAAATATGCCGCCATGTTGATTTTTTCAATATGTTATTGTCATCTTTCTTACTATTCTTCCGAAATATTTTAAGATGATATATTATTTTTGCATAATCGCAGCACATTAGACCTAAATCGAATTGAAGTGCGTGTAGAATACAAATGTCCCGCGAGGTATAAAGAAGAGTGCCTACATATAAAACCGTTTTTCAGTTATCGACAATGAGAGGAAAGCAACAGATGGTAATGTTCGAGATTTAATCCCAGAGAATGAGGAAAAGATGCTTCCTTCCGGGAACATGGGGCGCGGTGTCCTCTATCGCATCCGCAAGAGCCAGAACCAGCATTTGTTTGACATCTGTTAGGACTCTTGTTACCTAGCTTCCTATAGCTATGCTGACCATCTTTTCTTGAAATAGTATAAAAGTATACATATCAACAAGTGTTGAGCACCCGCTGCTATTTTTATTATGGGCACGAGCTATACCCATATATAGTTGTACCACATACCATTATATATACCAAAACTAACAATATCATTCCGGAAATGGCCGCCCGCGTCTTCCAGTTGACCTTCTTTTTATTCGTCTTTTTAAAAAAATTAAGAATGTAGCAATAAGTTGACAAAATAGATTTACTGATTGAAATTCAGTCATCAATTTAGAAAGTCTTTAAAAAACAACAGCATTAGACCCAGCCAAAGCAACTATAAAAACTGACGTAAATTTGGTTATTCGGTGAATATCTATAATAAGTTATCTTTCCGGATAAAAATAAGGTACCCAAATGATCGATATTTGTTCTGAGTGATGGGATGGTTAAACGAAATCGCCACATTCTAAGAGATAAATTCTGTTAATTTTTACACGAGTTGAGAAGAAGTGTATAAAGTGAAAAAAGGGGAAAAACCTGTTTTGCTCTTCTAAGTGGTGGCCCATCCTTAAAAGGGATTCTTTTCTTATGCGAAAAAATACAGATATTTTCTTCTTCTTCTTCCCCTATTATTCACTGTACCTTTTTTTGCATATAGCATAATATTATTGAGGAATGTTGCAGTGCTGCACTCTGATGCATACAACCCCTTGGACAATACTTGTGCGATCCTTTTGTTATTCAGATTCTTTGCGGGTTCTTCGATCCTGAGGGAAAGGAAAAAAAGGTTCAATCACCTCCAGACAATGATAACAATCTTGCAACATATTTTAAAATATGTATAGATACTTCAAAAATCCGTTATATTCCGGATTTCACACATTTATAAGGTGTTAAAGACCTAGAAATAAAGAGAAAGCATATTTAGATATTATTTGCGAATCTTGCTTTTTTTCAGAATAACATCTGCTGGATATGCATGCAGAATGTTTCGATTTATTGGTACTAATTTTTCTTATACCTCTAAAAAAAAAGAGGTCAAGAATAGCCCTTTTTCAAAAGATGCTATAAACAGTAGTCGTCGCCCTTGATGGCTTTTTCTCCAGTCAAAACAAACCGAAGAAAATGTGGGTCAAATAATATACAGGCCTCCTAGCTTTTATTGCATTACAATTATAAATAAATAAATATATGAGAAAATAAGCGGCGCGTGCCTTTTAAAATATTTTCTTCTATTTTTTAAAAAAGGACACATTCGCAGGATGTCATCTGTCAGCCCGTTTCCAATTTCTCAGAACTGGCAATATGGGCTGCAGCCCCTGCAGGACGGAAGTCGTCGTTCAGCTCCACCGATAACCACCCCTGAAACGTATGATCCCTTTTGGTATAGTTTTGAAGGGGGGAAAAAGCGCGCCAAAACCAGATGATGAGGGACAACACTGCGCAAGCATCTGTCGAGCATCACTTTTCTCTCCCATGACCATATCATTTCTATTTAAGCATATATACCAAGATATCTAGCTTAAAATTCTTGATATTAATTTGATGAAATTTTAAATATATAAAATATGCGGGACATTTTTCTTTCGTAATTTGAATAGACCCGTATGTGACGTAACCCGTCTTCTATGAATATAAAGAAGAAGCGTTGACAATAAGTATAGATACATGCACGATGAATGCGTAATCAAATTTCTATTATGCAGCTAGCGCATGTATAGCCCCTCTTTACATATTCAAATTTTTGCTTCGGTCATCTTTCGTTACGCAACCGCCGCAATATCTAGTTTTTATCACGCTTTAGTATTATTCTTTAAAATTAGGAAAACAAAAGAATATATTTAGTAGGGTGGCCATCATCATGAATCAGCAACCTATACATTGCATAATAATTAAAAATAACGGCCGTTGAGGTATCATCGTGAGCGTGACGATTATCGCTCTTCTCTCATCAATTTTCTATGGCCTCTCTCTTCTATGTAGAAAATGGCGAATGATTGAATATAGAGAGGGGTGAGAGAGTGTGCTGAATAAATTAGCAATATAAGAGAGAAGGATATAATCATCAGTACGGCTCACGATGTACAAATGTAGCAGACTATAACAGATGGTTTCTGCGCGCACATTCAAACAGATGGCGACGGCGACGGAGCACATCAAATGAGCACTTTTGTTCACTCTTATAAATGTGCTCTAACCCTTTTTTTAGCAATATTCAGCACAGCGTGATGCCAATAAAGGATCACACCTCCTTTTCAGAAGGTATTTCGAACGACAAAAGGTCTATTAAACCAATTACATTTTATAAAAAGTCATTAAATTTCTAGAAATCTAAAGGATTGAATTTTTTTCATGGTGAAATTGTATATATTACTCTTTTTTAAATTTTGAATTGCTTCATTTGGTATATTGAATAGAAAGGGAGAAAATAATTAAATTAAATTGTTCCTATTGAGTTGGTTTTAATATAGAAAGAATTTAATTGAATAATTTTAAAAGACATAATTTTCTCTCACAGGAATGTTCGCAATATAACTTATTTCAATGGATGCTAATAGCAGCATCAAAAGGGTATTTTGAATTATTATAATAATAGATTTTACTTGATCCGTTAAGATTAAGTAAGAATAAGTAGGACAATGCGTGTCTAAAGGAGGTTCTTACGTGTATAGTCATTCCTGTAGCCTATAGAGCTATAGTGAGAATAACACTTGAATAACAAGTGACAAGGCGGCAACACCTGCACGAAAGCGCCCATGATGGATCGGATCAGCCTATAATCCCAGCTCTAGCTGTATATATCCTACGGATGCCTATAGACTTGTGCATAAAATCGATTTAGAGCTGCACAAAAGGTAGGCTTATATATGCATTTTGATGATGCTGATCCCTTCCTTGTTCTTTATTTTCACTTGTGTTTATCTTTTTGTATAGAGCAATAGACTCAAAAAAGTCCAATAAAGTCAGTAATTTCTAAAAAAAAAAATGACGTGCGAATATATAAAACTATATTTCTACATTGGATAGAATGTAGTGGAGAGAACAGGTAGATGTAGCCCGAGTATTCAAGTTGAGTTCAAACTAAATTTAAAATTATAATAATGTATTTTTAAAAATCGCTTGATATTGTAACAACATTTTATTATACAATAAAGATATTATAACAAGAATTTTGAATAATATACAACATTATTACTGTATCTTTAACAGCTTACTATTAGTCTTTTTTTTGCTAGCTAGTATACACAGTATTTATTTTAGTTAATGCTACTGGGGGGGGGGGGGGGAATCGGGGCAATAATACGATGAGTAATACAACAAATATTGTGAGGTAAAAAGGCATTAAAAGCTCACGCACAATCGTATTAGATTTATAATGTTTCTTATACTCGTATTTGTAATAAATTTGTATTCGATTACATAAGCCACATAATTATTGCTAAACAATAATTGTATTGTTAGTTTGACCTGTAGTGGTTGGTTCATCGTTGTTTGATCGGAATTGTTATGCGTCGATTTTTTATGTTACTTAGGGCATTTTTGTGGGCTAAATTAGTAGTATTGAGACCTCTGTGCCATAATTCATAAATGTACATATTACGTAACATTCGTTTAGGCTAAAATCAAATTAACTATGTGTATAATGTATGTATAACATGTTTTTATTAAATCTCAAATATTATTAGTTTAAATCTGAATTTGAGTTTCTTACGAGCTCGATTACGTAAACCTAGACGACAAGATTTAGCTTTGATAGTTTCGTCATCCAAGTTGTTCGTCGTTTACTTTTGTTATTACACGCATCGTGAAATTTTGTATTATTGTATTTTTTGGCAATCTTATTTTTCTAATGTTCCATTATTAATTTTCGAAATAATTTAATTTTTTTTAGATATACGGTAGCCGTATTTTTACTTGATCATTTTTGCAGGATTGCTGCTCTGAATAATCATTTTTCTTATTTAAATCAGCTATACACTTATAGTTTGTTTAATTAAATTAAATTTAAAAAATAATAATAATATCATTATTTTATCAATTTTAATATTTAAATGTTTAAAAGCACTTACCAGCGCTCGCCAAATATAAGACTACCAGAATGATAAAAACTGGCAAAATTTTTACCATTAAAAAAAATGATTTATTTATCCCCTAATTGTGATGTATTTTGGGAATGTGTCCCAACATCAACTGAATCTCTGAAAACTCTAACTGGTGCTCTTATTATCATTAGATATAGATGTGTGTTTCTAAATGATCTGTATAATACGTGTCAGTCGTGGATGCTGACTAATAAACTATATTATTTATTTACCCATCAATGTATTATTCAATTTTCTCTCTGGTGTATTCATTTTAAATTTCATTAATTAAATAAAAATAAACTTTGAAATAAATAAATAAGAAACTTTAAACTGCGTATGAAGTATTTAATATTTTTAAACAATAATCTCTTTTCGTTAGAAATAATACTAAAAAAAAGTGGATGACGTTTTATATCGATGTGTATCGTTGGTTATTTATGTATCCGTTGGAGGATCCTGTTGTTGGCTCCATGTCGCTCCTTATCTTGGCTCAAGGATCGCGTGCCCCAGTCGCCCGCTGTTCGCACCTTATCGACCTCCAAACGCTTTTTCTTCTTCGTCTTCTTTCTTTCTCTTGCGTCACAAATATAAACTACTCCATCTCCTAGGAATAAGAGCAGAGTGAAAGGAGAGGATGACTTGACTTCTTTTTTTAACATATCGACCAGTGATGCAATCTCTTTTTTAAAAAAAGAAAGAAGAGATAGACATCTTTCAGGTGAACCCCTAAAAAGAAAGAAAAAAAAATCTCAGTTAAGCTTGTTCTATATAATTGATGAGTAACAATTCATTTTTACTCTCAAAATAATTTCCATTTGAATAGAAAAATATGAGAAAGGCAGCCTATATTTTACAGGTATTGAGCAATGGGCATCATCAACGATTAGTTTAGACTTGAGAGGTACCCGAAGGAGCACCTGTTGTCCTCGAGAGTATGCTGCAACAACAATAGGCCTGCTGCTCCCAGTTGACCCCCATGTGGTATAAAAACTCATTAATATCAGAGGCAGTTCTCTGTGCAATGATCTATGAGGGAGTTTAGAAGGATCTAAAGGGACCTTACAGCTCTACTCGCCCTGATTCTCTCCATAACTGACGTGATGGATGACGATTCCGGGTGAGGTACGCACAGGAGCCGCACATCAGAGTGTTTATTACGCATGGAAAAAATTGCAAGATTTATACCGTTTACGCTACATTACGAAAGAAAAACTTTCTTTTTTTCTCAATATGAATGATTTATTATACCTGGTATTTTATATGTATCTTTTAAAAAATAGTTAATGGGGTGTACAAGCTTTTATAAAATTTCCTACGTTTAAAAAAAAATCAATAACGAGGGGTTGTCCACTCACAAAGGTTATCGTACAGACCAAAAAATCTATGCCAAAAATCCGAAAAAATCCTAGAAAATTCGGACAAAAGAAAATCCAAAATCTACGAAAAAGAGAAAAAAAAATCCAGAAAAATGTACTAAAAAGTCAAAATAAAACTTAAAAAATCTTTTTTTTAAATCCAAAAAGTTCCAGAAAATCAAGATTTTTTCCCATTTGCGGATTTAAATCTTTGTATGCCTTAACGTAGAGTGGACCACTCCTCGATAAATAAACAGGAAGTTTGAAAATACTGCTTCTGTTATTGTTTTTACTTTATTTTCAGGTTGATTATTGATGATGTGTTATTGGCGAAAACTGCTACCGGATAGTCGGTTTTGCCCTTGTTTAAAAAACAAACAAATACCTGAGTTATAGATAAATTCCTTAGCTCATAGCCTTGTTCCATGACCGGTGGTCATTAGCTCTGTACAGTCCATACCATCAGCATCCCTTTTTTCGCTAAAAACAAAAGGGAGACCCCATACCTACAGCTAACTAACCTCTATACCATATCAGCATACCACAACCATAAATTCTATATCCATTAGGCCTACCATGTAGTAAAAACAAGTAAGAGTTATAAAAGTATTTGGGTCAAGTAGAACTAGATAATACAAGTAAAGACCAATGTTCTCTAGTAAAGACTCAGGAGTTCAAAAATCAAAAACTAGGTTATCGCTCTACTCTCATCTAACTAGCAAACATACTCAGAAGTTTCAGTCAGTAATATAAATGAAATCTGATAACAAGAATTATTTAAAAAAAAGTAAAGGTCCTACCGAGATTTGAACCTGAACTGCCTATACCATTACACTATAGAACCACATTTCTATTTTTAAAAAAATGACTGCGTGATTTATTACTTGTTCCCCCATTTATATTAGAAAATAAGAGAATTTAAAGAAAAGGATCGTATTGTGTTTGAGTCTCCCGCTATTTAACGACCCCGAATTAGGCACCAGCTGACATCTGTGCTGATGCTAGAGCTCACTCGATAGATGAACGGCTATTTTTTTCTCTCTCTCTCTCCTATTACAATAGCAAATAGCCATTTCCAGCATTGGATGTTGATGTTATCTGATTCTCAACGGATAAATGATCTAATCTATTTCCTCTTATTCTCCCCTTTAGAATATGAGCGTCGACCCCTAGCTGTTGCGGAAATGCAATAAGAGGGGAGACGATTGTTGGCCATCTCCGCCACGCTTGCTAAAAGTAAGAGATAAATTGCTCACGTCGTCATACACGTATAGAATTTGCATGAGGTTCAATTGTGAGCAGCAGCCACACATATATTTCAAATGATTTATATAGAGGGAACAAGCTCAAGAGCTGCACTTTTTAAGAGCGAGTATACCATCTGCCACTTCTGCATGATGTTACATTGTTGAGCTTAATGAGGTCTCATGAATCAATCGGAGCACGTACGTGTCATCATATCGATATTATACACAAACCGTTACTAAATATGGTGTCTGCCCAAAGCATCGTAATAAATCACCCTGATATTTATTGAATAGAAAAAGCAAATGTATTTCGAGTGCTTCTGTTGTCATCATTTGTTGCATTATTCAAGTTTTCAATATGTTTGCATTTGCATAGACAACACTCGAAAAATACAAGCATTATATAATAGTATCGTTTTCCGATGGCAAGGCTTTAAAGACATTTCTTAAATCGAGAGTGGATTTTGAGAAATTGTTGCAATGGGCGAACACTTTTGTTCCAATGGCCGATAGATTTTTTTCAGATTTTTGCCAGATACTATATAGATGATACTGTATAAAGTTGTTCCAATGAAAAATGAGGAATCAGCAAAACCTCGTCTGGAGGAGAGACAATTTTTGGAAGGAAAATTTTGAAGAGACATGTGAAAGTGGATTTTTAAACCAAACTCTCTCAAAAATCTTCCCATAAAACTCATTTTTAAAAATAAACTATTCGAATAAAGTTATATATTTTTAGATGTAATTGAATTATGCCCTATTCATCTAAAAAGTGTTGGCATAATAGGCTCCTAGGATGGGCTCATCATTATCATATTTCCAACCCTTTTTCAAATGAATTCCTTACGAGTAAGATATTGAAAAGTGTTCAGCAGCGAACCTTTAATGGGCTCGTCGTCTACCCTTCAATTTAAAGCGGCGGCCCGCCCGCCCAAAGTTTTTTTTTTCTTTGGGGGATATGTCAAAACAGAGCGAGCCGCAGATCCACTAAAAATATACAACGCAAAAGATTAGGCCCCAAGCCGACCCCGCCATCTTGTACAGCGTGTGCTGCATTATTGCATAACTCACCTTTTTTGTATATTGTTTGCTTTAAGAATAGGAATTTCTTTCATTAGCATAATTTAACTTAAATAATAGGCCCCTTTTTCTATAGATACCGCGGTTTAAAAAAAACCTAGTTCAAGAAAAAGCAACTGTTCCCTTTTAAAACAATGCATTTTGATTCAGATAAATGAAAATACCGCATGCTGATCGTGATCGATACTAATAAGTACGATAAATACCTTGATGAACTAGGTGAAGATTGCCTTATGGACAGGCGTAGGCACGGTTGGATGAAGTCTTTGAAAAATAAGATTTTGCATCGTATTATCATGATTTGATGGTGAATATAAGATAAGATGATGTCATCTCCTTCATTTGATATTATTTTACTTTATTGGGTGGGTAAGATTAGGGTAATCCAGTTTTTTTTTAAAAAACTAGCTAATCTATTAGTTGGGCTGAAAGTTGGATTGCATTACAAATCCTCATTTACGAATTAATTTAAATATGTAAGCTAACTTGTTTTTTAATGTCAGTTGTATCATATGTAATTATAATCAATAAAAGTGAACGTTCAATCGTTTTGAATTTGAAGAAAATAATCAGTTAAATATTGAAGTTAATTTGAAAATCCAGATCTGAACATCGGGTTAATTGTTAATTGCAATATCTAAAACTCGATGATGTCTACATTATCTCCATAATTAGAAATCAAACAAACCAGAAATCTAGTACAGTACATTCATCACAAATGTCAATATATAGAAGATGGTATATATGCTGGCAGGGTATCCCGTTGAGATAGATGGTTCCAATTGGCACCAGGTATAACATAGAAAAAGAAGAAAAATGTCAAGTCGCTCTGTTTTCCCCTTTTTCTTCTCTATATAAGCGCGACATGTGTGTGGAAAATGTATAAGAAAATGATGGAGAAGGTGGTGGCCCCTTATGCAAATGCAAATGCTGCGCATAAAGGAATAAGATGCTATGGGAAAGGGGGGAAGAATATGAAGATTCTTAACCTTTGACACTCTTCTCTCTCTCTATAGTTTCTCCCCTTTTTTCTCTTATACCACCTGGGTGTGTCAGAGGGCCTTGACAAGGTCGATGGGCATCACTTTTTCTTTTTTCTTATATTTCTTGGATGTATCCCCATCATATTATTATTCTTACGCCCCCATCGAGTGCTACATGCATTCCACAACCCTCTCGACTCTTTTTCTCATATGTACAGCCTTAAGTATCCAAATTCCATGTATAAATACCTAAATATTTTTTTTAAACGAAAAGAATAATGGTGCATTATTTCATCTCTATGGAATTTCGTCCGAGAAAGAATTTTTAGTTTATTATTCCAGTAAAAATTTCGTATCAAATTTCAAAGAAATAGTAATAATAATAGAATATTAGTAGTAGAATCCATAAAACAGCATGATATCAACCTCACAATTTTATTTAAATTTAGAGCTCCTGCTATTATGACATTGGAATATGAAATATATCTAATAATTAAAAATATTATTTAAAACAAAAATAGCCCAGCAGGATTATCTGTTTGAAAAAAAAAATTTTTGTTTTTGTTGGAGCAGCTGCTGTCGACTTGTTTATTTTTTGTGTGCTGTGAACAAGAAAAAGCTTTCATATATGTATATCTAATATATATGGAGAAGTATGGAGAAACCCGCTGTGCGATGAGGCGCGATCCTGTCCTTCCGGTGCTGGCGGAGCGGGGCCCTTATCGGGACCGGCTGATCACGGAGCGATGAACGCCGGTGAGCTCACGCTGAGCTTCATTTCCCTGTACTAGTATACCTACAATGGGCTCATTTTTCTCTCGAAAAAGAGAAAAAATAGACAAGATAAGCACGCTTTCACCATGCCCTGATAAGGCAATGTTATGTTGATACATTATTTTATTCTTCTTCTTTTTTTTAAATAATGTTATTTCCGTTTCATGATTTGTATGAATTTTGTTGATGAAGTAAAATTCCTGTTACTTCATACTTCCGCAAAATAATCTAAATAAAAATACTTAGTATAATTGTTTATTATATGTAAAATTCCTATTAAAGTAAGATTTTTTGCATCAAATAAAAATATGCGATTGAAGTTCGCTTTATTTTGTATACGTCTATGTTATATAAATTGGGAAGATAACTTTCTCTAGCAATTATTGGACACAGCAGTAGGCTTTCCCATTACAGGCTGCAAATCGCATTTTACTTTTCTTCTTTTTTGCAACAAAGTGACGGGCAATACATCATCCGACATAATAAGAAAATCGGCGCGCGCAAAAACGAACTGTTACGCGCACATTCTTGATTGGAAAGCGCATCGGCCAGCAGGTATGTATGATGGAGGCGATCCGTCTTTCTGATGGTCAACATCTCTATTATCCTCATCCCAGTCTCTTATACACGAAATTGGGGTCACATCAAAAGTGTACCTCTTATGTAATAAGGTAAAATGTAGTTTATTTTAATAAGAGCCAAGGATATTGTGTTTTTTTTTTAGCGAATATGAGGGCGGACACGTTCTCGCTGTTTATTTGTTTGAACGGAAATATGGTGGTACTATGGCTAGACTCTAGGAATGAAAGGAGGATGTGTCATTTAGCACCCCGTCTTCTCGGATTTCCGCCGGCCGCGCTAGCAGCTAGCTCGATATCAGCAATCCGCCGGATGGGCCGGTGTCGGCCTGCTGCTGCGCTTGCTGCGTCGGCAGACAGCCGGAAGTCTTTCAGCCACCTATTTATATATTTTCAAAATCTAATATAAATTCCATATTTCAACTTTAATACTACTTTTTGCAGGAAGAAAAATTTCTGGTAAATTTGAACTGTTTATTTTGTCGAGATCTCGAGTGGTGCGACCAATTTAAAAAGTTTTCTCTCAATCTAAACAATCAACGCCGAAATCTCGATTGTAATCTACAAAATAAAACCTTTAAAATTCCAGAGAAGATCCTTAAAAACCCTAAAAAATAAATTTTTTTTTTTAAATGTGAAAATCCGAATTTTTTTATTCATTTTTAGATTTCAAAATATTCTCAAACTAAAATATTGCGCGGGTATTATGCATTGATAAACAATATGAGGAGACTCACATACATTTGCCTTCTTCTTTATTCCATATCCGGGATGTCACAGCTTGGCCTGATACACAAAATAAGCAAGCAGGAAGAGAAAAGGAGGTGTCAACTCGAGTTCCTTGCGCTGTATGGGGATTGTCGGTTCTGCGTCCGCCGCGTAATAATTGAGTTCAAGGTCCTCTATGCTCGTCATCGTCCCTCGCGCCTCACCACACATTCCTCTCCAGAAAACATAATAAACGGCCCATAATAACATTTGTTATTCTCGCCTTTTAGGGGCTGTGATAATTTCCACACTAGCAATACACAACATCAGCACAGATAAGATATTGAAAAGCAGCCAGCACTTTCTTGCTGCACTTGAAAAATATATAAACAAGGCAGCAACACATAGTGTGCAAATAATCACAAGTTTTTCGCTCTAACTGTTTATTTTTTAGAGTATATGTTCGTGTCTACAAATAGGGCCTGTTTTTTCTTCTTTATTTTAGTTACTCTATATTATATGACACCCTATGCAGCAGGGCATAAGTTGGAAAGAAGTGTGATGGCACGAGCTTGGACCCCTCACTTTTAAGATGTTATTTATTCGTTATTTTAGGTGACGGTCCAGTGTGAAAACGGACCGCCTTAATGACACAGCAGTTGTGCCTATATAGCTCACTCTCTCCATATCTCCTCCTACTCTACAAACACATGCTGTAAAGACCGCAGTAAAGTCATTTACGTTAAAGGTCATCCCGCATATTATCTTCTTTTTCTCAATGGTTATTATGCTATATGATGGTGCTCTTTTGAAAGGTTTGTCTTTTAAAAAATAATAGGACAGAACATTTTATTTTTGTTTTGTTTACAACACATTGATCAACAGGAAGAACAGGTGTCTTGAAATCAAGAGTCACTGTGCCCTACTTAATACTTAACAGTCTCCTCCTGAATTTAATGTGATTCTGCTTATACAAAATCGATTAAAATCAAAATTATCTAGAAATTCTAAAATTCAGATTAAATAAAAAATATAAATATTTAATACACTCAAAGGCCTACCTAGTAGGTTCTAGTCTTCTAACTAATTAGACCAACCAGCCACATGCATTCAAATTGCTAAAAAAAATAGGTAACTATTCGAGCTATTACGTGATTGATTAGCCATTTAATCATCACGTAAGAAATGTATTTTTTCTAGGTTTTGGTCACCCGCTGGCACAGCACATACAGTACCTGCGCCATATACTAAGCAGCATATTTTTCAATTTCCCTTCTCAGCTGCAGCAGCGTAGGTCTCTTATATTTATGCCAAGAATTTCCATTCGTAATATTTGATGGATGGCCCAGCTTGTATGGAGATGGACGTAGGACCGTTACTTTTTGCGATATATCTCGTCTTGTATTTTGGCGAAAATCGTTTTGTGATGTTCTGCGGTATTATGTTTAGCATTCCATGTCTAAAGAAGAGGAGAACAAAAACCCCTTTTTCTTCTATCTTGTTATGACAGCATATACCTGGCAAAAAGGGGGTCTTCTCTATGTTATGGAATAGTTGGATAACCTAGCTGTTGACGATTTAGATTGGGATCAGTTTAGTTTTTTAAAAGGTTGATGCCATATAAATTTTGAATGTTGAGCATACAAGAGTGAAAACTTGGTTCTACTTTTTCCCATCGTCATTCATTCTTTAGATAGCGATTTCTTCAACCTGCTGGAATGCTTTTTTGAAAACTGAAAGTCAGACTTAATTATATTCGATTTATTTTCTGAAATTGGAAGTAGGTTAATACTTCTCATAAATCCACATTTTGAACACAAATAATTGATTTGATTTTCAATTCCCATTGTGATAAAGTTCTAATTTGCGGAATTTAATAACGTTTAGTTGAAGTCAATCATCCCTTTTCTTTTTAACAACAGCAGATGACAAACTAGAATTTTTTTTCTTTCAATATTTTCCCTACTTCTTATTCCACTTGAATAAATCTCTCCCCTCCCCAAAAGGCTTATAATATTATTATTATTTCGGTTTCAAGAGGTTGAGGAGGCACATTCAAGAGTTCAGTCAACTCTCCTCCTTCCATGTGAAAGTGATGTGACAGCATCTTTTTAGTTTTTCAAGATGCGCTGTCCGCGATGATGACGAGGACAAGGGCAAGGACCAGACCGCTTTAAAAAGCGATTAGCATCTCTCATTCTTTCCTGTACACATTACAAATGGAATAAACTCGCGGGAGGGCCCTGCTGGTGCCATCGTCCTAACTCCTATAGCTATCTGAAATGCATACCAGCATATCCATTCATATATTTAAAAATATGGAGAGGAAAAGTGAAGGACGGTAGAGAGCATGTATAACCTTGAACTTGGGCACACTCTCCTCTTCTATATTTTTAAAGAATAAGAATCTTGACGTAAGACAAAATGCATGTATAGGCATATAGTATTGCTCGTCTCTTTCACTGGACCCTGCTCAGCACTCTAAGATAAACAGAATAGATTTCTCTCAATATTGACCATCAATATAAGAGTATATATAGTGCTTTCTAAATAGGAATTCATAAAGAGCACTATACGTCTATTAGTAAAAGTCAATATTTTTCTTTCCTTATCGGCAAAATCTCAAAAGCAGCAGCACTTGCATCTTATTAAGCGCGCGCCAAAGTTTGTTGTTATTGTATTGATAGTATATAGAGGAAAGTATCTTGTTTTCTTTTTTCAAAGAAACCATATATGGGGCCAGCAGCTTAAATTACCTCCCAAATACAGGGTGCCCCACTGCAAAAAAATATACAAATGAAAAATGGATTTGACAACAAGGAGACGACGACGACAAGAATAAGGATAGCAAGTGGCGACTTCCTGCTCTGGATTGTCCATCGCCGTCTGCTCCTTATTTATTGAAATACGAAACCTGTTTTCAGCACCGTCTCTACTTATTCTTCCAGTTTCTCCGCTAAATTTGTAATGCCATATTTTAATACGTGGCACGCTTGAGTAAAATTACTATTGATTTTTAAAGAAATCATTTCTAAAATTCTGGTCTGTATGTTTTGATGTAGGGGTGCCACCGATGCCATGTATAGCCCACTCGATGGGCGGAGACCCTATAGACCCATCTATATAAACCTATAACCCTCATTAAGGCCCTTTTGAGAGCCACTGATCTGAGAATAGGCCTCTTAAGAAGTGCCTATAGTCTGCACACGTATCCAGCGATGCATCATCGTCTAAAAATGTCAATAAGGCATCAGCTACTTGCTGATGGATCGCTTATATATAGTATATAGTATAGCATTTTCTTTTCTTATTGTATAGGAAGGACTTTTTCCCACGTCGCGTCTATAGGTCCAAGTAGGCCACCCATTCAGTCAATGAGAGTCACCCAACGGATCTAAACATGTTTTATGACTCCTTCAACGGTTTTTCTGGAGCCCCTTCGTTCCCTATTCTATATAATAATAATGGGCCCGAGTTTCTCCGCTATTACATTATATTCACCGTATCGAATGATTTGGTCATTGGAGAAAGCCGATGACGTCTTCATTTTCAGAGAAGGGAAATGCTCAAGTCAACCTATTTCCACTTTAGGAATGTGAAGAATCTTATTGGCAAAAAATATAATAGAATTTTTTAGGTCAAATGAATGTCGAGACTACTTAACAGATAATTCAATTTTATTGAATTAAATTAAATAGGATTTTACACGAACCCATATAAAAAATATCATAAGCACCCCATAAATTACCCTGAATCTACGGTGTGATGAGCACGCGCGAGCACAAGCGAGGAAACAATAACAGACAAAAAATAATAATAGAGAAAGATTCACGGATTTAAAAAAAAAAATATGAAGGCCTCTTTTTCTCTGTATAATATTTTGAGTTATGAAGTGTAAGATTTTATAAAGCGTGACGGTATGATCTCCTATGGGAGGGGTTAGAGGGCGTGATGCGCATTGATATCCAGGTGTTAATGAGTGGATTAACCCCCAACTCGAGTTCTGATTCGAAAAAAATTGCTTTGAAACTCTTGTCTGCTCGTTTCTTTTGTCTTGTTTTCTTTCTTTTTTTCCTCACCTGGGCATCATTATATAAGTGATGAATAATGGTCATCAACCAGCAGATGCTAACAACATTCATTTAAAAACAGGAAACTGAAAAAATAATAAACTTTTGGAAATAAATACTAAGGCAGATAAGAAATTCACACAAAGGCTACCATTTCTAACTAAATTGGCCTGTTGAATTATTTCATATCAATGCTCTTTAAAATGTTTAATTTCAAATTCATTCAAATTCAAGCATTAAAAAATAAAGGCAGAATAACAGGAAGAGATATCCTATCATCTTATTCGGAAGTCAAAAAGACATTCTTGACGAACGTTATGTATTCAGAATTATTTAAATGTATTTTTAAAAAGATATATGGCAGGGGAAGAGGCATAGGGATGATACCTGCTGCATCAGTCGGCATCATCATCATGAATGAATGAATGAGTGATGCTGATAGCCTCTTGCATAACAAGGAGGGCGGCATCTCTATATAGCAACATTCACATGGGAGCTAGTAGAGATAAGGAGGGAATTTTCTGCATACTTGTCTTATAGCTACTGTTTCTTTATTTTAATGAATTCTATTCAGTTTTAAATCAGGTATGTTTTAAATTGGTTATATTTCAACGGTTACAAGTCAAGCTTTCTTTATTTTGCTTCTCTCTATTAAAGATAAAATATACTACATGTTATAGTAAATAACGTAGTAAAAGCGAGTTGTGTTTGTATAGTTTAACTTAGAAGTAAATAAACGTTATCTGGTATAGGTTGTATATGGTGACAGAAAGTAAAAAACTGACCAGGATCAACTCCAAATGCGTTGGAGGTTAGGTCACTGAGTCTGTATTTAAACAGTATACTTACATATTTGCTTTTCTCTTTTAAAAGGTGATTCAAGTTTGGACCTCTAGAAAAGAAAATTTGAAAAGTTAGACACATTTCTTTCATTTACTATTAAATATTATTATGTCTTTCAATTCAACATAAATTTAATTTTTTCAAAATGTAAGATAAGAGACGCCGCTATACTTAAAAAAAAGAAGAAGCCTATAATAAAAGATCATAAAAAGTGGTATATCCCATTAACTTTGACCGCCCAACATGGTGTGAATGATTTCCGCCTTAAAATACTTCTGGGTGGCACCATATTTTCCGAATGATTTTGATGGAACATGGGTATTCATCTTTCGCAGCATCTTTCAAAAAAACTCTGCTGGGTATATCCAATGAAGATGGATTAGAGCGTTGATTTAATATAATTTAAAAATGCCTATCTTTGTATATTGAAAGATTTGGCGCCACTTTTATTTTAAAAAAGAGAGTCAACATCCTTTTAAAAATCAGCTTATTATTTTCACAGAGATCAACGACCTTTGCTCAATGAAATAATACGTAAACATGATGACGTCATAAGATCAATTATGAAATGATGCCATGACTCTCCAGTTTTATAGAGAGTTCAGTCAACTTGTCGAGTCTAAAACTCAAACAAAAAAAGGAAATAACATCCCTTTAAGCTAAGCTAACTGGACACGTGGGTGGGGTGCTCACTTAGCGTGAAGGTCGATCAGATCTGCGATGAGGGACTGGGACGAGCAGCACGGTTCTGACTGCATAACACACAAGTCATTGATCTCTCCTTATAACTTCCTTAAGCTATATTCGCCCCCGCGCCATCACAAAAATTCCTTGAAATAACGGAGAGCTAGTAAAGATGCGCCCCACACGAGATTCCGGAACTCCATTCAAATGGACAATAAGAGAATGAGTGAATGAATGGATCAATGGAAACACGTAGCACCTGAAGACAGAGGTCGATGCTATATAAAAGTGTCAAGAAGAAGAAGGTGATTCTATTGTGCAGCTATTCTCAGGTGTTCCAGCACCACACACTGGATACTAGATGGACAATAGGCGGAAACAATCTCTATATATAAGCCCCCCTCAAGGTGCTTTTTTTCTCCCTTTCTTCTTCTTATAGGTGATGGACAAAAAGGAGCAGCAGAGCTTTTTTAAACACAGAAGCCTCTATACATGCATGGCTTTTTAGCTACACGGGCAGTAATAAACGCGGCTTTAGCTATATAGGCTATACAGTCATTTCCTGTTTACACCATGCCGAAATTTGAGACATAGCTGCTTATTTCCCTTGTTAAAAGTGGGAGGCCGACGAGCGGTGCTCTTTCTGGTCCCTCTATATCTACATGCGTTCGTGTTTGTACACATGTCTTAAGCGGCTTGGATGATCTTATATGTATGTGAAGACACGCTTCATCTCTAAATATTATTAGATAAATTAAAACTATATTTGTAAGAATCTAATATAGAGTATTTTATGAATGCTCAAGCTTCTAGCACTATTAATCAACAAGAGGGGGCCCTTCAGCTCCTGTTGACATGCATACAAATGACTTTGCGGAAAACATTGACCAAAAGGGATTCTCTTTTTTTCGCGCGCTTCTAAATCGTTTTTACCATTCAAAATAAACCTTCCCACAGAAAAAAGAAAGTTTTTGCGGCGTAAATCTTCCATAGTAAAATAATATCAACACTGTAACCAAACACAATTTAAAGCTTTAACACATAGGTGTAAAGTTCACTCAATCAGAGTCTTTTTCGCTCAAAAATTGAACATTGAGACCAAGAATTTATGGCTAATAATACCTACAGTCGTACATATATTACGATTTAAAAATTTCACTTTTTTATTGTTGAGCCCCCCTCTGGAAAGTGGAAACCCAAAACTTTACACCTCTGCTATAACAGTTTTAAAATATCTAATTAAAGCATGCATTGTTTATGTAATATTCTATCTTATTTATAAATTATATAGAAATATTTTTGTTATTGCTTGGTTTGTTATTGCTTGAACTTTTTCGCGCAGTATGTTGAATTCTTCTCGAATGCGAGTTGTATAGGACGTGGGAAAATAGTTTGAAGGAATTTGCCTAGAAAGAGAGAAAGTGATGCATAATCGCGAGCACGGTGCAATACAGCCTCACCTCCAAGATTACAGAGCGGAGGACGCGCGGCGAGGTACTGTGGCGAGCAAGGGGGGTCCAACCACCACCACCACCACAAACAGCCACCACAATATAAAGAGCAATCCATCAGAAAGTGACTCTCGTAAAACATTATTGACATTTGTGGGTGATGCATCTCCTTTCAATTTTCAAGACGTAAGAAGATCTCTAGTTTATTCAAAATTTACAAAATAGAACTTCTAGGAAGTAAAATTACAACGATGATTCATTCAAAAGTTTGTAAAAATAATTTAATATGGCTTCTTAGAAAAAGAAAGCAATTTCACGTTGCGAAATTAAACCTTGAAATCTTATAGTACTAATATTACCCTTTTTGGAAATGGTAAATCGATTTCTCAATTCAAAGTAATTAAGAGAAATGAATCGCGACTGATGACATTGGAATTCGAGAGAAATTGGATGCAATTTCACTAAATACTTTAAAATGACGTTAAAAAAAAGTCAGACAGTGCGCAAATAAATCGTAAAAGAGCTATGACCGATAAAAGTAATATATATACATTTTTTACTATTACGTAAAAAAGGGCAGCTGGACTTTGTAAAAAAAATAGAGTAGGGAGATAATGTTCAACGATTCAGTGATTCTCTCTCGAGAGCATCCTGAACAGAAAAAAATGGTCATTTAATAAAGCGTGACGATATATATTATATAAGGGTCGTTATTTAGTGCTATTCGTCCAGGTGCTAATGAATTTATAGAATTAGTGGGGCGTTTTCCCCATTTCTATTGTCAACACCTGTGAGCATAAGGCTCAATATCAACAGATGCTCATCCTAGTTCCTAACCTAATCGATCACCACCTATATACATTTTTTCCCTTTTTGTAGGAAAAAAGAGAGAAATTTTGGGCGTTTTTTTTTTCTTTGCATTTCAGACGAAAAAATAATATAATCAGTAATAACATTTCAAAAAATTCCGTTCAAATATCAATTTAATTTTCTAATTTTATTGAAACTTTTTTTTTATTTGTAGTAAAAAAGCAAAAATTTAATCGAGTAATTTTACACAGTATTTTATTTTTTATAACTAACTCGACCAGAAAATATTTTTTAAAAATGCAAATATATTTCTAATTTATTTCTCTAAATAAGAAATATCTAAGATTTTTTAAAATGTAAAATTAAAGAAAAAAAAAACACAAAAATTAATTTGAATTTAGAAAATCTGATCTGTATGTATTCTGCATGTGTATAAATTATACAATATTTACGAGGAAGAAGAAAAACTTCCGTTCATGTTGCTTATCCGTATCCGTACATACAAACACGCACTGGGCTGACCGCATCAATTGAAAATTACATAATTTTTCACATGAAATTTCATTTAAAAATATATATTGCATCGATCCAATCCGTGACAAAAAATTGCTTTTTGATTGCGCGATGAATGAATAACAAACAAAAGGAAGGAAAAGATGAGATCATTCACACACACAAAAAAAAAGGTTATATAATTATTATAGCGACTAGATCCCGGATATTCAGTTACACACACACACAATTGTCAACATCATTTTGATAAAGCTAAATTTCAGCACGCAATTTGATTCACAATTATGAAAGGTAATCCAGGATATGTGGTGATTGTTTTTTAGCCTATTTCAAATTTGCCGCCGTTGGACCGCGACGCCATCTAGAGCCCAATTCTGATACTGCTTGCAGGATGCTCGTTAGGTAGACGCTGCTTCTCAGTCTGCTGCTGCACTTTTTGATGCTTCATGAAATCTATTTAAAATAATGATAAAAATTAAAATCCAAATTCAAAACAGAAAAAAACAGATTCTGAAATTTACCTGTGATTTTGGT
Organism: Chydorus sphaericus; assembly: GCA_030141595.1. Taxonomy (NCBI): domain Eukaryota; kingdom Metazoa; phylum Arthropoda; class Branchiopoda; order Diplostraca; family Chydoridae; genus Chydorus; species Chydorus sphaericus. The sequence goes on along the minus strand of CM057926.1, from coordinate 2,942,546 downwards.
CTGAAGGGTGGAAGTGGAGTTGAGACGTTGGAATTTCGCCTGAGGGGCAGACTCTTCTTCTTGTTCAAGGCTCCTTTTAAAGGCGACGGGTGGTGGGAGCGGGTGAGACGGGCGCTCCCAGATGTACCGCCCGCCGCCGCTCAACGGCTTCTCCGCCTCAAAGTCAAAGTTGTATTTCAGCGTCTGCTCCCGCTGGATGAGGGCGTACTGACGCTCCAACACCTTCAACGCGTCTTCTTGATCGGCTGCATTAACATCGTCTGCAAACAGACGTCTCCTGGCTGGTGATGTAACAGCAGAGGGCCGATTAACGAACGTAATGGGTAGAGCGAGACGAGAAGAGTATCCGTAATTCACTTGAACGTTGATGGACATTTTTGAGTTGAGAGTTTCTTTTAAACTTGGAACTTGGAAGGGGGATAATTCCGAGTGCGGGGAGACTAGGCGATGTTACCCCAAGCAAAGCTGGCTTACGACTGACTAGAAAATGGTGGAGCGACCGTTACTATATCCTTCTCCTGTGCGGTTGTCTGACGGGTCTCCCCTTCTAAATTCAAACTGACCAATCAGAGAAGGGCAAGGGGGAGGATACGCTGTACTGCACGTACAACACAATCATGTCAGCTCTCTCTCTCCCGCTCAGAGTCCTCTAGCGGTAGATTTTAAAACTTTGCTAAATTTTGATTTAAAAAAAGAAAAGAAAAAAAGATGCAAATGCCGATTTCTAGATGTAATAAACACCTTTTTGAGGGGGCTTTTTCTCCGAGATATCCATCATCTGGAAGACAGGGCCTCTCCGATTTATACAATCGTTAGCGATGACCTGCTGCAAGAAGAAGAACTGAAGAAGAAGGGGGAGAAAGAAAGCCAGATGTTAAACAACAGGTTGGAAATACATAAGATGATGGGGAAAATAAAGAAGGGGGGCAGAGAAAAGAAAGAAAAGTAGCTACTGGTTTTTTAAAAAGATGGCCGGTCGACTACTAAAGTGGTTTTTCTTTTTCTCTGAGGGGGGAGGATCAAGGCCACAAATAGAAATAATACAGTAGCCTCTAATGCTGTGACGACTCCATGCAGGGAAAATCACATAATCGTTTCTGATTTAAACGAAAAAAAGTAGTATTAACTCATTACTTGAAAACTCTGTTTTGAGTTTTCATTTGGTACCGGAAAGGTATATAAAAAGACATTTTATTCATTTATCTTTGTGAATTGCTTGGATAAAAATAATTTAAAGTGCTGATTTTGTATATTTAATTAGCTCTTACAACGTTCATTTTTTCAAATCTAAAATAAACCAACTCACGAAATTATCAAAATTGAAAAAGACTCGAAAATGATTACGAGTAAGACCACCCAAAAAAAATAGACTTTTTAAAACAGGTGAATCAGCTTAAGACTAAAACGATATTTCTTTAAAAATAAAAAAAAATAAAAAAAGAAGAAGAAAACTCATTTAGCTTCCGAGCCAGGTGTTTTCTGATCAATTATAACCATCGTAAAATGATGGATGAAGTGTTTCGCTTCTAAAAGGGTGAGAAAAGAGGGGCCGGCCCCGCTAAATTTAGCAAAAGGAAGTTGTAAAAAAAACATGAAATGAAAAAGGAAGAAAGAATACAATTTGTCATCCTCTTCCGACAGTTTGGGAAAAATTCCTTCAAGGATTTCTCATTTTTTTTTCAAATAAATCCTTCCTTTCAATATCGATTGGATTTTCTATTTTTTTATTCAGAGTTACACAACAACCGCTAATCCTATCGACATTCCTCGTATAAATTGGCCACGCTTACATCAATCTAAAGATATTTTTTTTTTTGCAAAAAAAAATATTTCCTTCAATGAACATTGTGGGAATGAAGATATTCTATCGACAGAATTCCTCAAAAGATTATTTCGGGTGATGGGTTTAATGTTATAGCTAGATTTTACCGGAATCGTTGCCGCTTAAAAATCGTAAAAAATAATTGTTGTAAGTACTATGAAACATTCCGTTTGATGAACATGATAATAATAGTCTTTTTCTAATTTAATAATCTATTTAAAATATTTTTGGTACCACAGTTGAAATGTTAACTCAATTTTACTAGAAACGGTGGCGCTAAAGAGTCGTAAAATATAGTTGATTCGATGGGCATTTCTTTAGAAAAATCTAAAATTCTTTCAGAAAAATTCGAACCGGATTTTACTATATAGCGCGTAATAGCTATCGTAAAAAATAATAGCTTCTTAATTGTGCGAGTTTGAACATTGAAAACAGGTCCAGACAAGAAAGAGGCATTACGTGATGACGAATGTTTACTCGTTACAAAGTCCGAGTCATGTGTAAATATTGTGGTGCGCGCACTACGCTTCAGCCACATATATTTCTATTTGCTTATCGTAAAAACTTTTTTTATTGTTCCTTATTTTCTTTCTTCAGACTATATTAGTCATAGATCATAGACGAGTTCAGACTTGCCTGAATATTTTCAGACAATAACTTGATGAATATATCTTATTTTTCATTATATAAAATAATTAGAAGAAATTTAAATTTCATTTCTAAAAATCTATTCCATGTGTTTGCTCTCCGTCGTACCTCCATCAGCATTTTTCACAATACCAAACTTATTTTTATTTTTTTTAAATGCATAAAAAACTGAATAAATGTCGTTTGCTCTTCATTGTACCTCTATCGCGGTTGACGTCAATCAAAAAGCGATCCAATGATGCAGATGCAGTGCAACAGTAACCCCATTTTTTTCAATTTAAAAATGTAACATCCTCGCTATCGTTGTCTCTTTCATCACATGTCACATGTGAATGTGTAATAACAATCGGCCTCCTAATTACACCCTTCAGCATGTAATGTACAATTCAGTGGAAAAGAGCTCATTACACATGCATGATTAATAGTTGATAAACTGTTATGAAAGGATGATGCTCGCCATCCGCCCTCATATGTGACATCCCCCCTTCTTCCTTCTCTTTTTTCTGACAGGACATGTGGTCTACCAGTTGGGGATACACATATCGTTAGCAGCTTATGCCTTCTATGTATATATATATATTTTTTCACATGTAAACCAGCTGTTGTGTGCAAAACATGTATAAAAGTTAGATGATGCGGGCTCATTTATACTCAAGATCACGAATAACGACCAAAAAGTGTTTTCTATAATTTATATAGGGGTTGTCATTTCAAGAATAAGGGTCCAAAACTAAATTTAAATGAATCAGAAATAGTATATTATCTAGGTCTGCTGTTGCTCTTGTTTGTTCTTCATGCCTAATCACCTGTGTAACTCTCCGAAGGAAGCTATATAGACGTACGTCCTGTTGGCAAAGCCAGCAGGTAGAGTAAAGTTCCCTTTATTTTTGTTTTTCTCTAATACCCTTGAAGAGTAGAGCTTATCAGTGATGAGTCAATGTACCACCTGTATACTGCTGCCCTGACTGGGATGGATGAATACAGGGATTATGAGGCACTGCTATGAGCAGGATATGATTCATTTCCGGCCCTTCCTATGTAATCGTTTTTGAAATGATGAATCCCTTCCAACCTTTTTTGAAAATTGGCGCCAAATTCTAGTTTCTCAATGAAACGAATATACAGTAGGTGAATAGGTCTATTAAATACTAATAAGCTCTTATCATTGGAGCATATAAATCATCAAGAGCTACGTACTCAAATAATCGATTAACAGCTACTCGATCGACTCTTGAGATCTGAGAAGAATATAATAAGGCAGCTGCCACCCTCAATCAAGAGAGTGACGGACGATGAAGCTGTCAACGTCGCTTCACGCTCCGTCACCATGGTGATGGCGTCATCTCTTTTTTTATAAAGCGCGTGCCCTTACATCATCCAGCACTTCATATTTTTTGCTTTATTGTGTGATTAACCCCTCGATCATCATCACCTGGTGCCATGTCCCGAAAAAATAGAAAAGGAGACCCCCTTATGGGGATCTATTATGTAGTATTGCGTCAACATCTGCATCACACCTCTCCATTCATATAGCGCCGCGACGCCCGTCGCAGAGGGGGGCGCCTCACTGATTTTTTGCTCTCCTCTTTCTTTCTTGTTTATTTGTTGTTATACAGGGCATCAGAGAGAAGCCCAACCTACCTAATCTGATTTGGGCTCCCCTTTTCTATACTCCAAGTTATGATAGATTAATAACGTGTTAGCTGCTGTTTTTTACTATTATTATATAAGGGCTAACCTCTAAAGCTATATTACTCCCTGGAGTGATCAGTTGATGCTGCTGTCAACCGTTATTTTTAAAAAGTTAAATAGGGTGAAGGATGTCAATACAAACATAAACAATAATTTAACTTTCATCTTATTTTAACTCTTATAAATTCTATTTCAATGTTTACACGTTGGAACTAAGTGTTTTTATAATCGTGTTAACAAAAGCGTGTAAATACATGTCTCTTATGAATAAGAAAATCTCATATTGCCGCCATGTTTATTACAGCTAGCAGCAGGGATATTTTCACAAGGAAACTCGAAAATTTATGATGCCAAGATGCTCGAATATCCTTTCTCTCTCTCATCTAGTGGCTTTTCTCTCCAGCAGCACTTGTGTGAAGTGACGCAACTTATTTTTTCCCTTCTGCTCCCTATAGCTGTATATGCGTGCGTTCTCGGATTTCCATGAAAAAAGCCCCCCCTAACAGCTAACACTAGTCCCAAGATTTAGTGGTGGCCTACAAAGTCTTTTTGAGTGTCATTTGAGAGCTTTGCTCCTAAAAATCCATCACCACAAAAATCCATCTGGCATCACTGCTGCTCTTAAAAAATGCTCTACCCTTCTATATGTTCATGTAATGCAGCTGCCCAAGCTCCAATAGAAAGAGTCAATCACGGTGATTATACCGCCTCTTATATAATACGTTATCATCATTTATAATAAAAAAAGGAGGAAAGGGGTTGGACGCCAAGAGTATCCCCTTTTGAATGACATGTCAACGCTGCTTTGACAGCATCAATAGAAAAGAGGAGGAAAAACCACTCGGAAAAGGGTGCCTCTTATATAGTTGCGCTCTTGACAATGATAAAAGCAGAGCGGCAGATGGCGCTATATATGATTGAAATACTCTAATTACATAAGAAATCAAATACCTTGTGATTATGTAGTGCGCGCGGATTACACAACGCGCGTGCCGCATATAGCATCACCTGGCAAGTTTCCGTTGTAATTCGATATTGGTTAAAGAGTTTTTATCTCTTTTAAAAAGGATTGATTGATTATAGACGAGTCGATCATCGCATTAAATGGACCAGGTGCTCATCCATAATGTAGTACGCCTACATTAACAATTATATTTATAGGCTTAGTGAATTATTCTTAAGTGATTTTAAAGGGGAGGGGGGGGGGGCTACTTTTATTATATTTTAATGTGACTGGGAAAAAAGAAGACGAAGGAAATTGCATACGACGTCATTTGAACTGGTTTTACAACTGGCCATATCTATATACGTGTAGCTTTTTAATATTGGCACACAACAATGAACCTTGTTTTCTTCCTCCTCCATTCAAACGTAAAAGAAGCTCTTTTAAATCCTTACTGCTGCTGCAGGTATAGATATAACAACTCTTCGTGTGTATCTCTAAAGCTTCACTTTTAAACGTGCTGCTATAGATTTCCCACGAAAGAAGCACCTTTAAAGATAGAGGAGCTATAGACCCACGTCCGGTCTATTCGAGACGGCCACCACGGACACTCTGCTGTATAGTAATAGTATATAAGGCTCATCCTCAACGACCCCTACTCGTGGCTTTTTTCTCTTTCTTTAAAGGGTCTCTTCTAGCGTAGCATGTATGAGAACCTCCACCTTGGAAAACTTATCACACGCTGGATTAAGTTTAAGAAATATAGGGGGAGGTCGAAAAAGAGAGAAAAAAACACGTATGCTGTTGCTGAAGTCTGAAGAAGAGCACCTGGTCGGATAATTCCCTCAGAGAGGTACCGCTACGAGCATCTTTATAAGCAGCAAATCATAATAACAGCTATAGAGCTTCCATTTCCATATGTTTGAATATATTTTTCCCTCCAAGATTTCAAATTAAAAATTACTGAAAAGTAGGAAAATATATAACATAAGGTGAGTTGATTAGAGGATGTCGTAAAAAATAATAAATGAGGCTCATCATCTCCCACAATCTCCTCGTTTTTTTTATGTTATCTTGATTGACGTGTTGAGAATAATATGATCTACAAGATTTTGATTTTTCTTTTTCAACCAGAAAAAATAGGGGGAGAAAGAAAGCTGTTGATTGCGTGTTTCGGGAACGGGATTAGGGGGCTTGAGCTGGTGTGCCCCCCTAGCTCAGCAATCCCTCACCCCCTAGCTGGTCTATTCACAACAATAACAACACCAGGGCGCTCTCCGCCTATCTATATAGCTCCTAGCTGCAGAAAGGAAAGCTAATCAAGTCTAATTACCTTTCACCTTTCCTCCATCCCCTGTCAGTGGACTCTAAAAAAAAGTCTTTAAATTTTCTCTTTAATCTTAAAAAAACCTTTTTTTGATGAGTCAATAAAATGTTATTTCTTAAAATTACATGTATATTTTATAATTTGAATTTTCGCTTTCGGAGTTGTTCATCCGTGACTAGATTTCCCTCTTACTTCGTCTCCCACGCCATTAAAAAGATAACTAAGGTGACCAAAGTCGTCGACACTTCCTGCTATCGTCCCTCCTTTTAGGGTGGCTCTTCTTCTTCTTTTTCTCTTCTTTTCTCTCCCCCTGTAGTCAGCTAATTTCAAGTACAGAGAGTCAACCTTTAACCCAGGTGTCCTTTCTATGTAATCAATACGTTAGAGTACAGTAAGAGTAAATGCCCGGATGTCCGGCGCCCTTTAGCTCTATACCAAGTATAACCATTTTAAAAGCATAGATCTGTGCTGCACTGACTACACCAAAAGGATATGAGCGTCCTTTGTTGTTGTGCTCCTAGTCGTACCTCAAGGCATATAATATCCCTTAAGGGTTTTTTTAAGAAAAAAAAGGAGGACGGCACGTGAACCTTTCCAGCTACCTGGCTTTACTATATTATATACAAGACGTGTAAAATGTATATCTCTGATATATAGGCTATGTGCGGTCTTGCATAATTCATTATTATTATATATAGGCAGTGTATTTGGGGGGTTCCCACGACCATTTTGATATATATCATGTTGAAATCCCCTAAAATATCCATTCGAGTGGAAACAAGTAGAGAATATGGGCTATATTTTGGTATTAAATCATTCGTAAGTAATGTAGGGCCTATAAGCTCCCTCTTTTCACAGGAATAGATGTCGTCTCTTCTTATTATGACCATTTGTCATCCATGGATATTTTAAAATTGGCTAATATTATTTACAGAGAAGCCTTATGATGCAGTAGCCTAAATAAACAAGCTACAGTAAGTAGCCTATGTTATTGTTGTTGTGGAAGAGGGGGCTAATTGGCGACCTCCCAGCTAGCAGTGTAGTAAATCTAAGTATTAGTGCCTACAGTTACATCACGTATAGATCTCCAAAGTACACAATAACAGAGCATAAAAACCGAAAATCCCTATTTTAAAATGACATTTTAAAGCTTATATATGTATATCTATTCTTTGTGTGCGCTGGAGCTAAAGCTATTCTCATATATGTTTGAAGGGCATCGAGAAGAAGAGGGAGAGGTAGAGAGAGAGGAAGCACTTGTTAGGCTAACAAACCATAGAGGAAATCCGGTCATTTTCCCCATAGTGAACACATAGCAGCACAGTAGAGGGGTGAGGGACGGAAAAGAGCCTGTAGAGACGACGACGACCACCACTATAGAAGAAACGCCCGCAGTGCGAATAGAAATAGTGTGAAGAGGAAACCCCTTTCATTTTCTAGATGAAATAAGGCATATATGCCGATCGCGTCTCTAATTTTTTTTAATTAACTAAGTAAGACAAATTTATAACAAATAATGCAATAATATGAAAGCTTTTTTTCGTTACAATAGTACACGAAAAATAAGTAATCTTCTAAGCTTTTATAATTCATTTCCGGCTGGAATACATGTAATACTGTAATACAGTAGCATGAAGGGGGAAGTAATAAAGCAATAATATACATGTTTATTTTATAATTATTTTGCTGCATTTAAGTGTCCATATATAGTCCTTAAAAGTCGAGCAATAGTGCGTAACTGTCTTTACTGCAGGATGGGATAATACGACCCATTTTGATTTTTTCTTTGAACATCTTTTGTCACATGTAATGTGAAAAAGGACGTATGAAATCGTTTCGATTTCTAAATTCTAGTTTATATAGTAGAGTTACTTTGAAAATAAATAGTTACCCAAAAAAATTCAAAAAGGAAAAAAACCCTGCCAAGATAACGGTAACGCCATCTAGCAGTAGAAACAGTTACTGATTTTTCCCAGGACTAGCCCCTCAGAGCGGCTCCACCTGTCACTCGAACCGATGTAATTCGGCCGAGCGCCAGGCTATCTCGGCGGCGGCTGCGGGCTGCCGTACCCTTCAGTACTTAGAGAGCACAGGCACGCACGCGAGTAAAGCCTTACTAGTCTAGGTGGTAGAAGAGGCGAGCGTTCGAGGCGACGACTATCCCTGCGCTACCTAGTTCACTACCGGTACGTCCCGCATATCTCCAAGTCCGACTAATATTGGTCCATCGGTCTTGGCCGTCACTCTTCCTTTACGCTACCTCACTATGACCCGGCTGGCTTCGAGTTTAAATATATAAGAAAATATAAAAATATTCTACCCCGAATTGAAATTTTTTAACTTTCTATAGCAGTTTCTATTTTATTCTTATATCAAATGAGAAGGAAAATACACTAGTATTATTTCGTCTCTCTCCGATACTATTTTATTCTTTGCTAATTTTCAATTCAATCAATTTTTTGCATATAACGTCAACTTTCAAATATAAACAAACACGAACAAACACGAGGAGGATTTTGTTTGGCTAAACTATAGAATGTGACTACGTTTTTTCAGCAATTAGTTTAACTAAATCACTTAAATGGAGGGAACTGAATACTGCCTACTGAATTCGTTAATTGAATGAATATACTGAAATACTCTTCGGTTTTGAGAAAGCAGTATATTCTAGCAAGATTTTTACACATAAAATTAGGAGGTAAATGTCGACTCGGTGGCTCAAAGGTAAAGTGCTTGGCTACGAACTTCGAGTAGTCGATTAGTTTATAATAAAAATTGACCAACAATACATCAGTTCTTTAGACACAATTCACGAGGAAATGACTATTTAAATTTGAATCTATTAAAACAATTAGTTCAACAGATGAAAATGAATATAATTCAGTTAATCCGAACCTTAATAATTAAATACTACATGAAAAATTAAGTGGAAACTTATTGAATCGATATAACTCAGCCGATAAATAAATTATAAAAATAGGACGAGAAAATGTTGGCTTATTCAAAAAGATTTGAAACATGAAACTATTTTCTGAATGGGGATAATATATAGATCAACAAATCACCAGGAAATATTGCTCAAATATTGTTTTAATTTGAATTGTGTTGGTGCCGCCCTCAAGAATGATATGTTTCATTCTTTTATTTAAAGAGAAACAGTCATTAGAAAGTACGGTTAAGTAATACTTTTTGGTCATCAAATATATCTAGTTTTAGTAATAGTAAGACTGGCCGCTGGCTCAACAAATTCCTAATAAAACTATTTTTTTTTCATTATTTTTTAACTTCCTATATACCGAATTCGATGAGCATAATATTCAAAATAGTGAAAGTATTTTAGTTCGATTTCGGATGACAATCAAAACTATGGATAGTTTTCAAAAGAAGTTCGAGCATTTTTCTGTATCATTAACCCATAAATGATTTGATTCATAGAGTTGGTGAGGAAATATAAAAGGTTATTAAGAAGAAGGTCTATGAATTTTACAAGGAACAGCGTCATCATCGTCCTCTTCGTGATGATTCACAAGACCAGATGGAGGCAAATCCCTGAAAATTTGCATTCCTATTGGATTTTGGTCATTGGTGTCTTGGATAACGTGGAGCAACATCCATTGACACAGAAAATAACGATCGAGGTTAAGACGGTTAATATAATGTTATTTATGCAAGCTCCAATGTTGAAGACTCCCAAAGCAATTTTCATGGACATCAGCTCTTTCAGATCTATCAAATAAATATTTGCAGTATAATTAACAAACAAGATTACCATAATATTTTATGCGTACCAATTTTTCGTAAAATGTCAATGACTAGGGAGAAAAAAGAGAAAGGTGATGCCATCAGTAGCCAAGATAGTGGGACACAAATCGCCGACATCGCCAATGCCCAGATTAATCTATTAGTTAAATGTTTTAGTAGAATTTATTGTTTACAATTATAATAACTGTATCTGTTATCATGGTTCTTGACGTACAGTTTGTTCCTCTTTGATCCAGCAGTCAAAGATCCTGATGCAAATCCGAGTGATCCCGCTATGAGATAAACTATCCCAACCCAGATTCCAGTTCCGTTGAACACTTTATAATCTCGGTAAACTTTGTGATTCATAGTTGCTGAGATGCCTACCTGAAATAAGGCATCATAAAACATACGTTAAATAAAAAAATATGTAAATATATACATTATATAATAAATGCAAGTAATATATTTACTTGTAGAAGCATTGAAATGAATCCCAAAATTAAATCAAATACTGAAACAATTCGGATTGCAGTGTCAAGCTTCCTGAAATCATTCATCTCTGCTTGGGCATCATTATTTTGATACCTTTTAGCTGTCGACATAGTAAAGATCGATATCTATCCGGGGAAGGAATTTATAAGAATTATTTAACATGCGCCAAAAAGAGCTTAATTTAGTTATATAATGGAACATTTTATATTTATATAGGCTAATATTTAAATATTCGGAAATTACTGTCAATTGTAAATTTTTTACATGAAAAACCATGCTTCAAATAAAATATTAAAATACTGAAAAAAGACAAATTAAGGAACCAAATGTAATCCTATACACACACCTCTTTCCTTAGCTGTCTTGTCAATGATGACATCAAGGAGATTTTTACTCTAGTAGACCAGCAGACTGACGTCAGCCAACGCCTTAGTGACGTTAAGTGAGCTAAAAAGTTTCTATTTTTGTGAATTCCACTGGCCTCCGGGGCTAGCTCCACTGGGATGTACCACATAAGCCTATGCTGGATCATATTTTAACACAAAAATGAAGAATCCACGTAAAGTATGCTTGTACAAGTAATTTTTTATTTATTTTATGTATCAGTGCAGTTCGCATATTACATAGAATCCATCTGCTTTTTTTATTTTTAAAAATGAATGATTGTATTGGGTGTATTTATTATCTTTTTGTTATGTTTAGAATCCTATTTCTTAGATATGTATTACTCAAGTTCTCTACAATTAGTTTATTTTTATACAAGCTTTTTATATCATATTCTTTAAGATCTTGAGAGTAAGTATCTTATTAAAAGAATGGATTGTAGTTCAAAATTCAAATAATGTGTCCACAATACACAGACAACGATGAGTTGCACCAGCCTATAGCTAGAAAATTACTGAATTACTCATGCTGCTACGATTCCGAGAAAAGTTTGTTTGACAGCACAGCAGCATATGTAACATTAAACCTGGAAACTAAGTTGAGTCCAAGTCGGATTATGTTGAAGCCTATATCTGTAATAAAAATGAAAGGCTATTCAGCCCCTATTAAATTTATACTATCCAACTCACCAACTGTAATAATTTCCCCCCAAAATCACATATGACAAATGCAATGTATATGTAAAAACATGTATATAGTCTATATAAATGTATATTAAACATTTATATAGATTATTTATTAGATTTCCCAGACCCAAATAAATTTATTATAGGTTTAACGTTCTTTATGGTAAAATCGCTTATCGCTGCATATGTAGTACAATAGTGAATAAGATCGAACATTTGCTGATTGTTTTAATCAACAGCAAAATATAACAAATGATATTATTTCCAATGCTTTATTTTTCTGGTAGTAAGACATTCAACCATAAAAATGCATTTTAAGGGGCGTTGATGATATTAATATATGGATTATGGAATCTAAAAAGTTAAATAGCTGTTCGGGATAACTCGGTTGTCTTTGAAAACGAATTCCATTTTATGATTTGAAAAAATTTCCATAAGTTAATTTAATTTATACATTCCATTAACTATCTAATCCATCGAAAAATATCTGCTATATTTTGCTTTTTGACTGAAACAGATTATGCACTTTTTTAACTTGAACTGTTAAATTATTTGAAAGATAAAAAGTACGAAAATTTACGAAAATTACATTTTCCTTAGTTATGCTTTGTTTTATCTATTTCTTTATAGGGAAAAGGATTATAGCAGCATAGAAAGTATTAAAAAAAATCGATTGAAACTAAAGGAGTAGAAAAAACACTAGAACCCAACATATTTATAATTTAAAATGTAATTTTACACCATTAGTCATTCACCCACTTGCCAACAGAAGATTTGCGTCAATAGAGAACAGTCAGAAACATCAGTTAAACTTGTTGAGAACTGGCAACTCTGGTTATATTTCTCCGGTATTCATCTGTTTTTCTTATTTTACTACACCGTTTTAAGAAAATAATTGTTAACTATGATAAGGGACAAGAGTTTGTTCGCACAGAATGCACTTTAGCAAGAATAAATATCGATAAATGAAGAAATAGAAAGCGACTTTGATGATAGAAAAACACCCATCCCATTTACTTTGAGTAGTAAAAATAACTACTATACTATTTTTCTGCTCACTAAGTTGTATTAATCAACCTTGTCACCCAACACTCATTTTTCAGTTGGAGACTTTAACAATTGCATTCAGAGAATCTTATTGTTTTACGACAGCACACACTTTTTTGTTTCTGTCTGCAGCCATTTGACCAAAGGAAGTCCTATTAAAGGGAATTGTTCCTCCAACGCAGCCATTCTGCAGCTAGATAAAGAATTGTCCTCATCTTAAGCGACGCCACCCAAGAAGAACAAGGAGCTGATGCTGCCAAGGCTTCATACATTGCTGGTCAACCTAACTTATAGGCTTACAAAAATTGCCAAGTTCTTTTAATTTCCTTGCTTCTTTTCCTGTTCATATCTTTTCATGACATTAAACTGAAAATACCAAGTTTTGAATTAGATTAAGCGCGACTTGCATCTTCGGTTGAAGCTTCCGAAGCCAGCAGGTACTCGTGTAGTTGATTGACCCTGGGCAGATCGGGATTGAACTGATATGGAGAAAACATTATGTCTACATTTTCAAAAGAGTGGAGAAAAAAAAACGCACATCTACAATGGAGTCTTTAAACGACTCCACGGAAGCTCGACCTTGCACAGGAAATGGGCTCACTCTCATTCCACTCATGGTAATAATCACATCTTTTGAGGTTTCTCTATTCAACTATTCAGATTGTTTAGAGATTTCTATGGCCGATTCAGCCCACATTTGGATGATAGCCTAACAGATACAAATTTCCATGTTAACACGATAGATTTAGTAATCCTTATTAGGACAAAAAATAGTGATACTTACAATGCACCCACCTTCATCTTTTAGCTCCATGCTCCATTTCCAAGCTGAGCTTTCATGTTGGGCAGAAATATGGAAGACGATTCAAATGAGATCTGTAAATATATCGATTAAAAACATCTATATTTGTAGTGTAATTTATTTTCTGCAGCTATTGCAGTTGTATTTTTGATTCTGGTTTTTTAATTAGAAAAAAATATTTTCTTAATTGGCAACTGTAATTTTTTGTGGTGTCTGTGTCTTTAAGAAAAAAGATATCGGCGAGAACCAATCTACCGGAATGCATCAGAGAAGGTTTGCAGAATTACTCTCACCCCTGTTTTATTAGGACCCTTCAAATAGCGTTTCAACTCTCGAAGGCTCTCGTCGTACTCTATTAGTTTTACGGTAGAAAAAATTCACGTTGGGACTTGGGCCGCCAGTTGGCAACGGCAGCCCACCAAATCCAGCTGAAAAATAGAACAAAATAACAAATGGTAGCCTAAAAATAAAAATTAGAATGTGACTTAATAAAAGCTCCCAGAAATTAGAATTATTCAAAAGTTCTAACAGCAACACATCCCTTTTCACAACCTAAATTAATTTAAGAAACGTTTAAATAAGTTGGTTTCCCAGTCCTGAAAGTCAAAGCTATTAAATTTAGCTCTTTCAGCTTTATTGTTTCAGTTCAGGTCGTAAGGAAACTAAAACGGATAAATCAAGAGAAGGCAGAGATAGGATTTATCAGTAGGAAACTATTCTAATCAATACTTTACATATTCTCTCAGAAAGGTAATACAGAAAATTTATCTTTAAAAAATGGCCAAATTCCAATTTACCGAACTAAAGTATTGATATGAAGTCTCAAAAGGGAAGTCAAACTCGTAAGCCACTAACCTAAACCTGAAGAGTTACCTTGAATTTTATTTATTTTTAATCCATAAATATAAAACTTACTTTCTGTCCCACAATATGATTTCACTATCGAAAATTTAGTTATAAAATTCTCAATTATTGCAATTTAAACACTCGAGCTTAACAAGTAATTTTTTTACTTCCTTTCTTCTTGTTTTACGTCTGGAGTTAAACAAAAATTAAATTTCAGTCTCAAACAGTTTAATTTACTGTATATGTGTCTATTGTTATAGCTATTTCCAAGCTGTTTGTTTTTTATTATTAATACATTAAATGATAAGAAAATAAGCCTTTCCCTACTTCGTTTTTCTCCTTTCTTTGCCCATGTGGATTAGCTTCTTTGGCGTGGTTATGAACTATGCAAATTCAAACCAGTAAACCTTTTTAATCTGTTAAAGATCACACTTTTTCGTCCGATGTTATTAACTCTATGGAGTACCAGATTTCCTCACAATTTAATAGACCAGGAAACCGGAACTGCGTGTAAAGATTTGACATTCAGACCGTTTGGATTCACACGGGTGTGTTATAGAATAAAAGTAGTGGATTAGTTGAACCTAAAATGTATACATTTTTTATGAATACAAAAAAATCCCACTACAAAAACTATACACCAATTCATTGTAGAAGCCGTTCTCCAGCTCCAGCTGTGTCAAAGTTGGTCTACTCGCATCAAAAGAGTAGCTGGTTAAAAACTCTTTAAAACTGTAAAACAACAGTCCAGGAACAAAATTGGGATACCAGTACCGCCATTATTAAAATTCTAGATCAAATGAATTTAACAGATTCTGACCGTAAAAAAAATAATGAAAAATTATTCAAGAGCTCATGAGCAGAGTTCTCAAGGACCAGAACATTTTTCATTTTCAAGAAATAATGACCAGATGGGTTAGCGGTTAGACAATGACGCTCACATAGGTACTATATCAAAAGTAAAAAAAAAATAATCTAAAAGTATCAATAAGTCTTTCTTTTTGTAGCTCCGCAGTATCCCGTTTTATGATTTTTAATCTCAACCCTAATTCCAGTGCCACCTCTTTCGTCCTTTCGCATTCATCTTAATTTGTCGTAGCAGAGTCGAAGGTTAAAGTAGCAAGTTCAGGATTTGCTACAATCCACTTGCATGTGAATGAGCCATTCAATGTGCAATGGAGTATGAAACGTAATGTTTCTACATCATTTGCTTGTGTATTTCATGATGGCAAAAAGGAGCCTTTTATCATCTGTTGCTGGAAGCTTTGAAAAAATTTTGTTTGCTTGTAACTTTGGTTTGTCTCGAGAGTATGGGGAAAAAAGTTCCACCATCAATGGACTGCTTTTCGTAGAAAAAGAAATTCTCAAGACATAACAACATCAGGGGGAAAATCTAAACCTCTACCTTCTTTCTCTGATAGAAAGATTTCGATCTGTTTACCAACTACCTTCAGCGAAACGATGCGATGCAGTGGGGTACAGAGTTAAGCTCGTACCATACCCCTCCGAACTTCTAAATATATACCAAAGGTTATTATTGTGAACGATATACGTACTCTAATGTCTTCTCTGTAGAATTGTCTTCCTAACCGCTGACCATCGCTTGACAACTCGGCCATTTCCATATTAAACTTTCCTTCAAATTCAATAGAACATTCTTTTATTAAGCCATATTTATTGTCCCCAGTGTCACATCCAATCAAGTTGCTTTCTTTATCTTTTGCTCTCCAAAGCGAGTTTATTCGAGTAATTATAAGCAACAAAATTGTCATGAAACGAACAAAACAAGCTCCCGCCATCATTCATAAAATTCTCTGAGAATGAGAAATTGAATCATTTTCAACTATTAAAGAAATTTACACTTGGTCTGAAAATTAAATTCGTTAAAATCGGGAAAAAATGTTACAAACATTACTTATTTACTCAAATTCTCTATTTCAAATCGGAAAAAAGAAAAAGTGAAAATTCTCGAGGGAAAAAGGGTTACTGTTACATTCATGTATTTTAAACTTAAATGCTAAATATTTACCATTCATGTGGATGCGTGTATAAAAATTTCCCATGCACATACAAATTTAGCCTTTAGTCTTAGAACCCCTTCATACCTCAATTTATCATCAATTTCGTTTATCCTTAATCGGTTTCAATGGCTCAGATAAATACAGCATATTCTTTTGTGTGTTTGTACCTGAGGAACACGCTTGAAATTGAATCCTACCCATATTTAAAAGTTAGTTTCTTTTCCCAATTTTTATTAAGGTAAGTAAGGAGGAACACAAAATGGTAGTAACGAAAAAGGATAGTTTGGTAATATAATACAAGCCAAGTATTTTTTAACTGGAAAGGTCTACATGAATGATTGTACAATTAAATTAAGTAATGTCGAGTTTAAAAAACTATTTCGGTAAAACACAGAACTGCTTCTAGTATAAAAATAAAATAAAATTTAAAAATATATTGTTGAAAATTATTAATACCTCGGTATCATATGAATACTGACCGCAAACATATTTCAAATCCAGCATATATTCTATTCTTTACATCGTTAATCGAGATTTATGAAAAGTGTTAAAGCTGGTGGAATCTATCATCGTTCAATCCAGCAGAAAGGTCAATCGTCTTCTAAAAACCATTCAAACAATATTTCAATTCAACTCAAAACACTGTCACTCCAAAAACCCCTGTGCATAAAGGGATGCCCTTGTAAAACTTAACTTTTTATGGTTTCAAAAATCATATTTAAAAGAGGACGTAAAAAAAGAGAGAAAAAAATTCACCCTTTCTAACAATTTTTTCTAAGTTTATGTTGGGTAACAATAAAACAATATGTCACCTGTTCCTCTTCTTTGCTTCTGTGGAAAAAGTTCTTTACACACAATTAACGGGGTAAAATGAGAAGTAAATATCCATGTGTATACAATTTTGGTAGTTTACTTAAAAACTTAATTGATTCGTCCAAAAATTGAATTAAAAGAGAAAGCCTGAGGCACGCACGAGAGTGGGTTAAGTAAAAAGGCTTCAAAGAGTTCCGTTTACTGATCATCCTTCACGTTCTCGACTAAAATATAAATTTTTATGAGTTTCCATCGGGAGTTCATTCTCCTAGTAAGTTAATCAAGTTTTCTACTATGAAAATGTGAAGGCACTGACATTTTTTTATCCATTAGAGGACCATTTAAAATGGCCATACCATTACCAGGTGCCCCACTGTCTGGACAATTCTGTATGTTAGTTTTGATGTCAGGTGATATTTACTAATACGAAGAACGATTTATAAGAAAATAGTACTTTTTCTATTATGTACACATAAACTAGGTTGCGTTTTATATTTTCAGAGTTTTCTGAGTTGGAACGGTTCTTTTTAACTTAACATTTAAAAATCAAGGGACACCAAACGTCGCGTGTCCCTTATAATATAAAAGTCCCTTATAAAAAGCATTATCATCCAACTACATTTCTGATCATAGAGATCTCTTTTTAATGAATTTTTTAAAATCGTTTTTTGTACCTATTATGTTGTTGTTATGTACCTAGTTTAAGGAATGGTCGTCTCGGTATTCCAGTATAGGGCTACAGCATCATCATTGTCTACCAGCTTTATGCGTACAGTACTAGGGTACTAGTTTCTGTGTTTAGTTGTTATTAAGGTGCATTCAGACGAAAATGCTGACAATACTACCGTTAAGATGATAGAAAGATCAGACGGTAAACGTACAACAAGTATTAAATTCGACGCGTAACCTTTTGTGTGATTACTTACTTCTTTTAAAGTTTAGAAACTGCCTTTAATTTTCACGTAGAAGCTCAGATTTTTCTCTAATTTATTTCATTTTTTAGATTTTGACCTTTTCGTGGATCGACAGACTCTTTGCCTTAACATTTGTGTCGCATTCTTTATTGTAATTTGGGTTCGTCCTATGTTTAAAATTTCATTATACCTTTCTGCTATTATGCTACCTTTCAAGTAAGTTTTGTACATTTATGGTAAATAATTGCGAGCCCGAAGGGCGAGTTTTCTAATTCAGTCGATAAGTGTTTTCCCTGAGGGGGTCGGTAGTGGAACTCGAATCGAGATTGAAATGTCTGTTTTTTCTTGTGCAGAGCGATAACAATTGACTGGATTAACCTATTTTGACGGGAAATATCTCATTCGACGCAGAATTTGTTCTAGATGCGAACCAACTTTTAAAAATTAATTTTTGTGAGAATTTTTTAAATTTATTTCTGCAACAGCATCGATGGTTGAATCAACTGTAACAATGGTTTCTCCATTGTTATAGTGACTCATTTCAAGATTCTACCTTCAATATTATAATAGACTGCTAAAAAAAATACTGAATCATGTTGTCATATTTTGAGCCTCTGCTGATTTTGATTATTAACACCATCCTATTACATAATGTTTTTATTAATTGCTAACTAATTAGCAGCTAGATTCAAAAGTTAAGAATGATGAGACACATGATTACCTGTGTCCCAGCATGTAATTGATTTTGTTTATTACATACATTTTCTTTCTTTTCTGTTCCTTTAACAAAAAAATGCGGTAAGAGACTGTTGGATGGCGACATCGAATGGAGTCTCATGTGTACTGGTGTCTTAAAAATTGTGTATTTTTCCTCAACAATATATCTATCACGAAGTCGCTCGTGTCTGACCTGTTCATAGTTAAGTAGTTTTGGGAAAGTGGTTACAATTAATATACTTTATTTATTATGAATGTACTGTATTTATTATTGCCAAGAACATGGCAAAAATGCTTTATTTGCAGCTCTGCCTCTTCCTGAAGCCATTGTCACCAAACGATTCACGAGCAACAAAGAGTAAGATTCTGCCTTTGGTCCAGCGAAGGGATGGAAGCAGAGCATTCCCACTCAACTCCAACCACAACTCTGCCACTTCTAGAAGCAGTTGTCATCAGACAAAGGGAGAGTAGAGGAAGTAAAGAAGAAGAGCTCGCCTCAGTATATGAGGAATAAAGAGAACCAGCGAACGCCTAACAAGCTCGAGCAGCCAAACCGTTACTATGAAATGCTTCCAGCTTCAAATGGAAAAGCAAACAGAGCCCAGGACCAATAAAATTCACCAAATCACTTCCAACAGCCTCTACTCACAAAAAGAGCAACAGCGAAAGTGGACCTGAATTATTTTGATTGCCATTTACAGGTATATGTATAATGTTGAGTGTTTGGGCTCCGATCAAACCGAGATCTGTTAGGAATTTCAACAGACAAAACTTATGGTCCTGGACGCTCTCAATTGACAACTTTTTTTCTACAATATGACCAAAGCTCAAATCAAAAATCTGTGGTTGCTCTAATAAATTAAAAGCATTGTAAAATTGTTTAATATTTTTTTTTCGGAGAAACCGATTACTGATTTTGAGTGCATTTACTTCGCGAATCCCGTAATGAATATAAATACCTCATATTTCACCAAAATGATTATAAGAACCACTTCATTTTGGTGACGACTGACGAGTTCCAAAAATTAGCATTGTAGTTTAATATAGCATCTAGCTATCATATATTATATAATATAGCGCCATCTAGCTAGATGGTTCTGTTAATTATTACTTAATATAACGACGTACTCCGATATGGTACTATACAGTCTAGTCAGTTAAGACAGCAGTTAAATGGTCAAATAACACTAATTCTAACCACTTTACGAGGCAATTGAAGCTAGATTTTTAGGGTGTATTTATTATAAAGCTTTCTTACAGCTATATTTTCAATTGGCTTAACCCACCGTTTATTTCATGAAGAATAATAGGTGTAAATAGTGTCACGTATAAAAAAGATAGATGATTAAGAATCATTTACATTTAATCATGTCGTATTCAACTCTTTCTCATAGAGGTCCCTAGAGCCTCTCTTGTTATGTTTGTCCATGCCCATCTTACAATTCCAATAATTCAACTTTTATTCGATTCTTTCGATCTTTATGTATTCATTATCTTAACTGTGCGTCATCGGTCCCTCGACTATTGCGAACGACCGATAGAATCTACTAGATTCCAGGTCACTCGTGGATCCCGAGAAATCGCTCTGTCACTTTTTAACATGTTTATCTTACTTCTTTCATGATAAATGTGAATTCTATGTAAGAAATGTATAGGCTCTCCCTTTCCCTAAAAGGTTAAGAGAGGCCATCTGTTCTACTATAAAATGTGGCCGTTTGGCCTTTATTCAATACATTCTTTCGCAGATACGAAAAGAAGGCTCACGTACAATTTATTTTGCATGTGACAATAGCGCAGCTACACAGCTAGTTTTATTCATCTTTTTACACTTTTTTATAAACTCATATACAAATATATTTTAATTCAATTATAAAATGTTTCCTTCAAAAAATTAATTAAGATTTTTTACATCACTAATTCCTTACTTATTCAGCTCACTACTAAAAATAATCAAAAGGCACTATCCCGGCAAGCAATTGTGTCTTTGCCGAGGACTCCCATCCTTGCCATTTCTTTCTATTTTGGCATCATCATTAATTTTATATCGATTACAGACATTGTAAATATCGGTATATCTATACTGGGGAAAATATTATATGAAAAATCATTTAACCTGCGTCAAACAGATTTTGATTTTCTTATATAATGTATTTAAAGCAATGCCCTAAATAGATAACTAAAATAATAAAAAATATAAATCAGAAGAAAAATGTATTAAACAATAGCAACAACGAACTGGTTTTTCAAGTAGACCAACAGACTGACGTAAACAAACGCTTTAGTGACGTTATAGTTTTTTAAAAATTTCTTCAAATTCCTGTGCCTTCTGAGGGGCTAACTCCACTGGGATGTATCATGTATGCTGGAATCATGTTTGTAAAAACACACACACAAATTATGCTTATGCCAGCAATGTTTTATTTGTTTATTAATTCTTAGTTTTTGAATATTATCGAATCTAAATGCATGTTTAGTCTAAGGGAATGCAACAGCTATTGTAGAACATTATCATTTCTAGTTTATCCGAATCATAGTATTATTATTTTTTTTTTGGTTACTTTTATTCGAACAATAAGGGGGCGGTGGGCTGGTTGATTGCTTCCTATTATTACACATTATCTTATTTCCTTGAGATGAATTACTCAAGCTCTTTGCATCACCATCGCAAACTAGTACTGATGGAAGTAACTCTAACTCTCGAACAAAAGTTCTATTCTCTTGTTCGCTTTCACGAATCATCGAACAGCAACAGGAACAGCAAAATGGGCAGCAAGTGGACACCGACGTTAGAATCATTAGGATGACGTTGGCCAATACAGCTGCGACACTTATGGCTCCCAGAGTGATTTTCATTCCCCACAAATATTTCAAGTCTATTTGATATACATATATTTTTAATTCAGCATAATTATAAACGATTTTAAAATGGAAATATTGTAAGGACTTTTACGTCATACTTGATTCTGATTGTTGATGCCTATGGTAATAATACGGATAGACGAATGATGTTGTCGCTGCAAAGCCTGACAGAAGGACACAGACGACCGACATCACCAAAGTGGAGAATGAGCTGTAAATGCAAATGCTAGATCCATGAATAAATGTATTTATTGGTAATTATAAGAGAGATAATTCTTACAAAACCCTTTTACTGGAATCATTTTTTGAGCAATTCAATCCGAGGCATCCGGTTATGAAATAAAATACCCCAACCCAAATTCCCGTTCCAACGAAGTCCGTATCAAAGTGATTGGGATTGCTCATCGTTATAAAAATCTGCGTTGCGAATATATTTTTTTGTTCAAACAGTTAAAACAGAGATTTTTCAAAGCATTTTTAGTGCTTAAAGTAAAAAAAAAGGAGTATAAACTGTACCTGAAATACAACAGAGGCCAAACTAAGTGCGATGTTAAATATAGAGAAGACCCCGATAGATAAATCCAACTCTTTATTGCTGATTGAGCTTCTGGCTCGTCCTAATTGATTATTAGGGCGCATTCTGATGCCTCTTTACTCTAATATATTAAATATCTATTATTATATAGCCACTATCACATATAAAATCTACATTTTAAAATACAAATACGAATATCTACATCTAATATGAGATCAAAGAATATACCATGATATTGGATTTATTGCTAAACAAGCTACTGACAATCCAAGTATTTTAAAATCTATATAGTACCTTAAAAGAAAGAACTATACTTCGAATAATGGATGACAATCATGAGAAACTGCTTCAGCCTGTAGCTAGAGAACTACTGATGCTGCTTCAAATCGGAGAAAAGTTTCTTGTTCACCAGCACAGTAGCATATGTAACTTGAAACCCGGAAAACAACTTCAGTCAGCTGGTTCAAAAAGGCCAAACAAATTTATTGTCGTGTTGCCTGTTAAGTAAAGAACAATTTAACAATTTTTAAAGTAAGTAACAATAAATTGTTAATATAAATAGATAATAGTGCTTAAAAAATGCTTTATTTTTTATGCAATAAAAATGTATTTCGTAAGCAGCATCTTATTCAAACGAATCGATTCGGGAAATCGATTTCTCGAAATATTATAAAATTAATTAATTTCATGCTTAACCAAGCTGCCAAGACCTGCACAACTTTTGCGAATTGTTTGGATGATTCGTTGTTGTATTGCAGTTGTGCATTGTAGCTAAATAACCTCATTAAATCAGAATTATTATAGTATTTCTTATTATTTTAAAATAACAATTAAGACAGACATATTTCATAAATTAGAACAACCACACATCCTAAAGTATTGCCTTTGTTTACCTGTCAGGGTGCATGAAGGTTAATGCTTTAGACAGTGAGGCTGTACTAATTTCTAAAATATGTCTGTCTTAATTGTCAAGATGGAGGGAGGGCCGTTTCGCGTACTGTGCGTTACACACCGACGTTTCCGTCGATTTCTAGCCAACGTATTTGATACACAATATGATTGACAATCCTGTTCAGTTTTTTACGCTGAGCACGATGATATGCTTTTTGGCAACTTTTTATTTTTATAAGCTTTCCCTATTCCCAGTTAATATATTTTTTAAAATTATAGTAATAAACTTTCAATCTTTTAAAAGTTATTATTCATAGAAAATGTTCGATTAAAATTTCAACCCGAAGGGCTGATAACAATAAATATTATAATAGTATTTAGGAGTTTTTTTAGAAAATTAACTCAAGCCCAATATTACAAAATTACAAAATTTGTACATAAAAAAAGGAATAACATCTTACATCAAAAGTCATTAAACAAAAAATATAAATTATACATCATAATCCAGACAAAAGTAATGTACCCAACAGTGGTCCTATACAGTATATAGCACATTGCCTTTTTATAGTTTTTATACTGTAATTATTTTGGCATAATACTGTTGCAAAGGTGGTTGACCAGTAGTTGTGCGTTGGCCATGGCATAGGCTTGTGGTGCGTGAATTGGTTCATCGCATTTTATCCAGCTATTCGGATGCGCGATGAAAGGAGGTGAAATCCACCGAGCTTCTCGTCTTGTCAAATTATGCGTTATCATTTCGCACGTTCTAACGAACTGCATGTAAAAATTGTTGGTTGAGTCCCATATGTCGATAGGCACGTTTTTCTCTCTATGTGTATATAGATAAATCATGAATGTTATTTACTATTATTGTACTGGCCAAAGTTTAGAACTTGCCTACACTTAATTTACTTATCACTATTAATAAGTTAATTTACTTTTAAAATAAAAATCTTTCAAGTATCTTGCAGGATTGTCAAGACCTGGACATTTTTCAGATACTCTTAAACAATTAAATATACTGCATTTATTAAATTTTCTAACTAAACAAATTGAGTTAACGATGTTGGCCCTAAATGAACGTTCGAATAAAATAATCCATTAATCAATAATCCATAAAATAATCCAATCAGTATAATTTAGCTAAATGAAAGAACCCCTTTACTACTTCCTCCTATTCGCCGTTCTTTGGTTTGGTCTCATTCTTTTCTTTGATGCTTTGGTTATTTTTCTCGATTCCGTTTTCATAAGAACTTTTAAGACGGTTCATTGAGGGAAATACGTATCATATTATTATCTTTTTGAGTATTTTAAAGTAACTATTTATCTTAATTACTTCCTATAATTCTACCAATATTACTATATATTGTCGCTGAAGTGGCGATTTATGTAGTATAATTAGGTAATGAATTGCTCTCACAGAAATATTCGGCGAACTATTTTGCTTAATTCCAAGAATCCTTTTCCTGAATCTTTAGCAGGTGGTAAGAGCCATTTTCTGTGGTCTGTTGTGATGACGTCGTCACTCCACCAGATCATCCGTGTCCCATAACGCTCTCCAAGCTGGTTCAACAAAGATGCTAATCGAGTAATGTTTCCTTCGAAATCAGGGTATGCTCCTCCCTTTTCATGCAGAGTGGCAATATGATGAGCCGTACTCCCTGGTGATGATGAAGTCCAATTATTCTAAAAATTTTAAGTTAATTACAAAAGTACAAATACCCATCAAGAGATAATTTGGCGCCACAAATTTTCCTTCGACCCAATTCGTCAGGGCTTCCATGTATTGATCATCATAGAGTGGCAAATTATGAAATGTAAAGTTGGCATTCATGAGAGGGGCGTACCCACATTTTTTATGCCTGTAATATTTATCGTTGATCGATTTTGGACAACGATCCTCGAAAAATGGCACCATCTGTACACAACATATGCGTTAAAGGGGAAAAAGAAAATCATTCACCAGTTCACCTATTATTACCGATTATCCTATAAAATTTCTATACTTGGATTTTAAAATGATTATAGATATTATTTTTTTACATGAAATGGAATTTACCTGTAACATGAAATTCATATAAATTTGATGAATTCTCGAGTCTCCTATGAAATCCATTCGAAACAGTGTATCTTGATCCGTACCATCGGAATGAATTTGAAATAGTTTAGAAGGATTTGATTTATCTCGACTCGTGAATCTTATTCCCGATGCTGACTGAAAGCGATCACGCAGCACTGCGGGCTTATCTCTAATGGTATTGAAATCCATAGCAATGCTATTGAGGGCCTCAACGCAAATGACCATATCTTTTTGATCATACCAGTGAAGTCGACAATCGCGCTCCTTTTGAATAAGGGGCATATTTTCATTCACTGTACCCCACGGTGAGACAATTGTGGTTTTTCCATTCAAAACCCCCTCTATGCATAGAGGAATAGAGTGCAATGAATTATGGCTTGACCAGTTGCCTAAATTGAGATTAAATAGAGAAAAAGGTTAACAATTACAAAGATGTTCATTTGTAAGATATTTACCAAAAGACGAATTTATAATTTGAGTCCAATAAATAGGGCACCCTTTTTCCATGAAGGTAACTCCCGTTAATAGCAGCATGACTACTATTCCAATGAATAAACTCAACTCGACGATTTTACGTCCGCCTCGACAAGATGAAACAGCTGTAAATTCATTCTCTGTACAATTTTTAAAATATTTTAAAATTAAAATTAAGATTTGACATATAAAAAATATCCAACTTACTTTTGTTTAGTGTTTTAAGACAACCAGTTGACATTATCACTTCAGAGACGAAATGATTTATGAACCACCTTTTGATGACTGTAAGATATTTCCTTTTTTTCATTATGATAACCTCTCTATTATTAATTTCCTCTCGGTTATTATTAATTTGAATAGTTCTTCGTAGTAAATTAATCGATTCAATAAATTGTAAAACATACACAAGGTGTGAATACCAGCACTTGTGTTACAAGTTGTCAGAACACTAAAGGGCTAAGACATTATTCCACGTCTACAAACGCTTTATACTCGTATTTGCACAGACCTGGTTACCGAACTCAGAACCTGCTTTTCCCTAGATAACCATCAACTTACATGCGTGTATCCACCATAAAAAGAATAATTCTTATTTTTTGCTTTGATATGAAATATGTCATAACTATAGCATAAGCCATCACCGTGTTAGGCATCTTTTATTTAGGGTAATGAACGAGCTAAAAATTTGCAGATTTTTTACTCATCTTGTCTATGCATTAGTCTGGTGACCTTGCTAGTAGTCTAGTCGAAGGTGCAAAGAAAAACAAAACTTTGAAAATTCACAACTCATTCATTACGCCATATAAGGGCTTGATTCTTACTAATATTATACTATTAGTCTCCAAAGACGAGAGAATCCATTTAACTGAAGTTGACTTGTACCTGAGTTCATTGATGGCGGAATCCGTCTGTATTATGGATTCCAGAAGCTGTAAATATACATATATTATAATTACTTAGGCCTATTACATTTATATTGCAATAGTTACACATGTGCGTCATCAGAATACATTTAATGAGGATGATATTTCCAGCATATATAGCATTGTCATGGCACATTACTTTTCTAATAGTATATTCATACGCTGAATACATGGAATGCAATTGATCGAATTCTAAATTGGGAATTCAAATGCTCATAAATTGAGTGCCATGTAAAGAAAAACTGAGCAGGCATATATTTAACAACATATGTAAATGTGAAAGCTGTTTAATCAACAGAAATAAGGCTTATATGCTATGCTTTAAAACATAAAAAAAAATGAAACAGACCTTTTCAAAAATTCCTCTTTTTGGACGGATCCGCTGTAGCTGCGATTACGTTGCTGCCATCTTCGGCGGCGCGCCAGAGCTGTACTACTGGTGACATTTTTTGTTGTTGATGCTAGCTGCTAGCATCATGCAGCTCAATCAATTTAATTCAAATTTAAATGAATTATTCGTTTCTTTCGTCCCTGTGTATATAATATACATATAGTTATTGAGTCAACAACCTTCCAACTTTTCAGCCAGAATAACTTAAATTGAACCTGTTTTATTATATCGTGTAGCATACTAGAGGAGAGCCGAAAGGTTCTAAATCACTCAGTAAGAAAATTCAAATTGTCAGCAGTCTGGTATGTAAAACCCGTTTTTTTTTTAGTCCGAAGAGGGTTATCGACTCTGTTGTCAACTCGTATGCCCTTAGTAAGCTATTTTTATTTATTTTACATGAGAATCTAGATAAGCGAATACAACATGAATAATTTAACTACGTACACAATGAACTCCAATGATAGATTCGAACCGCCCAGCGGGCACAGCTCACTCCCGGGTCACGACCAAGCTACGACCCAAGTATCCCAGGTCGTGACCATTGGTAGTAACCATTTGAGGCCCGTTTCAAGCCGTAAGAGCCCTCCTGGGTCACGACCTTTGGGAGTGACGGAAACGTGAAGAATTAAAATTTTTTATAATAATAATTATTTTAATAATAATAAACTTATAATAATAATTAAGAGATTTTATTGGCTTTGACTTGAAATAAAATGTTAAGTTTACCAATGACCCCAATCTTCCAACAACCAAAAATTGCCCCTAAAACCCTCAGCAAAAGAAAGCAACGACGTAAGGGCAATCGCCCGATGCAGATGAATAGCCTTTATTAAAAACGACGTCTCAGGATAAGTAGTTGAGTAACCGTTTTATCAATAAATAATCATAATTTGGGTTATTATAATAAGTATATTTTCAATGTCAACGATTTCCGGGTCAATTTCTAAATTTCATCGCTTTACAAATAGATCACAATCCATTGTAAATAATTTAACTTAAAAATTAAAAGTTTAAGGCTCCAAACAATTAACAGAAGTAGAATAGTTCATAATTATTTATTATGCCAATTGTCTTTAGTAATTAAGTTTTTACCGATCAATGTAAAACATGCTTTTAAAATATCAAGGTCGAGCTGTCACTATATGTTGCAGTTATATAACCTCGTAGTATTTTGAATAAAATTGGATGAATGGAGAAAAAATCAAAACAAACTAAACGATCAAGATTATATTTTTTAATTTAAATCAAATTGTTAAACTAACTATAGTTATTTATCGCATGTTATTTTTCCCGATGTTTTTAAAAAGTGACAGTTAAAAAAAACCTTCTTCAATATAATTATTTTGTTTTTTGTTGTTGCATCGAGTTCAAATTTAATTTTTGAAGTAAAATGTAACCATTTTTAATTTATTTTTGTGCCTTTTTTACATTAAAATTTTTAAACCTTTGCGTAAATTTATTTTTAAAAATGAAATCAAAGTGAATCAAATATAGTAAAAGCAAGCACATTTTTTGCTTTTTAAAATACAAAAATATAAATGTATTTTGGAATACTCACCAAAATTCCAGTAACTCTGAGCGTCATACTTTCATTCGTCAAACTACTAATGTAATAATTTTACTTGACGATTAAAGAAAAAAATTGACATTGTTTTGATGATACCGACTACAGACTACCGAAATTTAAAACAGAATCAGATATTGAAGAACTACTTGAGTTTCCGCAATTTATCACAGGGTTGCCACTGTCAATTCCAGACCTATTTTAGCATATAAATTCACATATGAACCAAGCTTATTTTATGGTATATAAACCAACGGTTATGGCCGTATAATAAGCGGAATTTAGGAGTCTCGGGCAAGGGGAATTATTGGCGATCATCGGTAGCAGCGACGGGTATATCATCAACGGAGCAGGGAGCATCATCGCGGACAAGCAGCGCGCATCACTCTCTCCGGCCTAGGCAACACCGCCTGACGTCACCATAGGATGCCGGCATCATCGACATCTCGATGTCAGCCACGAGGAAGATGCTGCCACTTGATTATATTTTTAATTCTGCTAAACTTCTATCGCATCAACTGTCTGCTTCTGTATATCTTCCAGCCGTCTATGACCTAAGGGTCCCGCACTGTGTCAAACAGAGGTCGACCGGCCGTATATAAGCCGGCGACTTCGCACTATCATGTATCCATTCTCTCATCTACTTCTCTACCGGACGGAGCCAATACACCACTTGAACTCTCATTAGTAAGTTGTATGTTTGCTTTGAGTGTTTAAGTGTTTTCTACACTGTCTGGTGGCTTGTTAGGACTTGGTGTGAGCTTTAGTCGCGTGCTAAGCAACCCATCTTGTCCTATAAAGAGTCGATAGCCTTAACATAGGCTTATAGAGTAAAATAATTAAGAGTGTGAGTCAGTTGTAGTTGGGTTCCTCTGTATAAAACAGGAAGGAAACGACAAGTGGCGATTGTGACAGGACTCATACTCTAGTTATTTTCTCTAAAAACAAAACTTAGTTTTGTATTATAGCAAATTACATTTGCATAAAAGCAATTAACTAATTGCATTTTTTCTTTTTGTTTCGTTCTAGTGACGGACCAAGAGACCTTTGACTTCTTCTACTGTCAAAGAGGAGTACACCATCAACTCCAAGAGCTTGAGCGACGAAAGTCCTGGAAGGCGGCCGCCATCATCCTCGAGCGGCTCGTCTCGCAAGACCTCCTTCATCATTGGAAGGCGGAGCGCAACAAACCAGGATTCGCCCAGTACAAGGCGAATAAAATAAAGAGGGACCTAAACTTGGAGGTTTCCTTCAACCCATTCGCTGCTTCTCCATCCGGAGCGGGTGGAAGCAACTCTCGCGCCGCTGTCAACTCGACTTCGGTGCAGAATAGTAAAACCCAAGAGGACCTCATCAACGAGGAGACCGAGAGGCGGGTAGCGGCTGCGCTTAAGAAGAAGCAAGAAGAAGAAGCTGCTCTCAAGCGTCTTAGTCGTCGCGTAAAGGCGGCTAAGAAGGGTAATTTCCCCAAAAGGCGCTCCGGCTCGAAGAGTCAGCTTAGCAAGACGGACTTGGTCACCAAACCTAATCTAGCTGCTGAAAAGGCGAAGAAGAAGGCGGACGAGGCCGATCTCAACGCCCAGGCTATAGCAGCCGGCATCTCAAAGGTCACTCTTCTTCCGAAGGGTCCACCTCTCAGATCAAGATCTCATTCTCCGGGTGCGACCAGTACAACCAGCTTGGGCTTGGATACTTCTGACAGGGATTCCGACTCAGATATTGAGCGGATTCGCACCGAGACCAATAAGGTTACTCCTGAAGAGGAAAATCGACTTTTGTTCCCTCCTCCTAGTGAGAACGGTACGCCTCTTGATAACCGTATTGCTGCTATTGTTAATAACGGTACTGATCCGGGTAATCCGAATGAGTCTATGGAAACGAGTTTATTCGAACGCCCGCTCTTTTTATTGTTGGGGTTGTCATTTTCAGAACAAGTTTAAAATCCCGTGCAAGCCTTTTTTAACCGGTTAAAAATGGTTTTTAATGCTTTAAAACTGTTTTCGTTGTTGAAAACGATATGATCTGCATTTCTTGGTATAAATTAATCAAGTACGTATATTAAGATCCTTATAACTTAGCATTAATTTATGCAGGAGTTGAAATAAAAAACGAGTGCTTCCCAATTCCGTGATTAGACCTTGTTCATCAAATCAGAGTAACGAAACCAGCAGTGACTCTCACCACGAAAGTGAAGATGAGTTTGAGGGCACTACAACTCGAAATGTAGACAGCATAGACTTTCGGGAAGAACCCCTCAGCTTTTTGACCATCTTCCGCCATTGGTCAGTTGCTACCGGACAGAAAGAAGACGACCTCACACTCTTCCTAAAACTAATGAACCACTACAAGCCTGCGATTGATTATTCCGTCCTACCTGAAACCGGGAAGCAGTTATTGCGTATCGACGGAAGAGATTTCCCCAGAAGCGGCGAATGTCCGTCATTTTACGAAGAAAAGACGACAATAATGGAGTCTCTAGTATAGTTTGCCGGATCATCAAGAAGACTCTGATGTCTCTTTAAAACTGTTTTCGTTGTTGAAAAGGATATGATCTTAATTATTTTGAGTTTTTCAATTGCTTTCGATTTATTTTTACTCTTAAAAGTTAACCCGCTGTTTTTATCATCTGGTACACGCATTTTAAGTCGATTCTTGAATGCGGTTAACTATTAATCTTTGGATAAAGTGCACACAGACTTTGCCAACAATGATGGGCAAAAAGACATCTAGTGAGATTTCTGAGAACTAGGGTCCACCATATAATGAGAAAAAAGTATGTACAGAATCCCTAAGGGAAATAACAAAATAAATAACAAAATAAATATATATATATATATGACAAATATTCTGCAAATATAGCAATTTCAAAAATTTAGAGGATGTTCCCGAAAACGTACGGACCACAAATGATAATTGTGTTTTTAATGTATTTTTTTTAAAATTAAAGTTAATTGGCTTTTTAAAAATGAGATTAATATTTGGTTCTTAAACGTTACAAGTTATTTACAACAGTACGAGAGAGCGGGGATATTTAGGACAAAACAATTTCTATCTAATATCTAAATATCTATTTTTGGGGCTATTTTGGACAGTTGGAATGAACAATTATTTCATAATGTTAAAACTACTGTTATGCATTAAAAAAACCATACCAATCGAACCGGAATTCAATTTCCTTTCCGGCTATATGATTTGTTTAGAATATAAGACTCAAGAATACTTAATAAACTAAAAAAACTAAAAAATTTCCCCCCATAAGACCCCGCGCAAAACAGCTGTTTTCTACGAAAAAAAGTGCTGTTCAAAATAGCCCCACAAAAAGACACTTTGTATTTGTTTAAACTGTGAAGTAAGGGGGCTACGACAGAAAAAAAGAAAGATGCTGGTAAAAAGGAAATTGAAAGGGCTTTTCGATGGTGTCAATAAAAAAAATTGAAACATTTTAAAGGTTTTAAATTTTGAGGTTATTTTAAAAAAAGAAAAAAAAAATATTTCCGGAAAATCACACTTTTTGAAATAACTTCACTATTATTGATTATTTTTTAACCAAACTTGGTTCACTATTGTGTCACATAGTTACCCATATTGGGTTAAGAAATAATTAAATTCCCGTTTAAGGAACAAGTCCAAATGTCAACTATCCAAAATAGTCCTCGCCCAAAATAACCCTGCTCTCCCCTACTAATAATTTAAGACTTATATATGATAATTATAATAAAATCAGTTCTTAAATTTATATCTTAAACCAGTTTATTTTTACGGAACAAGCGCATAACTACGCATTTACTGTATTAAAATAACAAACTTGTTTTATATCAATATTATTTTCAACCAATAATAAAATGTCTTAATTATCAATTAATATTGCTATTGGCTATGAATATGGCTACAAACAAAGTAATAAAAATATGGAACAGTACAGTGAACTATGTCACACATCTATGTTTCAAGCATGAACAGCATGAAATTTTTACCCAAAGGTTCTAACCACACAGCTTTAAAGGTCTCTTTCACTCCACAGGATGAGAATACTGATACTTATAGTTGACCCGATTATAATCCTTTACAGGTTTGGCGGTTTTCTTGAGAAACCACAGGAAACCACAGTAGTGCGTTCACACTTAAACTGATTAAATATATGATAATAATATTATATTCAAGATATGACATCCGCCTTTCTTTAATATGCTTCTAAACCAGTTTTCCTTCATTCTCAGAGCAACATTATAAGCCCAGGGAAATTGAACGTTCGTCTCCTGCATTTCTAAAGGTATGGTCATCATCTGTTATGTAATAATTAAAAATCTAAAACAAAATATTAAAGTTAATTGCAAACTTGTAGTATTTTCTTTCTGTCATAACCATTTTTTACAGGATACTTAAAAAAATGAAAGCTATAATATCTATTCTACTCATTCTCACCATTATTGGCATCATTGAAGTTGACTTCTCAGGCGGGAATCTTCAGCGTGATTTAAAATATTTTAGAAATTTTTATCAAAGAGTGGTGAAATCTCTTAATTCTACAAGCGTTACTAGTAATATCATTCCAGAAAACCCGCCACCCAACAAAATTGCTACAAATTTTTCGTCATTAGAGTCATCACACGACCCGAGTCCATTCTTAGGCTTATCTGCCACCCTACCTTCTCTGCCCATCGCTATTGAAACCATCATAGCTTGTGCCAATACATTATTGGAACTAGCCAATTCAGCCATGGAGACCACCAATCTAGATTTTGAGGAGCAATCGGAAATTAAAGAACTTGATTCAAAGTTCCACGAAATCGCCAAGTTACAGAACATTTTGCCAGAGATTGATGAAATGAAAGCTAAACTCGTACAGTTAGTAAACCCTACAACTCAAGTATTTTATACTGATTTGAGACGAAGTTTAGAGGAAGAGGAAAATGATGAAGTAATACCTTTGGATGACCACGACATTGAAAAGCTTAACGAAGTCCAGGAAAAGACGAATACTTTGATTGAGCTCATAAAAAGTTATAATAGTTATAATAGGATGGTCAGATACTTGATTATTTCTCACAATCGTGGGAGAAATGGTACAAGCAGAAATGTAGCTAATAGACTGGGAGTGGGAACTAAGGATGACAAAGATGAAATCAGTGAGAATGTGGTTACGATGTGGAATGATAATACCAATTGGCTCCGTAAAACTAAACAAGTAATCAGCAACCTTCATTGGTACATCGATTTTGATGGAAACATTCACTCACTCTTCAACGATTTCTGTTTGGAAGGTAACACGATTGGCTGGTTTAATAAACTTTTCATAAAAAATTTATTTATATTTTTACTCATTATATAGCTGGAAGCATTGATCCAGAGAGTCCTTTTAAAGAAAGAAGGGTATGGGCAAAGCCATGTGAAAATGACAAACTGGAACAGCAGTGGATCTACAAGCCGAGTACCAAAGAAATCGTGAACGCCATCGACCAAAATCAGTGTCTGGAGGTATACCGTTTCGGAACTGCAGTGGGAAGTCAGCTTTGCTCCTTTCGCTGTAGTGGAGGCTCTAATCAGAAGTGGACGATTCAACTGGATGGCTATGGACGTTTATACAATCCTCCTTTTTAAATTTCTTTTTTAAAAATAAATAATATTGGCTTTCTATGTTATTATATTTGAATTCATACTTAATCTCTTAGCATTCACCAACTTATAATAATAATTTTTATTGTGCAGAATAAGGTAATACACTGCTTGAAATAAAAATAAATTTCCATCCAATTCAGGTTCAATTATTTCACTTTCGGAGGGAGAAGAGACCTCAATTTCTTCACGGGAATCCCCTGTTTCGAATAATAAAATATATGTGCTTGTGAAATTCTTTATTTATTATATGATGACTTACCAAAATATTGATGTTGCCGTTAGTCCATATCATCGGTAACAAGCTTTTTGGGTGGAGATGAGTCATCGGTATTACTTGAGGTACAACCGTCACCACCGGAAGCGTGCGTAGTGTAGTCCAGCTTGTCGGTTCGTTGGTCTCGACTGTCTCCATTGGGGCCAGAAGACTGCATGATGTTGGTCGTCTACTCTACTGCTGTCGCTTGCCCCGTGTTCTCCTGTGCTGCCGTCTGCTCTACTGTCGTCATCACTTGATGTCAACAGTAGGGCCAGTATGCTGCGGGTGGCCGGCCGGCTGCTCTTGTGTTGTTATCTCGGCTCCTCCTTGAATGAGGCCGTTATAGTTGGGTCAGTAGGCTGAGGGTTGTTGTCCGCCGGCTTGGGTGCTGTTATCTTGTCTTCTTCTATATTCAGGCCCTCAAAAGTTGAGGCAGTAGGCGGATTGTTGGTGGCCGTCGGCTGGGTTGCTAGCATTCCGGCTCCTTCTTCATTCAGGATTTCAATAGCTGGACCAGTACGCTGTGGGGTGATGGCTGGTTGTTCTGATGTTGACATCCCAGCTCTTATTCTGGCCGGCGACAGTTGAGCCATTACGCTGAGGAATATTGGTCGTCTGCTCTAGTGTCGACATACCAGCGTCTTCTTTATCGAAGCCATTAGATGGGGTAGTATGCTGAATGATTTTGTCTGTCTGCTCTGATGTGTTTTCAAAATGGACAAAAAAGCTTCTGTATAGAATAAAGAAGAAAATAATAGGTATTAATCCGTATGACATTTAAAATTTAAAAATATTTACTTGGCTTGCCGATTATGATTTCTTTTACGTCGGGTTCTTCCTAAGATGATTTCGGATAATAATGACGCGCAAACACTCTATTGGCCCAGTCGACGGGCCCTGATTCGTCCTTCTTTGAGTTTTTTGGAGGGTAAAGAAAACGGGTCTTATCAGAAGAAAACCACGTCACGGTAATAAAGAACGGAATAGCTTTATTATCTTCGGACTCGGCCTCGAGTTTCTCCAAGGACATGACCAGCAAGTAGCGCACTTCAGCAGCTGCTATAGCTTTCACTGAGTCAACTTTTTCATACACTCCTTGCCAGGAATGTTTGGACCTTCCGGCTCCCTGACCGATTGTAAAAAAGTGAAAAAAGCAAATTTATTGGCTAGAAAATATGATATAATATTATAGGACAATACTAGATACACATATTAATGCTATTATATGAAACCGTTATGAAAGATTAATGAAATCTGAGTACTTTACAGGTTCCTTTGGATGAGGTAACATCATCTGTCTGAGTGCTAGGCCCCTTATCGACACGGCTCCATATCGACACAATAGATGAATCAATAAAACCACCAGCACTGAAGCTTCTATTTTTGTCCGTAAAGTAAGAACAAGAAACCTAAAATATAAAGTGAGCTTATTGTTATGCAAATTATATGAATCTTTGAAATATCAAAAGATAACAAAACCTTGGACGTTTTGCATCACTCATGCAACCTTGATGAAATGTGAATGTTGATTTCTGGCACAGAAAAAGTTCGTGAACCGATAGAATTATAAAATACTCCAATTTGTATGTGACATTTTTTATTCTCGTATCATACCTGGTAATATTTCCAATCCAGAGAAATTAACTAAAAGTTGAAATCTGTTATTACACCACTTGAAAAAGAAAAACCGTTCATCAACGTGATTGTAGACGACAGCTGTCACGTTCTAAGCTATTTCCACTGTGAAATTAAAGTCAGCCTAGTCAATCTCACTATTGGCGGCATTCGTCTGCTTAAATATTTTGATTTATTTTGATGTTCTAATAGGCTGCAAATATTGTCCTCCAATTTCAAGAGCTATTGATGCAACAATAATTGTTCCTTTGATAAACCACTCAGGTATTTTTTAAAAATATTGAATTGATTCCAGAACCTTATGTTTCGCTACCAACTTTTATTTTAGCTACCGATTAGTATTTAGGAAATTTGGACGGAAAGCAAGTGCATGATACTCTTGTAGCTACTGGTGACAGGAACAGGAATATGAAGGACTCCGCGTCCCATAGCTACAGCTCGAAGCTTTTAAAGCTGGCCAAACTCCAATTAAATGCTTGAAAGGAGAACGGTGTTCCAGTGAAAGCATTTGTCTCATTAAAAGATGCCAAGTCAAATCTGATAACAATATTTCAACTCGATTGCATTCCAGAAGAGGCTAGCCCGCCTTCAAACAGCCTCCAACTTGACGTAAATGTAAACTTTTGCTATTTTCACTTTAAAAATTAAACGCACCTATTATGATTTTTGATAATCAAACTATTTGCAGAGCTCAGTAATGGATATTGTGGTTGATGGAGATCCTACTAGCTGTATAAACGAGGAGCAATCTCATCCGTTTTTCAATGAGGATTTTTTGGCAAAAAGTGCCTCTGCATCGTAACTTAGCATTAATTTATGCAGGAGTTGAAATAAAAAACGAGTGCTTCCCAATTCCGTGATTAGACCTTGTTCATCAAATCAGAGTAACTAAACCAGCAGTGACTCTCACCACGAAAGTGAAGTTGAGTTTGAGGGCACTACAGTTCGAACTGTACTGCCCGGACAGAAAGAAGACGACCTCACACTCTTCCTAAAACTGATGAACCACTACAAGCCTGCGATTGATTATTCCGTCCTACCTGAAATCGGGAAGCAGTTATTGCGTATCGACGGAAGAGATTTCCCCAGAAGCGGCGAATGTCCGTCATTTTACGATGAAAAGACGACAATAATGGAGTCTCTAGTAGTTTGCCGGATCATCATGAAGACTCTGATGTCTTCAGCGATAGTGACAACTCTTTTCAGAGAGACAGGTGGAATGGCGTCAGCTCGGAGGAGGGCGAATGGTCAGATGACAGCTCGGATTCCACTGATCCGACACCGTCTTCCCCAAGTGACTTTGATCAAGAACCTGAATCCCAGATAGAGAAAAGACAAAGCTACGCTTTGCCTCCTGCTGTGGTTTTTCCCAACAATGGAGGAAAACTTATGTACTTTGGACTAGAATATGCTCTCTCTGGTGAATCACCGGGAACGATCTTTCGACAGGCTAATCTCTTGCAGTACATCACCATGTACTACGAAGACTCTGATCTCTTGCCGAAGTGTATCCGCACTAAGGTATAATTCATTTTTTACATGTTATTACAAATTAGTTAAGTTGTGAAATTCTTTAGGGCCAGAAAACATTTATTGTAAACTAGAAATTAGTCGATTATTCATTCATTCGAGCGTAACTGAAACTAAATATTAACTATTTTACTTTTCTTTTGCCAACTGCTATTAATTATTTTAAAAATAATATGGCTAAAAAAATTGTCAATTACTATGGTCGGCTTATTTTAAGGTTGAGCTACTAGACGTTGTTGGCCAAATCGAGAAGGCGAAGAAGCTTTTATCTGGCGCTGCTGAAAAAAATCCAGCAGGAACTTCTCCAAGAGACCCAAAGAAAGTGCCGCATTTTGAAATTGACCTCAACCTCGACGGTTTTCAGCTCTTAAATAACACCAAAACGGTGGAGTTTAAACCCATTTTCTACGTGGTCCAGTCGATTTCCAAATACTTTACCTGTGAAGGTGCTCCTTTTCGCCTCAGTCCAAGTTATCCTGTAATCGTGGGCTTTTTCCATGGAAAAAAGAAGCCACCACCAAAGCTTCTCTTGGGACAGTTGTTGCATGAGCTCAATCGACTTTCTCTAATAAACGACGACCCAACCTGTTTTAGTCGACAGTTCACCGTTTCACTACGGTGCGTCCAAACAGATGGGCCAATGAGGTCCTGAAGAGGATTAAAGGCCACGCAGGATATTGGTCTTGCGAGAGGTGCATTCAAGCTGGAGTGCGCCGTCCACATAAAAAAAAAGACAAAGAAGGGTAAAAGCAACCAGGATGAGGCCACCACAATGACGATTCAGTACCTGGATCTCAACGCCCCATTAACAGAGGATGACAACTTTTTGAACTATACAGTCAGCGACGATTGCATTGATGAACACGTCTTAAATCTCAATGATCTCTCTCCATTTCTTGACATTCCTTGCTTTCCATCATTTCTGGTTTTGTTATAGATTCTATGCATACTCTTACGGCAGGTACCTTTGGGCGTAAATTGAAAGGTATTGCTCTGATTCAAAGCGAAGGGAAGTTGAGAAAGGAGGATTTTTATGCAGTAGATCAGCGTATTTCTGTATTCAAAGGCTGCAAGCCTCTTGAATTTGATAGGCATGTTAGGAGTATAAGCAAATGCGTTTGAAAGTACAAACATCATAAGCTAAGACAGATTTTGTATTATTCATTCATCCCACTTTTTTCCGACTTTTGCAAGATTACCATTTTGAACACATTCTCCTTTTGCAACAGGCCATGCTCTTACTCGGTGGATTCAATCCAAATCCCGTATCCAAAGATGACATTGAGTTAGCTCGTAAATTGCACAAGAGATATGTAGAAATAATTATCGAATTCGGGTATCCTCTTAGGTTCAGCGACCATGAAAGTATTCACATTCCGGATGATGTTGCTTTTTTTAAAATGTGGAGTAGAATCATTGAGCGCTTACGTTTCTGAAATTTTGAACGTTTTTTTTTCGTAGAACGACTAGGCCAGGACACCAGTAGAACAGATGCGCAACCGTCTCATGCAAAGATCCAAGTATTTATTACCTACTGGATCCGATGGGCTTATTTTGACCAATCTTGAACAATTCAAAATTCAGAAATCAGATCAGCAAACGACGAATGTGTTGCTCGAATTACGTGAAGAGGGTGTGGGACATGAAAAAAGATGAGATTTCCTCAATTTCATCTTACCAATGAATTCCCTGATAATGTTTGTCTATTTAAAAATGGGAGCGTTGTATTGTATTGTATTGTATTGAATCAATTTGTATAGTGCCAACTATCTCCTACGGTGCTTATGACCATTTAAACACCTCAGGTCGACCTTCCCTCTCATTGACAAAGACTGCAGTTCCCAGTCAATTTCCAAGAAAAATTTTAAATATATTGTATGCTACCACTTAATCTAAATAAAAATTTTCTTTAGATTGCCCAAAGTACTTATCCAAAAGGGCTGCCCAGAAACGTCCACCTCCTAAACACAGAGATGCTCCTCCAGCCAAAAAGAAGTAGCAGACCCGGGTAGCATGCAAGAGATCCAATATTCATGCAACGTTGAAACGCACATCGCCCTAACATTGCTACAACATTAACATAGCCTCTGGCTACGTTAAGTTTGGGGCAATCTCGGGGCAGTGTGCGTTTCAACATTGCACGAATATTGTATCCCTTGCTTGCTACCCGGGAGAGCCTAGAAGAGCCAACTATTTTGGTGGAAACTGTTCCAGCAGCTGATGAAACTAACCCACCTTCTATTGACATGGAAGCTGACGAACCTGAAAATAGTCTTAGGTAATTCACAACTCATCCTTGGAAAAAATTGAAAACTAATTTTTTTATTATTATTTCAAGCTCCCAGCAATGCCAAGACGATAATGCTACACCGGGACAAGATGAAATCGCACAGGAGGAAGAATTTGATTCTAGAGAGGTGTTTGTCCCATCAGGTTGGGTCAACTTTGCGGTGGACAAAAATAGAATGCACCTGTGCGAAATGTCCACGACCGGTCCAATCATCTTATTGATGAAAGCTGTCTCGATCCGCTTATCGGATAAAACGATTTCTTTTCAAATGATGACCAATGAACTTCCTCGACCAGACAACCCTTCTCATTT
The DNA here is from genome assembly GCA_030141595.1 of Chydorus sphaericus. Taxonomy (NCBI): domain Eukaryota; kingdom Metazoa; phylum Arthropoda; class Branchiopoda; order Diplostraca; family Chydoridae; genus Chydorus; species Chydorus sphaericus. The sequence goes on along the minus strand of CM057926.1, from coordinate 2,902,289 downwards.
TACCAACATGGTTGAGCTCAACGAAATTATTAAAAGGTTTTCCGAAGAGGAAATGTGTCTGGGAATCAAGAATTCGTCCTTCAACAGCATCAAGTACATGTCAACCGGGAAACAGACTGACGGAACATGGAAATCTCACATGTAAATCTTATAACGTTTTTAAAATATCTTTTCACGTTCTAAAGCGTTTTTATTTAATTGAAAAAGGTGCCACAATTTAAGAGGTGATGACGCTCGTTGTTTGGAATGTTCACGCTTGCTCAGAGCACTTCAAAAGAAAAAATACCGTCTTGATAAACTATCGCCAGCAGGCCGGAAGCAGGGCAATTTGCCAGGCATTGGCAAGCCCTACAATCGCCGCAGTCCCGAGGAGAACCAACAGATCCACGAGAAGCAGAGCCGATCCCATAAATTAGCCAACATGACCAATGCTTACAACAAAGCAAGAGTGAAGGTATGCTATATAAATAGTCATTATTATGTATACGCAGTTTCCTGATCACACATGCATTTCTGTTATAGATTTTGAAAGCACGGACTAAGAGAATGAGAGATGATTGTTCCTTAATTTCTGAAACGAAATTAGATGATCTTCTCTCCTCTATTGGAGATCCGATGGTAAGAAAACTCTAATCATATTAAGTTTTGTGTGTGAATTATATAATGGGAAAGTCTAAAATAATTCAGATTCACTGTGGGATGGAAGATCAATCATCGTATTGCGGGGAAGCAAGACTGGATGAAGTGTGACGCCTTTTTCTACATCATCATTATTGAATTCTTAAATTTGGACAACTATTTTGTCGTTCTCTTAGAACTTTTTTCTTTTCACAATAATAATCTATTAGTTGACTTATTTCATCGATCATGTAGATTCTTTTGACTATCACTGCTTAGAATTATTTTTCTATATTCATCTGGTGGTTGGCTTTAGATGTACTCATCATATTTTAGAAGTCGCTAGCTTGTAATGATAAATAATACAATGATTTATCTTGTATAATCTACATGCAATTACGTCTTTTCCTGGTTATACATATAGGCCCGGCGGACTGTGCTTATCATTTTGAAACGTTCTAAAGTGAAAAGCGGAAAAGGAATGCGTTACGACGCAGCTTGGATGCTTGAATGCCTCCTTCTAAGGATCAAAAGTTTTGCTGCCTATGAGCAGCTGCGTACCAACAGTATCCTCCCGCTACCACATCCCAATACTTTGGGGAAACTGATTGGTGCGGTCTCTTGCCACTTTGGCTTCAATGATTTTGCTCTAAAGGCGATTGCGAAAATTCTTCTGGGGAAGAGTCCCGAAGAGCTCTTAGGTGTTGTCAGCATCGATGAAATTGTCATCACAGCAGATCTCGATTTCCACGGACACAAGTTTCACGGGTTCTGCCACTTAGACCCTGAGCCGCAGCTAGACGGAGTGTATGCCACTTATCAAACGGATGATGGGAGCGAGGAAAATCAAGATGAGAGAAGAGACATATCCATCAAAGACCTTGCGGACCATGCACTGGTCATTATGTTTCGACCGCTCCTTGCCAGCTGGGTTCAGCCCATTGCTACGTTCGCTACACGATCTGCAGCTCCAGGCGACCAACTTCTTCGTCTTTTGCTGATGGCCATCGTCAAACTAACTGAAAGCGGTGCCCATGTTCTTGGTTTTGTATGCGATGGAGCGCAAACCAACAAGTCGCTATGGAAGCTAGCCGGTGTTGGACTCTACTTGGAGAAGGGGGTCGAAGTTGTCAAGAATTTCATGCCTCATCCGACTGTTGACGGTCAAAACATCTACTTCTTTTTAGATCCACCGCACGCTTTCAAATGTATCAGAAACTATATCTACAACAATCTGATTGTTCAGGTATCTGTGCATATTGAATTCCATATTTCAATTATATTTTTAAAAAATATTTTTGATTTACAGGCTGCTGGAAATGTAATTTGGAAGCAGCATGTAGACGATCTCTTTTATAAAGCGGATAAACGTCCGGGCTGTTTGCGCGTTTGTCCTAGATTATCAGCTGCGCACATCAATCCAACCTGTTTTCAAAAAATGAGCGTAAGATTGGCAGTCCAGGTAAAATATAATTTTTTGTAAGGGCACTGTACTTTTGTTTTGCATTACACATTTCTTTTTATTTATTTCGAACAAAACAATGTCGATTTAAGTTCTATGATAGACTGAAGAAACAAAGATATACTTTTAGCAGTATCAGCCATCAGTTTTGCGCATCTGTGGTGATGAGGATCTATATCTATCCCCCGTCATTACGTGTCTTGACAGTAAGTATAGCCTAGTGCCACTATTTTTGTTATTCGTCTCATAAATTTACGAACAGCACGGCGTGACTGTCAGTGCAATCCTCTACCGTAGAGTGGCTTCGTGATGGTGCTATGAAAAGCTTTAGGACGGTCATCATTTTAATCATAACTTAAGTGAAACAGTTAGGTCTACCTTCTTTTCATCCATTATTTATTTGTACTTTCGTATTCTATACTGGTCAAGATGTATTTTTGATTTGATTTCCCTTTGGATTCCATCATTCACTTATTTTACTTAATCTACTTAATTTATTTAATTTACTTAATTTACTTAAATTCACCTATTTATTTAATTATATATCTCCCCACCAAAGACCCCAATTTTTGCTTCGCGAGTGGTCCCGACTATGGACCTTTGAATCATAACAAGATTTAAGTGATTTAATTAAAATAATTGACGAAAAAGCGTAGTCGCATTCTATAGTTTAGCCGATATTTTTATCGGTTCGTGAGCAGATAAGCAGATTCATCAAACATAAATTCTTCAAATATCGAGTTTGAGAGTGGTCGGAAGCAAAAGTGACCATAATACCCTTTTCTACAGTTTATGAAGTCACCAATAGCTCTTATTGGCTACTTAAACTGCTAATATCTGTTGGATTGTGCCAAAACTAAATAGCCTAACTTTGAATTTTGAGATCGCGGGTGACAAGCGTGAAAAACATAAACTTTAAGTGTAGATAATGTTTTTATTAATTATTTTTTTGTATTCGTGAATGTTAAAAAATAGCTTAGTTGTAAGAAGATTCATTTTTTATTTGTGTTGCCGTTTCTTCTACATTATAATAGATATGAGAAGCTATTTTACCTAACCTAAGGCAGATTTACGATAAAATTTTAAGTGACAAAAATTCCGAAAAATCCAGAAAAAAATGTTTAAGTAAAAAATCCAAGGAAGTTTTTTGCTTCCTACATAAAAAATGAGTGGTAAATGCCGTTTAATCAATAATTTAGGGCACCCGAAAATCGAGTTAAGGGTTTTATTAGTTGTATTTGGCAATTTTCGTCTTTAATAAACCTGTATAGAAGCATGAAAATAAATGAACGATTCAACGAACGTGTTGGCATATGTTATTCAAAATGTATATTCGATTATTTAAAAAAAGATGTATATATCATTCCGTATCATTCAACTATTGATTATAAAAAAAATTATTTTTCATTTTTTTTAATTTATACAAAATGGTTCCCCATATTCAGATTATACGTATGGGGTATGTTGAAGAGCCCTTCTCTCAAACATCAGAAACCAGTGAAGATGTAGTGACACCTCGTTTGAGTACGACCTCCTCCTCCACTTGCAGTTCCCTTACTTGTACCATATTGGAGATGTTTCAACGAGTGTGCGCTGCTCCATTACCAGCCCTCATATTCGTGAAATTTGACCATCGAGATGATTAAATTAAAACATGAAGTACTTTAAAATCTGAGTTATAAGACTTACATAAAAATATATGAGTTAACCAAACCAAACAATGATTAATTTTAAAAAAGTAATTTGAAGTAAAAATAATACATCGTTGAGATGAAACGCAAGTTTAAAAGAAAATATAGGCATAGTTGGACTTTAAACATTATATAAAGAAAAGAAAAATGTTACTCACTATTTTTTTTAACTGGTTTCTTCTGTTTTCAATTAAAAGCTGGATTGAAACTTGCCTATTTTTTTTATTCCAAGGAAATCCATTAAAATTAAGTAAAAATGTCCTATGATTATTTTCTAGCACTGGCAAATTTAGTCGAAACTTTAAAACTTACGTTTTTTAAGTATTGTGAAATCAAATTCAAATCCTCGCCACCCCTGTTAAATTTCTCATGATTATCAAGTTACAGTTCAATGTCTTATTGTGAATTTATAATGATAAATTAAAGAGCTTTATACTTTTAAAATATCAAATTGCACAATAATTTTTAAAAGTTAAAATTAAATTTTTAAAACTAATTTAGTTATACCCATTTTAAATAGAAAACATTTCAGTTATTTGGAGGATCATAGTAAATGTGAGAGGTATAAATTTTGAAATACATAAATACATACATATATAATGTAATTTTTAAAGATGACAATTAACAAGTTTGAAGTTTCATATAATCTATTTTACAGCATAGCCCACACATTTTCGTTAAATTTTGATGTAATGACGGATCAATACATAATTTATTCTACTTATAATCAATGAATACACACATAACACATTTTAGTTGTTTTTTTTTTCTTCAAAATTATTATTATGGAGTTAAAGTCAGGTTCTTTGGACGTATCGTTGCTAATACTACTTCTTCCCCAGAGACGACTTTCCACGTATTATTCCAAGTAATACTATCCCAATATTGCACCACGGTAGCGACTCCCCTCTCACAAGCGTGTCGACTCAACCAGAAACAGAAAGCGGCTAATCCGAATATGCTGATGTAGAAAAGAATCATGAAAATAATAAAGAAGTGACATCCGTAGCGCTGGCAGCAAGTTTTTTGACGTTCTTCGGCATCTTTATAGTCTTGAGGATGGTAAGGCTCGTGTTCATCATTTTCATCTTCGGAACTCTCGGAACTCTCGGAACTGCTGTAATCTGACATTCTCGTTTGGACAATGTTGTAGTGTTGATAAGGTTACTTATATAGTATTTTAAGGGGAAAGTGCATTTGCAAGTGAGTTTCCATCAAGGTATTAATTAACTTTTATTAAATAACTGGATTAATTTTTTTACTACCAGAAAATTGATGATCGCTGGAATTTCTCTACCTTGAAATAACAATTTTACATCATAATCAACATTTAAATTGATTATATTCTCTAATTGCAATTGAACTTATTTTCTGCAATCGGATACGTGGTCAAGTAGCGTCAATTTCAAATGTAAAAAACAAACATTGATTGTATATTTCTTCAATTTATTTTAAAGTAGGTTATATTAATAAGTTCAATTCAATTTTATGTGTCACTATTATTATCAACCGAACCATCATCTGTTGTCTGATTTGAGTTTTTTGTTTTTCTTCTGATTTATATATTAAATCTGTTAATTTCCCTATTCAACACAACATATAACAAGATTATGGAAAGTTCAGAGTTAAAATAATACTTTCTAAAGGGAGAATAATTGTTAAATAGGTTAACTCTGAAGGATTGTAGGCTCTAAAAGTCAATGTAAATTAACTACATGCGCACTTTTTCAACGCAGTTAGAAAGCAAAATAAATCATGAATACATGTTATTAAAAATATGTATAGACATTTAAAGTGTTTTTATGATCTAAAATAAAAAATCCTTTAAAAATATTATTGTTAGCAAAAATATAAGTTGCTACAAATTTTTTAGAAACCTAAAAGAAGGGCAAAACTTTTTTTAAAGTAAATTTAATTTTAATATATTTTTTGAATCTTAAAATTTACGTAATTCGAGTCGCTCAAAGGTGCGACTAACGATAAAATTGCAAATTTTAAATTTCTTGAAAGGAATTCTTTTTTTCTTTTTCAATTCAGCTTGTTTATATTTTTTTCAGCAGCTTATCATGTATAGATTTTCCAGCTTGCTTTTTACTAAAATTTATTTAGTCTTTTTCAAATTTAATTACATAGGTTATAAAATTTACTTAGGATGGTGTTTTCTACGTGTATATCACGGCATTGTTGGTAGTAAAGAAATCGTCAAACTCGCCTCTTGATTGTATTTTCATTCGCGTTTTACTATACTTTGGCTATTCATGTAGTCATTTAGGCGTCAGTTAAAGCGTTGACATTTTATTAAACTAGATTTCTGAAGCTAATAACATTTTTGCGATCATAATTACCTGTTTATGTTACGTATCATATTGTCGCAGTTCGTGTCCATGATTCATTCCTAAACGCATATTGAGCATGTCAATACTTAATATACCCTACTCTACTGCTTTTAGTAATATACTCTGCTACTAGGGTTTTTTACTTCTACTCTGTTAAAAATGTTTTACCCTCTATTACCGACTCAATAACATTACGTCTTCATCCGATTCAATAACTATATATGCGACTTAAAGATTTTTCATCTAATATCATTAATGGTAAACGGGTTGATTATTCTTTTGCGCCCTTTTTGTCCTGATGACTAAGTTTCAAAATCATACATTTTTATCTAATTAAGTTAATACATGATTAAAAGTAAGTAAAGGTTAATATGTTTACCTGGTAGCCACATGAGGAAGGTTTAGTCCTATTCATACGAGGACTGCTAATGATGTTACTCAAGGGGATATCATTAGTGCTGTCTGACTTATTGCTGATGAGCACAACCATATGCGGCAAAAAGAATAAGAAGATGACAGCAATATAAATTTTGCCCAATCTTTTCGCACTTGGCAACCCCCTAATAAAACCCATTTTTTAACGAATTAAACTGACATAGTAAAAGATATGACAAGATAAAAGAGTTATTTGCTCTTCTAATGTAGAAAGCCAGTAATATAAAATTAAAGTTATTATACAATTGCTTGTTAGAGATTGAACAGATTGCTTGGTTAGTACAAGCCAACAGTCAAATGAATCATGTCGAAGACTACTACGACAATGACGAAGAAAGTCTTTCAAGTTCAAATCTTGTTGAGCCAGTTTTGAAAGTAAAAACCAGTTATAATTAACTTCACGTGCCATGTATTCCGATAAAAAACTATAGATTCACTGCTGTCGACCTTGGATTCAAAGGACTCGTTGACTTCATCATCTCAGAGATTTGAGGCAAGGTGAGTGCCGCTTCAATTTCTCTCTCAGTTTCATTCTAAAAAAGGGCAAGAAAACTAATGACAAGTTCTAGCCACTGGAGCTCATTCTTTCAGTTGAGTTGAGTAACCGACTAACCAACTCAAGGCTAGAAAACCAGTTTTACCCAAATCACTAGCCTTTTCTTAAAATAAGATTTCGAAAAAAGAAAGAATGGGCTACAACATGGTACCAAATATTATTTATGTATTGCTTTCCATTGACAGAAATTTCGAGTCAATCAAAATTTTTACAATTTTGTGCAAAATAGCCCCGCTCTCCCCTATACAGTTATATTATTAGTAGCATACCAAACGCCATTATTAGTTTTATTCTTGCCACCAATATTAAGTCGATTTATTGAATTAAAACAGAATGTATAATTGACAATTTGTTTTCTTGACTAAACTTATTCTAGGTCAAATTAATAATAATAGAAAAACACCAATAACAAAAATCCAGATAAAACCCAAATAATAAATAAACAGTAACAAAAATCACCTTAAGATTTTAATTTTTATCATTAAAAAACCGCGATTGAAGTTGAAAATTGCGTAATTGTTCAATTATTGATCAAAACGAAGGCTTAATAGTACATTTCAAAACATAAAAATTATATTGTTTAATTGATGTGAAGGGTGATAATGTAATATCTCAGGAAAATTAATAGACTGTCCATCACAAAAAAATTATATAATTTATTTTGAAATCTTTATCACTGAAATGAAAATCTAATCCTCTTTTTCCTTAATCAAAATATAGGTGAATTTTGAATTTTTTACTTTTCTTATTGTAATTAAATTAATCGCATTCTTTTGTATACGGATACACTGAGAAGAAACCAATATATATGAGCTATACACATTTATTTTACTTAGCGCATCGTAAATAAACCATCAATTTAAATAGTATATGATAATACTGAATGCTGTTATAGAAATAATTGATTTTATTTTTAAATTTTACCAGGTATGCATTTACTTACAAACAGTAACTTTTAACCGGCAGTATTTATTTGATTAAATTTTATTATTTGAACAAACAATCTCGATTTTTTTCTACTTAGCGCATCGTAAATAAACCATCAATTTAAATAGTATATGATAATACTGAATGCTGTTATAGAAATAGTTGATTTTATTTTTAAATTTTACCAGGTATGCATTTACTTACAAACAGTAACTTTTAACCGGCAGTATTTATTTGATTAAATTTTATTATTTGAACAAACAATCTCGATTTTTTTCTATCTCTTTTGGCTTTTCCGTTAATTCTGCAAAACAAACATTTAGTTTTCAATTTAGTTGATCGATTTTTCTACAAAGAATGTTCAAACTCAAATATCAAATATGATAGAATTCATTTGAAATTTTTTTATGGTTTGATTTCCTTCTTAAGTTTAAAATCAAATAAACTTACTGTAATAAATCTGTTAAATGTGGGGAAAGTGGATGACATATTGGTAAAGCTATATAAAATAGGGAACAAACAGCATACGAAACTGATTACTAAATTAAATATAAATAAATATGATTGATCTCATTTTTCATAATTCGTATACATTTCCTTTTTAATGGAATCCGCTCGATTATTTCATTTTAAACGAATTAAAATAATATTGTCTTAATTTGATGTAAATATATCATCTTCTGAATAATAAATAAAAAAAATATAAAGAGGAATATAAATTGCTTAGTTCTTCGCTGTATTTCTTCAATCAACTCTAATAGACCATCACAAACAGCAATTCAAATTAAGGGCACGGATGATTAATTTTAAGAATGTTATTATCATCGTCTTCACGGTCAAGGCCATCGGGTGCGATTTGATGTCGTCCAACGTAGACCTGGTGCGGCTGATCGACATCAGGGCAGCAACATCCTTCATAACAGCAGGTCGGGCAGCAAGTGGCCACTGATGCCATGATCCAAAGGAGGATGTTGATGATTCCAGCCACGACGCTGAAGGATCCCAAAGACACTTTCAAGGCAACATACTCAGACCAATCTTGAAATAAACAAAAAAATTAAATTATGTTTTATTTGTTTTTTGTATTTTGTTTTTTAATGGAAAAATATTTATTTACAGATTTGTGGTAGATGGCCCCAATAAGGTATGATGAAGGACATGGTGACCGCAAACCAGGCGAATGTAGAGCAGATGATGGACAGCACCAGAGTCGAGATCATCCTAATTTAATAAAAAAAAAAAAATTTATCTCTTACAATATTCGATTCATTTGAGCTAACAAATCCCAGTATTCTAGAAAATTTTTAGTAAAATCAGAAAAAAATTAAAATAATATCCAAATAGTAAATGGATGATTATTTTTAAACCAAAAAAGATCGGCTTCGTTAAGGAATAAAAATTGATTTGGATGCTTAAATAAAAAGTTAAATATAAAAAAAAAAAATCTAGAAAAATTCAAAAATTATTTTTAAAAGTTTTAAAAATAAAAAGATAAATAAAACTTACAGTGCCCTTTTTCTCGGCCCATATTCAGCTCGGGACCCAAGAAAACCGAGTACACCGGTGATGAGGTACAAGGTGCCGACCCAGATGCCGGTGCCGATGAAATCGACTGGTTCCGAATTCAAAGCCGTAATTGGGATCTTAAAAAATTCGAGTAGAGTTCGATAAATTGGTCTATTTAACAAGTCAATCAAAATATTACTACCTGAAGGAGAACAGAGAGAATGCCGAGGAGGAGGTTAAAGACGGAGAGAACTCGGATGGTTACGTCAACTCCTTTAGAACTAGTCCTAATTCGTGACAGTTGGCCATCGAGACGATTAAATTGAAACATGATGTAGTTGAATTACTCCGTATAAATCTGAAATGAAAATAAAAGTGAATCACTGAAGAATAATTGAATAAAAAACAATAAAAATAAAAATAGTGAAATTTGGGAAGTAAACATACCACGTTGAGATGAGTCAAGCGAGTTGGGACGTTTGCAGACGACGAGCGTGATGAAGAGTTTTTGAAAATAAAGCTACAAGAGTTGCCAAATCGCATTCTTTTGCGAATTTCCCGCAATTAAAGTTAAATGTCGGGATTTACAGTGTTATTTGTGTTAAGTATTAAATAAAAATATTAAGTAATTGTTTAAAAATTATTGGAAAGGTTTTAAATATAGTTGCATTGAATGATTGAATATTGAATAACTTGAATTAACTACGCAATTAATTTAAAATAGTAATAAATTATATTTTAAATTAAAAGTAAATTTCGTTGTCATGGCTTCCATTTTTGAAATATACTATTCCTCAAGCTATAAAGTAGGTTATCTTTTCATTCGAATACTGATGCTGTAAATTATTTTCAATAAAAATAAAAGCATTGTCAACAGAAATATCATATTGATTATTGCTTTGTATTTGACCAAATATAACACGAAAAGCAATTAAGGGCAAGGCTGATGGATTTTCAGAATACTAACGTCATCGCCGCGATCGAGACTATTATCGACCCCCTGCTGCTCGACATCAGAACAGCAGCATCCCTCATAACAACAAGCCGGGCAGCAAACTGCCACTGACGCCATGATCCAGAGGAAAATATTGATGAATCCAGCTACGATGCTGAAGGATCCCAAAGAGATCTCCAGACCCATAAACTTTCCCAAGTCTTTTTTTTTATAATAAAAAATTAGTTTTAAAAATTTCTCTAAATTTTAGCTAATTTTCAAACTGACTGAAGGGGAAGTAATATGCCCAAGTATCGTCGTTCAATTTCATTCCGTGTAATTTTCGATCAGGGGAATATAATTGAAATGACATTGTGACTGCAAACAAGGCTAATGTGGAGCAGATGATTGACATCACCAAAGCTATAGTTTATTATCACCAAAATATGTGATAAAATAGTTTTTCTTCTTAAAAGTAAATAATACATAAACTAGGACGCTGGGGAATTGAAGATTGATATTGTTTAGGGACTCCCTGATATTGTGAATGAATATTCCAAAAACCTAACGTTAAAAAGTTGAAATTCTACTCGATGAATATGTAGGGTCTCACAAACTTGCCCTTTATGGGAAAATAAAAATAGAATTATTATACTCGGTTGAAATGATAAACATAAAAAAAATATATCTTTACAAGCGATACATTTGAAATATTTTAATATATATATATATATATACTTTCTACGTACAATTATTTTAATAGAAATCTCAAGTTCAGATAGTTTTTTTCATTTCGTACCTCGCCTGGAAGCGCGCATATAAAGTAGAATTGTTGTTTGTATATTTTCTCAAGAAATTTAAATAATAGACATTCCAAAATCAGCATCTTAATAATTACAAAACACCACAAGCCAATATAATAAATTGAATTTAACTCTTTTTCATTTTTATTTCATCATTAAATTTTTTCATTATACTTTTTCAAATATTATTTAAAGACGTATTTGTGTTATTTAATTTCATTCATTCAAAGTTAACTCTTTTTTCAAATATTATTAAGAGACACATAAGACAGAGAGAAGAAATCAGTTCAACGAGCCGGAACGATTCACTTTGACTTCGCTCCTGCTTCTTCAAAGCATCGTTTGAAAATATCCTTCTTGTTCCATATGTCTGTCTTTGTCACAACAAGATCGTATTCGCAGAGCGTGCATATTTTTCCATTATTATTCTTGGTCTTAACTTGTGAAGCCCTCTGGAGCCGCTCAAATCTTTCGTAAAAGGGATTCATTTCATCTATGTCATTTTTCTCGAAGCCGTAGACAACTTTTACCACACTCCTTTCTAACCTTTTCAATTCATCAAGAGAAAAGAGTTCCACCTTTAATTCAGGGTAAACTGGGTTTTCCAATTCGTTGTTCATGACACAGTCGATGTAATCGTATCGATTTTTACAAATTTGACAGCTCTCCTGAGCATATTTATATCCACCGGAATGATAAGTCTTACATCGATGGGACATCGTGGCTCGGTTGAGTTCTTCTACCGTCCTCTCCATCAACGTTGTGACCACTTCCAGCCGTTCTGGTGAATATTTTTCAAAAAGGCTTAACCAATAGTACCAAGAGTGCGCACCTAGAAAAGGAGAGTTGCGGAAATCTTCAATGGTGAATTTCGTCGGTTCAACCTTTTTGCAAATTGGGTATTCGCAAGTTTTGACTATTGAATCGCCCGGTTTACTTGGCTTGTAGCAGGATTCATGACTGCAGCACTTTTCCTGTCTTTTAGGGTGTTTCGGTGTGATGACGGTCCGACAACTTGTTGCATTCGGCCAAGGTTGCGGAATGCAAGGCGGCTTGGGCTGGGGAAGGCATGCTTGGTTCGCTTGTAGAATAGGGCGATGAGGATTTATCTGGACGCAATCGGTTACGTTTAGAGTGACCTTCAGACAGGATCCTTTATTATCTGGGCATGTCCAGTTGGTTTTTTCGTACAACTGCATGGTCCAGTTGATATTTAAAACAGGTGGCTGGTTTGGTTTCGTTTTCGTTTTGTTTAGTACATACGAAGTGCCTAAGTCAACAAAGTCACTGAGCTTGGTGAATAAAGTGGAGTTAGTGCTCGCTAATTTGGGGCTGAAAGCAGCATATACGATTCCTCCCGTCGCGATCGCCAGAACTAGGTAGCAAAGAATGATGCCAATGCCGATCATTGTCCATGATAAGGGATCGGATTCGTTATTTTCGTCCAACTCGGGTAGCTGATTGTCTCGTGCCATGATGTCGAACTGTTGATTCATATGTTATGTGGTTGCTTATATAGATATAGGTGGGGAAAAGTTCATTTGCAAACGTTGATTCGTTTAATTTTTATTCTAAACTGAATAATATGTATCTTTATTTATACGATTTCAATTCAAAACAATTTTTCTACAATCCCCGCTTGTTTGCCCAATTCAACTTATGTTAACCAAGGTGATTTGGTTTTCAACAAGGGAGCGAACGAATGACAGTACTTGTACTACTTTCGAAGGTATTCTACAACTATGGCCAAATTGAATCATCAACCAAGACGGACAGTTTTTAAATTATTATTTAAAAGAATCAAATAGGAATGAAAATCTAAAATATACTCATTTCATTAATTTAATTTAATTAATCATTAGTTGTAACAAAATTCTATGTTTTGGGATTGCCAGTAGGGATCTTTTCAGCTTGGTCCATATATAGATGGCGCCTAGCAAAGAATAGTTACCGGAAATTATTGCTAGATCCTTGGAAATGTCTATTAAAAGTGAAACTTTGCCTATCAGTGGCCCTGTTGTACCTACTCCTCTTGCAAACCTGGTTTGCGGTACATTTAAGACCCATTCTGTCAGCGCCAGGCCTGATGTTCCAATCAATAACGCACCGGCAACTATTACCATTTCAGATGAAGATTTTTTCAAGCGCTTTAAAAAGAAAGAAGGTTTTTGTGAAGGGCTTTATGGTACAGTCGTACAAAGAGCCCGTGATTGTCACACTCAAACCAACGTCGTCGTTAAGAGTATTCTCCGCAAACATGTCCTCTTCTGGACGGATGAAATCCCCACAGAAATCGATATAATGAAGTCCATAAGTCACAAGAACATTGTTCCGATGCTGGAATCTTTTAAATCGACTGACCATTTCCGGATGATAATGCCAAATACCGGTGGACAAGACCTGGTAAAATACCTACCAATGAACGTCGAAGGGATTAACCCACCTTTTCCCTGGATTGCACGAGAAGTCGCTCTAGGGTTACAGTACCTTCATGAGAATTGCTCGGTGGTCCATCAAGATATAAAACTGGATAATGTCATCATCTTTAAGCAGTGTGGTGAGTACAAAGTCCAAATCATTGATTTCGGAGCTGCTAAGAGGTACTCAAAGGGAAAGAATAATTTCATCGTAGATGCAGGAATAGCATCTCTATTCCTGTAAAGAGCGCTACTCAAAGTATCCAATCATGGGTCCCGAAGCGGATATCTTTAGCTTCGGCGTCTTTCTTTATGTAATCTATTTCGATGATAAGTTCCCTTTTCCGAAAATAAGTGACATAGAATCGAGCCAAGAAGTGTGGCTTCCGAAAGTTTTGAACAACCGGAAGCGTTCTGCTTTCCGCGAACTCCTCTTAAATACTTTGACGAAGAAGACAGGAAATCGTTGGAACGTAAATGAAGTACTCTTGTCAGAATGGATGAAACAGAATGACTTTAATGGTTCGTCTGAGTAAGAAAACTTAACAATAAAAAAAATGGAACTTCGAAAGTTGGATTTGTAACATTGATGATTTGAAAGTATGGTTTTTGTGGATGTTCGGATTGGACTGTTAAGATTAATTTCTTCGAAAATTCAACTAAGTCTCGAACAGCTCTCAACTGAACAATGTTGCTGTTACATTATTGATTCAAATGAAATTTTACATAATTAAAAAACCGGTTATAATGCACCGTATTTTCAAATATAACCAGCGTACAAATATTCAATTAAACAACAAGTCGAAACAACTGATTCTTGATAATTGCAGGTAAAGTTTCTAACAGAAGAATCTGAAAATACATGTCGTTTTTCAAAAACATGTCTATCAAAATTTAAATTTAAAAATAAATTTAATTTTTTTTTTATTGGCCTATGTAACGGCTTCTGTTTCTCTTGTAATAGATTAAATCAACAACAATTAGGAGACCAATATTTTCCACTTGATTTTTATTGAAATTTTTAAAAATCGTCCTTCACTCTAAAAAATAAAGTTCAACTTAATACTACTTGTAAGTGGAAAAACGGACGAAACCACTAATACGTTGATTGATATACCTAACCGCATAAGTAGTTTTAAATACTTATGCTAAGTACACCTTAGGTAGTAAGATATACTTAATAGTTAAGTATATCGTAAGTAGATAATTTTTTTATTACCAAAAAAAAATTGGTAAAAATTAAAATGTATATCGTTATTTGCACGAGTACCACAATCTTTGTCTTTTACCGGTTACTAGGCCCTTCACAATTTTCTTTAGGGAGATATTATACCTTGCCCTTGCTGAGGATCGATACTCGTTGTTCGTTTTGAAGTCTTGGACGTTAGCCACTCGACCAAATGGCCATGTGAATGTCGTCTGTTTTACTATATATATATTTAGTGTTGTATACTTAAGGCTCTTTTGCTTAAGTATTATTAGGTTTTTTTTAAGTAGGCGTATTAAGTATTTTTTTTTTTTTGAAAATATATGCTCGAGATCCTAGTATACCATTTGTACTTCATAAAATATTGTATGTAACTTAACATAATTTTTCTACTTAATTTAATGTACTTAAATAATACAAGTAGATTCATGAATATACTTAAATAAGTATTCATTCTATACTTACTAAGTGTTCAATCTACTTGAATTTTTACCTACTTAAATATACTTACAAGGGGTATACTTATCAAGTATATCTTAAGTGGATAAATATTTTTTAGAGTGTATATTCAATTCAATCGGCGTTAATCGAATTATCAAGTTTTTCTTGGTATCTGTAAGTTATAAGCCACGTACAGTAGACAATATTGGAGTCGACAACCTCTACTCAAACAAGTTATATTTATAAATCGGACATGCCTTTATACAGCGCAGGAACTAGCTCTCGCTCTGCTTAATCGAAACGTGAAAAACTGGTTTCATACCTCTATGTACATTAGGTATAGAGCATTCTTTCTCAGATCTCCAGCTAGTCAACAACGCTTTTGATTTTCTCTTTCTCGCCGACAGTAATAAGATTTAATACATTAAAAGGTATTATTACTCATAACAGAATAATCATTTTGTCAATGTGTCTTATTTAAATCTTATCAGTGATATTCTTATTTTTATTGTAAGGAAGTTGCAAAATTTCAACGCATTGGAGAGTTTTACTTCTATATACCGTAAAATGGCGGGAACCCGGTCATTCAAACCTTTTTACTTATTGAGTATCATCTCTGTTACCTTATTGCTAACGGTCGTTTTAAATTATCGAGTGCCTCATCGAAACGATATCATCAAAGTGTTTCAAGCATTGGAATCCGGTAGTGACCTTTACGAAAAAAATAAGAAACTGAAACCGGAAGAAATGTCGGCCAAAGAGATCATGGACTATTTCAGCTGGTCCAACTCTTCGTCCTGCGAACTATCTCACGATTTTGGCGGCAAGTTTTGGAAAGATCCTCCAAGAGGATTAGACGGGCAGAAGGCGATTTGTATCCTGCCGCAATCCCTCGCTCCTCAGCCCGGTTCTTGTCTAGTATATTCCATCGGGATCAACAACGAATGGAGCTTCGACGACATCATGGAGAAATACGGATGTACCATATATGCGTTTGATCCATCAATGAAGGGCGTAAAACAGAAGTTCAATCGTAGTTCTAAAATCCATTTCTATAAAATTGGTCTTGGTGCTCGTGATGGTGCGAAAAGTTCCAGAGGATGGAAAATTCTATCTCTCGGAAGCATCCGCCAGCTTTTAGGTCATCAGGATTTGGTCATAGATTACTTGAAGGTGGATATTGAAGGTGAAGAGTGGAACGTCTTACCCGAGCTCATGAAGGCTGGTGAACTGGCTCAAGTGAGACAGATGGGCTTCGAGATCCATCTTCCCGATGATGGTCATTTGAAGAAATACCAAGAGTTGGCCGGGATACTTTGGTCATTGGAGCAGGAACATGGGATGATTCGATTCGACTCAAAAGTCAATCCATGGAACATTGGACCTTTTAAACAATTGGGGTTTAATGGATCTTTCGGCTATGAAATTGCTTGGTACAATCGTAACTTTCTGTAATGCTGCTGCTTAACTGTTAATACAATTTTAATTTTTTCTCAAGAACAAAAAGTAAACAAAAAATATTTCAGAAGAAGAAGAACAAAATTGTCTTCACTTTCCCCTTTGGCAACAAAAAATCGTAAATATTAATTCTTTGGTATAAACAAAAACAAACAAGTATTCAAGGTCGAATAACAAGTTTCCTTCTGCTTATAAATGAAAAAAAAAAGATTGACAATTGGATTCGGATGGGAGTGATACGCGCTTGAATTATATTTTAAATACATAAAATATTTATATTATTAAAAATTAGTTCCAACTTTTTTTCATTTTTTTTCCATTTTTTTAATCAGTTGCCAAGGTTTTAAGTTCTTGGTACTATCGGTCGATTCAAAGATTAATCAGTGTAGAAAATTAATATGTCTTTCTGTGAACATCTGCAGCTATCATTTTATATAAATATTCTTGCTGTTAATTTACCTTATCAGGTATGGTAGATAGAATTTCAATATAGGCACAGGCCTCTAACCCATAGTTGGCCCCTGTATGTAATGTATACAAGGTTATCAAAGAGGTCATTTGAAATACATGGAAAGGAACTACTAAAAGCGTATTGGCAGAAATCCTTGGCCAGTTTCATTCTTGAATCTGTTCAATTTAGAATGAATTTTCTTAAGTTCTTATTTATTTTGAATTGCACTGTCATGCCGATTAGATACGTTGCCTTTTTATCATTGCTTCCTATTTTATCATTGTCTTCAATCATTCCTAAATTATCAGGTATGGAAATGCATTTTTATAATAATAATATAACGATTATGCTTAGGCTATTACAATATGTATTTTTTTAAATTTTAAATACTAATTGTATGTCTTTTTTTATTTGATTAAATTCCAATTCCAATAAGCATCGCATTATAAAAATCCATAATAAAAATTATATTCTGAAATGGTGAAATCCTATTTTAAAATATTATATTATTTAAAAATAATTATACTAAGATTTCAAATTAACATTAAAGCATTCATAGCTATGCAATTTAAATTTGTTGACTTTTACTAATGTTTGATCATTTACAGAATTAACTCCGTCAATGAAGGAAAAGACTTCGTTTGACAAACAAGAAGAACCTTTCGTTCAATTTCCAAAAAGACTAACAAGATCAACACGAGCCAGAGATAATACCAAAGAATCCTTTTGGTCCAAGGTCCAAATATCTTCTCTTGAAATTGGATCTATGCCATACGATGACTACGCAATAAACATCTACGGTCATGTAAATAACGAAAAAAGCGCCAACAACCAAAAACAGTACTTTTACGCTCCCATTTCTCAATTGCTCCACAAAAGCGCATCAGCTAATTTCAATAACGTAACGAAGCAGCCTGAACTTACATTTTATATTCAAATGTGGAATGAAGGATTGGAAGAACAAGTACGCAAATTCACGGAAAAACTGGTCAAGCACCCGGTCGAGAAGGAACAAGTTCGAGTCCTTCCAATTTCAAAAGTGAAATTATCCAGCAAATATCAAAGCGATTCTTACCGGTTAAAGGACGATTGGATTGATTACAGACGTAATCAAAACTTACTGTTTAGCATCACTTGCTCAAAATTGGACCAGTGCAGTCGCTTATTGGAAGAAATGAAATCCAACCCAGAGCAGTTTCGTGATTTGAGATTGGACTTTACCACATCGCCTCAAGCTTCAACGAGCCAAGAAATTACCATTAGAATGGAGACCATTTTAGATGGATCATTCGTATCTAAATTGATTCAAAGATTTCCCGAAGCAAAGGAAGTTTTTCTCACTGCCGAAGATGAACATCGTTTACTAAGAGAATCCAAGAGCAACATAATTATTGCGTCAGATGAATATCTGGAAAATCTAGATCTTAAGTCACATGAAAAGATTAACAGTTTGTTAAAGAATTTGTTGATTGAATCTCGTGGCAAGATTACATTTTACCATGGCTCTGATGTGTGGGAATCACTCTTTTGGAACGAAGAAGAAAATCGGCCAGATATAATTGCAAGAATCTTAAACGAAATCCACAAGAAATTAAGCAAAACATCTATGGATGCGTTGGTAAATTGTGTTAAAGACGATCCGAAATCGGTATGTGACCTGACGAATGCTTCACTTCTTCAAGATATTGCAAAGTTTAACAACTATTCGAAAGTTAAACTGGAAAAGTTGTTGAAAGACAGTAAAGGAAGAATAATTTTGGTCGGAAATGAATTGGTCCCAAAACCAATTGAGGTTTCAAAAGTTAACCTGGAGAAGCTGCGTGACAAAATATCTTTTACAGATAAAAAGATGATTGTTTCGTTTTCAAATTCAATTCTATCATCTAGTGTTAACGTTAAACCTAAATATAATGAAGAGGAAACTAACCTAATTTTACAAGGGAAAGGACAACTTCAAAGTATTAAAAAATATATGATTAGTTTGAATTAATAAATTGAATTGCTCCTTTGTTGTCCTTTTCTTCTTTATGGTGGTGATATAAAAATTGGAACATGGTAAAATGAAAAAGGACATTCATCTGGAAAACCACCCTCATCTTGTCAGGAACTGTCTCTAATTGGTCATTATCTGAACGGTATCTACATCGTCACCAATAAGGCAACCAAAATGGTACAAACTGTCTACTGTCAATTTCATTCTTCAGGTAATTTATTCATCCTGTTACTTTTTAAGTTGTTACATATAGTTTTAAATTCATTCATTATTTAACATGCGCTTTAATATAGTTTTATGATAAAACTTATTTTTAATAATAAGTAAATGGAACGTTAACATTGAAAAGAAGATGTTTTTCTGTTCTTTAAAATATGCAAAAAATTATTTTTTTTTAAATATTCACATTAACGAAAGGAATGATTTAAACTAAAATTTTTAAAATAATATTATAGTTTCCCAGGAATTGATTGGGAATATCGATGTCAAGACGAAGAGTATCCACTTCAACGTGCAGAGAAATTCCTCTTTTTCTGGATGGGGTTCGAGTGGCGTCATCCCTTTTGATTTGGCGCGCCTCAATGAAGGTGGAGCTATGAACGTATCATCAGGGGTGTTTACTGCCCCATTTTCTGGAATATACCACTTCGAATTCTCTGCCGTTACGGATTTCCCTGTCGATTTTTCGGTCGTTTACCTCCAAGTTAATGGTCAATCTGTTGCAGCTTCTCTTTTTCGCCATGCTAATCAATCTCTTACTCTCACCCGGGGTTGCCTTTCTTTGACTTCCTACTTACGATTGAAATCAAACGATCGAGTTAACATGTACAACTATGCTGGTACCCTTTACGATTATGAACCCCATGGCAATCACTTCACTCAATTTAATGGGTGGCTCGTAGAGCAGGACTTGGCATGAATTTTATAGATACCGTAGTGAACGACCAGAATACTGCTTGCCAGTCGTTGCACTCTTCTTGCCTTGGGATTGTTGTATTCAAGCCCTACTAACCCATATTCCAGACGCTGCAGAATTAAGCCTCTTGTGAGCCAGCATTCCATGAAGTTCTTTTACTGGACTTAATAATAAACCCTTGGTGACGTTCAATAATAATCTGTGTAGAGAGTCCAAATGAGGGCTTCTCTAAAATACAGTTTGTACCCATTTGTAAGAGACATAGATTAAATAAACTGTATATACATATTAGTGTCAGTGCATGTCCCTATAAACCATAATATGAGCCAGTGAACTTAGTTACAATAGCTTTCGATAAAGTTTAAATATAAATTGAGATTTTTAAATTGCTGTGACGACCCTTCTGTTTTTTTGTTTTTTGTTTTTTTTATTTTGTTTTTTATTTTAAGAAATTAAGAAATTTTTTTTTTGTGCTAAGATATTTTTTTTTCTTGGGGCATGGAATGGAAACTCTTAATACTTTATCTTTAACAGTAACTTTTATCAAATTAAGCATTAATGGAATTTCCATTACTACTAAATGAAATTATCCTAAAATTGATTTTTATAATTTCATATTTAAAAAATGAAGAATCATTTGAAAATTTAATACATTTATCAGTATTGACTTAGTAAACAAAAATTAATATTTAAGCATTTGATTCAAATTCAAAAGTATTGATTATTCAAATGATTTGAATGATCCTGTGTATTTCCTATTTGATATTTAATTTTATCCACCACAAGTCAGTATATTTTAATTTTTAAAATAGTTTATTCTTAAGTATTCCCCTTAGCCAGGATAAAATCTAAGTATTTAAAGGTAAAATACAACTTTTATGATTAAGAAACTCAGATCTTCTTTAAGGAGCCAACCAGCTACACTTGAAACTCTTTTTATCTCTAAAGCGAGAAAGCATAGTTTACCTAACTTAACCAACCAAAATAAGAAATATATGTATATTTGTTTAAGTTGTTTCTTTGGTTAAGTTGTATCGGAAGAAATAAAGGCCATCTGCTTGGATGATGGAGTTAGGCCTCCTATGGACAAAATTGTCTTGTTTATTGTATTGGGATAAATAACTAATGGAGTGTCGATTAAACACTGGAAAAATACGACTGTCTCGTAATTATTTTTCAATAGAAATCATTCGTCGATTATTAAATTGTTAAATCATGAAAAAAATATTTAGGTTTACTTGTTTGATCCCTCGATGAATCAGAAAGAACACAACCGAACATCAAAGATTCATTTTGATCCCATCGGTTTAAGTTCGAAAGACGAGACATTGGAAATTGGTAGAGGCAGGCAACTCCACTTGACGAACACGAAGAACATAACAACATTCAGGGTCATGACACTCACTTCAAACTATCGGATGCTGTCCCCGTTGCACAGAGAGGACGCCATCATAGATTACCTTAAAATCGATCTAGAGGCAGAAGAATGGAACGTTTTTCTGGATTTTATCGAGTCGGGGATCCTTGACCAAGTCCGTTAGATGGGTGTTGAAATTCACTTTACTCATGGTGAGAATCAAAATCTGACGGAATTTAAAAGATTAGCGAAAATACTTCACAGGCTTGAAATAGAAGGCTGGATGATCCGATTCGATTCAATTCCAAACATTTTCTCGTTTAAAACCTATAAGAATATGGGTAATATGACGGGCTATTATGCCCACGAGATAGCTTGGAACAACAAAAAATATTATCGCAGTACCGAGTAGCAATGATTATATTCTATGATTCTGCTGTGCTATTACATGTTCTGGAAGTGTGTAACCTTGTATATTGGGAAATAACAATTAAACAAAATAAATTGTGTTGTGTTGATATTCAGAAATTTCGGCAGTGAAACGTTTCGCTTCTTCATATCTGGTTCAAATAAGGTTTCATATTAGTTAGATTTTAGTCATTAAAGGTGCGTCCACACTAGAGCGTTTTAGCTCTTAAATTAAAATTAAAACCTTACGGAAAAATTCGTCTGCTAGCCAATGTTAATAGATAGGGAATGCAGACGAATTTTTCCGTAAGACAGAAGTTTTTAGAAGTTTTTGCTTAAAACAGCTCTAGTGTGAACGCACCTTAAGATAATTGTAATATTTTACAGTACATCATGCATATGTGTTATTTGGAATGGACCTTTATTGAACCCAGCACAGGAATGATCAATAAAAATTGCGCGAACTTCCAATGGAATGGGAGGATATAATATTATAATGGCTTAGTAGCCACACCCTCTACTCGTGTTGCAAACATTAATTACGGTAGATAGTCGAGTTCAACGACTATAATGGCAACGAATTTTGTTGCTACATCGAATTTCAAGCGGTGATTGATCGTCTTGTATTATAAGACTAACCAGTAAACCAGTTGTACCTGAATCAGAAGGATACGTCAAGGTGAAAGAAAACATAATAACACAAAGATCCATTTTACTCTCACTTTCGATTGGCGATGCTCATGAAATCTATAATGCAGAAAATGTTTTTGTTTGTTTTTATTTTAGCAAATCGTATAAGATGTGCGGTTAAAATCTTGGGCCGTTAGATTGGCAGTATTAAAATTACGAGTGAGGGGGGGGGGGGTCTTCTTTTATTTTATTTTTAAAAAATGTTAGAAATTAAAACTGGTCCATCAATAGCAGTCCATAGCAGTATATCAATAAAAATAATAGTAAACATAATAAAAAAAACTCCTCCAAGAAGTTTAATGCACCTTATCTTAGAATATTTTCTAGGAAATTATTACTTTAAATAAAATAATCTGGGAAAAATTAAGAAACTAAAATTTTTATTTTTTGAAAATACTGAGAAAAAATCTCATTTTTTTCCAAGAAAAAAAAAGTTTTATATTGAAAATTTTAAGGTTGCCAATTTGAACGCTTTGTTTCATTATTTCGCTATACTCGAATAAATAAAAATTCGATATGCATCCAATTAGTTTATTTTTTTAAATATCGCTTTTCTTAAACGTAAATAGTTTTTAGTAATTATATTAAATTGGCGATCAATGGAAATAAATTAAGTCAAATCCTACGGTCGGATTCATTGAAAATATAACCCTCAACAATTTTTTTTCCCGAATTTTCGACATAAAAAAGAAGCGAACAGAAACTATTGGTTAATCTGACAACGCTGCATTTTTCGTAAACAAAGTACAAACCTTATCCTTCTGCTTGGCAACAAAATTCTGACATTCTCTTGCCAGTGCGTCAAATATTTAAAACCCCCATTCTAAATCGAATTCATAATGAATATTTCAAATTTTTAACGTTTCTCAATTTAACATTTTTTGAAAATGACCACCACAATGTATCAGTTCAAACTTGTCATTTTGGCAGTGCTCAATTGTCTTGCTCCTCTGATAAACGCCCTCCCAGCTGACGTTTATCGTATTACGCCTCAGGATGTCCAGCCCCAACAAATTCACTTGTCATTCTCAGGTTTCATTCTATTTTAATTTCCATAATTTCTCTTTAAATTTAAATTTTCTCAAATTCCAGAAAATCCTTTTGGAGTTGTTGTCACGTGGAGCACGATGGACCTCCCAAATGCCACCAGCACTGTTGAATATGGTCTCAGCGAGGAATCTCTCGTCTACAGCACTCCCGGCTACTCCACCGAGTTTGTGGATGGTGGTGCAGAGCAGCGGAAGCAGTTTATCCATCGTGCAACACTCACCGATCTCAAACCGGGCAAAAAATACTGTAAAACTATTTCTTATAATTTTTGAAAATTAAATTTAACTTTGGAATTAATTTCAGATTATCACTGTGGGAGTGATTTGGGATGGTCAAGTTTATACCATTTCATTAGCATTAAATCTACAGCTGATTGGTCACCTCGTTTAGCCGTTTACGGCGATCTCGGCGCCGATAACCCTCAATCTCTTCCCAGACTGCAAAAAGAGGCTCAAGAGGGGCTCTACGACGCTGTTTACCATGTTGGAGATTTCGGTTACGACATGTACGAAGAAGATGGTCGATTGGGTGACCGGTTCATGCGGGAAATTGAGCCTTTAGCCGCCTATGTGCCTTACATGACAGCCGTCGGGAATCACGAAGAGAAATACAATTTCAGCCACTACAAAGTAATTTTCGGAGTTGACCGGGGTTAAGATGATTCAAATCCCGGCTGAGTTAACAGCCAAGACCGGTGGAAATTTTTACCGAGCGTGGCTGTTAAAGTTGCCGCGGTTGAGATCGCCAAAGTCCCGGCAGAGGTGACAGCCAAGACCGGTGACATTTTAAAATTACTTTAAGTTTCTAAAATTTGGAATAAATCACCAACATTATTTCAGCATCATGAAGAAAGAATTTTTAAGTTTATCCTAATTGTTTTTCTAACATTTTTAAATGATTCCAAAGATACTAAAAATCTTTAGAATCCAAGAATCTTTACATATTTTTTTCCTAATTTCTTATTGAAATGATTCTTAAGATTCTAAAGATGTCGAGAATCCCAGAATCTTGTATAGAATTAAGAATCTTTATTATCTTAGTAAATTTGTCGTTTATTATTTTTCACCGGTCCTGGAGGTAAGGTTTGCCGCGGTTGAGATCACCAAAGTCCCGGCTGAGCTAACAGCCAAGACCGTCAATAATAAAAATTTTTTTTATTTTTTTTTCCAGTCCAGATTTTCGATGCCTGGTAGCGAGAACAGCTTGATGTACAGCTTCAACTTGGGCCCTGCTCACATCATCACCATCTCGACCGAATTCTACTATTTCCTTAATTACGGTTTCAAGCAGATTGTCAAGCAATACGACTGGCTCATCCAAGACCTAGAAGAAGCCAATCTAGCAGAGAATCGTTTAAAACGGCCTTGGATAATTATCGGTGGACACAGGCCGATGTACTGCTCAAATGGCGAAGAGTGCGATGACGTCTTCATGTTGACTCGATTGGGAATCCCGCCAAATAATTGGTTCGCCCTGGAACCGCTGTTATACAAATATGGAGTGGACCTAGCTCTGTGGGCTCACGAGCACTCTTATGAGAGGATGTGGCCTGTTTACAATAAAACAGTTATGAATGGCACTCAGGGAGCTTACGTCAATCCGAGGGCTACAGTTCACGTCGTCACTGGATCAGCTGTAATTTTAATTTTTTTAAATTTAATTAAATTTATAATATTAATTAAATTTTCAATTCATAACTTTTTATATTTTAAATTTTTTTTTATTTATTTGATGAAAATAATAATTTATTTTTAAATTCAAAATTAATTTATTTTTAAATATTTTTGTATTTATAATTTTTTAAAAATGATTTAATTCTTCAAGTTTTATATTATTTATTTATTTATTATTTATTTTTCAGGGATGCAGAGAGGAGAAGAGGACTTTCTCTCCAGACCAACCCGATTGGTCCGCTTTCAGGAGCACCGATTACGGATATTCAAGACTTCACATCGTCAACAAAAGTCACATCCACATGGAACAAGTTTCAGATGACCAGCAGGGCAAAATTATCGACGAATTTTGGTTGAAAAAAGACGGCCCTTGGTCTTTCCTGGAATTAAATCAACTTTAATTGCATTTACTATTTTTTCATTTTCACGCAATTCAGACTAATTTTTTAAACTTTTCTTTGTGATAACTGGAAATAAATGATTTGAAAAAGGAACAAAAAATAACGGCCGTGAGCTGGTGTCACCTAGCGGTCGATTAAACAACTAAATGTGTTTCAATGTCAAAATAGTTAGCTTTGAGCTGACGCCACCTAGCGGTGGGAATTACAACTAGATCACCGACGCTCATCTGACGCTTCTCTTTCAAAACTTTTTCAAAACATTCCCGAATATTTGTCATCTTTTCTCTTGTTTTGTGTGTTGAGTGTGTGTTGCCGCCGACATTATCTCTACTTTTTCCTGGAAAAACAATTCCACTCTTTGCAAATCATCATTTTTTTACAACTGTCAATTCTTGGTTGTTGTGGCCTACTGACGTTACTTAACAGGGGGATTTCCCCCCTCTATACGAGGTAAGCTTCAAGATAACCAATATTGCACGTCATCGTCACTTTATCCACTTTAAATTCACAGGAACCTGCATGAGATTCAGAGATGAACTCTTTCGTGACACCCAGGCCGGTGCCCCAGTTCAATGTTGTCAACACCTTCTCCACCAAAAAGGTGATTTCACTCACATCGGTCACTACCGAACCATTCTAACCTCCATTTTCTATTTCAGGAGCGAACCCTGCCGGGTCAGCCAAACAACAGGCGGGCGAAGAGAGCCCCGCCTACCCCGACCCCCATAGTCTCTGCGTACTACAGCTGCCCGGGACCCCAGAAGGCCCACACCATCTCGTTCAAGAACCACAACTCCTCGTCACTCACCGCCAATGTCAAGCCGAGCAGCCTTCAGAGCCCGCTGTACAACGAGAGCAGGGAGGACACCTACTTCCGGCAGGCCTTCGAGATTGAGGCCAACATCGGTTCTGGCTCGTTTGGTGACGTCTTCAGGGTCAGGTGCAAGGAAGATGGGAGGATGTACGCAGTGAAGAGATCTAGAGTGCCATTCAGGGGGACTACTGACAGGAAGGAGAAGTTGGAGGAGGTGAGGAAGATGGAATCTCTGCCACACCACCCGAACTGTGTGAGGTTCTACAGGGCCTGGGAGGAGAACCAGTTTCTCTACATTCAATTAGAGTTGTGCAGGACGAGTCTTCATCAGATTGCGGAATCGGAGCACGAGCTGCCTGAACCACTCATTTGGGACTATATGATTGACTTATTATTGGTAATTTATTTTTTCTAGATTTTTCTAGAATTTTACTGAATTTTTTTCGAGTTTTTTTTTCAGATTTTAATATTTAATTGATTAAGAATTTATTTAATTATTTCATGATTTTTAATTTATTTTAATGAATTTTTAAGAATTTTACTTTTAATTATTTTTTAATATTTTTCTTTTTCAGTATTTTACATTAAATGGTTTTTGTTAAATCTTAATTTATTTTTATTTATTTTTTCAGATTTTAATTTGTATTCATTTTAGATTTTGGATTTTATTTTATTTTATTTTTTTTAAATCAGGCTATTCAGCATTTGCATGACAACGATTTGGTCCACCTGGACGTCAAACCGGAGAACATTTTATTATCTATGGACGGCGTTTGCAAATTGGGCGATTTCGGATTAGTCGTCAATCTTAAAGAGGTAATTTAAAAAATTTTAAATTTTAATTTGGAAATTTTATAAATTTAATTTTGAAAAAATAGAATTTGATGGACGCGATGGAAGGTGACTCGAAATATTTGGCGCCCGAAGTGCTCAGCGGGATTTTCTCTAAGAAAGCGGACATTTTCAGCCTGGGTGTGACTCTGTTAGAATTGGCTTCCGATTTGGATTTGCCGGCAAATGGCACTCTTTGGCACGACCTCCGCCAAGGATCCCTGCCACCCAGCTTCACTAAACGTAATTTAAATTTAAATTTAAAAAAAATATTATTCAATTAAATAATTTCCTAATTTATTTAATTTATTAACAAACTATTTTCATACTTATTCATATTTAATTAAGGTTTTTTTTCAAATGATTAAAATTAATATTAAGATTTTAAATATAAATTTTTTTTTCTTATTTTTTTTTCAAAATCTAAGATTTTTAATAAATATTTAATAATTTTATTTATAGATATTTTTGCTTATCAAATCATCAAGAATTTTAAATGAATTATTTACAAATTTATCTATAATTAATATAAATTTTAAAAAATGATTAACTTAATTAAATTTAATTAATTTTTGTTTTCGACAGATTTATCAAAAGAGTTTGTTGAAATTGTTGAACTCATGATGAACCCGGACCCGTCGTTGAGGCCTTCGGCCGCCCAGCTACTGACGCATCCCCACTTGAGGCACCGCCGCCGTTGGAGGCGGCTCAGGCTCGGCTTCACTCGGGCCCGCCTATCGGCTAGTTCCGCCTTCTTCGCCATCCTCCTTCACCTGTTCCAGTTCTTACTCTTCTTACTCTTACCTCTGAGGACCCTGGCGAGGAAGTGGTCCGCACGCTCTCGCCGTAATAACGCCGTGAATGAGGGGCACTCGACGCCCGTCTACCGGCCGGAAGCGGCCACTGACACCCACGATTTCTCTTTCTCTGACGGTAATTTTTTTAAAATTATTTCTTAATTTATTAAAAATAATTTTTGAATTAATTTAAATAGATGAGGTAAGCGATTTATCGTCTGCTGTTATCAGCGGTAATGACAGCACACTTGGACGCCCGCTAAATGACAGTTCACCCCTGCCCATCAATCATAGCATGGACCATCATCGTCACGGTAATTATTTAAAATTTAAGTTTAAAAAAAAAAAGACATTTTTTTTATTATTAATTTTTTTTATTGAATAAAAATTTAAATTAATTAATTAAATGTTATTTTATTTTCACATTTTTATTTTTCACAAGCAAAAAAAATTATTACATTTTTAAATGTTTTTCAAATAAATTATTATTATTTTTTTATTAAATTAAAATTTAATTAAATTAATTATTTGTAACAATATTATTATTATTTTAAAGTTAAAACAAAATTAATAAAATTTAACTTAATTTCAATTAAATTAAATATTATTTTTATTTTCACATTTCATTGAATAAATTATTTTTTTTTAAAGATGAGCAACCGTTGGTGAGTTCGACACCGTTGATCCTCCGAGGAGGTAGGACATCGGCCGCCGGTGCGGCCGTATCATCCCGAAGGTCTTCCCTGCGCCGCTCCATCTTCAGCAACGGCGGAAGGGCCGGTCCCGATTTCCTAGCCGATGAGGTCTCCAACGGCCTTCCCTCATTGCCTTCGCCCAACAAGCCCATTCCAAGGAAGCTGAATGATTACTTTGACGCCATCGCCTCCGACTCTGATTAATTTAACTAAAAACATTGAAAAAAATAAAAATAAAAAGTGCTATAATTAATTAATAAATTCGATTAGCGTCGGATGAAAAGGAAAGTAATCTAGTCGGATTTAATAATGGGCAAGAAAAAGAAAAGAAAAAAAAAGAGAAAAGGAATTTTCATCATAAGCTACTCAATCATAATTCTTATGTAATCCCACCTGATCCACCACTTTTTAAAAAAATGTTAATTTAGACTTTATATTTAGTGATTTTTTCCCCCTCTGATGATAATTGTGCGAGGCAAACCAACACGGAAAGAACAACAATAAAAAAATAATTGAAATGTGTATTCATGATTTTTCCAAAAGTTCAATTACACAATAACGTTTTTCATTTTTTCCCCCTTGGATTTTTTTAAAAATTTATTTAAGGAATTAAGAAAAAATTAAGTCAGTTGAACCGAATTTTTTTCCAATTTCGAAATTTATCAATTTTATCTATCACGAATTGATGCATAAATTTCGAAAGAAATCAATGTCTCCTTTAGTAGTATTGCAACTCTCGTTTCTTCAGCACAAATAATAGATGGCTTTATTACGAAGTTCATTTTTCGAGACAATTTTAAAGTATTACTACGCTGTACAAATAACATTCAAAGAATGATATAATTGATAATAACAGTCGTATGTTTGCAATCCAGGTTTTTTCATCCAAAAGGTATATAAAAAGGGGCTTATTTTATATCAATTAGCTCTTACCCAACCGTCGAAAAAATGAATTCAACTGACGGAGAAATCTGCTGGACTATTTTTTCCCGAAATCCGAAGAAAGAGAAGATGAGCACCGATTATAAGAAGCAAACGATTATGATCGAACCGGAAAAGATGGCATTTATAGTCAGTCGCAAGGGATGCAACTTGAAGCGTCTTAGAGAAACCTACGATGGAGTCAGGTTGATCGTTCCTTGAGATGGCTCTCAGATCACCATAGAAGGACCAGCCCAAAAGGTCTCCGCCGCCAAGAAAGACATCGAACAGAACCTGTCCTGCAGAAAATCTTCTTCATCGAAAAGAACTGCACCAGTCTGGTTATCGGACAAGATGGAAAGAGGATATATGCCATGGAGGATGCACTCAACGTCAGAATAGTGATCAGAAATAACGGAGAAATCTCAATCACGGGGAAAAGGTGTGACGAAGCTAAGAAAACCATCGAAGACTACTTATCGCGCAGGACGAGCTTCTTCGTCGAAAAGGAGTACCGTCGACTAATCATCGGACGAGAAGCAAGCACCATTCTTGCTCTGGAGAAGGCGCACAACGTCCAGATCTACATTCAAGATGACGGACACGTTTCAATTATGGGAACCAACAAAATCGAAAGAGAATCAGCAAAGGAGGCCATCGAACAGTTGATCGAAGCGATGAAGACCGCTGAGCCCTATCTGGAAAAGTTCTCCGTTCCACAAAGACTGATTCGCTTCGTTTGCGGAAAAGATGGATGGAATGTTCGTAAGATCGAGTCCACGCACGGCGTTCAAGTTTTCTTTCATCCATCAGCTGAGGACAATAGAAACGTGATTACTGTGAGAGGATCCACGGCCAGAAATGTCTCCGCCGCAAAGAAAGACATCCTGGAGAACGTGTTAGGAACAAGAATCTTGGATTTGGACGAGATCCTTGTTGAAAGGACCATTGGTCCTGGAGGAGAGACGGTTCGACAGCTAAATAAGGAGTTCGACGTCGTCATCTATTTCGATGAGAAGAACCAGACCGGAAAGGGAAGGAGAAATGTGTACATTTTCAGTGAGAAAGGTCGTGCTAAAGCTGCCAAAGACGACATCATCTCCATCATCACTGGACGCAAGAAGGTTAATGTTATGAGTCCGTGATTTACCGCTGTTTTGTGAATTATCTGTTAAAGAAATTGAAAAAAAAATGTTTTATGGCGAAAATGCAAAATATGTTTTTAAAGCTGAATGGTTAAACATATATTATTTAATTTACTTTTTCTGGATTTTTACTTATTTATGAGATTGCTATTTGCTTTCGAATTATCCTCTTGTTTCTCGCTTCTGTCGTCTCGCTTTTGTGCGAAACTAGAAGTAAAAATAAAAATAAAAATTCGAAAAAGATATTTATAAGCTTAGAAAATCCATTTGACAACATTATTGGTTTTTTGAAAATACTTATTTTTAGAAAATCGCTAGCTATTCAATCGTATAATTTTATGTAATCCACCGGATCCTTCTCTTGAAAAAAATTTTTGGTACACCTGGTATTATTAAGTTAAAAATAAAAATTCAGAACTTGAATAGTTTTTATTTCGACGGATGCATTCCAGTTTAAGATTGTAGAAGATAACTGTTTGACATATTCTAGTCTAATTCCTGGTACCCGAATTACCTTTGAAAAATGTGACCCTTCTGATGTAATATAATGCAGATGAGCTGGTCTTTAATTGAGATTCCGGCTCCTCCGGGTACGGATGCGGCCGTTATGGCCTGTGTCAGCCCAAAGATGTGCGATGGAATCGTTTCAGAGGGATGCGAAACTTTGTTTGACAAGAACGCAACGGATCCAGCTCAGCAATGGGTGGAGATGATTGGTAGTGTTAATCACCAATATACTAATCTCAAGGGCGGGTCTTTACTATGTTCAACGGTTATGATTATCGACGACAAATCGGTTCCAAATGCAGTTAAATTAACCAAGTGTGATCCTTCCAGTACACTTCAGAAGTTTACTAAAATCTAAAATAGAGTACTTTTCAATATAATTGTTTATTGCGAGCCCGAAGGGCATGTTATTTGATGGGTAAAATCTTTGTCTGATATTTGGATCATTATGCTTATTTATAAATCATTTAAAGAAATTTGTGTCTTTTTTTAAAATGAAAAATGAACAAGTTACTTAATTAAAGTAATAACGTTGCAAAGAATAATTTCCTAATGACTAAAGAAAATTTCTTCTTAATGTTATTACTTGTTTAAGGAAACGCATACTTTGGCCATTATCGTAGGCTTTGGTGCTCGAAGAGAATTAGTTCAAATTAACTAGAAATTTCTATATATTTTTTACTGATTTTAGAACCTCTTTAATTACTCATGCACAAATTATGCACACTTTAAGCTACTAAGCATGTGTTATACAATGATCTAATTTCCTCAACAAATTTTTCTTAATGCAAGTATTTTCATCGTTTTGTATTTTATTTATTTGAATGATATTCACCTTTGTTTAATCAATCTTTGTTTTTATTCAGAAATAACTAAAAAGAGGTAAAATAGTATGGCCCACTTCACAACATTTTACATTGTTTCTTTGACGAGTAGCCTAAAGATCTTAGATGCTGCTTCGAAAAATCCAACCAAGAAAATCTCTTCAGATTACATCGATTCTTTAAGTTTTCTCGAAGAAGTCCCGCCTGGTTCTGTGTATCCCACTATTGTTTAGAGCCGGTAGCTCAGTTGGTATCGCGCACGCAGTTTACTATTGCACATTAGAAATCGGCTCTGAGATTTGATGTTCGAATCTTGCTACGATCGTGGCTAAAAGCTACCGTCACCGCACCTAAGCGCCTGATAGGCGGCGAATGCGGGCCCTATTGAGGACACGACGTTAAACCATGAGGAGAGCGCTCTTGATAAGTCTTCTAAATAATTTAAAGGGCGCTATACAAATCAAAATATAATTGTTTAAAAAAAATCCCAAGCAAACTAGGAGTGCAAAGCAACTGGCAGTTGTTAAAATAACTAGCATGATTAACAATGTTGTTGGCTTTATTTCAAACGTTGCTGAGATAGCTGTGCTTATACTTGGTGAGCTTATACTGAACCAACAGCCTCTATAAGCGATATCTACTCTGGGTTCATCGGTATCAAGGGCCAACTGCAACACGTCCTTTTTCTGCCATGGCAGGAATTTTTCTCGGAGCCTACCAAGACGTCGAACTTGCTAATTTGACGGCCAACAATGATTATCTCTTAGAATATAAGGGTGCTGACATCCCAAACAAAGCGAGCATTCTGGTTAATAAACTAACCTACTTTTGGAATGGGATGCTTGGTTCAAATTTTGTTGGAGCTGATATTCTTCAAGCTCTAAGCACAATTTATAATGTAAGTTATAATATTTTCTATGATTATTATTATATTGATTTTTTTTACAGTATATAAACATTTAATAGTGTGGAAGTATGGATGTCTACAACGCTTCCAGCAGTTTGGTTGCACTTGTTAACGTCGGAGCTATAGGAATAGGCTATTACAGTGCAACGATAAACAATGCACCAGTATTCAATGGGTAAATCCATTATATCACAATCACGCTATAGCGTGTCATATACCTTTTTATTTTATTTATTTAGGTCTTACTATGCTCAAAATCTGGACAAACTTAAAGCCCAGATTCTTGTGCGAGTTCAAAATTGGCAGAACAACGTCTGCGCCATCATCATGACTTCCGATGCTGTAAACAATTATATAACTCCAGTTCTCTATAATTATCAAAGTGTGATAAATGCCCCTCAAGTTGCCCAACGCCATACGCAAAAAGCCGTTCTTCTGAAATGCATGCAAGAAACAAAAAGACATAAGACTTATAATCTTATACTTTGCATGCACAAACAATTGCGATTGAGTTTTGTGAGTCGTACATAACCTCTTAAATCACTCTTAAAAATCGTAAAAAAAATTTCAAACCTGTGAGTATGTTGATGTGGCCTAGAACTCAAATACTATTAAAATATGTGACGAGAAAAAATGCTAATTAAACTAAACGAAATTAGTGGCACAAGCATTCTATGCTTATCAAACCAACATAAAATAAGTAATTTTATCGTATTGAAAAAGAATGACATTAACGCACACAAATATTTGATAAATTTCCATCGAAACGAAAAAATAAAACTGTAATCATTAAAGTCTATAAAATATATATTTTTTGATTACTCAAATAATTCCATCAACAAAAAATAATATATATTATTAATTAAAATTTAAAATCATCAATTTATAAGGAATGTAGTGTGGCACATTCATTTCCAAAAGAATTTACACAGATCCGCCCAATAAAAAACAATGAACCAATGTACGAACAGAAATGGAGTATTTGTGGGACGGTTAAATCCTGTGTGTAACCCATGATTGGCTACAGTAAGTAAAAGTTCGTATGCATTGAATATTATCTGAAAAAAGTCAGTTGGAAACAACAATCGAGTCTGAATAGAAAAGAACTACACAGAATCACGAAAATAGTAAGTCTGATGTTATTTCCCTGATTACTTAAATGCATGGAATTCAGAGTAAAATTTCAACTTTGAAAACTAAAAGATGTATTTATAAGTGTTCGTTGGTTTAAATAATAAGACTCTCATTTTTAAATCACTTCATTTTTCTATGTGAAAGGAAACCAAACATGCTTTCCTTCAAATTGTTTTCAACCAGCACTTTTGCCCTAGCCTTGTCGTTGGCAATTAATCTGGGCGATGGAACCCATACTAGGAAAACGAATGAAGAGGAACATGCATCTGTTTTTGGACCTCATTTACAAAACTATGAATATGAATTTTATACCATGGCCTACAATAGAAATAATCAACCAGAAAAGAATTCCATCGCACTTGATGAGAACTTAACACCTGAATTGGGTGTTCAAGGAGAAAGTCGTCAACTTCAAATTATTTTAGGAGTTGTATCGAATTTGTTAACGCTTTACCAGTTCATCATGCAATTGATTGGAGGCTCTGGTCCTACCTTGGACAATGTGATGACTACGATGCAAAGCCAGTTTGCCGATGTTCATAACGAGTTGCAACAGCTTTACGGTGTTATGGAACAGTTCCAAATACAACAATACCAGTACGTCGAAGAAGCAGTGACAAAAGGGATCGAAGACGCACAAGCTAAAAGTCGAATAAACACTCTTTGCAACGCGAT
Organism: Chydorus sphaericus; assembly: GCA_030141595.1. Classification (NCBI taxonomy): domain Eukaryota; kingdom Metazoa; phylum Arthropoda; class Branchiopoda; order Diplostraca; family Chydoridae; genus Chydorus; species Chydorus sphaericus. The sequence goes on along the minus strand of CM057926.1, from coordinate 2,867,309 downwards.
GGATTTGTACGACAAGCTTCAGTTCTTCTTACTCGGAATGCTGGGTCAAAATGTCATCGCTGCCGACATCCTTGCTGCAGCAAGTGGAGTGTCAAATGTATTTTCACATTCCCTATTCTTACTTTGAGTAATTAAAACTTATATACTTGTATTTTTTACCCTGTTAGTGCGGAAGCAACAGCACGTATGATATTATAAACAAGCTAATGATCATGGTTGATCATGGGGTTGCAGGGTTGACCTACTATTCCAGCGTTATCAACGATACTACCCAATTTAATGGGTAAAGCATTTTGTTTATGAAGAATTGAGAAATAAGGCTTATATCCTATATTACTTCTTTTATTATAGATTATTGCACGTATCAGTTCTAGACGGACTCCGACAACAAGTGATCACCCGACTTCAAGGTTGGATGACGGGTAACTGTACCAGCATGAATCCCAATGACGTCAACAATTACATCGCTCCAGTTTTGGGAGTTTCTCAGTTCATGACTGCCCCACAAGTTGCTCAAGCGCTTTACGCTCGTTTATGCGATATCTATTACTTTAAAGCGAATCCTTTGGTATATGTTGCGAACACGAATTCTTTTAGTCGTAGAACTTCTCAAAGTATTAGTTACTGGGGTAATGGAACTACTGGTAGCATAACTAATGGAATCTGGAAAGTATTTTGGATCCTTCACCCACTTGACAGTAAAACTGATTCACAACACATGAGCGTTAATGACGGCTTGATCTATCAAGGTTTTCAAGGTCTTGCAAAAAAACAATATCAAGGCGATGCTACGTATCTCTCAAATTTTCTTTTAAATACTTTGAAAGTTTCTACCGTTACCTTTGGAAGACCATCTACTTCACTTCTTGTCTTTCTGAATGGTGATAGTTCAGCTAGTATTGGTATACCACCTGTTCGCGACGCATACATGGGTAGTTGGTCGGTACCTGGAATGAGTTTTGAAACAGGAATGATGATGCCTTTCGTATGGTTCATTCAAGTAGTACTCTTTTAGAAATGAGTATTGAATTTACTATTGGTATTTAAAAATTCGCAACTAAAACAAATCCAAGTTAATTAATTTCTTTAAAAGTTCCGTGTTCTGCGTCCCATTTGTATTCCTGTTCACACACGAAATATACAGTTATTGCAATTATTTAAAATCAAATAAGTTATTATGAAACACATATACTTTCTTCCTAGATCATGGTTGTAACAAGTATATCAAAATGGCATAAAACAATTCTTTTAAAATAGCATATTATTCTTCTACTTTTTATTACAAAGAATATAGAAACAATTATGATGATTAAAGTGCTCTTGTAATTTTTGTCATTTTAGACATCTCGGGCCATTTTTTTTTCAGAAAAACATATTCACAAAATATCAATACGATGTCCAAATGCTTTGATAAACATGTGTGTATGGTTTTAAAACACTTGTTCAGAAAAAAAAGTGAACACATGTTTGAATCCACGCATTTGGACGAACATCGTAATCACATTTTTCTGAACACATTTTCTCAGAAATGCGGGGACAAAAAAAAATACGATTCCCATCATACCCGTGTCTTATTTCAATGGTTTTCTTTTCTTTTTTTTTTTTTTTGAGCATTTATCAAAACCCCAGAAAAATATGAGTTTTATATACATATAATATAAATTTTTAAGTTTTGGTTCCAAATGACGAATGACGAAATTCGAAATGTTACACATTTAGTTATAACCTTTAACTCATAATCCATATCTTACTACTTCATTATTTTTCTTAATAAGATAGTGTAGGCCTATCTTACCATTTAATCTATAAATAATTGTACCTGTATTTACAAATTAAAAAGTGTTCCCTAACATAATATAATTTACCGTGTTAGACTGTTAGAGTCTTCCAGTTTTGGAAGATTAGTAAGATAGATAAAATCAGACGATGCATAATTTTCCTGCTTTTCTATTTTACTGATCATATGAGAAACAAGTTGTCTGCACCAATGTCGAAGATGCCTGTAACTAAACTTTTGTCAAAACTCCTCCCAGTCCTTCCTGGATGCAAATAAGCCAACGCCCCAAATTTAAATTGTATCCGTGCTTGAACTTTTATTCATACGAGGCTTATATGTAATACAATACAGAACTCGTATCTACATTATCTCCTGCAGCTAAAAAATCTTTTGATCTTAAATACGATTTTTTTGCCGTAGCCAAAAGGTTAGTTATATTTCAAAATTCAACATAAGTTCATAGAAATTTAATATCTGGATTCAACACTTGAAAAAATAATGAGTTAAGAATATTGCTTTTACTTAACTTTCACAAAAAGCCTTAGTCTTTTTGCTTGATACATAGAAAAGTTTATCTTTCATTCGGTTTACCTCTATCACTCACTATTCCAAACTCACGAAATAACCTAAATAATACATACAGTACCAGGCCTATATTCTATTGATAAAATTAAAATCTGAATAATTTACTATTTTAATCAATTCTTTTATTAGGAAAGTTCATTCTTCAGCAAGAAAAATGTCCCTCTTAAAGAAATATTTCATTACGATTTTCATAGTTTCCTTGATTATGGTTAGCTATTGTGTAAGTGAAACCAAAAAAGATTCTTCTGATCGTGGATACGATCCTTTTAGTGGCCCTGCCCCTGCGCTTGGTCAGCCTGGTTCTATATTGAATAGACCGTCGAGTGCTATTGATTCAGCAACCGTGATTAAAGTCAGTAAATGGATCAACGAAGGTGTTGGTTTCCTCTCAAACGTCGCTACAATAGCTGGATTCATATTTGCTGAGGTGAACGCACCAACGGCCTCGGTGGCTGATATCTTTAACGCCGTCAACTCTGGATTCATCGGCATTAAAAGTCAGCTGCAGCAGCTTTCCGCTACAATGGCAGCAGTTTCTCTCGGCGCTTACCAAGACGTTGAATTGGCTATTTTAACTGCCAATAACGATTTTCTTTTTAATCGCACGGGTTGTAATATCCCAAACAAAGCAAATGTTTTATCCAATAGACTTATCTACTTCTTGAATGGCATGCTTGGCTTTAACGGCGTCGGAGCTGATATTCTTAAGGCTGTAAGCACTATGTATAATGTAAGTTTTCTTTCCTAATTTATTTTCAAAATAAGAAATCAGCTTTTACCTAATACAATCTACTGTTTCAGTGTGGAAGCATGGATATATATAACGCATCGAGCAGCTTAATCTCGCTTGTCAACATTGGGGCTATAGGGCTGGGCTATTACAATGCAACAATCAACAATTTATCAATATTCAATGGGTTAGTTTATAATAGTTTAGTAACCTGTTACCATTCAAACGAAAGAATAATTCAAAATAACTAATTTAGAACTTACTATGCTCAAAAATTCAACAACCTAAAGAGCCAAGTTCTCACCAGAGTTCAAAATTGGCAGAACAATGTTTGCGCTGGCATGAATACCACTGCTGTCAACAATTACATCACTCCGATTCTGAATAACTACCAAAGCGTATCAGATGTAGTTCAAGTTACAAAAGCCCTATACACCCGTTTAGACAATATTTACTACGTAAGGGGAAATACCATGGTTTATATTGCCAACAACTACGATGCTAGTAAAGGTCGTCTTGGTTATTGGGGCAGTGGTGGGGTTTCGGGTAGTGTTACCAACGGAAGCTGGACGGCCTTTTGGGTCATTGATCCGTATAATGCTGCAGCAGATTCCCTAAGTATGACTGTGGATTCAAACGCTCTTTCTCAAATTATGCAATCTCGCGCAAACGATAGTCCATTTATTTTGGGAAACCCAGATTTTGTTTACGGGGTGCTTAAAGGTCAGTCTGTTAATTGGAATGGAATTAACAGTGTTAGAAAATCAGTAGCTCTGGGTGTATTTATAAATCCTTCTGCATCGTCTGGAACTGGGATCACCCTGCGTCGAAATGCTTACTTTGGTAATTATGTGGTAATACCCGGTTTCACAGCCGTGACGATATTCCATGCGCGTCCTTTACAACTGCAAGTTGTTTTATTTTGACCAGAATGACACGATGATGGTTTCTAGCTTGTCCTAATAATGTTTCTTATTTTATTTTAAATCAATCTTATTTGTGTTTGATTATTCCAAATTTTCTTAGCTAAAATTTTGCTGTTCCCGATATTTTTATCCAAAATCTTTTTTTAAATGATAAGCCCATTTTAAAAGTTCTGCAAAAAAAAGAAAGAAAGCTGTTGAAATATGGTTTTTTTTCTTTGAGCTGGCTTGATTAATCTTTTTATAATTCGCATAACATTTAAACAGTTTGAAATGATTGTAATCCTAAAATTTAATAATCATCTTCTTGAAACTATTCGTTCTATCTGGGCTAAAAATTTTTACTCCCGTATACATTGTAGTGTATATTCTATATAACCTCTTAAATAAATGATAAAATATCGGTAAAAGTATCGCAGCAATGATTGCCGATGGTTTTTAATGCGATTATCGTCGAAAAATATGGACAATTGCCATCGCAATCGCCGATACCAAAATGCAGTATCGCATCCTATGCCTGCTAGTAGGGTCGTATAGTCATTTTTTCGCCATAAAGTTGTGAAAGTCTTTTTTTATGTAATGAAAAATACTGTTCACCCACAAATATATTTTTATTACTTATTATATTATTTAATGAAAAGTAATTAATTAAACCATATTTCTGTTATTAAACAATAAACATTTATTTGAACAACATTTTTTCCAACTTGAAAAATTTGCGAATTGCTAAATATTTTTTTCTCTTTGGAAAATTTCTACTTAAAATTCTTTTTTTTTTTTTAATAATTTGTGGTCAGTGAAATAAAATAAAAAATTCTAAGTACAAAATGGAAAAAGGTGTCGAAGAATAAAAGGTGATGAAATTTTAATAGCTCTTTGTTTGAATGACTATAGATTCCCTCTTTTATTTGTTTTAAAGTTAACGACCAAAAGTACGTTATGGTGCTCAACAAGATTTTTTCAAATATATTCCTATGGTATTCAGATCGAAATGTGCTCTAACATTTATCACTCATTGAGTTTGAGTTTACACATCTTAGCAACACAGTATTCTTAAGCTTCTGCTCTAGAAAAATGTGTTTTGAAAAATGTAAACATGCTGATGCATGTCCAAATGTTCGAAAACAGAAGTTTAGAACTCCTAAACAGCTGTTATGAAAATATATCATTTTTTGTTTTAACGCGTTGGGCGCATTATTTTATATTTTGTAAATTCATTCTTCAACTCTCTGCGAATACAAATCTGTTTATCTGCACGACTGCTCTTTAAAGAAGAACTGGTAATAAGAAAACTTTATAACAAAACATTTTATCAATAACATCTTTTATTTTCAAATAAACAATGTTAAATAATATTAGATCTAACTATAAAAGTTAATCACTTGAACATTCCCCCTTTATTAAATGTATACTATTGGTTGTGAAATCATTAGTTTTATTTATTTAATATTTTTTTTAAAGACAGCAAGTTATTTCGAATTATGTTTTTGAGTAATTCAAAATTTAAACAATTCAATTTAATGAATACGTAATCATATATTTGCAATATAAAATTCAAGTTTAAAATTTATATATTAAAATGTATTTAAACAAATTGTAAAATAGTTGTTTATCTTGACTGCTGAGATTTGCCTCCTTCCATTAATAATAATTGTATGTTACATTTCCTAGGTTTCATAGCTTAAAATATGACGAATCTACTACCACTGTTTTTGCTTCTTGTTGGCGCATCTGCTGCTCACTTGAGTGAGACATTCCTTAGAAATGACCGTCAGCAAGTCCTTCAGTATACACCTGTAATAACTCCCGAAACAGCTTTTACATTTTCCATCGTTAAAATGAACGGGACCTTGTATTTTCCCCTACAATTGTCCAGTGAAATCAACAACACGTATTACAATATAGTTAATGGTACCCTAGAATCTATTTATCCGAGCCTGTTAGCCTCAAATGTCACCAATTATCAAGTTGTTCAATCGAATATTGAAACTGGTCTCAATGACTATATTAAATATTATTATAGTAAGGGAATTAACATAGAGGGGCTCAATGTGAAAATGGTGAATTTGTACAACGGTCTCCAGCTTCTCTTAAATGGATTGCTCGGTCAGAATGGATCATCAAGCGACATCTTTGATGCAATTAGCAGCAAATATGGGGTAAGCTTGTCCTTTAATGAATGAATAGTTCCATTCAGTATTTTAACCGTTTTATGTTGTTTTAACTTGATGACTTTTGAATGGTTATAGTGTGGCAGCCAGCTTACCTACAATTTGACAGCTAAAATCGTGACAATCGTAAATATAGGAGGAGCAATCCTTGGATTCTACACATTTATAAGAGGTGTCGTTCCTGTTACTTCGTATGATTTCAATAACCCGTAAATCTTTTCTTTTTAAAATAAATACAAACATATATTTTACTTATCGATTATATTTGCATAATTATGATAAAAGTCAACCTTGGGCTACCACTTTGGATGTACAAAAACAACTATTCCTCACCAAGTTAACTCCACTTGCTCAGACAAACTGCTCTGATCTCAGCTGGACCAGTATGAACAGTAAAATCCGCCAAATTGTTTTGTCTGCTCCAGCGGGTGCCACGACTGGTTACATAAATAATGTTCTCTATACCAATATAACCAACACTTTTGGCTCAAGGGGCACTTGGTTCTTGTACAACACTCAGCCAAGTTATAGTGCCAATGCAGCATTTAAGTTATCTGGTAACTACACCACTGGTGGCGCCTCAAACTCCGTCAGCTCAACCATCGCCTATCTATTGTTTCGTAACTATTTGGGATATAATAGTAGCGTAGTAGTAAATTGGTCTAATATGCAACAAGGGCTACAGAACAACATACAAAACTTCGCCAACGCTACGGCACAAACAATTCTAAACTGGCTTTTGAATGGAAATTTTATTGATTCGTCAACTGGACCAGTCAGCTGGTTCATTTTTAAGAATCCTTTCATTTGGGCTGCCTCAACTAGCTCTCCTTCAATGCCATATTATATGAATAAGTTTACTTTTGCTGGGTGGTCTATTGCAGTTTATATTATGTGATGATAATCCTTCGAATGTTGGCTAAAACAGCTATTTTCTGAAGAGAGAAGCACTATGAAACATACTTGATCGGATTTTCAAAAATTCAAAAATGGTGTCAATACAATTTACTTCATTTAAAGCATAAAAAGAATGACGTGGTACGTCTTTTATTCCACTTTTGAAAATTTAAAAATCAACTTAATTTTAATTATTCGCCTATAACTTAAATTGATAAGACTATTTATTGTTCGTATATAACCTCTCTCTTCATTATTTTTTTCACAAGAATACACTATTGTGCACGGAACGTAAATTTCAGTTTATGATGTTTAAATGACATCAAAATATTTAAATTATGAATATTTTCATATTATAAACGAATATTAGTTCGTCATAACCTAATAGAGTACACGACTATCTGATCGTCTTGTTATATCCTTAACCTTAAAACTTATCAGCTCGCCTTCGACTCGCAACTTGAAAAAAGTCACAAGTGATTTTTCCATTGAGTCATAGATGGCAGTATTTGTTATGCTTTAAATAAAAAATACCAACTGAGTGACTGACCATTCCAGGCCTCCCGCACTTGGTTTTTCAGTTGCACCGGTTTCGGTGCGGGGTTCCCGAAGGGATTGTACCCATTTTATTATCAATAAGATTACAGCACTATCCCGTATTCGGTAATTCTTCTAACCTCCAGCTATAGGATACAACTTTCCCACTTTTCTCTTTCTTTAATTACGCGTGCTGTTCAATTTGAATATTATTATTTTTTCAAGTGAATCAAATCATCAGCTTATCTTATATTAGTTTCCTCTATCTATTGTTAGCTTCGCCAAATTTACCCTCACTTCAAAGAACTTCCGTTTCGCCCTCTCGTCATATACAGTGATCAACGGAACTATTTTTCAGAAGTATGACTTGATTCGACATGAGCTAAGTTTATAATTTTGAATCTGACTAGATTGGTGATATATTTAAGATTCGATTTGATTTTAAAATTGACCCAAGCGTTAATCGATTTAAACTCAGATTCTTTTTTAATCTTGCTGCATTCAATCATCAGATCAATCTAGCATCCACTAAAAAAACTTCATGTGCAATCCAACATCCCTGCACCCTGTAATCATTATCATTTACATGCAATCTTTAGAAAGAATGAAGTGTTTCGATAAAATGTCATCAAAACGGCCTCGTTTAGCCGCGAGAACAAGAGCTGCGATTATTAATAGTCATTCGAAAGAAGCGCTAGATTCAGTTAATTCATTTAGAAAAAAGTGACTAAACTAAGACTAAATTCAAATTGTTTAATTCAAATTGGATGTATTCTAATGGATCACAGATTCAGCAATAATCCGTCGAATCGATTTAAGTTTGAATCCGATGATCAGTAATGATGTCTATGTTTAAGATTGTAGTTTTGATTGATGATATCAGATATAGAGGGGTCTATTCCGGCCGGAATTTGTACGGTAGTGAAAACGCGCTGCATACCTCATATAAATCATTCTGTGCCGACAATAACGCGTCTTGCTGTGTTGGAAGCCCGGAACTCTTAATTTAAATTTAAATTTTTTTTTGATTAAGTATCCTGATTCACTCATAAAGTACATACAAAAACGGCCGTGTGTGGCTATGTAACCATAGTTTTATATGTAGGCCTATCCTAAACCTAGAATTACAAATCTGAATAATAATGCTGGCGCCGGAGCAATATTCCGTTTTACTAACTCAGGAGAAAACGGATTTAAAATATCCTAAAGACATTACCAGTTTGTTCAGATTTCATGTGTCACCATGTCATTGACGTAAATACAGCATCAGAACCGGTACTCGCTTTGCAAAAAAGTAAACGTTGTATATAACATATAAGCATTCATACGCAAGAGTTTGAATCTATGCCTTCAGGCGTATCACATTTACCCCTGCTGCCATCTGGTTCGCCTCCCGGTACTAGGGCCTTCATCTCACCCCCGCCTAGAATCCCTTCGGGAAATAATATAGGAAAAAAAACTTCCTATAGTACGCGCCACACAAAGCCTGGGAATGTATACGACAGCTTTTATATTACGTTCTTCTCATTCCATCACCTTTATTGGGTTTTATGTCTATTATAGAACGTTGTACAGTCCAATGTGCCAAACGCGCATCGACGCATCGAATAATGCCCGGCCACCAGCACATAGAAACCACGGTATGTGCACGAAGCAGCGGTCCCATTATTCCGGGATTATTTATGACCTCTGCGTGGAATAAATTTCGGACTTTAACAATATGTTTTTTTTATCTTCTCTTTAAAGGTTTTCTATTTTAGGAAATTTATAATTTAATATGATTTAAAAAAAATTCAAATTCAAATGGGAAAACATTTTTATAAAAATTACTAATACTTTTATCATTTTTTTCGGTCTAATTAACAATAATTGTCAGGTCATCATGGTTCATTAAATCAAGAATAAATTAAATAATTATTGTATGCAGTAATTATAAGCCGCTACACGCCTTTAAAATATTCTAATAATACACAAAAAGAAAATGAAATTATGAATGCCGCGCATATTTGTGTAGTAAAATGATTGAGTTGTATACACTAACTAACACGCGCCTAGTGCAGCAAGGCCAAACAAGATGAAGTTATATCCTTGCATGCATAATTAAATAGGAATGCGCCCGTCTATTGTCAGCACAGTCATTTATTATACTACCTGTTGCCCATACAAACAAAAAATGCGAAAATGGGTCGTTGTATGTTTTTTTTTCTCTTTTTACAATAAAAAATATTAAGAGCGGTTCCATAAACATAGTTGTGTGTGTCAATCGTGCCGATTTTTATAGTCTTCCCTCCATGAATTTTTAATTATATTACATGCAAATATTGTAATATGGAAATTTCTGGGTAGGACTACAAGACACTAAGAATGAAGGTTGTTTTTTGTTTTACTTATTAGGGAAATGTTTAGAGGAAAACAGGCAATTCTTTTGTTTAGTGCACAACATATTTCTTTTGTCAAAATTTTAAAAAATGCTACTATCATTATGTCGAGCAAACTTAAGGTTTTTTTAACGAAATATGTTTAAGCAGCACTGCTTTCTCTTTTTTGTGCTGCATCACCTGGTATCATAATATAGGCCTAGTCTAATCCAATTTAAGCCTGTATTATAAGAATCCTGAATATATAAAACCTTATATAATGCACAAGTATTATATAAACATAATTGAAGGCCTATAAATTAGAATTTAAAAATCTGTAAAATCTTTACAAATATTCATATAGGGACTGATGATGGATTGAGTCCTTTGCTTACACAATGCAGGGATTTAAAGTAACACATGAAAGAAACTCGATTGAAATTAGATATCCCGCTCTTTTCGGCAGCAATGTATACAGAACAGAGGGTGCCTGGTTTCGACATAATAATAATATTACATCCAGAAGTCGTGACGTTCACCCAATACCTCGGCTTATAATATGCTCGACATGTTTGTGGACTACCTAAAACTCCCTCCTGTAATCGAATACACCTGGACGACTCTATTTGATATCAATGGGAATTACGTCTCTTTTGTTAACCTTGGAAAAAAATTAAAGTTTATTTAAATTCTTATTAACTATTACTATTATTTTAAAAGAAGTCGAAAAGGTAAAATTATGTATATATTTTCTTTTGAATTGACCGCGCCCCCGTACTGTGCTGATGATATGCTTCAACTCGTCCCCATTTTTCCATTCGGACGATTTTCCTTTCTTTATTGTAATCCAATTATAAATCATACACGCCCTTTGTGCTCTCTTATAGTATGCGTGTGTTACATATAGGGCTTCAAAGGCCAAGTTTTGATGGTGTGGCCGGCAAAGCCAAAAAGGGAAAATCGGATCCAGCGCACTACTGGAAATGCATAAGATATCTCTCCCCCCCCCCCCCCCCCCTTTCAGCAAAGCTTATAGGCATTCATTATGCTGAATTATTATCTTCGCACTTCCTAATAGCATTATATATATAAAAGGGTTCTTCAAAAGAAGGAAAGAAAAAAGATGTGTCATCGCCTCTTTTGTTTTATTCTTATTTTATACATTTTATATAGTTAAACGGTTGTGCGTGTAGTTAATTTGGCCCTATACCATCCCCTACTGTGTTTTTATTGTTACGATTATTGTCGACTATTATTATATGAATGGAGCATCATCCCAAAGACGCGCCCTCTAGTTCTGTATGTACATGTAGCGGAGGATATAGGCTATACTATATAGGGTCTCTATAAGTATAGTCTACCGATCATTGGGACCGTAGCGCGAGTCCAGCACGGTCGTGCTTATCCTAAAGCTCTATTACCACCACCATCCTATTATTATATGTGCTTTTCAATAGTGTCATTTATACATTAGTGCATCACCATTATGAATAAGGATAATGGATTATTAAGGCCTATTCCAATCGTAATAATGAGATTTATATCTTGCGGTAAGTTTTAACATATAACAATTAAGTGTAATAAAGAAGAAGAAAAGAAAAAGTTTTGAGTTGATGACGCCAATTGAGGAATGACTCCTTGAAAGAGAAAAAGAGAGCCACCATCGAAGAAGAGTATGGGGGGCTAGTTGAAGTGGTTAGCAACTGCTGTCATTTGGAGAGACCATGGTACAGCACACAATAGAGAAGAGCGCAACATTTCCGCTCACTTGTGTTATTTCCCCCCATATATACTATATGGCGCAGAGAGCTTGCTTAATTGAGTTGGCTGGGAATTTGATATTATGGCGAAGCGCTATAGAGCACAGGAAAACGCGCAACCGATGGGAATATCTGCGCTATGGAAGTTTGCTCGGAGACCTTTTCAATTATTCAATATAGACTATATACACCGCACTACTCGACATTACTTAGGCTAATAAAAGAATATATAGATATATAAATAGGGGAGGTTCCATTCACGCCCCCAGCAGCTCGTTTGCTGCGTAGAACCCATTTTTATTATAATAAACGACGATCTATTATATGAATATACTATTATATAGAGGTTGACACAGTTGTGTTGCTGTTGCACGCCAAGGCCTCATGATACCACGCCGAGCTGATTATATAAGACAATAAACAATAATAAAGAATTGTATTTTCATTAAATATTTGTTGGTATGCCAACTCAGCAGGGTGTTTGCTGTTAGTGTTGACGTTGTCAACGGCTCACCACGGAGCCAAGGCGACTGCCGACAGCAGTAATAATAACAATAAGAGAGTGGCACAAGTCGGGACGAATCTACAGTTGCCTTGCACGCCACCAGAAGCCGAAGGTCAGTTATTTAAAATATGTTATTATTTGGTTAACACATACATTTATGTATTTTCTTTAGAAATTTTGGATTTTTTCACTTGGAGTAAAAATGGAGATCTTCTGCCCGATCACTCTTCAGCTGCTCTCCAATCCCGTTTTCTAATCCAGGGCGATTTTTCTCTAATGTATTCAATAAGTTGATATAAATTGGATTGTTTTCAAGAAAATGTGTTTTTTGGTGACAGGATTGAAAGGTTGAGAGAGGAGGATGAAGGGACTTACACCTGCCACATTCAATCATCCCCTCCACGGATCACGAGTTTTCACGTCACCGTTGAAGGTGTGCTTTTTTTGTTGTTGTTGAAAAATTGAATTTTAATTAAGTAGAAATACCAGTCTTTTCACACTTTGATTTGAAGCCAATTCTTTACATCCGGTATAAAGGATTATTTTTCCCTGATGGTCAATGCCAATATAAAACAAATTATTGGTCTTCTATTGTTTAGTTAGTGTGCGGAAACCGCCCAAATAGTGGCGCCACCATCAATAAAAAAAAAAGAAAATTCTGCCATGTGTGATTGACATTCCACCAGCATGATTTTTATATGTAGGTTTTTTTTCCTTTCTTTCTTTCTTTTTTTTTTTATGACGTCCGATGGTATCGTTGGAGCGCAGTTCCTGCCACTATTGAGCATCAACATCCCTCGCCCGAGGATGACAATAATAGAAGCAGCAACAGTGGGAATAACAACAATAACAGCATTGCCGGTAGCGCTGATGAAGAAGAGAATGAGCTTATAACGAGTAATAGTGAAGAAGATGAAGGGATCCACCTGCTTAAGGAAGGGGAAGATTTGGATTTGAGCTGTCAGGCCAAGGGGAAGCCACCACCCGTCATCGTTTGGAAATATCAAGTATGGAATTAAATTATCTTTAAGAGAAATCGAAAAAAAAATTGCCGAGCTTGGCCGCATTTTTTGGCGGGCGGAACCACATCTCCGGCCGGCCTAAATTAAGCTAAGAACCGTGCATCTAAAATGAAAAATACTTTCGATGTAGCTTTAAACTTAAAGTATCAAATGATCAAATTATCTTTCAAAAAGGTGAATGAAATGAAAATGAATTAACTTTAAGATTTTCTGCCGAGCTTGGCCATATTTTTTGGCGGGCGGAATCGCATCTCCGGCCGGCCTAAATTTAGCTAATAACCGTGCACCAAAATCGAAAATAGTTTCGATATAAAGTATTAAGTGCTCAAATTATCTTTCAAACAAAGTAAATAAAATAAAACGATAATAAATTAAACTTTAAGATTTTCTGCCGAGCTTGGCCATATTTTTTGGCGGGCGGAACCGTATCTCCGGCCGGTCTAAATTTAACTGAGAACCGTATACTACACATAAAAAAATGAAATAGTTTTTTATGTAACTTCATAATATATATTTTTAAAAGTCATACAAGAGGCCTGCAATGTTTTTGATGGCTATATAATTTTCGTATCACGCACGTTATATAAGTTCAACAACTTGATTATAGGCTACGCATTATGTGATTAGGGACGAAGGGAGCTGTATGAGTAGGAAATTCACATAACGCTCCGCTGCTCTTGAAAATGACTCTATATCTCGTTATAATGTAATAATAATGTTGATCAATAGGGCGTTACTTTTAATGAATGGGGTAATATTTATATACACATATACCATAAGTTTATATTTACACCATTTTTTATATCAGTAATAAAAGTAAAAAAAAATCAAACTGTTCAAAAAGCCATTATAAATAAATTGATGACGAAATTTACGAGGCACTTTTTCTATTGTTATTTATAGCCTATTATATGATGTAATAACATGAATACTGATTTTTTCAAATAAAGGGGAAAGTGTTGAGCGCCAAGGACTCTTCGGAGAAGCGACTCATCACAGAGTTCGTTCACCCGAATCAGAGCGTATCGAGCACGTACCGCATCCTTAAAGCACGAAGAAGCGATTCCGGTCTCTACGTCTGTCAAGTATAAAATTATATCTACTTATATATTTTTTATGATTGACTATTAACTCTACAATAATGTTTATATAGGCAGATAATGGAGTGGATTTACCTGTGGCGGCTACCTTCAACATTCAAGTGGCTTGTAATAATACATGATTTATTCAAAATAGGCATTTAATATATATCAATAAATCATATTGTTTTGTTAGATGCACCTGAAATATTAGTGAATAGGAATTGGGTTCACGCAGGACTTGGCTCTTTTGCAGAATTGGAATGCAATGTTTATGCCAAACCAATGGCTCAGGTAAAATTAAATCAAACTTTTACTGATTAAATAAGCTTGCATTATAGGATTTACGTAAAAAGCGATTAACTTGTTTAACTTTGGAGGGTGGTGAAATGTTACTAAATTTGGTTTGCTTTAAAGTTAACTTGATATTGATTAAATAAGGTTAATAATGAAACTTTCAATTTCAGCTAAAAAATGAATAATTCAAATCAATTTTCTACGGAAGCGCTTATGAGGCACAATACGTTTCATCCCGTTGATTTCGATAATAAAGACATTCTATTATACACTTGTATTTTTGTGTTTTATCTTTTATTGTGTTCAGGTGACGTGGTTCCGGGCGGGCGGGACGGAAGATCGGCAGGTGTCACCACCACCACCTTCCGGCTCCTCTTCCTCGAACAGTAGCAGTAGTTCAATGTTTCCGAATCAACCAGCAGCTCACGGGCGGATCGCCGTTATCGTCTTGGACGGAGGATTGAGGCACGTGCTCCGCTTCAAAAACGTCAGGGATGCGGATCTGGGCGTCTACACCTGTCGGGCTCAGAATGGACTCGGAAGGGCGGAAGCCGCTATGGAACTCTCAGGTATAATAATGTATAAAAGGCACTACTTAAAATTCTTTAAATATAATTTGTATTATAAGGGTGTCGTCATTAATCACACATAAGCTACCGCCCCCCTGCTAAGCACAATATTTTCCATAACCATAAATTTCCCTTTCTTTCTTTTCTTTAATGCTATATTTTATGTTATGTTCAGCACTATATAATAACCTTTCATGGGCATTATGTTTTTATTGCGTAATAATTCATTTAAAATTGAAATAATGGGAATTTTACAAGGAGATGTAAATAAAAAAAACTGTAAGAAATAATTTTTTTACATAAAAAAAAAGGCATAGCAGTTCCAGCTGTGTTGAGAGTGGCGCCACCCAGGGACGGTATGAACAAGTTGACGACAGATTTCGGTCGGGATGATGATGTATTCCACACGGAGAGCCGGAAGAAACCCCGGCGAGTGTACCACCTCATATGGGACGTGATCAGTCACAGCCCTGTGTACGAGTACCGACTCTGGCTCCGCCCATTGAATCAGCCTCCGGCCACATGGATCAATCTCATCATCCCTACTTCGTCCTCGTCATCTAATTTGAATAGCGGCCCTCTCATGATCGGCTCCGCCTCGAGTTTCTTGCACAGCCACGAATACCTACTGACGGATCTTAAACTTGGTGTCGTCTATCTGGTAATTCAAGATATACATTAGATTTTCGAATGGGAGAGAAGTAAGCAGAGTGGCGCAGCGGAAGCGTGCTGGGCCCATAACCCAGAGGTCCGTAGATCGAAACTACGCTCTGCTAAATCTTTTTATTTGCTTTTTAATTTTATTATTTTCTGGTACAAGATGGGCATTCTTTTCCACTTTAGATTAGACTTTTAAAATGATTTTTTTTTAAGGCAAGCGTTCAATCGAGGAATAGATTCGGTTGGAGTTCCGAGTCCAACGTTTTGAACCTCTCCGGCGATCCCGAAGATTTCGATTACCACGATGAGCAGCAATTAACACCAAGTATTAAACTTAATTAAAATAAAAATAAATTTATTTTACTATTTAAAAATTTCATTTAAAATTACAGCGTCCACTGGAACGATTGAAACAATAGCCACTACAACAGTTGTTAACGTTGCTAAAGAGCAGACGACTCTACCGGCCGTTCAGGTCATTGATCCGGTCTCTGTTGCTCAGCACGGCACTCACGCTGAAGTTCACAATAAGACGGTGACAACTGATCGGCCTGATCCCGTTACCATGACTACAACTCACCGACATCATCACCATACAAGTATAATTGGTTAGTTTTTAAAATTAGCTTTTTTAAAAGTAAAAATATATTATTTAAGGTAATGCTCAAGATGGAGCTCACCATCATCACTCACAAGGAGCTTCATCGCCGGTGGTCTCGGCCAAGCCGAGCATAAGTCGGGCCAGCAGTCCGTCTTACTCGTCGTCCCCTTTTTATTTGACTTCAATGAGTTGCTTACTCATCTTGCCGTCGATTTCATTCCTCTCAATCTCCCTCATCAGTAATACAGTTTTATCTCCGTAGTTATATAAAAAGTGTAATTTTGAGTTAATAAACTAAAACAGTAAGAAGAAGATTATAAAACTTTTTTTTCGGGGGAAATAATAAATAAAACAAAGAAAAAGAAATGAAGTAATTAGTTTTGTGTGTGACTCGATTCAATATTATATGATTGTGTACACTATTTGGCTCTGCGATTGCTGGCGATACACTGCTCCCTAAAAGTTCCTTACAAATTTGACTTGGTTAAAAAACAATCGATTAAATAATCAAATTTTGATCAAATGTATCTTTAAATGAAGTTTTCGAAATAATTTTCATCGTGAAGCTATATAGATTATTATTTTTATTATATTAAGTAATATTACGATTCAATTTTACCGAAAAGCTAAGCGTTAATGATAATGAGAGATATTTTAAGCAATGACACAATGTTTGGTTATGTGATAAACTGGGATGATCCTCAAAAAGTTTCCAAGCGATTCGCGATTTACATTGGGGTGATTAAACTAGTTGTAACTGACCGCTATTTAAAATATATACAATTATACTAAAATGATTTGATGAATGCATTTCAAATTTAAATCAAATAATGATATACGGTATCAACCATTAAGAACACTGCTATAAACGTTTGTAAAATAACCATATTTTTGATAAATTATACATCAAGTTTAAGTTGTTTATGTTCTAATAGTTACAAAACGTTAATAATAGGCTTTTGCTTTGCAAATAAAATGCAAGCCGCAAGCTGCATCGCGTTTCGTCATCATATTTCCCTCATTATTTTATTGAGCAGTTGTATAACAAAAATGCTGCTCCATCGCTTCTTGAAAACGGCATCATTAATCCAACCAAATTTTAAATTGCTCGATTAATCAAACAATTATTCAAATAATTAACTGTTACAGTTCAGCAAAAGCTTCATGACAAATTTTTTGCCGAACTTCGGGACTTCGGGTTAGTTTTTATTTCATAAAAAAGATAAATTGTCTGGAATTATTTTTTAGGTTTTCATATTATATATACTGCGCATTATTGTTTTGGAAACAGTAAAACGCACTGATGCATTGCGAATACGATCAATTATTTTACCGCTGCTAAATCAGATACCAAAATAAGAAAGACAATTACATACAATTATGGGTTCATGGAACGGAATACATTCAACATTGGGCAATATCGTCTACACTTAAAATATGATCAATCAATAAGTTAACAAAAACATAAGAATATATGTAGTAGCCATTGTTATTATACTCGTTGTATTGTAAAGCCGTAATAATTAAAATAATAACGACCTTTCAGGGGCATTTCTTTTATTGCGAAATAATTCATTTATCAATCTAAAAATGGGAATTCTAGAAGGGCCTGTCAATAAAAAATTTAACACCTTGGAAATCTGCAATTTTACTGAAATTTTTTTACTCATCTAAGCGTATGAGTAGATTATTGCCTTTTTTGGTTCTCTGGTTAGAGATAGGCTAATAAATCAACTTTTGTGATCGAAAACGGATCAGAAAAGCCATAAAAGGCATATTTTTCGTAGGTATATTAGCAATTCCAGCTGTGTTGAGAGTGGTGCCACCTAGGGATGGTATGAATAAGCTGAAGACAGATTTCGGTCGGGGTCTTGATGATTTCCACACACATTGAGAGCCGGAAGAAACCCCGGCGAGTTTACCATCTCATCTGGGATATAATCAGTTACAGCCCCGTGTATTATTCAAGATGTACAAGACGGATAAGTTTATAAACGTAATAAGCAGAGTGCGCATAAGAGAGTATTGGATTTTGACGAAAATAGATGAGTCAGAGATAAGTATCTATATTGCAAACAACTTCAGTATGTAATATAATGTTTAACTGCGTTAGAAATTAGAATATTTATCGACTGATATTTTATTTAACTAGACAATAAGTAATAAGATACAATAGAAAGAAATTTCGAATGAATTCGACTCAAATACCAATACATGTGAAATGAAACAATTTTTTAAAAATGCTTTTCTACATGTTTTGGCTTTGAAAACAAGGCCAATTGCCCATGATAAATATAGTAAATTAACATTTACCCATTTAACTGAATCCAAGAAATAATAAGAAATACTGTAATAGGAAGAAATTTTAAGTAAAATCGACTCAGGTACCAAAAATGTGAAATAAACCCAATCTTTTGAGATCCTTTTCATACAAATGCATGCATAACAAGCATAATTGCTCAGGATTCGGGATCGATGCGGTGGATGAATTATGTTCATGTTTATTACTTTAGAATGCTTATATTATTTACTTTACTTATATTTACTTATATATTATTACTTTATTATTACTTTAGAAACTAATATAAGAATGGAAGAATAAAATTTTTATATTGCATGCCATCTGATGTCATATGCATTGGTCCCTTTAATTTGAAAACTGATACAATGGCAGTCATTAAACCATTCTATTGTAAACGATACTCGGGGACTTTCATCTTAAACTTATTGTTGTAAGTTTGGTTGTTGTTTTACTTTCTAATTTTTGGGATGTGAAAAAAATTAATGGATTCTTTTAATGTATATAATTTAAAAAAAAACTAGCTCTTCAAAGAGTTGATATAGAAAAGGTGCGAGAAAAAAAAACGAGGAATTCCATTTATCATTTTCTTATCGTCTTATGAGAGCATTAACAATATTACAATAGACACCCTTTACACATTCCATTTCACTGGGCTCTACTTTGTGTCCCGTTTTTCTGAGAGACATGCGGCAGCTAATAGCAACCCAAGAACTAACCTAACGACGATTTCTAACTTGAGACGTTTCGTAAGGAAACGGACCAATTATTTTATATTAACTTTACTTTTTTTGTGCTTACGACGTATATATTTTTCAACATTTAGTTCATATTGATTGGCTATGTACACAATGTCCAAAGTCCGAAAGATTGTTAACCCTTGCGACGAATATATTAAGCCAGTGGGTAGTGATGTGGCAGAAGAAAACTGGTTGTCTCTATAACATTATAGGTATATCGAGTGGATGATGTAGCCTTGGTTGGAAAATTAGGAAAGTTGGAACCCGTTTCCCGGATAACGGCTTCCAGTCTGTTGACTAACAACATTACTGCTTCCTATATGTTTCACTGTCATCGACTTTAGTTGACCTCTTCGCACCTGAAGCACTGCTATTCATTCTGTGGACCGTAGTCGTACAAGTCGCTCGTTAGCCAACCGTGCGGAATCCAATCATTTTTGGATTTCTTTCCATCATGCCTAAAGTGAAAAAGAATCAAATTTTATATTGCTCCCTCTTGTTTGTGCTAATGGTTTGTTGGCTCGGCTCAAGATCACCTGACGAACCTTCAAATCCAGACGATTCTCCCTTTAATCCCTCGCCCACATCTCAAGATGATGATGTTGCATCTATACCTCGTCGATCAGAGTCTCGCGTATTCGAATCAAGTAAGAAGAGTCTTAGCAGTGGTGGAGGACGTCACCGCCGTCATCAACCCGAAGATGATCCTGCATGTGGCTATTATCAGGTAATACATACAGTATTTTACAGCGGTTACATTATAAACTTAATATTGTGATGACCATTTCAGAATTGTCCAGCCTTGAAATCGGATTTGATTAACGTACACTTTATACTTCGTAAGTGCATGTCATACTATATTTATGGTTAAATTAATTATTGGATTGCTTAACAAAGATTCGCATAATGATCCTGGATATTTGAAAACGACGGAGCAGTACTTTTGGGGGACTCATATCCCCACATTTAAAACGAGTCACGATGATGCCCATGTAGAGAAGATCATCTCTAACGTGATCCACGAGCTGCAGTTGAACAAGGATCGCAAGTACATGTATGTAGAAATGATTTACTTCTCCAAATGGTGGACGTATCAGACGGAGGAGACAAAAGCCATCGTCAAGGAATTGATTAGAAATGGGCAGTTGGAGCTGGTCAATGGCGGTTGGTGCGAGAACGACGAGGCAACCACTCACTACGCCGATATAATCGATCAGATGACTCTCGGATTGAGGTATTTTGAGAGTTAGGCTGAAGATTTTACAGTTGAGAACAAGTTGAGGAATATTCATTGAATAATAACAGGTTCATTAATGAAACTTTCGGAAAATGTGCACGTCCTAAAATCACTTCTCATTTGGACTCGTTTGGTAACTCGAGGGAGCAGGCCGCTCTTTATGCTCAAATGGTATTTTATCTTTTAAAAATATCAACGGTATTCATATCTAAATTAGTTTTTTATAAGGGTTATGATGCAGTGATGCTTGGTCGCATTGATATTATGGAGAGAAGTGTTCGATCACCTGCCAAATCATTGGAATTTCTATGGACTGGCAACAAACATTTAGGTAACTGCTTCTGTCATTTACTCATTATTACACGCCCGTTGTTGTTATTGTCTTTAGCCATAATACATTCAGATTAATAACCCCTCATTTATAGGGGCTGATGGGGAGCTGTTTAGTAGCGTCATGTTCAACATTTTCAATCCACCGAAAACCTTTTGCTTCGATAATTTCTGTGGAGATGCGGAATTTTCACCGCCAGTTAATGGTAAGCTTTTATTTTTATCTACTAGCCTATTATATTACGACAAAGAGTCAAATACCAATATTAAAAAAATAATAAACAATTTAATTGAATTTGCAGACGATCCATCATCAAGTGACTACAACGTAGATAAACGCGTAAGAAATACAAGAATGAATAAGCCTTAAGCCATATATCGCCTACATTGTACAATCTGTTGAGCTGATATTAAAAATATATCTTAATTAGGTTGGAGATATGATTGCATACAGCAAAACACAGTCGGTAAACTACGCTACCAACAACATTCTCATCTTCCTTGGAAGTGATTTCACTTACAACAACGCCGAAGTTTGGTTTTCAAACATCGACAAATTGATCAAGTAGGAACAATTCTCATAATTTTTCGCGATTCGTTTTTCATCGAATTTAAATAATTCAAATATTTGTTGTGCATGAAATGTGAAGGTACGCCAATGAGCAGCAGAGGAATGGGAGTAACTTTAATTTTCTGTACTCGACACCCAGCTGCTATTTCAAAGCATTGAATGACGCCAAGAAATCCGATTGGCCGACCAAGGAGGACGACATGCTCCCGCTATCGTACGGTGATCACATTTTCTGGACCGGTTACTTCTCCTCAAGGCCTTCCTTCAAATTCATGATCCGCCATGGTAGCAACATTCTAAGGGTAACAATAATGATGTGAATTCTTCGTCTATTCAAGCTTATTTGTATACCATTATTTGAAGAATCTTTTTTTCGGCGGGGGCTTGATTTTCAAGCTTGCTTAAATGATGACGTGGTTATTATAACTATTATATATTATGTTAACAATATAGGGCTGTAAGCAAATGGCTTCGCTGCTCAAACTAAAGAACGCACCGAATGCGGGAAATTTGAATGTTATGAGGGAAGCGATGGCACTTATGCAGCACCACGACGCCATCCCTGGGACCGCTAAGCAGCACGTCATCGATGACTACTACTTGCGACTCGACATAGGCGTTGAAGAGTGCAAGAAAACTCAGACGTCTTACTACCATAAAGTACTGCCTTTGGGAGATGTAAAACTTCCAAAAGTGTCGTACTGTCAGTTGAATATTAGCCAATGTGAGGTGACGGAGAGCTCCACATCACAGTTCGTAGTCAACGTGTACAACTCGCTACCAAGAACTGTCGGAAAGTATGTTCGATTCCCCGTGTCCAGTAAGCCACCCTCCTTCAGAGTTCTAGATCCGGAAGGGAAAGTAGTTCCAAGTCAGTTGGTCCCCATCCCGTCGTTCATCTTAAATTTGCCGGGCAGAAACAGCCCCGCTGAGAGAGAATTGGTTTTCATGGCCTCGGATCTACCACCGATGGGCAGCAGATCTTTCTACGTCCATCAAGTCGATCCTGAAAAAGAAGAAGGTGCTGCGACTGATTCCATTATGAAAATAAGACCAGAAAATTCAACCTTGAACGAGAGAGTATCCAGTGATGTAATAAACTTTTTTTCCAATTCAAACTGTTATCTAAAAATTGCATAGTGTTTAATCTTGTACTTATACATTTAGAAAATCAGCGTAGGAGTTGACTATAAAACGGGCCTTCTCAGGTCTTTCAAGATGACGGGTCAGGATCAGGTGAAGCTGGAGCAAAACGTTCTTTGGTACCCGGCCACGCGCGGAAATAGCTGCTTTACGGAATTGATTGCATCCGGTTTCTACATGTTCCATCCGCTCAACACTAGCAACGCCACCACAGTCAGCGGCGAACCATCTTATACCATTTACGAGGGAGAATTGGTTCAAGAGATCCATCAAGTAGTGGGAGATTGGGTCGGTCAAATCGTCCGCCTCTACAAGGGCCAAGATCATTTAGAGCTGGACTGGGTAGTAGGCCCTGTCCCTATTGAGTGAGTAGTATTGATTTTGATCAATTTTATACAGTAATTATATATTCTAATATATTTACCACGCACCATACAATTAATTTAAGGGATGAGCTGAGTAAAGAAGTCGTGAGCCGATTCAGTACGCATGTGGCGAATCATGGAGATTTCTACACGGATGTGAACGCTCACCAAACGGTCAAGAGAACGAGGAACGTTCAAGGCGTGGGATACAAGAACGCAGGGAAGGAGCCCGTCGCTTCCAATTACCACGCTCTCACCTCCCACATCTTCATCAACGATACAGCTGGAAATCATCTTGCTGTTATACTGGATCGAGCTCAAGGTGGAGGCAGTATCTTCGAAGGTGAACTGGAGATGATGATCCATCGGAGGCTCCTCAGTCAGGATCTGTGCCAGATGAATGAAACGCACAACGAGACTGCTTACGATAAGGGACTCGCCATTAGGGGAACCTACCACGTTCTCATGACTTCCTCAATCAACGACGCTTCTTACAAACCCATCAAAGTGAGGAGTCAAGAGTTGTACATGCACCCTCAAATCTCGTTCATTTCAACCAATTTGGATTTCAAAACGTGGTCCTCTCGCTATAAGAATCAAGTAATATATAAGCCTATCATGATGATTTTAAATTTATAGACATTTGATTATAATTATTTCTTATTATAACAGCATGCATTGCTCAAACGCTCCCTGCCAGAGAACGTCAATATTTTGACCTTAGAGCCGCTCTCAGATGGTAGATATCTATTTAGATTAGAACACCTCTTCGATATGGGTGAACATCCAGTTCACTCTACCCCTGTTACCGTTTCATTGAAGGTAAGGCCTTTTTTAGCACAACTTTACATTGATATTCCTATGTTAATTTGATTTTGATGGGTACATATAGGATCTTTTCGCCGGATTCGATGTAGTCTCCATGGAAGAGACCACTCTGGATGGCAATATGCTCAGAAAGGATGTTCAAAGAAAACCTTGGCGTAATCCAGCACCGGCGTCAACATTGAAACCTTTTAGTGTAGAAGAAATCAGCCTGAATCCTTTGGAAATCCGCACTTTCCTCTTAGAAGTGTCGGTTAAATAACTACATTAAGGAAATTAGTAAGAAATAATATCCATTTAATGTAACATTTTTCAATCTATGAATTATCAAATTTTAAAAAGCAACATATAGGAAACCTATAAACTGTTGATATATAAATGAGCGCAGCTGTTCCAAACTTTAGGAAGGAACATTATTGATAGTGATTTAAAGCGACCGTGTATATGTAATTTTTTATTTCATTTATTAGAGAAGAAAAATATTTTAGCTTTATATGTTCCCTATAAAACAAGTGTATTTTAAAATCGTTCATCCAACAACGTTGATCTAGATTAGTACTTTCTTTTATTAAATGTTACCAGATGTAGTCAATGTCGATGGTAATCAAAGGATAAAAGAAAAGTTTTACTGTTCCAAAAGTAAAAAAATCTTTTCTTTACATTTATTATTCATTTGTTATCGCGGTTAAGTATATTTAATATTTATCATGGAAGATTTGAGTGATTGTTTGTGTGATGAATTTTTTTATGTACTTATGAGTGGCTACTCCAGAAATACATTGTTTTGAGCGAGACGTACAATGAACGGTTTGATATCAGGCTAAAAAATTGAATTTCCAATTTCGTAAAAACACGCAAACCACAATTTATATAACATATCGAACTATCGTCTATATAGCTGACAAATCTTATGATATTATAATTCATATACTACCATCTAAATTTGAAAAGTAACATACACATGCAGAAACATCATGATCATTTATTTTTTTGGTGCATTGGTCATTGCCTTTTTAATGAGGGGCAATGAACGACGGCCAGTTGTCGTCGAATCCAAGGTCAGCAGCATTTGAGAGCATCTCAATTGATTTCCTTTACAAATAAGACAAGGACAAAATAAAAATATATTGAATTAAAAACCGGTTGCGAGGAAAACCAGTCGCGTCGGGCGCAACAGGTTTTTCTCTTGGATCCAAGCGTTTTCTCCATTTTTCTTTTCTTTTCTTTGTATTTTAAAAGTTATTTCCGACAAGTAAGATATACGTTATTTCTCGTGCTATTAAATAGATAGATCAAATCCTTCTGTGGCTGAATTTAATCGGCGTAGTCATGTCGGTAGCTCGATGGATCAGCAGGGAAATAAGGGCGAGAAGTTGGGAGAAGATATTTAGTCTAATCATCTTCCTTTTCTTGGTGACTCTTATGCTTAACAAAGATTTATCCAACATCAACCGAATTTCTAGTAATAATAAGCACGAAGATTCCGCCGAGCCTCTAAATTGCGGTTACCAGGTAATATAGCTATAGTATATTAGCAGGTATATAGCTATAGTATTAGCAGGTATATAGCTATAGTATATTAAGCAATAATACAGTAGTAATTAAAATATTATTTATAAGTGTACTTCTATTAAAACACTTCTGTACCATCAAGAGGGCCAAAAATATTTTGGCAATAAGATAATAATAGTATTTTATTTTTTACTTTATTATAACAACAGAATTGCCCAAAGGCAGAAAAGGATTTAATCAACATTCATCTGGTACCCCGTGAGTACACACTATTACTTTTAGTTAGTTGTAGTCTCATGATTGTTATATTCTATACATTGTATACAGACTCTCACGATGATCCTGGCTACAAGAAAACGATAGAAGAGTACTTTTACGGATTGAGGAACGACATTCAGAACGTCAGTGTTTCCAAGATTCTTACCAATGTCATTCATCAACTGACACTTAACAAAGATAGGAGGTAATAGTGAAATCGAAACTGTTACCTATTCTAGCTTAATTATACATATAATAACTAATTGGATTATTCAGATTCGTGTACGTTGAAGTGATCTACTTTTGGAAGTGGTGGGAAATTCAAACGGAATCTACCCGGGAAACCGTTCGGAATCTCGTTCGAAATGGGCGCTTGGAATTTCTTAACGGAGGCTGGTGTGTCAATGACGAAGCTACCCCAAATTACGCAGATATCATCGATCAAATGTCCCTAGGATTAAAGTAAGAAAAAGAAATAACTCTACTACTTCATAATTAAATCCCCTTTGCACTATCTACAATTAGTGTTCTGTCGGAAACATTTGGAGAGTGTGGTAGACCGAAGGTTGCTATACAAGCAGACACTTTTGGCCATTCTCGGGAACAGGCTCTTCTCAACTCTCTCATGGTACATCAATATATTCTATAAATTTGTATTACTTAATCCATTCATCGTCAATATAATATTCAAAATAGGGATTTGATGCTCTCTTTGTGGGACGAGTAGACAGAGAAGATAAAAAACGTAGAATAGAAGCGAAAGAAATGGAGATGATTTGGTCTGGAAGCGACCTTCCAGGTAAATTTGCTTTATATAACTTCATGGCGAATAAATACAATTTAAAATAAATGTACAATTTACATTTTATTGAAATTGTGTAGGGAAACATCCGAGTATTTTTACTGGGATTACGTACAACATTTTCGATCCTCCTCCTGGCTTCTGTTTCGACAACATGTGTGGGGCTAAAAAAATCAGCGAACCTCTTAATGGTTTGAAATCAATTGAAAATACTTCATATAACTTTAATATAATATTCTTACACAATATTTCCATCTTGTCTGTTATAGATGACGTTGATTCAAAAGGCTATAATATAGATAAACGGGTAGGTTGTAATATTACATTTATATACACATCATTTTTATATTGGATTTTAATTTTCATGTATTGGTTTGTAAAGGTTGATGAGTTTATAGCATACTGCATGAAACAAGCCGATGCCTACAAGACCAACAACATCGTCGTCTATATGGGCAGTGATTACACATACGGGAACGCAGAAATTTGGTTTAACAACATGGATAAGCTCATAAAGTATTCAAACAATACAATTCTACGTATCGTGCCTTTATATTATCTTGCTAATTTTTCATAAACTAGACATGTAAATAACCGACAGAAGGATGGTAGCCCCTACAACTTGTTCTACTCGACACCGGCCTGCTATGTTAAAGCAGTAAACGAAGCTGAGGTGACGTGGCCGACGAAGAAAGACGACTTTTTTCCTTACCACTGGGAGAATTTCGCTTATTGGACTGGATATTTCTCTTCTCGGCCGGCCTTAAAATATATGATCCGTCAGGGAAGTAGCCTTCTCCAGGCCTGCAAACAGATGGCCTCAGTCCTTCAATTGACTGGTGCAGAGGATGAGGGAGATCTCTCCGTCATGAAAGATGCCATGGCCGTTATGCAGCATCATGATGGCATCACTGGAACTCACAGTCAAAGGGTTAGCGACGATTACGTTCGAGTACTTAACAATGGATTCGAGGAATGCAGAAAGACCGTGAATTCTTATTACCAGTAATTAATATAATTTAAATATAATGATCAAATAGATATTTCAATCATTGTTCAAATTTGATTGACGTTTAAAGGGAAAAATTACCTGTTGATGAAGATATTAAGGAATCTAAAATCCCTGTGAGCTACTGCCAGCTTAATATAAGTCAGTGCGAAGTGACGGATAAGAAGGGCAGCCGATTTGTCGTCAACATTTACAACCCACTGGGACAGTACCTCAATAAGTACATAAGAGTTCCCGTCAGCAGAGACCAAGACGAAATGCTATACAACATCCGAGTCCTTGACTCAAATGGTAGTTTAATAACGTTAACTTTCCATTCTTTTTACGGTTTCAACTTTAATATGAATCTTCTTTTGGTTGAAAGGTAAAATTTTGCCATCACAGTTGATGCCGATTCCGAGCTTTGTGACTACATTACCTGGAAGAAATAGTTCGGCCAATCACGAGCTCATATTTTTGGCAACTAAAGTGCCTCCCCTTGGAAGTAAATCATACTATGTTGAGGCTTCTGTTAGTCGAGGATCGAATAAAGATCTTTCGATTCCGGTTCCTCTTTGGGATAGCTCTCTTCCTACTGATCAAATTAAGGATCTCACAATTTCGAATGAAGTATATATATGGACTGCAATAAGTTTTTTTTTTCCTTTTTAATAACTCTTATTCATCGTATTATTATTACCGATGACAGAAACTATCAGTCGTTGTAAGTAAGGACACTGGTTTAATTACATCAGTGACTCTAATGGGAAAACAAATGGCATTGGAGCAACAATTCTTCTGGTATAACGGCAATGGTGGCAATTGCAGTTTTAACACCAAAACAGCTTCTGGGGCATATGTTTTCAATCCACTTAACAATACTGCTGTACCAATCAAGATTGAAACTAAAAATGTCACAGTATACAGAGGTTTGTACTAATACTTGACATATTTTACAACTATCTATTCATTTAAAATGTATTGCAACTTTGAGCTTATAAAAAATTACACAGGAAATCTAGTGGAGGAAATCCATCAAACCTTTAATCATCAAACAGGTCAAATCATTCGTCTTTACAAGGGAAAAGATTACATTGAATTCGACTGGGTCATCGGACCTGTTCCCATCAAGTAACACATATAATAAGTCTTATTACTGATCAATCATTATATTAATTTGGTATATATAATTTATGTTAAATAAGGGATGGAATCGGAAAAGAGATTATTACTCGCTATTCGACGGATTTAAAAAATAACGGTCAATTTTACACGGACGCAAATGGGCGCCAAAACGTTTTAAGAACCAGAGACAAGAGACAGAAGTACAAATTGAGTGGAAACGACCCAATCGCATCCAACTATTACCCAATCACATCCCACGCCTTTTTATCCGACTCCAAAACGGGATACCGAATGAATGTGCTTACCGATCGAGCACAAGGTGGAGGAAGTATTGAGGACGGACAGCTTGAGCTCCTTATTCACCGCCGTCACGTCCAGGAGGATCTCTGTCTTTTCAAAGAACCGCTTGATGAAACACCTTACGGTAAAGGTCTCGTTGTCAGAGGAACGCATACACTGTTTTTCCAAGATACTAAAAGTGAAGATAGTTACAAGCTGGGATCACCAACGTTACGTTCACTCGTTCTGGAACGAAGTAGAGAGCCTATAATTTCATTCATTTCGACCAAGTATACGACTGATCAATGGCTGAGGTTTTTCAATTCAAAGGTATTTTATATATTTTTGCTTAAAAGTATTTGATTCTGATGCGTGGAAATATTTATTTGTTGTCTATCAGATACAACTTCTTTCTCGACCGCTCCCAGAAAACGTGAAATTGCTTACTTTCGAGCCCAGAATTGGGTACGACGGAGAATTCCTCTTAAGATTGGAACACATTTACGATGCTGAAGAACATCCTGTTCTTTCGAGCCCCACTGAAGTTTCTCTTAAGGTGAATTGTTATATTTACCCGTTAATTAATTAGCTTTTATATCTTAAATGAATAACTATTAACAAAAATTGTTATTTTATACAAAAAGGGTTTGTTCAAAGGGTTTAGCATTGCCGAAATAGAAGAAACAACACTGGACGGCAATTTGTTCAAGTCGGACTTGGTAAAACTCAGTTGGAAATCAACTGACAAGGATGTTGATGCAAACTTTGACTATCACACATCTCCCAGTACGTCTTTGGAACGTATTAAGCTGATGCCAATGGAGATCCGCACTTTCATAATCAAGTTATTTGCCAACTAGTAATATAAAGAGTTGAATATCCATTCCGTCTAATAATGTGCAGCAATCTCAATATCAGTAAGCATTTATATTATTCAATAAAGGCATGTTAAATACAAATCAATGTGGAATGGCCATAACGGAGAGAGAAATACAGCTCAAATGTGCAATAAAACCTCAAGCCAATACTTTATTTTTAGAAATGATTAAAATAAGAAGAACAGTGAATGGAACCATTACTAGTGCTCTGAAAAAGGGGCGAGATTTCAATAGTAAGAACGTAATGAGTATTCCATGACTATAGCATAGTCAGGGGGGGGGGGGAGGGAGAGAGAGAGAGCAATTTAGGACAACGACGAGTCGACGACTTTAACCCCAAGGGTCAGTAACTCAGTAAAACTTAGTTACGATATTTATATACTATTTAGACTCTTGTTTGTTCTAGTTAGTTATTTTATATTAATTAAATCAATTCCCTATTTTAATAATATGTTTGTTTTGTAAAATATTTATTAAATGACTTCTGCGAATGGATTATTATTTAAGTTGTTATTCAGTTATTCTTTTAGGTTAATAATATAATTATATAGCGTTTAATTTAGCGAATTGCCACTTACAAGTGTGTTAGCATTGCATTTGAAAAGGAATTAAATGAAATACCAACAAAGTAACGCCATCTAGCATTCAATAAAATTCCTAATGTAGAAGAAATGGGATTAATTAATAATATAGTTGGTCACATTGCAGTTGCTTTGAGCTAAGTCTTTTACAATTTTTATTAACTTTACCCCATCATTGACCCATAAAACCACAGCCCAAAAGGTAAAAACTAAATCGTGTTAATTTAATTTTGTTATTTTTTATTAAATTAATCAAATTATTTACTAAAAAAATCAAATAATCTATCATTGTAATATTTGAACAATATTGAATAGCTGTCCAAATTTGATATTTTCATTTTTTTTGTTTAATCTGACACATATTCAAAGATCATTAAAAAACGTTTCTCCTTTACCTTCTTTGATTTTTTTTAAGTTTTGAACTCGATTCTTCACTTTTAGATAGAATCATAAAATTCTTTCATGTTAATATAAGAAGCAATCAAAACATCTTAAATCAAATTATTTTTTCTATTTTTCTTTAAAATAAAAACTCGCCCAGCTAAATGGGTTATGGTTACACGCGGGATGCTGCTGATGCTGCTGATGGCACATTATCAGGGAGAGTAATAATATCACGGCATCCCCTCTTCATTCATTCTCATCGCTGTTCCCTTGATCGTAACTAACCAGAACGCGCCCGAATATATATTTACAAACTAGCACGCAACGCCTATAAAGAGAATGTGTATAAAACAACAGCAATATATAAAGCAGCATTCGTTATAGTAATGATAAAAGGATGAGATACATATAGACAAAAACATTCTTTTTTTGGTGATGAGGGAAACGAGATTGGAATACATCAACGGCAGCCATCAGCTACTCTATTCTCCTGTTATATATATTCCAGGTGTTGTTAATTATTATAACAATAGACCGGTTTAATTATTCATGCGGCCTTATAATTTGATTTCTTAAAAAAGAATTATGATTACCTCGACTCGTGAAACAAAAAAAAAAGTTTTATTATGTTGTAGCAACATAGGAATTTCTGTTTATTAAAAAAAAGTGCTAAATTATATTTTAAACCAAATATTTATTTTTTGAAAAAATCTTGCTCGTAATAGAAACAGAAAAACCCCCGAAAATATATTACATAAAATGCGACGCATGGCAATTCATAAATGTCCGCAGGCCTGGTTCGTGTTGTTGTTGTTTAGGACATGCCATACATGGCATCCTAGTCGCGTTGCTGATGGTGAATACACAATAAACGCAGCCTCCCGTAGATAAAATCCCGTAGGCAAAATTATTCTCTCTCTCTCTCCTATAGCGCGCACCTACCGTAATACCGTTATACATATTTTTTTTGTTGCTGTTGTTCCTCATATATATACCAAAAGGCACACCCAGCGGGAGCAAATACGCAAAAATATGTTCAGCCTCTCTGCCCTCTATAAACGTCTAGCTGTATCAGCACAACTATTTCTGCGTGTATATTTATGGAAACTGTTTGGGTTTTTTTTGTCAAAACATTCCTATTTTTTATTATCTTCCCTTTCTCCCCTCTTGCTCTCTATATGGAATCTATATTTGTATCATCAAAGCGGCTATAGGGAAAACCAAAAATAAAGACGGGCAAAAAAAAAGGGGGATGGAGTTCACGCGCCCGAGATGCTGCCCCGTCTGTGTCTGTTTAATGATGCGACCGCTGCGCCGTAGCCCGCCAAAACACGAAGCGAATGCTCCTGCGCGCTAGCTGGTGCTAGAGAGGGAGAAAGCGCGGGATCATCATCAGTGAAGCGCCGGCTGTTGATGGTGCCGCTGGTCCCCAACTTCGGGCGCGCGCTTTTGATCATCATCAATACAGAGATGCATTTATTTTGAAATTATACTATTACATTTAAAATCATTCAAGTGTGTTCATCTATAATACTAATATTACGATGGAGTTATGCAAGTTATTCACCGTTATTCTTTTAATAACCGCCACTGGTAAGTGACGATGACAATATCATAAAATGTTATAATAAATGTAAACTTTTGACCTGTATTGTATACTAGGGATTTATTGTATAATTGGAAATAGTGGATGATTATAAGCGAAAACTAGTTGAATAACTTGACCTCGATGTATGAAAGCCAAGGTTAAGACGTCGATAAATATCAACTTTGAAGTGCACTTGTGCTCAGAGAGGTTTTTTTTCTGCTACAATGTATTAATGGATTTTTGAAAAGAAAAAAAAATGATGGAAGAGCTCCTGCTAAGAACGAGTTTGTAGCAACAGCTGTGGCTGATGCCCCGTCATCGTGATCACGCTAAATCACGCCATACCTATATAGTATAAATCCGACATAGTCCTGTATGCTATCAATATACACTTCATTCCGTCACGGAATTCATTAACAACCTGAATAAACATGAATTAATTAATGATGGTTTCCACTGCTATAGCTGCTGCATCAACATAATAAATGTGATGATGGCTGTCCAACCAGCTGTTGCTTTAGTTATTATTATTATTTTGTACAGCAGCTAGGTTCTATTAATGAAATATATCCATCCACGTTTTCCATATAAATTAAGAATAATAGAGCTATGCATCCTATACATACTCTTTGTATAATAACTTAATGAAACATCGTCAATATAAAATGGAAATTTTATAGAGGAAAAAATAACATGGTTCTATCTCATCTCACGAAAAACCGAAATGTGATTTTCACACGATATTTAATGATCCTCATCGATAGAAAAAGAAAAAAGTTCTCATGCACAGCTATAGTACTTGTACTGAACGTATTTGCATTATCATCATTTCCTTTTCCATGCTATTCAGAAAGATAAGAAGAAGAAAAAACACGTGCCATTTATATCCTGGCTCTTTCAACTGTCTTAAGTCTTCTTTTGAAACCACTAAGGGATTTTCTTATAATAGAACTTTTGGTATTATTCCAGGAAAATAACATAGACAGGAACATCATGCAGCACACCTGTCATTATTATATATTTTAGCAAAAAAGTATGCATAAGATGCGTTCCATTCCACTAGATTAAGCCTTGAGGCAAAAGAAAAAAGTAGAAACTTGAGTCATCGATCCCCTACAGCAATTTATTATTGTTTGGTTTGCTGTGGTCGACCGTATATGTACTGCTTCTGCTGCGCACATTATTTTAGGCAGCATCGCATTCGTTTCCTTTTTGTTTATAAACCTTTGCAGCACAATGTTTCATTGTGTGTGTTTTTCCCGTCATGGATTTATAATTATTTCTTTTTGTCTAAATTCAGCGCGCAGGCCTAAAACAGCAACAGGAAGAATGATGTTTATAAATGTTCACTCACGCGCTATTCCCGAACGCGCCTTTTTTTTAGCACAACTTGATGCTATGCGGTCTTAAAAGCTATATATGCCTCTCGTTGTTGTATATATTTACACTTCCGATGTGCAAACGTACTGTACAGTGCAGTATGTACGGTGATGCCAGATCTATTTATAAGCCTTTCAAGGAGGGAACAAGACCAATAGATGTTATCATGACGATGAGAATCTTACATTTCCGTCGACCTTGAGAATGATATGAGTTACTTTTGTGAATCTTTCAAGCGTAAGTGAATAAAGTTTCGTTTTTCAGGAAATTTAATTAGCATTTTATTCGGATTATTGGTGAACTGCTGTTGCGTGATGTGTTTAAAATGGAAGGAGGCCAACAGAACAGAAAAATCACTTTTGAATGGCTTTCTGACCGGCCTATAATTGAGAGCGGAATGAGAAAACGTGAAAGAACGGGAGAATCTTGCTGATGTGCCAAGAAAATGTGTGTATAGCCATTGGCAAAATGCCCGCCTACCTTGGCGCCCTTACCTGCGATGTATCCAATTATATTATCATCGAGTCATTGTTGTCTCGTCCCTTCTCTTATTTCGTAATTTGATAGCCTGATGAGATACAATGTAGCCTTATTCACGGCATCATCACGTTCATGAAAATAATCAAAAAATAATTCTTATTCGAGAAGAATTTGTCTTAAAATCAACCAAAATTAATTTTTACGGCTTGTTTTAAAGCAGAAAAAATGTGGTTTTTTAAAACTTAAACATACGTGATCAATCAGACCACACGTCGAGATATGTGTCATCTTATATAAATAGATAAACATAATATCATTCAATCTTTCATTGGTAGTCACCGTGTCGGTCGTCGGCGGGAATCCCGCCGCTTCCTCTGGGGAGCGACTCAACTGCGTCGATGAGCCCGGTATGACCAAAGGGGCGATGACGGATGCCGAAGCCAGCGGCAGTCTCAACCGGGTGGACACGACGCTCAGACTGAAACAGCTGCGGGCCGCCATGTCATCGGCCAAACTGGTGCGCGGCAAGCCACTCAAAGCTTACATCATCACTAGCGATGACGAGCATCAGGTATATTATATAGAAAACAGCAGCAGCAGCAAAGTGCTGAAAGATATATATGTGCTTTACTTTTATATCAATATTTAGACTCTCTCATAATAAAATGGTTATTGGTTGGGTTCATTGACCTTTCATCTTTTTAAAAGTCGAATAAAAAAGAGAATGGAACCTTATGGTTATAGTGCAGACCTTATATGTAAAAGATAAAATCTATTGAGCTCTAGCGCGCGCATTTTAAAAATCTCTCTGTTGTGACAAAGGGGCGCCCCTATATGGGATTGTAAATTTAGCCTAAATGTGTTCTAGGCTCTATATGGGAAGAGACTGCTTGATATATTTAAGTGTATGTATACAAAACGTTTGAGAGAGTATAGCGCTAGACGGGAAGATCCGTGGCGACGATTAGGTTTTGTTTACACTCCGTTTTTCTTTCCTCGACGAGCAGCGGCAGTTAGACGAGTTGCTCGGCTCCTTTCGGCACATAAATCGTCTATACTGCTAGAATCAATTAAAAAATCAGGCAAAGTTCTATTTAAAATCTATTTTTTAAAAGAGTGAAATGGTATCAGCTGGAGACCGGAGGCGGGAATTTGTGACGGGCTTTACAGGAAGCGCCGGAACGGCCGTCGTGACTGAGCGGGAGGCCGCCCTCTGGACGGATGGGCGTTATTTCATTCAGGCGGATCAACAGCTGGATTGCCAATGGAGCATCATGAAAACTGGCCTAGATAACGTAATTTCGCAATTTATTTTATTCTTTATAAAACTATATTTTAAACCAATTAATAATGAAAAGGTGCCGACGGTGAGCGAGTGGCTCAGGAAGAGCCTACGGACTGGCGATCGAGTTGGAGCGGATCCTAAGCTTGTCAGCGCGGATCAATGGCTTGAATGGCGCTCCGATCTCGGTTCGTTTTATAAATACACTTCTATCTTTCATGTTTCTAAATGAAGTTAAACTAATTAGTGCTGTGCTGTGACATTCCCTTGGTGTCACAAAGATAATCAACTCATAACTTTTTAAAAGAAAAAAAAGAGATGAGGCATCATCAAAACTTGGCAAGGAATATATCTATTTGGTTGCTTAGACTTAAAATGAGAAAAACCAAATATTTTCCCCCGTTGATTGTGATGTATATCTCACATTTCTGTAATAGCGGACGGCGGAATCCAGCTGGATGCCGTAGCGACTAATTTGGTGGACAACATTTGGGCGGATGCCAAACCAAAGCCCGACCCTCGACCCATCTACATTCACGATATTACCTTTGCCGGTTCGTATACATTACATATTATAAATCAGAGCAAAACCAGTTATATATATGAAACACATAAGCCGAGCCATTTACAAAAACCATTTAAAAAGTGGCCATAAAAGGATCTCGCGGTAATGGATTATGGCTTAAACGCTCTTTTAAAAAAAAATCCTATTTATAGGAGGCTTAAATAAATAAATAATATATTCACCTATTCAAAAAGTAGATTTATGTTTTTTAAGGAACTTTTCCCATTTTTCAAAAACTAGGGCAATCGTGGCAGGATAAAGTAAAAGCCATTAGGACAGAATTGAGAGAGTTGAACGTGGATGGGATCGTCATAACCGCTTTGGATGAAATCGCCTGGCTCCTCAATCTACGAGGAAACGACATTGCCTACAGCCCCGTTTTCAAGAGCTACGTTTACGTGTCTCAGAGTCAAGTCGTCCTCTTTGTGGATCAGAATAAATTCAAATTAGCCAACACGAAAATCCGGCAGCATCTCAACGAGCTCAACACGGTCAACTGCAAGGGCAACGGCCGGGAACTCTGTGTCGAGTATATATATAAATATAATATATATCTTCTTATAGAAATATATAGATAAATGTCAAAGAGAAGCGCATAAATAGAAAAACGATTTATATCGATGAATAGAAGCTTATATAGGCGTGGCTCTTAACGATGCCCGCATCGGATGTTAAGCTCTTAGAAAAAGAAAGTTGAACGGTTTTAAAGAGCACTTTAGTTGGAAATTCGGGATGACGAACCATCACATACAGCTATAGTTTCCGTATATATGTCTGTAAGAGTGATTTATTGCCATATGTACATGTTATAAGCGCGACGACGATATCCCCTGTTTATATACATGAAAACAGATGGCTTTGAACCCGCGCCTAGTTGCTTGCTGTCGTTAAGAAAGCACGTTTCATGATAATTAATGATGTGATGGTTCGTAGTAATGCCTGGGTGGAGACGGGTTCTCTGTAATAATGCTGATTGATTTTACTTTTTAAAAACTTGTAGCATTCGGAGGTACGAGAACGTTTTTACAGATCTTCCTAAATTGGTTGTCAACGCCAATGCAGTGCTGTTGCCGTCAAGATACGCTTATAGTGGTGGCGTCAGTTTCGCCATCTCTGAAACGGTATTTTCAACATGCTAATTGATTAATAGGTTTCTATAAATTCTGAGATTAATGTGAAATAGATTCCAATGGACAAGAGGCGGTCAGCACCATCACCATTGATTCTCCTAAAAGCGCAAAAGAATTCCGTCGAAGTTGAAGGGATGAAGACTGCCCATTTAAAAGATGCAGTGGCTCTATGCGACTTCTTATCTCTGCTCCAAGAGCAAATTGGCGAAGGCAAAAGTGAGGAGAAGTGGGACGAATTGAGGGTGGCCACCGTTCTCAACGAGTACCGAATGCAGCAGGAAAACAGTCAGGGCCCTTCCTTTGAAACGATCGCAGGATTTGGTCCCAACGGAGCTGTCATTCACTACAGACCGACGGTCAAAACCAGCAGGATGGTGGACAATTCCTCTCTATTATTAATTGATTCAGGCGGACAGTATTTCGGTATAATTTAAAAACCATTATATTACTTTTAGTTATATAACCAAACGATTTTAAAATCACTAAATAGAGGGAACGACGGATGTGACCAGAACGTTTCATTTTGGGCGTCCTAGTCAGCGTCAAAAAGAGCTTTATACTCGAGTCCTGATGGGCGCCATTGATTTAGCAAGTTTAGTTTTCCCGGAATCGACCGATGACACTCGGATCGACATTATTGCCCGACAGCATCTATACCAAGCCGGACTAGATTACTCACATGGAACTGGGCATGGCATCGGCTCCTTTCTCAATGTTCATGAAAGTAATCTATTATACATAATTATGCATACGGTTCAGATGAAATAAACTTTCTAATGTGTTGCATAAAGGTCCATCTCAGATCAGAATCTACGGTAAAGTTGGTCACCGTTTCGAAGAAAACTATTTCCTTTCCGATGGTAAAACTACACTTTAGAATAACTATTAAATCATTTAGGAATAAGCGTTTCAAAATTATTTTATAGAGCCTGGATATTACGAAGAAAATGAATTCGGAATTCGATTAGAATCCATTCTGCGTGTAGTTCGCAAGTCATTTGAGGTCTTAACGAAGAATTTGTTATTGATTTTTAGTTTTTAATAACGCAACTTTTATATCTTAAAAAATACAGAAGGATAAAGAAAGCAAATATCTCGGCTTCGAGGTAGTAACGCAAGTGCCTTTCGAGCAAAACTTAATCGTGCCTGAAATGATGACCTTCAAACAAGTAAAAGAATTTTTACATGATGTCGTATTCCAAATGAAATCTAATTGATATAAATTTTGAAAACAGCTCCATTGGTTGAATCATTACCACGCATCAGTGAGAACCAAAGTGGGCGAGACTTTGAAGAAGCAGAACAAGATGAGAGCCTTTCGCTGGCTTATGTCCAGGACGAGGCACATCAGCGAGCCCTGCCATCGAGCCAGTAGTCAACCCGGTGGCCCCTCTCCTTCTCCAATACTAACACAAATCATTTTCTCTATCATCGCACAGATTCTACTAGTTGCCATTTTGCCTATTGGTATTTTATAGAAAACGTTATTATTATCAACACAAACATTTATGTCATTGTTACAATGATTTAATGTTCACTCATGTATAATTACTCTTTTCCTATATATTGTGCATCACTAAAAAAAACTTTAATATTATTCTATAAGCATCTATTATTACATAAAAAATAATTCTTTATGTACAGTCGGCTGTTATCTAATAATAATTTGCATAAGATTTGTGAGCATTCTATGTATTCAATCAAATATACAGTTCGTTTTAGATGTCCTTCCTTGTTAAATCGTTGTAGTGAAATTTCTATATCTTTTATTCTTTCATTTAAAAAAATATTATATGAATATAGGATAACAGGAAATGGAAATTTTATTTCTATTGAATAATTTAAAATAAATTATTTTGATTGATTATAAATTATTTTTTTTCTATTAAGCGTATCTTAAGTATATGTTGAACTATTCTTATATAAACCATAGCAGAGCTATACAAAATACGTTTAATCATAATTGTTGTCAGATTTATTACTCATCTTATTATTACTGTTAAAAAGCATGAGACAAAATACAAATTTAACGCAACCAGAATAATTACCAAATGCATTTTGTTTTGTTTTAGAAAATGTATATCAACACAAAAGTAAATGGCAAATAACTCTCTTTTTTGACAGAAATAGTAAATGTGGCAGTAACATGTTATATAATCCGACACGAGTAACAATTCCTTTAAGATTATTTTTATAGTAGAACAGCGTTTGAAATAAAGCGGTAACATAGAATTGGATGCTTAATCGCATACAGTATAAAATTATACCTGACTTATTTTATTATGCATTGAGAGCAGTATAGGATGGCTGGACATTTTGGCTAGTGCTACGGATCCTTCGGTGGATTCTGATAAGTATGGTAGTCGTTAGACTTACAATGGTCAACGATACAAGAAGGATGTAGGCGATTGACGAAGAACGATTATTCGATTTCTTATTTGGTATATTTTTATTTGGGTCACTTGATTGTTGGTTTTCTACGTAACTTGTATCAGTTAAATCAACCAATGGTAAATCGCCATTCTTGACTATTTGAGTTAAATCTACAGGAGCTGCTATTCTGAGTTCTTTATTGATGATTGTTTCTATTAATGGTTGATGCTGATTTTTAGTTTCTGGAATAAATAGGGAGGCAAGATTTGAGACTGGGCTGGTTTTTAGGACTTTGTCAACTGCCTTCAGAGCGAAATAGTAAGAGCGATCCTCTACGGCATTTTCCAAATGGAATACGACCTCTTGGAGCGACCCAGCTTCTTTAGGTTGCAACGAACCATCTATAATAACATCTTCGGAGATTATGGCCCTATGAAATTCGAAACTGTCGTCTAAAAGACTTTCGGAATCTTCGGAATATTTCAACTCATATCGCAAAACTGAATTGAAAATTAAATTTTTACAATTAAAGTGTAATTATTAATTTATGTATCGTTATTACCTGTTCCAGAATCCAATTCATCTCCTGGCGCAGTCCATTTTAGAGTGACGGTCGTCAGATTTTCACTGAAAACAGCTTTTAGGCTCAAATCAGTAATGGGACCAGGTGGATAAGCGTCGTCTTTTGAAACAGCTACATTAACCTAAAACGTAACATTTTATTTATTTTTTAATCTCATGCAGTTCTTTTCTACTTAAAAACCAAACCTTGAATGATCCTCCAGAAGAAATTCGCGAAAAATTGCCAAGCGATTCGCGAATAACGTTAGAGTGATTTAAGTAGTTGTTACTGACCGCTATTTAAATTAGAGTAATTAATACAAAACCAATTTCATGAATAAAACATACGATATCTACCATTAAGAACACTGCTACTAGCAGAGGCAATGAAGCCTAACCCGACATAAGCAGTTCCTGTGTCCCAAATCTGACATTTAAGGGAATATCGCCCTTCTTGTGAGACATTGGCGAAGAACTTTGAGTAGACACCATCGTTGGCTACCGTGTCAGCGTTGACGCCATTATCTAATAAATCCAGGATCTCTAACTCATCATTTGGTTTCTCAATATAAGCCCTTAATTTTACAAATGATTTGTTTTAACATTCATAAAGGTTCAATGAATTTAACATTTATTATACTTGACTGTAGCTCCAATTACAGGATTTGACCCTTTCCATACTTGGGCGTGAACCCTGATTGGATTTGTTGAAGCATTCTTAATATCAGCGCCTAAATACATTCGATAATTATACAAGGGACTTGAAATGGATTTTATTAAATCTGTATATACCATTTTGAACCCAGCATTTAGTCGTGATTGGAGCTGAAATGTCAGGGACAAGCTGAGTGGTCACTGTTACTTGCAATGGAGCTGTTTGTGGACTCCTTAATTTTATTTTGTATCGCCATCCACCAGGCTATTGAATAAATATGTATTAATAAAATATGATAGATGAATATTATCTATACAACTTAATGAATAATACTTGAGCTGATTCTAACGTAATAAATTCAACATAATAAATATACTTGAGCTGATTCTAACGTAATAAAGGCCGTGCTTCCGTCAAATTCGATCTGCTGGCCAATCCATTCATCTTGGTTATTAGGAGAGCTCAACTCCATAGATATCAGATTATCGGCATCTTCCAAGTTATACAGTTTCAATTTCAGATGGCGGCCTATGGACAGATCCACTTTGAAGTGATCTTCTATTGTATCCTTATCTGTTACGATGATGTCATAAATCTATGGGTGCAACATGTCAATGGTTTCGTTGGTTTAGTTTGGTTATTTGAATTGAATGGCATTATATACTTTAACGGAGACATCCGTGCTTGATGCCACATTCGACTGGTAAGTCAATGCTTGAAGGAATGCCGAACCGAACCCTTCACTCGTCTCCTCGTCTCGAACGAAATAGCTTTTGCCGTCCGTCAAATCCGCCAAGTTTTCAATATTTTCATCTGCTTCAGGCCTGCATTATAAGACACTAGCTTTAAGTATATAATCATGCAGCAATTCTCGATAATAAAGTTGATTTGAACTCTAGCCTTACCCAAGGGCGATGGTGATGACTCGAATGCCAGCTTCGAGGATCTCTGGCAGGACATCATCAATGTTTTGGTAGCCAGGAGAGTTTTTACCATCTGTAACTAACAAGACAATGCCTCCTGGTCCTCCTTGAGCCAGCATCTTTATATTTGAATCAATAATACATAAATTATACACCATAATATAGATTAAAAGCAAGAACAATACCTGACTTCCTAAAGAGAGGCCACAGCCTAGGCAGGTAGCAGAGTAGACTTGTTTAGGTAGCTGATCCATTAGCATCTTTCTTGATTCCTCACTTTCGATCGTGGTTAGACTGCTTAAAGTTTGTGCCCTAGAGCTGTAATGTATGCATTTGAAATGTTACAATGTGAATGTTGTTTAAATT
Organism: Chydorus sphaericus; assembly: GCA_030141595.1. Classification (NCBI taxonomy): domain Eukaryota; kingdom Metazoa; phylum Arthropoda; class Branchiopoda; order Diplostraca; family Chydoridae; genus Chydorus; species Chydorus sphaericus. The sequence goes on along the minus strand of CM057926.1, from coordinate 2,825,219 downwards.
GATTTATGTAATTAGCTTCACCTGAATTGAATAAGACCCAATTGGCTTCCAATTGGTAAATCGTGTTTGATCCAACTTCGGACAGATTCGTTCAACTTCTCAATGCGATTCTGCATCATAATATATTACAAATTTAGGGCCAAAGTGTGTGTGTAATAATATTATTGAATGTTTTATTATTTAAAATTACATGATTTTGCATGCTTCCAGATACGTCGGCGACCAGCACTATGCGCGCCCCTGGAGCAGAGCGGACGATCTGAAATTGTGGGATTAAGGCTTCGCGATTCCGACTCAACGGCCCCACTCTGGCCGTTTTCCTATTATATTATAAATGTTTTATATTAATAACTTATATTATATTATATGATATTGAATTCAGTAAACACTAATATCTCCAGATAAGTATCTACGCAGTATAAATGTTCGATATAATCGTACTTATCAAGGTATGCTTCGAAATCCGGACTCTTTTCTATAACTGTCCATACGGGCCTCCTCCTACACATAGTGTTGTGCATGTTGGGTGCATCATAGTTGTGCGAAAACTTCTGATCATCCCGACAAAAGTGGACTACCTATTCGACCGATTTCATGAATTATAGAAACATCCAGTTTATTTCATACCGGTGTTTGTCTAATATAATAGATACTTATGATGTAAAATGATCGACAGTAAATAAATTGACCATACCTTTGAAAATTTAATCTAATTTCTAAAGTGCATTATTTGGGAAAAAAAACTAAAAGAGATTACTGAATCAATTTGATGGTAAGACATGAGTGACGTCATTGGTTTGAAATTTGGGTCAAAGAAGAAGCGGCAGTTGGCGTCGTAGAGATCTGTAGAACTGTCGATCTTGCAAGTCTCATTATCAGTAATATCCCTGATATTATATCCAAGAGGGATTAGTTTCGTATACCACTATATGTTTAAGTGTAATTATTTATTTTACTCGTTTAAAATGTTGTTTACTAATGTAAATGTTTGAATTTTAAAGAAAAACAAATTGTAGATCTCATAATCTAATCCAATAAAACTCCAAATTTACAAGCAGTTTACAAATTAAGGATTATAACTAAGGGTTATAATTAATTTCGAACCTGATGTCGTAAGAAAGCACTTTGTCAGCGCAAACGTTTGGAAGAATCCTTGAGCCTCGACGGTAGAAGAGAGGGTGGCTCTCATTCCCTGGAACTCCGTACTCGTTGAAAACTCCGTATCGAAAATGAGCCCATTCGTGTACAAACACTTTACCTAAAGAATTTAAGTCCGTACAAGAACATGTGCAATTGTATTTAGTACAGAACTATACCTTTTAGAGCGGGATATAAATATTTGACATAGCAATAGATATTTTAAAATGTATACGCATTGAAAAATGAGGACTGCATTAACCTACAATCTATGATATCAATGATTTTGACATTCGTGTTGGTCAAAACTCATCAGATACATCTATAACTTAATTATACTTATTTCATTTGATAAATATTAAGATCTTGTTGCGATATCATTTGTCTCACTAGTCAGCACTACTTTGATTATATGATATCAATGTGCTAACAAATGGAGCGTGAACACTTCAAAGTAATTAAGGCGCTCCTCCTATACCAAAATCGAGACTGCAATAGAAGCCATATCTTGTTTAGTAGGCCTATTTACACTGGCTTATTAGAGGCATGCTACAAGTTTTATATGCAGCTATATTCATGTCTTTTAGCATATAAAATATTAGTTTTTAATTACCTTTAAATTAAATCAGCGCCCCAAAGTTACTGCTACATCTTTATGTCTATAATAATAGTATTTGTCGATCGTGCTGATATCTCTATTGTTTGTTTACATATTACCTAATTAATCTGCAATAATCTATATATCCAATAAGTCATAAGATCGATATAGACAGTAGATTCTTTTAAGGAATATGCTAAACGCATCATCCCAAATAGGTTGCAATTGCTTCGATTAAAATTATGTTAAAAATAATTTCAATTATAACAAATTGGTTTTATCGGACATAAAGTTTTCTATTAGTTTCTATATAACGAACTCGTACCTGGATTTCCAAATTGGTTAACACTTTCAGGCTGATGAAGGCCAGTTACATAGCTCGGCGTCAAGTGGATGTAGTCTCCTGGATCACCGCATCCTCCCAACTGCCTCGTGTAAGGGCTGTCCCCGTAAGTTGGATTAGGCAAATCGATGATGACATCAGCAGTCTAAAATATTGGTGTATCATAATAAGGTCCACCAACGCTATCTAGATAATATTTTCATATTATACCTGGAAAGATTCCCAGCTGCTACCATTGGCTGTAATATGACTCCATGTGTCAGGTATGAGAATATGGACGCTCCTAAAGTAAGCTAGCTCATAGGTAGCTGTATAAAGGATCGGAGATGCTTCCGAAATCATCAACTGTTTCAAAGCATTTAAATTAATTGTATTCTTTTCTTAATTTTTTATAAATCTGTGGGAATACTTTGATGTTTTCAATGACAATTTCTGCATCTTCTCTGGGTGTTGTAGAAGAGATGGCTACAAGCAGATTGTCGTAGCCATTGTTTGTAAAAGTCACTTTACTAGTCCTAATATCCGAAATCCTAAATATGAGCACTAAACCAAAGCACAAACAAAGGCGATGAGCTAGTAGCCAATTTTGTTTAAAGAGCAGCATGCTTGGAGAGCGGCGCTGGGCATCAGACTGTCGAGGCAATCACGTTGGAGACATTTTTATCTCAACATTCACTCTATGTTCCCTCCATTCTTTATTAGTCTGCTGTGGAGCACTTAAACCTTATCTCTTGAGTCCTATAGTCCCCCGTTTTATTTGTCTTTTAGTCGGTCGCCACAGGAACGTAAGCACGTCCCATTCATGTACCATACCGTATATTATTCATATATATGAGAAGTCCTATACGATGACCTCATTCTCGTTCGTCAACCTAGTATATGAAACCCTGTCTAATTATAATGACAGGCGTAATATTCCTTTGGTAAATAATAATAAAGATAAGGGCCATAAGATTGATTTCTTAATCTAACCGCATAAAGAATCACAGCTAGAGTATTTACTGCAATAGAGCTAATGTCTAATTGAATATAACCTACATCATTATAACAACACAATATAAGAAATCTACCCGACTGCTGTTAGTTAAATCCTATACCTATCAAGTTCTCACAGCAGTCTATATAAAATGATGATGATATACCTCTATTATCACACCGCTAAGCATATTTGGCGCCATTCATAATCAAAAAATGAGAGTGACGACAACGGCGACGGGATACTACAAGCTTAAATTCCGCCCTTTAGCCATGGTGCACTTCCTGACCGCATCATCGCAGAGTTAGCACATTCTCTGCTTAAGGATAATGAGATTTCGAAATATATATATATAATAATAATGTAGAGGTGGGCTATGAAACACCCCCTCCTTTCCGCCTCTCTATATGTATGTTGAGATAAGAGGCGACAAGTGAGATAAACGAGGGGCAAAACAGACACGAGCGCTTTCACTGCTCGAAATGAATCGGCCCTCAGCGCACCTGTCCTTGTCCTGGCTGCTTCCGACTGTCACCGCCCTTCTTCTGGTTTTGTTCATCAACTCCGGTCGGGCTAGTCGGATCACCATCAAGAACAACGGATACGAAAACATCCTGGTGGCGATTTCTCCTTCCGTCCCTGCCAATCAATCCGACATCATCATACAAAACATCAAGGTATGTTTGAAATCAAGTAATTATTTGAAATGGCAAAACGAGTTCTGATATAATATTAAATTTTAGAGAATGATTTCGGAAGCATCGCCTGTTCTTTACAAGGCCACTTACGACAGAGCCTATTTCCGAAGTATTCGAATTTTGGTGCCAGACAGTTGGACCCACGTCGAAGCTAATGCCAGCAGTTGGGAAACGCTTCAAGTAATATTAATGTCAATGTTTTAATGGCATATTAAAAATTAATATGAATGATAAATGTTTTAAAACATGGATAGAAAGCCGATGTGATCATTCAAGATGCGAATCCAGCACACGGTGATATCCCTTATACCCGACAATTAGGTGGTTGTGGAGACGTGGGCGAATTCATTCACTTTACTCCCGGCTATGTTTCAACCATCAACGAAGTCGGTCATCAAGAAAAATTTGGAAAACCAGGTAATAGCTTAGTTTAGTTTATTTGGAAGATTTGGAAACTAAGCGAGGCTATAATTTAATTTAAAATTAATGTAAATCTTTAATCTAGAAGCCTATTTGTATTATGTTTTACTATCTGTTGTAAATTTTGGTTTGAAGCCTATTGCTGGCCACAGAATTTCTAATATAGACTAGCATAAATAATTTATAGCATGTACCACTTAGTTTTAGAATATACAGACAATATATATATACCGGAAGTGTATGTGATGGTTTTTTTATCATTGTGTTATAGTATTTCCACATTTTTGATAGATAAAATATGAGGGGAAAAGATTTACCGTCCCTCTCAGAAGCAGTATTTTTTTTCATTCAAATCCGTGTTTGTTTGTTTTTATCAAATATTAGATTACATCATATTTACCGAGAATTTCAGTCTTTTTGCAAAAGAAATGTCAAAGAAATAATAAGATACTATAGCGTAGATGTGAGACTGGTAAGAGAATTACAAACAGGTTTACCACCTGTATAGCATATAAAACAACATGCATGATAATTGTCGGTCTTGAATCAGTTCTTTGTTTTAAAAATAGTTTGACTATCAAATATGCAGGTAAATTACAGTTTGCCGTGTAATTCCTGCACATCTTATCACTATTTTAACTCTTGGCACAGGCATTTCAACCGAGAATTAAAATGCCTTCTTTTTATGTGCATGTGGTTAAGCCACTGTATAACTGGCTTAGCATAAATGGGAACAACACATTTTTACTGTATAGGGTTGGTTTATTTTATGATATCGACCCAGACTTATTTCTATACGCAATAATCCTTGAAAAAATAGTGCGCAACAGGCTTATTAAATATTTACTGTATTATATACAGCGCACAAACTAGAATATATTTAGATCATTTGGTCCAAAACTATATACCTTTATGTTAAATTATGAAATTAAAAAAGAATTAAGCAAGTTATTATGATATAAATACTTTCACGATTCATTATTTTTAGTAACTCTGCACACAATAATATACACAGAACACCTAAATATAACTTAAATATTAAATAAACAGGAAAAGTATTTGTTCACGAATGGGCCCATCTACGTTACGGTGTCTTTGACGAGTACGGAGGTACCGGAGAGTCCAACCATCCAGTTTTCTACCGTCCGCCCGGATCAAATCTGATCGTCCCCAACGTTTGCTTTGATCAAAATCCAAGTTTTACCACCTAGTGCGTAACCAATAGATACTTAAAACAACGATTTTTAAATAATATTAGGCATCAAAATCGTTTTTAAATGGAACTTTTAGTGAAATTGACGAGGATGGTGAAAGAGTGCCATGCAAAATCAACCCAGAAACCAATCTCTATGACGACACATGCCGTTTTGAATTCGATAAGAATTTCAAGCCAACTACTTCCTTGTCATCTTTCCATCAAGTCGAATCCGTATGAAATATTATACGTGATTTCATGTAGAGATTTATGGGTTAATTTGCTTATGTTTGAAAATGAAAACTCTTTCAGGTTGAACTGTTTTGCCAAGATAACCAAGTAGGAACGCACCAGTACGATGCTCCCCATCGGCACAACGACTTGTGCGGTCGTAAGAGCGTTATGACTGTCATTCTTTCCAGTCCAGATTTTGCTAATGATACGTAAGTAAATATGGCATATGTATTGATATCTTATATTGTGTAACTGTAAAATGTTCCACAACAGGAACAAACCTTTTGATCTGGTGGATCTGGACATGGATTTCAAGATAGTTAGGAACCAAGAAGGAGGAAGCCGATTCGTTCTAGTAGCCGACGTCTCTGGCAGCATGGCCCTATGCGTATGTTATACAACAATATTAGTTATAATCTATTTTTTATTAATTGATTATTATTACATAAATGACAGAATCGAATTGACAAATTGGGCGAATCCGTTCGGAGTTGGATTAAGAACGATCTGCCAGTAGGGAGTCAGCTCGGTATGGTCCAGTTCAGTTCCAGGGCCCATATTTTGAGTGAAATTTCTCCGATTACGGATGATCCCACCTCTAGGGAAGGTCTAATTAACAAGTTACCAAAAGAGCTCTTTTCGGCCACTTGCATTGGCTGTGGACTTGATCTTGCAGCTCAGGTAATTAAACTGTTGTAAGCTAAAATTGAATATTTATTGACGATTTTTGTTCGTTTAAATTGTAGATGCTGGCAGAAGGTGGAAAACAGGGTGGAATCATTCTTTTGGTGACGGATGGTCAGAACTCTCCTGGATATCACGACATCGGCGATGTTCTACCAGTCATTCTAGAAAACGGTATTCGAGTCATCACCATTGCTTTCGGGTAATACATTTTAAATTTAAATCTTATGTTGGTAATAAAAACAGTTTTAAATTGATAATTTGGAATTCAAGGCCAGATGCAGATAAAAATATAGAAAATTTGGCTGATTTGACTGACGGGAAAAGTTACTTTGTCAAGGATGAAGATACGAGTGAAGCTCTCCGAGAGGCCTTCCTTTGCTCTCTAACCTATCAATCATCCATATCCAGCAGTGACTTGCACGTCAAAGTATAATATACATTTAATGAATTTTGAATGAAAACAATTGATTATAATTGTATGAAAAGTTGTACGATATGATGGTGAGAACCGACGGCGGACTCACCATTGCGGGTCAATTCAAAGTGGATTTTACGGTCGGTCGTAATTTGAAATTGACCATTTTCAATCTGGAGGATGTGGATAATGTTGTCAGTATGGAACTTATGGGTCCTGATGGCATCATGTATGGTGGTCAAATGGTGTTCGATGGGACTACTGCCTCTATATCTACCGAATTAGCTCAAGTATTACTATTATTTCTTTTAAAAATCAATGATTATGCAGCGTATACATTATTTTATGACTGATTTTAGCCTGGGAAATGGAGCTTTAATATTTATTTGGATAATCCACAAACCAACTCGCTCCAAGTAACAGTTACCGCTCAGCTTCTTCCTGATACCTTAGCCCCTTTCACCACAAAATGCTGGGTCCATAATGGTATATAATGTGTACAATTGAAACTGTACAAGTATGTCGTGGAATAATAAGATTTTGTATTCGCGTAAAAGGAGCTGCAATTACGGATGCTTCGAAAAATCCAATCAGGATTCACGCACAGGTCTGGAAAGGATCAAATCCTGTGATTGGAGCCACCGTCAAGTATTTAATAAACTTTAACTATTCAATAATACTTTACTTTAACAATTGTATATTTGGTTTTAGGGCCTATATTGAGAAACCAAACGATGAAATAGAGATCATAGACCTATTTGATAACGGTGTCAACGCCGACACTACGTCCAACGATGGTGTTTATTCTAGGTTCTTTGCCAACGCATCACAAGAAGGGCGATATTCTCTTAAATGCCAAATATGGGACGATGGATCAGCTTATGTTGGTCTTGGTTTTATTGGCTCTGCTAGTAGCACTTTTGCTCACGCTCCAGGTACCCTTTCAATCGAAACTAAATAAGAGGCATCTTAATCATTAATTATTTACTTATTCATTTATTTATCAATTACAATTACAGGGGCTCACTTAGGCTTACCTAAAACCGAACGTGTTCTAGTTGGAAACTTTTCGCGAATTTCTTCTGGCGGATCTTTCATGGTCTTATCAATTAAAGATATATACATTATTTCGAATAAATTTCATAATAGCTTGACTACTTTTTTTTTTAGATCAACACTCCTGTTTCTCTTATCGACGCTTACCCACCAGGTCACGTAACGGATTTAAGAGTTAACGTCGTGAATTCAAATTATGCCCAAAACATTACTATTATGCTTAAGTGGACAGCACCTGGAGACGAGCTCGATTCAGGAATCGGTATTATTCATACAATGTAGTTATTTTAAATGCCTCTTACTGACGAACATTTGAGTTCTATAGTTTCCCGCTATGAATTAAAGTATTCTGAAGATGCAGCTAATTTGTTAGACGGAAATTTTGAACATCATTCGACCGTCATCACCGATGATATAGTCTTGGACGGCTCTCTGAGACCCGTTGAAGCTGGTCTGACCCAAGAGCTCACTTTCCTCTTTCCTGATTCATCTCTAATCAAAGATAGGCCTTTCTACTTGGCTCTAAGAGCAGTGGACAAAGCCGAAAAGACCAGCCAAGTCTCTAATCTAGCGTCTTTCTTCATCCCCGAAGATGAAATGTTTGAAGGGACATCGGATGGCGATGACCATGATCATCAAGTGTCGGTGATCGCCATAGCTATTTCCGCAGTATTGATTGCTCTGGTTATGGCCAGTATTGCCTTCATTGTGATCCACAAGATCCGCCGTTCTGGTCCCTATCGGGTCGTTCCCGCATAAAAATGCACGAAAAACGAAACATTTTATTATTATAACTATATAGACCATTGTCAATCAGCTGCCACTTTTTTGTATTATTTTCTTTTGTTAAAAATTTTGGTTTTTATGTCAGTTTTAGCTTGATGTATACCTCCATCGATGAAAAACAAAACAAGATTGTGCATACATATACATAAAGATGACAATTCAAATTCTTTTTCCAGAAGGAGGTCTGGAGGGTAGTTTAGGCGGTGTCTTTTTGTTAACAATTGCTGGCTTGAAGAATATCGTTCTTGGTAATGGTTTTGGGGGTTTGTTAAGGATGGGTGAGTTTGGTGTTGCAACATGAGGAATGACTTCATTCGTTCTCATTCTTGGAGGCTTAGGAGGGGGATTTGTAGGAATATTGACCGTTGGTTTTATCACCGATACTTTGCGTGGGATGCAAAAATCTTTGCCAAGGAAGCGATACATTTCGTCGTCTGTTAGATTTATGCCCGTTCGTTTAGTTGGCTCATCTTCTGAGGCTAAACGAATGAGATTCGCCGTCTTGGGGCTACTCTTAGGCGGTATGTTTTGTAGTTTGGCATGTTCATCACTACTAACGTTGGTGGGTTTCGAATAATTCTGCCACAACTTTCCGTAGTGATTTAGTGAATCATCCGGGAGTGATGTGTACAATTTTGAGGGTTCTTTATTAGACAACATTGTCTAGACTATCCTGGTCGGATTCTATAATAAAGATTTCTTATTATTTATAACTTTGAAATATGGAAATGTATAACATACCATAAGGCTTTCATCGAAAATATATTTATATCGGATCAGATGAACACACTTTAATTATGGGTATTAAGATTGGGCTTGCTTTTGTGCTAATGGGCGTGGATTATTTGCTGCAACTACTTTGAAACCAGGTATAGATGAGGCGTGCAAGTGAGCCGGATAGGCGTATCTATACCATGCCTCAACTTATCTTTTCATTTATTTATAATATATATTTATATGTGAAACAGACACGAGCGGTTTCACTGCTCGAAATGAATCGGCCCTCAGCGCACCTGTCCTTGTCCTGGCTGCTTCCGACTGTCACCGCCCTTCTTCTGGTTTTGTTCATCAACTCCGGTCGGGCTAGTCGGATCACCATCAAGAACAACGGATACGAAAACATCCTGGTGGCGATTTCTCCTTCCGTCCCTGCCAATCAATCCGACATCATCATACAAAACATCAAGGTATGTTTGAAATCAAGTAATTATTTGAAATGGCAAAACGAGTTCTGATATAATATTAAATTTTAGAGAATGATTTCGGAAGCATCGCCTGTTCTTTACAAGGCCACTTACGACAGAGCCTATTTCCGAAGTATTCGAATTTTGGTGCCAGACAGTTGGACCCACGTCGAAGCTAATGCCAGCAGTTGGGAAACGCTTGAAGTAATATAATATCAAATATATTTAATGGTATATTCAAAATAAGTTTTAAAACGTGTAATAGAAAGCGGATGTGATCGTTCAAGATGCGAATCCGGCGCACGGAGACACGCCTTACACCCGGCAACTTGGTGGTTGTGGAGATGTGGGCGAATTTATTCACTTGACTCCCTTTTATGTTTCGACCATCAACGAAGTCAGCAATCAAGAAAACTATGGGAAACCAGGTAATACCGTCAAACCGGGTAACTTTGGACAAAAACGTCGATTGTTTTTCTCTTAGTTCTCAGAATAACTTCTTTTCAGTTACCAATTAAAAAAATAAAGAAAAAATAATTATTGTACAGTTTTTCATAATGCACACGATGGTATATTTGGTATTTCAATTATACGTAACTGTAATGTTTGAAAATTCCTCAAAAGTGCTGTCTCAAGTTACCCTCCGTGTCGGGTAACTTTGGACAAGTACATTTCTTATGCAAAATCAACACTACTTGGAACTTAACTACCTTAATAGGTATCACGAAATCTTTTGAGAGAGTGAATTCTACACACATGTCTACTACATGGACAAATTTTCTAATAATTATGAGTATATCTTCTAAAGCACTGTTCTTTCAACATTGTTCGCCATTTACTAACGTGGAGTTGGCTCGCTAGCCACTCCAGACGTAACCACAACAAAACTTTAAAGACGTTTTTCTACTGCCCATATGGGTTCATCCAATAAATCAAAATATAATTTTGATTCAGCTCGTTGAGCTCTATCAGAATCCATTCAAGTCTGTAGCTTTGACTCCATTAGAAACCCGCCCTTAGATATGGTTGTCCAAAGTTGACCGGAAATCACAGAAAAATTGGCGGAGAACTATAGACAAGCTATCATAAATCACCTAATCAAGTACAATTTTTTTGTACGGATAAGTTTAAATTTCAAAGTTCAACATTCTGCCATTAAGATGAAACCAGAATATCTTGCCTTCTGTCAAAAATGGGCTAGTTATGGGTGTTCGATTTTTTTTTCTTGGATGATCTTTGCTGACGCACTGTAACCTATAAGTTACAATAACTTTTAGGTTATAGTGAAGTGATGAGACTTGTGCTTTTATGGTCGATAGCACATTGTCTTTAGATCAAAATGAAACATTTCCCAGTTCAATAACGTGTTTTTCAAGCGAGGTATAGCCCAAAACATAAATTCACTTTTTTGTCTAATGTTACCCCCTCTGTCTAAAGTTACCCGGTTTGGCGGTAATTTATTAGTTTAGTTTGATATACAATTTAAAGATTTGGAAACAAAGTCGAGATATAAATTAATTCAAAATTCAAAACTGTAATCTAGAAGCCTATAGATAATATGTTTTATTATCTATTGTAAATTTTGGTTTGAGTCTTATTGCTGGCCACAGGTTATTTAATATAGTCCACCATTAATAATTCATATAATATATACATGTACCGGAAGTGTAATGGTTATTTATCAGTTTTGTGATAATATTTTCACATTTTTCAAAGATAAAATGCTGAGAGGGAGGGGGGGGGGGGGATTAATCCTCAATAGAAGTAATTTGTTCCTTTCAATTCGTTTCAATTTCATGTTTTATCAAATAAGGGAGATATATTAGAGTATATGAAATTTTCCCAAGAATGAAGTCTTTTCGCAAAAGAACTGCCCAAAAGAAATACTAAGACATCAATAGCGTAATAGTCGATGTGAGAAAATAAAAACATGTATAATATTTTGTCGACCTTGAATCAGTTCGTTTAAAAAATAGTTTGACTATCAAATATGCAAATAAATTACAGGTTGCCCCGCAACTCCTACACATCTTATCACAATTGTAACTCATCGCACAAGCATTTAAATTTTAAACCGTAGATTAAAATGCCTTATTTTTACGTGCATGTGACTAAGCCACTGTAAATAATTGGCTTAACATAAATGGACACAACACATATTTACAGTATAGGGTTGCTTAAATTTACCATATCGACCCAGACTGTATTTCTATATAATATATACAACAATCCTTAAAAATAGTGCGCAACATGCTTATTAAATATTAACTGTATTATATACTTAAAGGATTTTTGGATCTTAAAGGTTAGGCTTTATGCTTGTTTGGTATAAACCACAATAGGAAATTAAAGGAGAATTAGACAGGTTATTGAGACACACACTTTCATACAATTTATTATTTAAATAACTCTGCGAACGGTAATATATACTTTTTTTAAGCCTGCTATTATGAATTACACACAGTATAACTAAATATAAACTATGGATGAACGTAGGAAAAGTATTTGTTCACGAATGGGCCCATCTACGTTACGGTGTCTTTGACGAGTACGGAGGCACCGGAGAGTCCAACCATCCAGTTTTCTACCGTCCGCCCGGATCAAATTTGATCGTCCCCAACGTTTGCTTCGATAAAAATCCAAGTTTTACTACCTAGTGCGTAACTAATTAAAGCTCAAAACAATGATTTTTAAATAATAGTAGATATCAAATACCGTTTTTAAATGGAACTTTCAGTGAACTTGATGAGGATGGTGAAAGAATGCCATGTAAAATCAACCCAGATACCAATCTCTATGATTTTATGTGTCTCTTTGAATTCGATAAGAATTTCAAGCCGACTACTTCCTTGTCATCTATCCATCAAGTCGAATCCGTACGAAATATTATACACGATTTCATCATATACAGGCATTTATTGGTTAATTTGCTGACGTTTGAAAACGTAAACTCTTTTAGGTTGAACTGTTTTGCCAAGACAACCAAGTTGGAACGCACCAGTACGATGCTCCCAATCGGCACAACGACTTGTGCGGTCGTAAGAGCGTTATGACTGTAATTCTAACCAGTCCAGATTTTGCCAATGATACGTAAGTAAATATGGCATATGTATTGATAGTTCATATTATATAACTTTCATATGTTTCACAAAAATAGGAATAAACCTTTTGATCTAGTCGATTTGGACATGGATTTTACGATAGTTAGGAACCAAGAAGGAGGTAGCCGATTCGTTCTAGTAGCCGACGTCTCTGGGAGCATGGCTCTATGCGTAAGCTATATAATTTTTTTTTAAAATATAGTCTATATCTAATTTATTAATTATCTATATCGAAATGGTAGAATCGAATTGACAAATTGGGCGAATCCGTTCGGAGTTGGATTAAGAACGATCTGCCAGTAGGGAGTCAGCTCGGTATGGTCCAATTCAGTTCTAGGGCCCATATTTTGAGTGAAATTACTCCGATCACGGATGATCCCACCTCTAGGGAAGGCCTAATCAACAAATTACCAAAAGAGCTCTTTTCTGCCACTTGCATTGGCTGTGGACTTGATCTTGCAGCTCAGGTAATTCAAGTGTTGTAAGCTAAAATTGCATATTTATTGACGTGTATTGTTCCATTTAAATTGTAGATGCTGGCAGAAGATGGAAAACAGGGTGGAATCATTCTTTTAGTGACGGATGGTCAGAACTCTCCTGGATATTACGACATCGGTGATGTTCTACCAGTCATTTTAGAGAACGGTATTCGAGTCATCACCATCGCTTTTGGGTAATGGATTTAAATCCTCAATGGTAGTTGCTAGCAAAACAAGTCTAAATTGGTAATTTGAAATTCAAGGCCAGATGCAGATAAAAATATAGAGAATTTGGCTGATTTAACGGACGGGAAAAGTTACTTTGTCAAGGATGAAGATACGAGTGAAGCTCTCCGAGAGGCCTTCCTCTGCTCTCTAACCTACCAATCATCCATATCCAGCAATGACTTACACGTCAAAGTATAATATAAATTAAATGAATTTAGTTTGAAAACAATCATTAATTATAGCATTTGTAATTTGTATGAACAGTTGTACGATATGATGGTGAAAACCGATGGCGGACTCACCATTGCAGGCCAATTCAAAGTGGATTTTACGGTCGGTCGTATTTTGAAATTGACCATTTTCAATCTGGAGGACGTGGATAATGTTGTCAGTATGGAACTTATGGGTCCTAATGGCACCATGTATGGTGGTCAGATGATGTTCGATGGGACTACCGTCTCTATTTCTACCGAATTAGCTCAAGTATTACTATGATTATTTCTAAAGAAATGACTGATTATGTACCGTATACATTCTTTTATGATTGATTTTAGCCTGGGAAATGGAGCTTCAATATTTATTTGGACAGTCCACAAACCAACTCCCTCCAAGTAACAGTTACCGCTCAGCTTCTTCCCGAAACTTTAGCTCCTTTCACTACAAAATGCTGGGTTCATAATGGTAAATAATGTGTACATTTGAAACTACAGAAGTATGTCGTGGAATAATAAGATTTTTATTTGTGCAAAAGGAGCTGCAATTACGGATGCTACGAAAAATCCAATCAGGATTCACGCACAGGTCTGGAAAGGATCAAATCCTGTGATTGGAGCCACTGTCAAGTATTAAATTAACATATGTCCTTTTAAATAAGCAATTTCAACAATTATGTTTGGTTTTAGGGCCTATATTGAGAAACCAAACGATGAAATAGAGATCTTAGACCTGTTTGATAACGGTGTCAATGCTGACACTACGTCCAACGATGGTGTTTATTCTAGATTCTTTGCCAACGCTTCACAAGAAGGACGATATTCTCTTAAATGCCAAATATGGGACGATGGATCAGCTTATGTTGGTCTTGGTTTCATTGGCTCTGCCAGCAGCACTTTTGCTCACGGTATCCTTTCAATCGAATCCCAATAAGAGGCATCTTATTCATTTATTATAATTACAGGGGCTCACCTAAGTTTGCCTAAACCTGAACGTGTTCTAGTTGGGAACTTTTCACGGATTTCTTCTGGTGGATCTTTCATGGTTTTATAAAATAAGAATATATACATTATTTTGACTCATAATAAACGTTACTGCTTTTTTTAGATCAACACTCCTGTTTCTCGTATCGACGCTTACCCTCCAGGTCACGTAACAGATTTAAGAGTTAACGTCGTGAATTCAAATGATGCACAAAACATAACTATTATGCTTAAGTGGACAGCACCTGGAGACGAACTCGATTCGGGAATCGGTATTATTCATCAAATATAGTTAATCTAAATGGCTTTTATCGAGTTTTTCATTTATATAGTTTCCCGCTACGAGTTAAAGTATTCTGAAGATGCAGCTAATTTGTTAGACGGAAATTTTGAACATCATTCGACCGTCATCACCGATGATATCGTCTTAGACGGCTCTCTGAGACCCGTTGAAGCAGGCCTGACTCAAGAGCTCACTTTCCTCTTCCCTGATTCATCTCTTATCAAAGATAGGCCTTTCTACTTGGCTCTAAGAGCAGTAGACAAAGCCGAAAAGACCAGCCAAGTCTCTAATCTAGCGTCTTTCTTCATCCCCGAAGATGAAATGTTTGAAGAGACATCGGATGGTGATGATCATGACCATCAAGTGTCGGTGATCGCCATAGCCATTTCCGCAGTATTGATTGCTCTGGTTATGGCCAGTATTGCCTTCATTGTGATCCACACGATCCGCCGTTCTGGTCCCTATCGGGTCGTTCCCGCATAAAAATGCACGAAAAACTTAACATTTTATTATATAACTATATAGACCATTGTCAATCAGCTGCCACATTTTTTGTATTATTTTCTTTTGTTAAAAATTTTGGTTTTTATGTCAGTTTAAGCTTGATGTATACCTCCATCCGTGAAAAACAAAACAAGATTGTGCATACATATACATAAAGATGACAATTCAAATGATTTTTCCAGAAGGAGGTCTGGAGGGTAGTTTAGGTGGTGTCTTTTTATCAACAATTGCTGGCTTGAAGAATATTGTTCTTGGTAATGGTTTTGGGGGTTTGTTAAGAATGGGTGGGTTTGGTGTTGCAACATGAGGAATGACTTCATTCGTTGTCATTCTTGGAGGCTTAGAAGGGGGATTTGTAGGAAAATTGACCGTTGGTTTTATCACTGATACTTTGCGTGGGATGCAAAAATCTTTGCCAAGGAAGCGATACATTTCGTCATCTGTTAGATTGATGCCCGTCCGTTTAGTTGGCTCATCTTCTGAGGCGAGACGAATGAGATTCGCCGTCTTGGGGCTACTCTTAGGCGGTATGTTTTGTAATTTGGCATGTTCATCTCTACTAACGTTGGTGGGCTTCGAATAATTTTGCCACAATTTTCCGTAGTGATTTAGTGAATCATCCGGGAGTGATGTGTACAATTTTGAGGGTTCTTTATTAGACAACATTGTCTAGACTATGCTGGCCGGATTCTATATTAGTAAAGATTTCTTAATATTATTATTAAAACTTTAAAATATGGAAATATATTACATACCTTTCATCGAAGATATTTATATTAGATCAGATGAATAACCCAGTAATTATGAATATTACTCTTGGACTTGCTTTTTCGCTGATGGGCGAGGATTATTTGCTGCAACTACTTTGACACTAGATATAGATGAGGCGTGCAAGTGATGAGCCGGATAGGCTTATCTATACCATGCCTCAACTTATCTGTTCATTTATGTAATATACATTTTATATCCTGCGTATAGTCTACTGCTTGAGGACGAAAATAATAGATTATACACTATCGGGGCATACGATTGGCGCAGTTAGTTGATATTATCAAGTTACTATCTTTTTGGTGGCTCATTTTATACAATTTTATTGGTAATAAGCCATTTTTTGTTATCATGTGTATTTTGTCTCGGAATTATAGTTTACTTCTTTTCCTCGTGTAACTGATCCAAATTCATTTCACGATTGAAGTATTGAACCAATATGCTTATTGGACTGGAAAGTTAACAAGACCACCAGCGCCATTTTGTCCTTTCAAGGAGCCCATACCATTGTTCTGGGTCGATTCAGAATCGGCACATTCTCCTCCAGCGTTGTATTGCCAGGACCAAACTCCCTAATAAATTCCAGAAAACCATTTAATAATCGTCTATTGTGGACAAGGGAAACTTTTTTTAAAAGTTTGTTTATACCTGGTATCCACTGTTGTAGGCGTGTCCAAATAGCTGTTGAATGGATTCACCCTGGGCGCAAACAGAGGCAAACTCACCAATAACCAACGGCTTATTCAAATTATAAACAGAGGCAGACACCTAGAAGAGAAAAATAATCAAAACCAAATTTTCACCTATACGTTTTTACCATAACGTTTTTACTACTTACTTTCATGGGACCATTTTGGTTCCATTGACCACCATTAGCATAAGTGTGCATCTGGTAAAAGTCCAACGTTCCTCTGCTTTTACCACCGCCAGCGATCAGACACTCGTCCGTATAATAGTTCCCTATACAGCACACCATTAAATAAGTTGTACAACAATACATACATTCAGTATTGAATATAGGTCACACTTGTATTAGAAAAGGCGTCAGTTTGAGGTAACTCGCACCAAGAACCAACAGTGACCATGGCACCAGAGTTCGTCTCCTTGACGGCCGCTGCTTGCCAGTTGATAAACTTCAAAATGCTACAGGTAGAAATAAAATTGAGATGGTTATAAATGTAACTAGGAATCGGAGTCGCTCATATTCGAATACAAAAACCCGCATTCGAATGAATATTTTTTTTCTAAAACACTATTCGAATGAATATGAATATGGTATCTTCAGGTTTGAATTGAATATGAATAACAACAATTTAAATTTAATATGAATATGAATAGTGAATATTCGAATACATTCGGTGAAAAATGTTATGGTATTTTAGGCGTAAAATGTTAAAATATTCGCGAATAGGATTTTGATAAATATGAATATTTCAAAATCCAATATGAATTGAATATGAATGATGAATTATTCGATGCCCTATTCGACTCCGATCCCTAAATGTTACACACATTATTACTTATCTATAGGATTAAGCCTACTTTTGCATTGGGATGAAATGGCCAACCCAGCCGGCACCTGACCCAGCCAAGACTTGAGTATCGAAGCAACGATTACTATTTGATTGACCGGCGTAAACGCTTCCTTCGGGCTCGTTGATAATCTCCCAAGCGCCTAGAGCAGGATGGTTTCCAAGAGCAGATACCATGGGCTGTTCGATATTTGTGATTAATAATATTTTGAACATTTTTGTCATAGAGCAAAAACTTATACTTACAATGAGAGCTTTGTCAATGTAGCTCTGCAATTTTGCGTCATCCCAGAACAGGTCAATTGTGTTTTGCTCTCTCAAGTAGGCACCGTTCCACAAAACGAAAATGACCAATATGTTTTTGCTCTGTGCGTAATCGAGGTACTCTTTCATGTCGGCGATCATAGTGCCAGTGCGATCAGGTCCAGTGACAAAACCTTGTCCATCGTAGGCCGGTGTGTTAGCACCTTCAATGTGCAGCCAAATGCCTAGAAAGAAGAATACAAATAACTCATAAGGTAGTAGATATTCGTCAGACTCAAACATCAATACTTACGGACGGAGTTGCCTCCACTGCCGGAGATGGAATCCAGCCAGCGAAGCAAAGTTGTTTTTGAATTGGCAGCCCATTGACCATTGCCAAAATCATAGCCGTAAGAGTTCCATGCGATGTTTACTCCAGACAAGAAAACTTTCTGACCATTGTAAATCAGGTCTTTGCCGTTGGTCGACAAGCGGGCCTGGGTCGATGCGACCAAAATACAGCTTATAAGCAGCAGCCACTTCATGATGTTTCAGACAAGTATGTGAAGATTTTTGAGGCTTCAAATTGGTTTTAGAGATATGTTGGTCCACTTTTATACATTGCACTATCGATAGCAAATCAGGCAGAAAAATATGTAAACAATTGAAGATGTGTTATATAAATATAAGAATATATCTCTACTAAGCCAGAATAAATAGGCAAAGGTA
Source organism: Chydorus sphaericus (assembly GCA_030141595.1). Classification (NCBI taxonomy): domain Eukaryota; kingdom Metazoa; phylum Arthropoda; class Branchiopoda; order Diplostraca; family Chydoridae; genus Chydorus; species Chydorus sphaericus. The sequence continues at coordinate 2,806,427 of CM057926.1, read as the reverse complement.
AATAAATAAAAAATATATTTTTGATTCTTGACTGATAACTACGTCTGGTACATGAAATGATCACGTGAACAGAAAAATCTCGAAGTGGTAAAACAAAAACAAGCTCTAAGCCTGTCTTTTATTGACATAGTTTTGCCTTATTACAAGTTAAATTATATAGATTTAAGATATAATTTTGAAGGTAGAGTTTTTAAAGCAGTAAATTTGGTTCACACATTACTTGTAAGGATAAATATGCAATAAGATGACATTCGATATGCAGTCGAAAGTAGTTATTCATCAACGATTTCTATAAAATCTAAAATTAAAGTCTTTATTAATCAACCGAAAAAGCACGAATTAGAATATTTTAGTCAAATTTGTATTAATATCTGTTTTAGAGTACACATTTGCGTTTAGTGGAAGATAAGGAACTTTGGTAGTTACTTCTTAGTCACTAACCAAAACTATATATTTATTTTTACTTAAATTATTCAGTGTGACAGTTATTTTGTCAAAAATAGCCTTCTGTTCCTGCCAATCAATCCGACATCATCATACAAAACATCAAGGTATTTTAAAATAAGTATTTTAAATTGCAAAACAATTAAACAATTTGATGTAATATAGAGAATGATTTCGGAAGCGTCGCCTGTTCTCTACAAGGCCACTTACGATAGAGCCTATTTCCAAAGTATTCAAAGTTTGGTGCCAGACAGTTGGGAAATGCTCGCTTGGAAGCTTAAAACTGCCCATTTTTACGCTTCATTATTTTCTATAGGCTGTTCTTTTTATTCATCCGTGCAAAATCAACCCAGAAACCAATCTCTATGACGACACATGTCGCTTTGAATTCCATAAGAATTCCAAGCCAACTAAATCACAGTCATTCATCCATCAAATCGAATCCGTATGTGTATTGATATATATGAATGGGTATTTTGCTGTTGTTTGAAAACGTTGCATTGGTGAAATAAATTATTCCAGATCGAACTTTTTTGCAAAGACAACCAAGTTGAAACATGGTATGACTTGTGTTTTACATGCATGCTCGATGCCCCAGTCGTCATTTCATAGCACAAGAGCACGGACAAGTATATCTTCTGCTCTCGACTCATTCATTAATGATATTATCAAGTTATCATGTATATTTTCAAAAAAATGTGGTGTTTTGGGGGCTCATTTTATACAATTTTATTGGTAATGTTTCATCATCAATTGTATTTTTGTCTCAAAACTAGTGCTTTATGCATCGTTTCCTTGTATAACTAATCCAAATTCATTTCTTAATTTAAATGATAAGCCTTATTGAACAGGAAAGTTAACCAGACCACCGGAACCATTTTGTCCTTTCAAGGAGCTCATGCCATTGTCCTGGGTAGATGCCATATCAGCACAATATCCTCCGGCATTGTACTGCCACGACCAAACTCCCTAAAACCACAATTAATTCAATAATTGTCCAATTTAGACAACACAATCGCAAAAAAGTAAATTTATGAACAGCTAGTACCTGATAACCATTGTTGTAACCATGTCCGAAAAGTTGTTGAATACTTTCGCCCTGAGAGCAAGCCGAAGAAAACTCGCCTATAATCAATGGTTTATTCAATTCGTAAGCAGAGGCAGACACCTAAAGGGGGGAAACCAATATTAAAGTCTCACTTATAATAGCAGCATTTTTGGTTATCCTGCTCAGAACTTACTTTCATGGGACCGTTCTCGTTCCATTGACCATTATTGGCATAAGTGTGCATCTGGTAAAAGTCCAACGTTCCTCTGCTTTTACCACCGCCAGCAATCAAACACTCGTCAGTATAATAGTTCCCTATAAAGCATACCATTAAATGAGTTGTATAACAATATATACATTCAGTATTGAATATAGGTCACACTTGTATTAGAAAATGCGTCAGTTTGAGGTAACTCGCACCAAGAACTAACAGTAACCATGGCACCTGAGTTTGTCTCCTTGATGGCTGCTGATTGCCAGTTGACAAACTTCAAAATGCTTCAAAAAGAAGATGTTAGACCCACTAATAGCCTTGTTTTAAAAGCATAAAACATACTTTTGCATAGGGATGGAATTACCAACCCAGCCAGCACCGGTACCAGTCAAGATTTGAGTATCGAAACAACGATTACTGTCCGATTGACCGGCGTAAACGCTTCCTTCGGGCTCGTTGATGATCTCCCAAGCGCCTAGAGCAGGATGGTTTCCAAGGGCAGATACCATGGGCTGTTCGATACTTGTTATTTACGTATTTTAAACAGAGTTATACACAGGAAAAACTTAGACTTACAATGAGAGCATTGTCAATGTAGCTCTGCAATTTTGCGTCATCCCAGAACAGGTTGATTGTGTTAAAATCTTCCAAGTACCGGTAGGCACCATTCCACAAAACGAAAATAACCAATATGTTTTTGCTCTGTGCGTAATCGAGGTACTCCTTCATGTCGGCGATCATAGTGCCAGTGCGATCAGGTCCAGTGACAAAACCTTGTCCATCGTAGGCCGGTGTGTTAGCACCTTCAACGTGTAGAAAAATACCTACGAAAAGAAGGATAAAAAGGTATAAGATGTAAATATTTTCCAGTAATTGAGATGATTATAACATTAGAATGAAAACTCACGGACGGAGTTGCCTCCACTGCCGGAGATAGAATCCAGCCAGCCAAGCAAAGTTGATCTGGAATTGGCAGCCCATTGACCGTTGCCAAAATCGTAGCCGTATGAGTTCCATGCGATGTTTACTCCGGACAAGAAAACTCTCTGACCATTGTAAATCAGGTCTTTACCGTTGGTCGACAGACGGGCCTGGGTTGAGACGACCAAACAACAGCTCAAAAGCAGCAGCCACTTCATGATTTTTTTTCGGTTATATAAATAAGAATTTATCTCAACAAAGCCAGAATAAATAGGCATATAGGCAAATAAATAAAAAATATATATTTCTGAATCTTGACTGATAACTACGTCTGGTACATGAATTGGTCACGTGGAAAAAAACTCTCGAAGTGGTAAAAAACAAGCTCTAACCCCGTCTTTTGTTGACATATAGGTTGCCTTAAAAGTTTAACCATATAGATTAAATATTAATTTTTAAAGGTAGAATTTTAATATACAGTCAAATTTTATTATTCATCAATTATTCGTAAAATATCTTTCGCTATTTTGATAAAAATTTAATTAATAGCTGTTTTATAGTCATCGCTTTTTGGTGGAAGGCAAGAGACTTTTTTGTTTATGAAATATAAATAAATGCACGGCATTTTATTTAAATGATCACTTTTACTACAGTGATTTGGCGAAACATTATTTTTCCAAAATAGCCTCTCTCTTGGGACTTGGGGCCAAACTGAACAGTTAGTAGGACAATTATTTATTTTATTGGAATTGAATCAACATTAAATTTCCTATTTGGCAGTATGAAAGTTGTGTAAATGTAAATATAAAAACATCCTGTAAATTTCATAAAGTATATGAATGAAACTAAAAGTTTTCGTCTTTAGACTTCAACAAAAGGAGGGTCGGAGGTGGTTGTTATGGGAAAATATTGTGTCCTGTTCATATACTTTCCCTGCAAAAAGACACTTTTAAAGATTTTTTTCAGTGTGAAGTAATGTTATAAATGAAAACAAAAAGTGTAGATACACTGATACAGTATAAAAGTAAATTGAAAAGTATTTTTAGTTCTATTTTTTTTTCTAAATTTATAAAAAGTTCCAATCAGGAAATATTTGAATAATATGGTAAATCAAGATTTCCTTAAATAATTTAAATATAGACAATTTAAAAAACAATTCAAATGTCAACTACGATGCATACCAACCCCTGGCCGGATTCAAAACAGTCCCATACTGCGGTTTGAATTCCTTTTATCAGATTGGCACGTTTCTTTTTCTGTTCCTAGGTGGCGCGACGTGGTTCATTTCCAATAAATTCAAGAAAACCTGTTTGGGACTGTCGGCTTTTACTTTCCTTTTCTTCGGCGATAAAAAAAGATATTACACTCTCTAACGTTTTAATTTTTAAAATTTTAAAATAATTAGATTTACACTTATTTTTCAAATATACATAGGAAGGTGAAGAGAATACGATTTTACTTACAATTTTTCATTTGTAATTCAACACTGAGGTTTTGAAATTTAAGCGCTAGATGGCACAGAGTGCATCTTTTCAAATAAATTCAAGGAAATCTTTTGGGTGCACGTATTTTTATTAGCCCGAGGAAGACCTGGCGTAAAAAATAAATAGTTTGTGGAAAGCCCAATGTATTTGTTTAATGAATTAAATAAGCCAACAAAACGCGAAGGATTGTCTACTCAAAAATACTCACAAATCGCGAAATTTTCTTACGGAAATCTCCACAATAGTCCCCAAAAATTCTAGAAAATACAAAAATATTTTTTAAAATTCAAGAATTATTTATTTTCAGTGCCAATAAGACCAAACTCCTCTACAAGCCTACTTAAATAGGCATAGAAATATAAATATTTAGTGAGTTAGTGCTATTGTTCTCCCTATTTCGCACCCCTTTCGCAACATCCTATTTCTTAACCCTCTCGATCTACTTTCCCTTTCTTTTCCGAGACTCAAAGTCAGTTGAGACAGAGAGTCCGAAGTAGAAGGAACTCTAAATACAAGTCATTTTACGTCAATGGACAATAGTCTCTCTTTAATCTAGACTATTACCGACAATTTTGATTTCAATCGACGTGAGAAACTGAAGATTGACAGATGGTTGATAAATGTCACAAATTCATTGTCCTTTTATTTAAAGCCGATCATGAACTTTGAGATAATGTGTAGAATCAACAGCAATAATAATATAAAATCAAAATCAATCCACTACAACCAGGTATCACCATCGTCCTCCTCTTCCTCTTGGATCTCTTCCCTGGTATTCGGAATTGGAGTCTCTGATGTTGACGTTACTTTCACCACTTCCTCGGATACCGTAGGCAGCATCATAGCCGGGTCAGATTTTCGGAAATGAATGTGTCCATTACTTGAAATCCTCTTCTTTTCTGGAGCAGAAGGTGTCTCTTGTAGGCTCAAACTTCGTTGCAAGTTAACCGAAGGCTCTTCCGATCTCCAGATGACGTTAAACTTAGTCCTTGGTAGTGGTAATGGTGGTCTGGTTGATAGCTCACTAGTGCTGCCCATTGGACTCGTGTTTTGGTCGGGTGTAGAAGGCACTGACGAACCAGTTGACGAAGTTGAACGTCTAGGACGAGGTACTGGAGGCGTAATTCTACCATTTGTAATTTGGTTTTGAACCTCTATAGTCTTAATTTTTGTGGAAAACTGGTAAATGTTCGACATTTTGAAAGTTGTCTACGTAAGAAACAGAACCATTTTTGTAGACTGTAAAGAGTTTGATTAGAGTCAAACGTTTGCGATAAAAAGAGAATTGACTCATTGCTGCACACCTTCATGCCATGGGCCGTATTATCAATTCAATAAATAAGGTATCATCACAAGGACGCCCTTATCTTCTAAAGTGTTTAGCCTTTGACATATCCTGTATTTCATAAGATATACTAAGGCTGCGCTATAAGCCGTAGTAAGATATGAACAAAGTAGTTCACGACTTTTATTTTATGTTCTTCGCATAGCTATTAAAATACAACTGTAATAATAGTCTCAAGGCTTACTAAATATATAGTTATTAAACCTTGATCTTCATATTTTTGGATTAGAGGCGCTCGTGCTATACGAGTATTTTAGTACAAGTATTTCAAAATGTGTCAGAAATGCAGTTATTTAAGCAGAATTAATTCTGAAGATTAAATATATTTTTGAATTGACTTTACTTCCAAAATTTAAGATATCAATTTAACAATTGTATCTGACTAGATTCAATAATAAAGTAAGTATATACTAGATTGATTAAGATTTAGACGACTCAACATGTGACATTTCCAAAAACTATTATGACTAAAAACTAGATGGAGGCAGAGTTTGTAGTAAAGTGCGGTATTAAACGAGATTTTAAATTTAAGAATCGGTCCAATCAATTTGATTTTATAATAGGTCAATGCGACCTTAAGCCTTACCACTTCTGTGTCTCGTTGACGTTTTAATTCAAAAAAAGGTTTATTGGTGTCTTTGTGTCTTTCATTTTTACTAGTAGATAAAATCGTACTTAACAGAATAACTTAAACATTATAGAAAACTAGTTATTTAGTTTTGTATGCTGTTTTTAGGTTTGTTTTTCTTTATTTGTGTTTTTTCGCGAAACTGTCCAGATTTATTTTTCATTGATAAAAAAAATATTATGAGGAGATTCAATATCTCAGTATTTTGGCATGAACCAATAAACGCATGGTAAGAGAATATTATAGGAAATCAAGCCCAGTGTAAATAAATATCACAAAGTGTTAATGCGCGCAACATAGGTGCGCCATAATACGTATATATAAAAGACGCGATGCTTATAAATGTAGTAAACAAGTTTAGGCCAGCAGCACATGATATGAACTAAGGGTTCTGACGGTTTGATGTGCGCGTATAGAAGATAAGAACATCATTGGCATAAAGTGCCTGATAAGCCGGTCAATAACGAACTTCTAGCTGCTGATAATGACGAAAGTCGTCGTATCTTTTCCTCCCCAACTACGATGCTCGCTTCGCCTATACACATTTTCAAAACATGGGATCGTCAAGGATGTCCAATTTGGTGACAGTTTTCCTTGTTCTTCTTACTTTCGATCAGAAAATACAAAAAAGTGTGCATGCTGCATCTTCTGCAACCTTATCGAAACAAGGCGGGTACAATGACGTACTCATCGCCATCAGTGATGATATTCCAAGCACGGATTGCGTCACTATTGTAGAAAATTTAAAAGTATTTTTGTAATTATTGTTTATTCCTTTATATAAATTTTAAAACTCTGAACTTATTGTTTAAGGTAGCGATTCAGAATGCTTCTGCTGCCCTTCACAGAGCCACAGATGGGAGAGTGTATTTTGGTCAAGTTACCATCCTTATGCCCACTGGATGGTTGACCAACTCAGCGTGTATGCTTAATACTTCTAGCCCAGCATGGCCAAGAATAGGAAAGGCGGACATGATTGTAAATCCCACCCACCCTGTTTTCGGGAAACAGCCGTTCACTCTTCAGCATAGCGTAACATGCGGAGTGAGCTCAAAGTTGCCAATTTATTTGAGCAAAGATTACATTCCCAATGGTAATTAATAATTAACGTATCATCATGACTTTCATAATATGATATTAAACTGTTCATTTACTTTAAAAGGCTTAGATTTGGTCAATGAGTGGCTTCATTACCGTTATGGGGTCCATGACGAAATCGGAGTGGATAAAGACCCTTATTACACTCCTTACTATGAAGTTCCGGATATCGATCAAGCAGACTCTCCTTTGATAACGAGCTGCACTAATCTGCCATTAAAAGGAAGCTGGGTTGGCAAGTAATCAAATAATCGACGAGTTATTCAATTCATATAACAACTTAGGTTAACCTGATCATATCAATTGTAAATCTAAATAGTGAGTGGCAAATAAGTGGCGATAATAGTGGAGTTGTATCATCTCTGATGTTTTCAACAAGTAAAGTTCCATCGGTAATTACATTTGTTTTTCTTCTGACCATTATATTATAAATGAATTATCATTTGGATAAAAAAATTAACTTAACTGAATGTAATAGATTGATCGAATCTGCAATGAAACCACTCATCAGAAAGCACCACCTACTAAACACAACTGGATATGTACTGGCAGAAGTGTTGGCGATGTTATTTTCAAGAATGAAGATTTCATCAAGTATTATAAATATTTATTCGTAAATTATTATAGATCATCTAATTAACTCGAAATGTAACTAATAGTACTGGTGGATACAATGAAACCACGGCGCTTTTGCCGACAAACATTTCTGTCGTGACCAACACCTTTCGTGGATACCACGTCGTGCTGGACGTCTCTTCTGCTATGAACAAAACATCAGTAAGTAGATCACATTAGGGTTCATTTCTATAATCTCTGTTAGTCATAAACAATTATTTATTAGACGTGGATGAGTTTCAAAAAGATCACATCTGCCCTGTGTCAATTTATTTGGTTTCTACCGAATGGGTTGTCTTTTTCTATGGATACCTTCAGTTCTGACATGAACGCAATCCAGGATCCTGTTGATCTCAATCCTACGATCAAGAATAGTGTCATGGAAAAAATCAGTTCACTGCAGACCATCAGTACAAATAGTACTCAAGGGCTTGCTCAAGCCCTCGATCATTCCTACCAGGTTGTATCAATTCTATTGATAGGCATATGTAATTGGTCAATAATAATAATAATATGTTATATATAAATTTAAGATGTTCAAGTTGGGCATGGAAGTGATTCTAATCACGACAGCATCTTCGGTAGAAATTGCTGATCAAATAGAGCTCTACAAGACCAACTTAGTTGGACCTCACATTTTGTCTCTTAGTGAGACGACCTATGAGGCATTATCTTCTTTGTCATACCATGGTCAGAGTTACTTTATCCCAACGGATTCTGGGATGATTGATGGAAGAACTCCTGCAACATGGACGATTGACACACTCAATTCTATTCACAGTCAAACATACCAGTATCGAGAAAAGGTATTTATGAAAATAATTAAAATTACCAAAAATGGACTGTTAAAAGGGTTAGTTTTTAAATACAGATCGAAGAATTAACCCTTGAATTGGTAAATGGCACGAATAATGGCACATTTCGCACCGAGTCCACAGGCCGAATCCTTTTTTCATTCTTCAGTTTAGATGACGGAAATAGTTTTACTTTCAATGAAGGATCTGTCTACAGTCCAACTGGCGTAAGATTTTTCATTAACCGACCAGCAAAGAGCCCTGACTTTTACCAAGCCATCATAGATCCATCAGGACAAGTATATCACTGTTGACATCGATTCCTAATAATGTATTAGAACTTACTTTGATTATTATTTCCTAAGGTGGGGGAATGGTCCTTCTCAATCAATGTCGATGTTGACGGAACGAGTTCTGCTCGTATTGACGCGCGCTTAGAGAAAAGTGCTAATATCGCCGAGCCCTCAATCCGGGCGCATACTTGGACCAACTCTATCCGTAACCAGCCTGTCGACTGGAGCCTGAATCCTGTAACTCTTTATGCCCAAGTGAATAATGAGAAAAGACAGCCTGTAAGCGATCTAACCATCAGAGCTCGAATTATTGGGAACCATGTAAATGATCAACCGTTTGAAGTGGTTCTAACCGAAAATAACCCAGCAGGTAGTATAATTCATAGAGAAAGTATAACTTACTTTTTTTTAATTTGTGTATAATCATAATAGATGTGACGAAAGGAGACGGAATTTACTCTGCAATGGTTCTGAATCTTCCTTCAAATTCATCCGCTTTTAGCTTTGTGGTAGAGATTATGGATACCGCTGGAACCATTGATAATGGTTGGTATAATGCTAGCATAGTTTAAATTACCAGTATTCTAAGATACATTTATAATAGGAAGTTTTAATGGGAAGCCATCTGCTGGGAGCTCCATACCAATCGGAGCACCGATTCCACTGTCTCTAAAAGCTCGCCGTTATGTTTACGGCGGCGCCTTTGCTTTAAACCGGCTTTACAATGGTTCTGACGTCTATCCACCTGATAGAGTGAAAGACCTTCAAGTAAAATCCTTCAATAGTTCTAGATTGAAACTCAGTTGGACGGCTCCTAAGGACAATTACGGAACATCTAACACAATAAGTATAATTTAAACAAATTCTATTAACTCTAAATCAATAGTTCAACACTAATTTTAAATATTATATAGTTAGAACATTTAGGATCACTGGGCAGTGTGATCAGGAGCCTGTAATGGAACTCTTTAAGGGAGAAATACAACCGGAAATCGGCTCATTAGATAAGATAACCAAAGAAGTTTATATGCCAGGCAAAGGACTGAACGTGTTTTACGTTCAAGCTATCGATGCTAATGGAAATGAAGCCCCTTTTTCGACTGCGACTGCCATTCGTACAGCAAAAGATCCTAACAATCCAGTCAACCCAACAAATGAAACCTTCCCCGATTGGCTGTTTTGGTTATTAATCGCCATAGGATCTGCTTTGGTCATTTTCCTTATCTTGGTCGTTTCTTATTGCTGCTGTACAACGTTGAGGAAGAAGAATTCTGAGCCGAGACAAGGATCCGATTGGGTTCAATATGGAGATACGACGCAACCTGATAATAAGCGATCCAATAATAACAAGAAAAAAGTTTCGAATAAAAATGAGAACCAATCACAATTGGCCACAAGAGAGCATATGGGTAGAAATGCTGATTTATTTCCTCCCCCAAATATGGAATATTCATCTTCGGAGTGGTCGGTTTACTCCCATCCGACTGAATCTACTGGATCAACCCAATACGAGTATAACAATCCCACTAAATAGCTATATTCTCGACATAATATGCTAATACATTTTAAATTAATTTATGTATTATAGTGGGGATGAAGTGTTTGTAAGACCAGTCCGAGTTGAATTATATAACCAACAGAATCGTCGTCAAAGGAGCCCATCAATAAGTGAAAGTGTTGAGACTTCATCATTCGGAGAAGTCACACCACCACCGACGAGGCCTTCTGTGGCCCCTCGGCAGTTGATGATAAGATCCCCACCACCTCAGCCACCCGTAAGGATGCAGCAGAAACATTATATGTCATCGCCTGTTAGAGTGAATCCAAATGCAAATGCCTATAAAAATGACGCAAAAGGAATTAATCGTCCTAGTAGACCTCCTCCTACACCGAGAGAAGTTGAAGCACCTCTATCATATTCACCAACTAATCTTCTAAATAACCGTTTTTCGGTAAACTTTGTGTAAATTTGACTAATTATCATACAAGAATTTATCGATAATACATATTTTTTTAAATAAGGCAAGACAAGACTTGGCGAGTCTACAAGATGACGAATCATCCAGAATGAGTATTACAGTAATTTTTTTTAAATATTCAAATATATATATTTTGTTGTAATCCATAGGCGAAACAACATTAGCTACTCTGAGACGTCTTGGTATAGCAGTATCAGATGATAGTCAAGCATCTCTTGTTTGAATTCAATTACAGTTCAAATTAAAATGAGCAAATTAGTAAGTGACCAGCGACCTTGAACAAAAAATACTTCACAAGGAGTATACTACTAACGATTATTATTATATGTATTCATATTTTAAAGCAATAATAAACTTCATTAATTTTGAATTTAACATTTCACTCATCACAAAAGAAACAGCAGCACCCTTAAAACCATTTTTTTAACTTTTTAAAATTATGAATTTTTCAAACTAAATTATTCTATTTTTAAATCGCTTATAATACGTGAAATACGGAAACACCATTACAATTATACTTGTTTTGAATTTTTCTATAATACCCTCATAACAGATTTGAAAAATTTCAAGTGTATGTCTAATTTAATTTAAATTGTACATTTGGATACTTATTACAAAATAACCATTATAACCCAATCAACTACCGTCTTTAAACTATCAGAATGATAATGTTAAAAGCAGCCTTATGCATCAGGCATCTATACTTTAACTTTGGATGATTTACTACAACTTAAAGTGAACAATTCGGTAAAATAGTCATCAAACAAGCATTCCTTGCTGAATGGACCTGTGAAGCATTAGCCACCATTTTAATGGCAAATATAAAAATTTAAATACATAAATGAAGAAGATGGCCCAATTACCTCGAAGACTCGAATGACCGTTGCTACCAGAAGCCGGTAATACGTTTGCAGGAGGACTTACAACAGTTGCTATAGACTTGCATAGAATGCCTACCCAAAACGTTGATATGTTTTGCACAACCGTAAATCTTAATTAAATTTAAAACGTTATTAAATTATTATATATTAATATTTCTTTGAACTTTGAGTTTGGCAACATACTTAAAAGCGACAGGGCCGGTAAAATTGTACGGAGCAACCCAATTGAAGACAACAGACGTTTTTACATCCACATCCATTTGCCTGATTCCTTTCTGTGATCATTACCAAATATTTAATAAAATTCAAAATGTATAGTGACATTATAATCATAACTTTTCATTACATAATTATTACTACAATTGAATGCATCACTGTTGTTATCGGAAGCCTCGAAAGACCCAATTGCACTTCCATTTAGGTTTGAGGCATCAAAAGCAAGAACAAGAAATCCTAAAAAGTATTTTTTTTCAACTAAACAATCAGATACTAATTACTATAGGTAAACTTATAAATCCAAAATATGTAACTATTTTTTTCTATTTTTTTACCTTTAAAGCCTATGCCTAAAGAGCTATTGAGACTTATCTTCAACATATTTCCTTGTTTCACAGTTGCCTTTAATATTTAAAAATGAGAAAATTTACTTATATTTTGTTTCCCCTTTATTAAAAACAAAGATATTCAGTGATAATTGATTAAACAATTTATTTAACCGATTTAGGACGAGTCAAGATCCTATCTCCAATATTAATTTGTTTTGGATTTAAATTCTGATTTAATATTTAAATTGGAAACATTTCTGGCAACGTGCATTTCTCAAAAATACTTCCTCATTTTTTATAATTTATATCATTAACAAATTATACTTTAACGAAGATGATAAAAGGTTAACATGTAAGCTGAGGAGATTTCTAATACTATACGTGCATTTTGCGATGAATTCATTTATTCTTATTAAATTTATTTACATTTGAAGGTAGAGTGAGGAAATAGGGCGCTGACGTATTTTTCGGGCCAAAACCGTGTTGAGGTGTCATGTTTTCGCAGGCAGAAGGAGGATCATCAGTAGAAATACTGCCTTCTACCAATTGACTAAAATTCACAGCAATAAATAATAGTAAAAATATTACTGATTTTAAAACTTTTCTCATTATAAGCTATGCGTATAATCAAATTCGTTTTACTCGTGTACATCAGAACATTTAAACTTGTATACTTAACAGCAACAGTTTTTAAAATTAAACGGAAAATGCGATATTCATACTTTACTTCGTATAAAATAATCGGATGACATTTGTGAAAATGCTCCTCCTTTGGATGCATTTGATCGGTCGCGAAGACTCCTCCCATCGCCTCCCATCAGTAACTTGCTTTCAAGCCCGCTTTGGCAATAATATTGATAATATGCAATACAGACTTGATACGATTCAGTGTGATGGTGATGCTGCGACAATCAAGATCATTTATGGATAGGAAGTTGCGAAATGTTTTCAAACTACATCACATTTTGTATATTGTATTCCAATAAACTAAAATTCCAAATTGATAATTTATGAGCCTTATACTCATGAAAAAATATTTATAATGAAAACCAGCTAAAAAATTAAGCCATAATAAAATAATAATAATAAATAATATATATTTTTTAAACATTGACGCAACAATAAAATTATCCCGAACTTGTTTTTAAAACTAAAAAAAAATTTTGTATAGCTGAAAAAATTTCAATTACTAATGTGCTCATTCTCTGGTTTTCATTTCTTTTTCAAATAATTTATTCGAATTTCAATAATTATTCAAATAATTTTCCAATTCAAAAGGTTGTTTTTCTGACGCAGTATGATTAACGACTACTTTCAAGCAGATCTACTATTGTTTGAAAATTTCCAAAGGATTTCGAATTCAAAAAGCTTTTTTTTCAAAGCAGCAATTAACGCTTCTACGAGTGAAATAGACTAATTTGAAGCAGACTACTATTGTTTTAAAATGTCCCAAAAGCATTTTAAAATTCAAAAGGGCTTTTCAATAATTTTAACGTTTCTTCGAGTCAAATAGACTAATTTCCAGCAGACTACTAAGTACTATTGTTTCAAAATGTCCCATGTGTTGTTTATTTCGAAATTCAAAATGTGTTTGTTCGATGCAGCTTGCGGAAGCGTTAGTGCTTTTCTCCTATAAATTGAGAGCAAAAACGACAACTAAATTATAACCAACTTCTAACAAGCTATTTGAAAAATGAAATCTTTGTCCCTGTTGCTTCTTCTCCTGGTCGTCGTCTGCGCGTTTGGCATGGTACATTTATTTTTAATTTTTCTAGTTTTATTTGGAATTGATCGTTGGATTTTTGATTGATTAATGACAAGAGACTTAATCAGAAACGTTTCTAATAATTTTTTTTTATCCTTATGTTTCTCGAAATCTTAAAAAAGGGTTACGTAGCCTCGATGGAACTTGAAGGCGCTGATGAAAATGCTGAGCCTGTTCAAGCGACTGAAAATCTTGGTCTTGCTGACGAAACCCCAGGTGTCGTTCGTCTGGTTAATAATGAACAGGAACCAGCAGTGATAGCTCATAGATGGAACTAGACTTGCTGCATTGGTTGTGCAACAATTTGCATCACCACAAAAGCGTACTGGCCTCAACAGATAATGACCTATTCTTCTAAAGCAGCAAAAATTTTCACCGACTGTCACAAAATATTATGAGTGAGTTTGTGTCTGTAACGACGTGTACTGAATTCAATGATTTTTTCATGTTACGAAAAAAATTGGATTCGTACATATATCATGTGCGAAAAGTGTCAGACGTTTGCGTGTATATTTGTGACAGTATAACTAATACAGCACAGCATAAAACATGGTGGCTTAATCGATTCTTTAAAAATTATGAATTATTTAAAAAGCTCTTAATACCTTAGCGTTATCAACCATAGGTAAGTGTAAATATTTATGGTTGTATTCTTAAATTATTAGAAATTCTCGACGCGCGTACTCTTTTAATATAACATTTCCAATACAAAAACAAATTAAAGTATTGAATTTACTTTCGCCGAACTGGTTGATGTAGACGTCAGTTAGGTAGTAAATATAACAAAACGAAAAATTACCCATGGGAATCAAACCTCATAGCTTCTGAGTAGTAGGCCAGTTAACTATAACCACGACGCCGTCTTAAAAATGCTTTAAATTTTTTCGGCAGAATATATTGACTTAACAGATGATGTGGACGTAAGAGCATTGAAATAAATTCAAAGAATTAAAAATAAAGAAGCAGAATATTCATTTTTATTACGCTATATTTATCTTGCTGGTACACTCATTTTTATCATTAATATTCGATCTCTCTACGGGGCATTTTGCTGCTTTTTATTCTGAATGACTGCGCTCAAAACAGAAAGCTCTATACTATACTCATATACTGTTTAGTACACTACGCGCCCAAAAGACATTTGACGGTCTATCCCATAATAAAAGCGGCTTCTGTCCCACGGAGGGGATAAGATATTTATATCCATGAGTCAACGAATTCTAAAAAGCTTATGAAATCTTGAATCAAATCCTAATTTATATTTTGGCTTTGTACGTTCAAGCCATCAGTGGACAATTTTTCGATATTATCATGAAAACCGTCTGAATAAACAAACGCTCCCTTTACATCACAAGATTATAATTTCTTTTTACATTAACGTTTATAAAACCTATACGGCCGATACATATAAATATGTACAAAAATGATTAAGCCGGAATATCTGGATAAAGCAGGAAACCAAATCTATCCTTGTTTTTCCAAATGTAACCAGGCGCGAAATTCAAATCACCCTCGACCAAAGGTGTCACTTGGTAAAGACGCCGCTTTTCCTCGCCAAATATATTGGCATTTCGCAGGGCCAACGTCAAATAATCGAGATTCAATTTCTCTTTATTTGGGCCCCAATTTGGAAGTTCTTCTTTGTTTCGTGCAGCCCACTTTGCACGGATCCCCTCCGGTCTGAAACACCTTATAACAATAAGAATATAGTAAGACACCAATATTATAATAATAATAATAAATATCAGTTAGCAGTATCGGTATATATTACCAGGTGCAATGATAGCCTGCAGTGGATGTTTCGAAGCGACCAATCGCGAAAGTATCCGAAACATTGTGCTTTCCATCTCGGACGTATTCTGCCGTTTTGTTCTTGATCTTTTCTCTCACTTGGTTGGCAGTGGGTGGATCATTCCAACCTCTGCGCATGGGCATGAGTTCGTTCTCGTACACTTGACGGAGCATTCCAACAGTGCAGGCTACTTTGTCGTTTTTATATGGGAAATGGTCCTGATCTCCATCAGGGCCCGTGTGCATCCTTCTCCAATAGAAAGTGTATTCTGATTCACGGAAATTTACTCTTACAGGCTCTGGATATCCATCATGAAGCTTGAGAAATAGTAGAACATCCCTTAAAGAGAATAATATAGATTAATCAATTTCTACTATAAGTTATAACACAGTTGCTTGTATATTACTTCGTAATAAATTCGTCTGCATCAGTCAGTACAACAAGATCATCATCTTGAATTCCTATTTTTATTTATTATCAAATAATTTTTAGGTTCAAAGTAGCTTTGTATTAATGCAATTCACCGTCAATCCTTGAGAGGCCCTTCTGTCCAATATAATTTCGAATGAAAGCGTCGGATACCCATCCACCTCCAGCGGGATCTGCGGGGAAATCCGTCGAAGGTATCATCACATAAATGATCTTATGATGATATTCTTTGAGGAAGCCTTCTTTCTTCATCTTAGGAAGAAGTAGGAGCTCGTTGGGCTCGCCAGATGTCGTCCGATTGGATTCTCCTATAACGAAGACATCTACCACATCGACGAGCTCACCGAGCTGCACTTCCGTATGATCCAGCTCGTGATGGAAATTGAAAAAGTGAATGATCCTTCGTGGTTTACTTCGAGCTCTGATCCCTTTACAATTATCAATCAATTGGCAAGCGGAAGTCATGACCACATCTGGTATGGCACAGTGTGGACCATAGTAGCCTGGGCGGCATATGCAGGCCCATTTACTTCCCGGCTCAGGATGGACGGACCCCGCTGTATAGCATCCGACCTTGTTCGTGCTGTTTCTCGACGTGAAGTAAAACGAGTTGTTTCCTTCTTCTAATTTGATTCTTTCGGGAAGTGGATGACGATGATGATCAAAGAACTCTTTGTTTGTATGACTGTTATTCAGATCGTGGTAATCGAAGAGATTGCTCCAGCCGATTCTCGTTTCGATTGATGGGATCTGCGATGGCATTATTTCCATTAGATAAGCAATAAGTTTATTATATACAGTACTCACTCGACGATAAGTACTCATCTAATTTTCCAATATAGTCGCACGGGTTAAATTACTATAGCGACAGTTATCTTACAATGGATCCGCGTTTTAAAAATAAATAAATTTAGAACGGAGGCAGATTCAAGCACTGAGCAAGCAACAATCCATGAAGATTGGAATGTTATTTAACTTGATCATATTTTTTCGAATCAATTCTTAATGTTTAAACACTCCCGATGTTTAAAGTTTATGTAACGTTTAAAGGGAAACATTGTTGATGACTTTCAAGAATTTTGGATTTTTAGTCAAGGCTTAAATTTTAAATTTTTTAAGCTTCTAACTTTATTAGCTTACCTGTATTTTAAGGGGAAATATTGAGATGCATTTATAGGCGACCTAATTAATAACTCTCTTATGGGGCCCTTTCAACAATGAGTATTAGATAAATGCTAATAGATAAATAGATTTTAGGAGAATACATGGGAAAACATCTTTTCAAAAAATCAGTCTAAAAAAATTAAACTACTTGAAGCAAGATAACTGGTGGTAGTTTAACCCGTTCGCTTATTAAAAAATGAGACGTGTAATTTATACGTCCGGTGGGTATTGCTTGTTTATATTGGTGTAAGATAAATAGGAAAAATTCACGGATATCAGGCCTACCCAGTTTCCACTGATTGTCCAATACTCATCAGACAGCAGCATGCTGTTAAAAATTGAAAGAATGATGACGCTGCCGCTGATCAACAAGAGCATCAAAACCTGTTTGTTGGGGGGAAAAAAATTCCAAACCAAAAAAGAAACAGGTTTATCTACAGTGAAGCCGGTCAATAAACAGTTTGCCTTGCTTGTATATTCTTTTGAAAAATGAAATTGAAGTTTACATGAAAAGAAAAAAAAATCTAAAATACTTTAAAGTAGTCGCGGTGGGCGCTGAAGATTCTCTTCTTGGGCAGAACTGATGTTATGAAACTCATACAAAAATCATCAGCGGGGGTATTAACTTTACTATTTTCAAGAGACGTCATTTTTTCACATGTTGTGAGGACGGTCGATTCTACTGAAATATAAACTTGTCGACCCTGAAATTCTAAAAAGTTAGTTGCTCTTAGCAAGTTTCTATATCTAGAACTAGTTTCTGACTTGGGCGTAGTGAATTTTAACAATAATAATAGCCAATCGAAAATGAAAACGATGATAATCTCTAAAAATAGCATTCTTCTAATTTATTTTTTACTTGATGTAAAAAAAATTGATTCATGGAAAGCAAAAAAAAAACAACCTTTCAAAAAGTAGCATTGAATGAATGACAATGGTGATGATAGACAAATTGAAAATTGTTTTATTTTCATTTTGTTGGCAGTTTTTGCTTTGATTGTATGGTCATCTGGCTTCAGCGCAAATAAACGTGTTATTAACAATAACAATAAAAAAATTAAGGGTTAATGTAAAAATTTAATTTTTTTTTTCAAAAATAAGCATGATCTACCGGCATATTAAATACATCAAACCATTACGCCTAAATAGCAACGTATACTGGCACACTACTTGTACATGATTTTCGAGTTTTCTAGACAATAATCTATGAAACATTTCCCAATATTACACAATATATGCGTCATAGATAAAAAGCGGACGCAGGCGATGGCGTAATTTGTTTAATTTGTTTTATGAATCAGAAGTATCCGATTTCTTAATATACTCATAGGTACCAGGTATACCAACCTATTTATCCCATCGTTTCTTAATCCCAAAAACGCATATTGTTTCGCATTGCTATTTCTACTTTAAAACGACCATTATAGCAATAAAATCAACTCATTAAATATTTTAACGGATTTTAAATTTTTATTCTTGAATATGCTAGTAGGCCTTCACATTTTTTAAATTGATAATTTGATAGATAATAAACGGGAAAGCCTTTTATCAGTGAGCATATGCTACACAACAGCCCCATATAATGAAAATTATAAATGAAGGCCAATATAGTTAAGCGACCGTTGCGGGTGTTGATAACAAATCATTTAGGCACTGAAGTGCAACCAAGGAACAAGCCTACGTCAAGAGTGTTATTACCTGTAAATATATTATATTCTCCTGATCGCGTCATTAAATTGATTATACATACAGATATTTATATTGATGTAAATATACTAAAAGTAATTGTTGACATAGATTAATTTTAACGATCAAACTAAAGACTAAAGACTAAAAACTATCCACATTTTAGGATTTTAAAGAATGCCGGAACCAATGAAAAAGAGCACACCGATTGCTGTCTTCTCTTCCATCAACATCGTTCTAGGAGTCGTTTCAATTTCTATTCAAGTATTGCATATCATATTTTTTTTAAATACTCAACCATATGTTAAAAATTTAACTTTTTATAAACCATATAGATATGTAATGTATTGATTTCTTAATATGGTTTAGATTGCAGCATTAATTTTGGCCGCTGATTACGTTGTGACGATCCTTGGTTTCGATTACATTGCGAGTGGAATTTGGTGTGGAATTATGTACATCATCGCCGGAAGTTTTGGTATCGCAGCTTCTATAAAACGCACAAGAGGAATGTAAGTGTATTACATCATTTAGGCTACAATTCACTCAAACACGTAATAATAAGCAATCTTTAATAAAGGCTTATTGCTACCGTGGTAACCACGTCCTTCTCTATTGTATGCGCCGTTACGGCAACCACCTTGGCGGCTATCAACGCCGATGAAGGCTACTATTATTATTGCAGAGAATATAAAGATTGTGAGTATGAACGCTGATAACAAAAAGGTCACACAATTTATTGCATAATCTATACCTACTTATGTGCAACATTGTGTGACGCACTTCGTTTCAATGACAAATAAGAAAATCCCATTTTATCTTTAAAAATTTTTGATTGGAATTATTGTTGAGGAAATTGACTGATGATTGTTATACATTTTTTTGGACATAGGTAACTTATGGCTTAATCTGGAATGGTCCTTGATGGGCATAAGTGCTGTATGCATCATCAACAATGTTGTCCTCACAGGCCTGGCTTCCGTTCCGACCTGCTGTAGTGGCAAAAATAAGAATTCAACCCAGCAACTCAACGTATATATTTTGAAAAAGCAAAATTATAATTATGTAACTTGAAAACAATGTTTTAATTAATTATTTAGTATAACCAGCATTTGCCTGCTAATACGATGTCCAACCAAATGGTCATGATCAATGGTCAACCAATGTACCTTGTTCATCCATCGCAATTGCATCATCCAATGAACTACAATGGTCAGCCTTCATACCCACTTCAACTGCAACCCCAAATGCTAACTAATGCTACCTGGGGACCGAATAATCAACAACCCATTAACCATTCGGCAGTGAACGTGTCTACTAACCCAGAAAGAGCTGCAAACAATGATTCCTGACTCATCTATTAGTGATTGATATAAAAATGTAGACATTATCATGTTGATCTAGCATTTTCATCATTATTTATGACATTTATTGAGAACACTTTCCAGCTGTTCAGCAGATCAAATGACACTAGAGTTGAGTATTACACCCAAAACACAAAATAAAAACTGCTTAAAGAGCTAAACCTGGGAATTAAAAGATGATACTAGATATTTTTTATCCTTATTCTGCGAAGAAATCTAAGTTTAGAAACTGTTGTGATATATAATTATACTTACATTAGATTATTAAGAATTACGCGTATCTAAAAAAACATGAAACATAAGTCACCAATTCGAAAGACTCTAGTAATTTCTCAACTGAAAATTGTTCCTATAAAGTGGACGAAAGTTGTACGGAATATTATAGAGATTCAAATCTATGGTAAAAGTTATAGTTTTCTATATATAGTTATCTTTGTAAATTTTAGCATGGCTGCTGCGTGGTTGGATACTTGGACCCCTATGGATCTAGTAGTTATTGGAAATTGTAGAGTGCATTGAGTAGAGGATAAGAAATCCGGACACCACGAGTGTATTCGGGGTCACCAAAGAGTCCGGCTTGGTCATAGATCTTGCTGATACCGCGATTGAGGGTCTGATACCAATTGGAGATCTCTCTTTATGAAAGGAAATAAAAGAAAAATGATTTTGAAAAAATATTACTTTACACTGGAAGTAATGTCTTATCTTATATACCTATTGGCATATTTATTAACCCCTAAATCGGATTTTAAAAGATAAATATAAATTTTCCTACCAACTGTTCCGTTTTGCCCCAAGGATGGGGCTATTTGGGAAAAAGTGACTTTGCTAAACAATTTATACCAAGGCGACCTTTCTTTATAAACAAATTTTAAAATGAGATTTAGAAAGAGGAATGAAAGGGCTTCAATATAGTGCTAATATGTATAAGTTTATTTAATAAAAACAAGGAGAAATTTCAATTCAAAGAAACTTTTGACGATTTCGTTCCAAATAGCCCCGCTCTCCCCTACATAACCACGCGATTATGTGACACATTTCATTTCAGTAAGAATTAAGTCAATTTGATTTTAAAGAAAAGTTCGTATGATTATTTTTTTTTATTGATTGAATTCTAATAAAGAACAATAATGTTAACTTGTTTTGGAATAAATATAGGGAATTTATGTCTTGGGCTGGAATGGTCCTTGGTAGGCATCAGTGTTTTTTCCATAACCAACAATATGGTCCTCAGGACAATAGGGCTGGTATCCGTTCCAATCTGCTGTAATGGTCAAAATAAAATTTAAATCCAGCAAACACACGCCTTCATATATCCACTTCCACGACCCGGGCCGCGCTAGCCTATAATGGGTCCAGGGATTTTTTTAACAGCGCCGCCCGCACCTTCAGTCCCATAAAATGCTTTCTAATTGTACCTGTACATGGGAATGAAATCAAAGAATCAATAAATCTGAAACCAGAAAACTACTACCGCTCGTAAAATAAAAATAAAAACTTTAATTCAATATAATTGGTGTATCCCAAATACCAACCAGTTACAATTTTTGCATTTTGTTGTATAATATAAACTTTCTGGAAATAATTAAATGCACTCAATAGATAGAAAATATATAAAAATGAGTTCTTTCCAAACTTATTGAATTATTTATAATGAAAATATATGTTACAAATAGTCAAATACCAATCCAATAAATCACTAATATGTAAAATAAAAATAAAAAAAAATAAATGGGACGCATAAAATGCATGAATATTTAATAGCAAAGAGGATATCCGAATATGCGCATTTAATACTACTTACGAATGCATTATCGGCAGTAATCATATATGAATGATCAGCAATTAAATGAACTGCGTTTTTTTAAAAGGTCAAAAGCATAAAATAGGAAATTAATATAGCCTGTATATTTTCTGAAAGATAAATCTCAAATCTTTTTGTTGGAAAAAAATGTACCGTAACTTATGAAAATCTAAGCTGTGAATCAGTCTGAAAAGTACACCATGGGGAAACAGAAAGTGATGCCGAATTTACCCCCTGATATTGTTTTCATCTGTTGCGTAATAACAACAATTTCAGCTATTATTGTTTCAGGAGAAGAAGTGAAACCAGCACCACTGCTTTCGAAAGAAACTCTAAATCGTAAGAATATAGCTAACGTAAAGTAAATTTCTCCATAAGCTCATACTGTATACAAACTGCGTAGGGTGTTATTTTATTCGCATAGTAACCAAGGGAATTATAGAAATCGAATAGTAATCATCACCTAAAATTTTTCAAAAAATGATTAGAATTCTAGCTATCACAACTTAGAAATATTTGTATTTTACTTTTTCATTCCAAAATAGATCCTGGCGTATCCAGCAGTGATGATCGCGATGAAAATTTCAACAAAGCCAAAAATCATTGGTCACAGATAATTCTTACGAAATACTTCTTATTTGATGATTTTACGTCCATGGTAAAAAATACCATTCTTATACCTGGCGATTTTTTTCTTTATTAATCGTATAAATCTTGTAATTTCCAACAGGAAAATATTTTGGTACGTTTGAAGCGAGTGGAAACTAAAGTTGAAATGATTTTGGAAAGCTTACCAAAACCAACTCACAATGAAGGCTCTAAAGATTCATTAAAAGATAATTTTGTTGAGTCTGCCATTGAAAAGAGACAACATGATAAAATTCTAAGGCAAGATGTGTTACAAGAAAAATTGGATGATCTGTTGCAGAACAACTTTAAAAATTCAATGAAAGAGGGACCACCACGGTCCAAAAAAGCTTCTCGACTAATACCTCTCTCTCTTCTAGTGTAAGCAAATTAACGCACAAATGACTTTAAAACTGTACCTAATTTGTGTAAATGCAATTCTATGATTTTATTTTATATTCATAGGAGTAAGAATGATGAACAGTGCATCGATCCTCCGACTAACTGCAAAGATCTTAATTGTATCGGTTACACACTGAATGGATTTTACAGCGTAAAAAATCCAAAATTTGGAAAGATGGGAACTATTTACTGCGATTTCAAACAACAACCAGCCGGAAGTAATGGATTTTTAGTAGTGGCGCTCATAAGCACAGTACATAAATCAAATAAATATAAATCTTTAAATGATACAGATGCTGGAGGTAATATTGTGGAAAAACGAATCGGCTTCATCAACATTCAATCTTTGACCGGAGGTGTCTACTTCTACGTCCAAAGGAAATCCAAATTTGTAGGCAATGGCGTCACAGTAACATTTGAAGTTGAAAAGTTAAATGTGGCAGGAGGAATGAATTTGAAAACGGGCGTTTTTACCGCTCCTGTTCCCGGAATTTATTTCTTTTCATTTATTGGGATCAAAGATTACATTAATATAAATCCAATCGAAATGACCCTACGTCTGAATAATGTGAAAGTAGGCATGGCTGTTGCTACCACCGGATTGGGAAGTTTCTCCATTTCGATTACAGCTACCTTGAAGCTAAAGACGGGTGATCGTGTCTACCTGGTAAAGGAAATAGGGAACACGCTCGATGATGATGCACGTCATCTCTCTCACTTTTCTGGACATCTGTTACAGGAAGAGTTGATGGTGATGAACAATATTGTGGCGAAATCATTATAGAAAATATATTGTAAGGGTTATTCAATGGTAAATGGTGAATAAAAGATCGATCAGCTTCTTGGTTTTGTTTTATCTTTATTATAATGCATTGCATTAATCATCACAATAAAAAAATATAGTCATTTCAAGGTAAATACACAAATGTCAAATAAATAAATAATTATAACTATTACAGTAGATGCGTATAATTTCTGAATTTATAATGAATTATAAATATGAATTTCCCCTTATTAATAATCTAATTAATTATATTCGAACTTTTATACTATTTACTAATAGTTCATTCAACTCAAATATTCTGGCATAATTTTGCTTTACACTTACGTGAATTCCAATGAGGCTCCGCGACAGGTTTCTTTCGTACAGCCATGAAAATGAATTGCTTTGGTTTACCTAAGATATACCTAAACCAAAGCGATTGCCAAGTCAGGCACAGTGGTGCAACGGAATGCTTCTCGCTCATCTGTCTGAATTACATTACATTCAATTTATAATAAATTTTCATTGCCACTCGCTTCCAAGACATGACCCCCATTAAATTCTCCCTGCTGGTATCAGAATCGTGGAGCAAATCTAAAAAAAATGTATTTAAGCCTTGAAATTATAATTTTATCTATTTTTTTTAATTGTAGAGATGTGAACAAAATATAATCCCACCCATTTAAACTTTTGCAATTTATTTTTTAAAATTATATTAACTTCCTTGTAATGATTAAAAACATTAAAAATATATATAAAATACACAAAGAAAAGTTTTACAATCTTTCTATTTATTTCGGACTTAAAAAATATTAAAAAGGGGAAAATCATTTTAATATGTAATTTTTTAAATTGTCGTTAAAATTGGTGGGAAGTATAAAATGCAATATGTATTTCGTAGCAAGTAAGAGATATTCGATTCTTTATTAACTTTATTAGGCTATATAATAGGTACTAATTTTTTTAAATACAGTAGCTCACTACATAGATTATTTCAACTGAATACGCCCGAGGTAAAAATTCACAGGCATAAAATAGGAAATTCTGTGTATATTTTTTATTACTATCTATAGATTTACAATTTATGTTGAAAAAAAATAGAATGTAGCCCATTTCCAGGTTTATTTTGAATGTTGATTCATCCAATTCTAATTCTGCTCGTGCGACAAATCAGTTGAGTTTTATTGTGCAACTTTGCACCATGGGGAAACAGAATCTGATGGCAATCTTTTTTCCTAATATCGTTTTCATATTTTGTGTAATTAAGACGATTCTAGCTATAACTGTTTCTGGAGAAGAACTTCATAAAATACCAACCCTTTCTAAAGATATATTTAACCGTAAAAATATTTAAAATTATATTCATTTAATAAATTACTGTAGAAAATTCGAAGAAAATCACAATGCTTCCTTTTTATTAGTAATCATACATACAAAAATCACCTTTCATTCCTGTCGGTTTTGTTAATGTTAATACCGCTTATAAGCCATTTAAAATTACAGAAAGTTGTGAAAATCAAATTGCATTAGTAACATTAAGTTAACAGGCGGAATGATTTACGTGTTCCATTTGGTTTTAGAATAGATCAAGACGTTGAACTAGCAATTAGTAATAATCACGACGCAAAATCCGTCGATAACAAAAATCAACGTAAACAGGCGGTTCTTCCGGAAAACATCTCAGTTGAAAATAATTCCATGGTAAAAGCACATAATTTGACTACTTTAAGTGTTAACCGTTTTTTTTCAAATTACCATACATATACATGTACACTTTATGTCATTTTATATAGGAAAGTATTGCAGCACGTTTGAAGCGCGTAGAAGCTACAGTTGAAACCATTTTGGAAAACTTACCAAAACCAAATAAAATGGAAAAAAAACTCGAGATTCATCTGACAAACATTTTTTGGAGACCGGTATTAGAAAAAGACAGCAAGATAAAATTGGAAGACAAAGCATAAGTCTGCTCGGCTACTTCCATTGCAGCTTGTTGTGTAAGAGCATTATCTTCTAAACATATTTGACATAATGTAAAAAAAAATCAGTTATTTGAATTCAGCCTGCAATTAATTGACTGTATATTGTGACGAATTTAAAGGGGGCCAATTAACGAAACCAATACTAATATCCCTCCAACAAATTGCAAAGAACTTAATTCGATTGGTTACACGTTAAGTGGATTCTACAACGTGAAAAATCTTAAATATGGCAGGCTGGAAAGTATCTACTGCAATTTTAAACAGCAACGAACCGGTGGTTCCGGATTCTTTGGCGGCTTCAATCAACAAGGTAAAAATATTCAGGTATTAATAAAACAAAATCGAATATTCACTATTATTAATTAAATACCTAATACCCAACAAATGAACCGATGATAGAGGAAAAACGCATTGGTTTTGTCAAGATCGAATCTTTGCCTGAAGGTGTCCACTTCTACGTCCAGAGGAAAACCAATTTTGAAGACAACGGTGCCACAGTCACATTTGAAATTCAAAGGTTGAACGCTGGAGGTGGAATAAATTTGCAAACGGGCGTCTTCACAGTTCCTGTTCACGGAATCTATTTCTTTTCGTTTATTGGGATAAGGGATGATTCTAGTTTAAGTCCAATCGAAATGACTCTTCGTTTGAACAAGGCTAAAGTAGGTATGGCTGTTGCTACTACAGGATTGGGAAGTTTCTCCATTTCGATTCATGCTACCTTGAAACTTAAGGCTGGTGATCGTGTCTACCTGGTGAAAGAAATGGGGAATAAGCTCAGGGACGATTCACGTCATTTATCTCACTTTTCGGGTCATTTGCTGCAGGAAGAGTTAGTTATTAAGGATAACACATACAAGTAGAAACATGTTGTTTAAAAAATGCTAATAAATTGGTTGGTCAATAAAATAATGTTAATGCAATTCGTTACTTGTTTTTGTCTCTGGATTAAAAACTAGTTTTTAGGCATGATAATGTGCTTAACAAACACACACTGCAGTAGCATAACTATTAATTTACTTAAACAACTAAACCAGCATCAAAAGCGCTTTACTTAAATTGGAAAACGCACTTTTACCGATGACTTAAAAACACTAATTTTTCAAGTCGGTTCGGAAACAGCAATAATAAGGTTTAATCAATTGTTGATTTACAAAATTTTAGCATACTTATAAATAACTCAGAATCATTTCAGATAATTGGGTGGATGTACAATGCTTTGTCAGCGTTTCCATAAAAAAAAAGAAGCATTTTAAATACCACTTAACGTACTGTTCCTATTCCACTATTTTTATGAGAAACGTATAAACGATAGGGAATTGAATCCAGAAAAGCAATTTTTCTCTCGTTTCCATTATTTTTCTAAATACCACCATAAAAAGAATGCTACAGAAATTGGGGGTTTATACGAATTAAACTCCTATACGCTCCGCTTCAAATTTATTTTTGGAAAAATGAAAAACGTCAGTAATATTCAAGCACAGAACATACTTACAGTTTATGGAACTTGGTATTCATTGGTTCTTCGTCAACTGTTTAGGACAGACGAAAAACTAAGAATAACCGATCACAAAAGTATTGCACCATCGAAAGAAATGGCAGTCAAATTTCTAACTGGAAACAGTTCTTTCTTGATATTGCTTTTGATGATTCGAACTACTGCCAGAGAAAAAGTAGTAAAGAGCCAACAGAAAACTGATCGTAACAAAAATACTAGTCCATAATAGCTCTTACGTGCTATAGCTAGCGATCGAATTGCAATTTATTTAAAGTATTCCATTAAACAGCCAGTTTTTCTATTTTTTAAAAATAAACTTTACAGATCGTGCGATAAATAGGATTTCCTAATGACGGAATAATTCTAAGCGATCGTCCTCCGCTTCCATCAAGTGCTGACCCTGAAACAAAGGTAGGACTAATTCCTTGAACCAAATAAATTGGATGACATTAAAAAATGTTAAAAAATAGATTACATGAATTAAAAATACATTTTTACAAGGGTAATGTACTGGAACGTTTGGATTATTTAGAATTCAAAGTTGAAATCCTCTAAATAACATGCCTAGAATCAATAAAATGGACCAAAACGAATCTCAAGATCGGCTGGAAGGCGATCTGCCACTGAAGTACCATTACGAGCCCGCAAACAGGAAGAAAGAGGATGCCGGTGAGGGTGAATGGCGACCCAAAAAAAGCCTCGAGACTTATTCCTCTATCACTTTTAGCGTAATTAAGATACGTTTCAGTTTGTTTTTATATTAAATAGATAAGAGTTAGACTTAGATAAAGATGATTTAAATAAATAAGTTAAGTGCAATAAATAACTAATTAGAATTTGTATGATTTAATTATGTTGAAAGGGGGTAGAAGGAAGAAAAAGAAAGTTATATTAACGATCCACCAACAAATTGCAAAGATCTTAATTTGATTGGTTGCACATTGATTGGGTACTTCAACGCGAGCCACCTCAGGGCTGACTTTCTACTCCTATTCTATTCAAATTACTTTGAAACTGGAGAAAGGGGACCGTCTCCATCTGGTTAAGGAAACTGGGGGTACACTCCTTGAAGATGAAAAACATGTATTATATTTTTCCGGACATCTATTACAAGAGGAAATTACGCTTAAGAACAGCACTGCAGTTAAGGCCTAATAACTAAATTTCCATTTATTATTCTTTGTCAGGTGATTTTATACTGGTTGATTAATTTGATTCATATTTTTCATTATTGGAAATAAGAATCATGCAAGCATGATGTTTTGCTGAAGTGAAATGAATTTGAAAACGGGCGTCTTCGCAAATCCCGTTCACGGAATCTATTTCTTTTCATTTGTTGTAGAAAGAGTTAGGCAGTTAGCTACTGTGCTTGAACAATACATCATAGTATAAAATAATACCTGAAAAATAGCATTGTTAGTTAATCATTAGTTTGGCAATATAAGAAAAAAGTTCTTTAACTTATTTTCATGTTTTGATTAAGAAAAAATAGTTAGCTAGCATTATGGTATGTTTTTAATCAGATAGACACTAAAAATAATTTACTGCTATTACTAATTGCAGCATTAAAAATTATCGTTTCCGATTAAATCAGGAAGCTTTCCTGTACCTGAATCATTGCAGATAATTAATTGAACGGATACATGGAATGATTTTATTGGCATCGTTTCCTTTAAAAATTAGTTATTCGAATGCGACTACAATATACCTTTAATTCGCGTTTTTGTGTTAAAATATATTAGCGTAAAGTGAGGATGTAAAAATAGTTAAATGCAACAATCCATTTTTTATGTATATTGCTTCCTTTTTTTCTTGCTAAGTAAACTAAAATAAACTAATGCTATTCGAATTTTTATTTTTATATTAATTTCAGTATTTTAAGTCCCTTTGTAATTTATTATAATTGATTTAAAGTAAAAACGTCAGAAATATTTGTGGATAGAACATAATGTTCAGTCGAATTTTATCAATTGTTTGGGACAGGCGAAAAGATATATATACGAAAAGATATACGGACGACGAACCAGTCACAGAAATTTTGTTGCATCCAAGAAATGGCAACCAAACTTTTGACTGGAAACAGTTCTTACTTTGTTTTTTTCTTGGTGATTCTAACTGCTGCTTCTGAAAAAGTAGAAGAGGGCCCACAGAAAACAAGTCGTAAGAAAAATAATATTAAACTAAATTTTAAATAGTTATTGTGCGTTACCTGCATGAGTTATACTTCATTAATTTTTCTATTTATTTTTCTTGGTCATTACTTTATAGGTAATCCGATAGGATTCCTTAATGATCGAATCATTCTAGACGATCGGTCTTCACTTCCAGGTGACCCTGCACCAAAGGTAGTTCCCAGTAAATTGGATAAACATCACCTTTTCAAAAGTAGAAAATTAAAGCTTATACTATAAAAATACATTTATATCAGGGTAACGTATTTGAACGTCTGGATCGTTTGGAAGCCAAAGTTTCATTTCTCTTAAACAACATGCCGAAAAAGAATAAAATGAACCAAAATGATTCTAAAGATTGGTTGAAGCTAGAGCTTCCACAGAAAACCCATTATGGCCCTGTCAATAAGAAGGGGAATGATGATGATGAACAGCGACCTAAAAGGGCCGCAAGACTTATTCCTCTATCGCTTTTAATGTAAGACCAATGTCGTAAGCTATCCTAGCTTTCTTTACTTGCCATTTGTTGCTTAAAATAATTAGATCAAATTAAGTAATTAAACAAGTAAACGAATAAAGCTTTATATCATTGCGCGTTTAAAGAGGAAAGGAGGAAAAAGAAAGTTACAACGACCCACCAACCAATTGTAGAGATCTTAATTTAATTGGTTACACCCTGAATGGTTTCTTTAACGTGAGAAATGAGCAATTTGGAAAGATGGAAACCATTTACTGTGATTTCAAACATCAACAGAACCCAAAGAGTAATTACTGCGTTATTTTGTATACCAATAGTATATAGGTAGAAATCTAATTTAAAAAAATGTAATGCAGATGGAGCTGTTAAGGAAAAAAGAATCGGTTTCGTAAATCTCCAATCCACTAGACTCGGGGTCTATTTTCATGTTCAGAGGACAAGCCCATTGTTTGATAATGGCGTTAAAATAACATTTGAAGTTACAAAATTAAATCTTGGAGGCGCAATGGATTCAAAAACAGGGATCTTTACTGCCCCTTTTGCTGGAATTTACCATTTTTCAGTTCAGGGCTCAAAAGGATTTAGTCTAGGACAAATTGAGATAAGCCTTCGATTAAATGATGCTAAAATACCTTATGTCAGCTCTGGATTGATTTCCTACTCCTTTCAACTTCAAGTTCCTTTAAAACTGAAGGCGGGAGATCGTGTTTACCTGATAAAAGAGTCCGGAGGTACACTTGTTGATGATGGAAAGCATATATTATATTTTTCTGGACATCTTTTGAAAGAGGAAATGGCGGTTATGAACAGTACTGTGGTGAAGGTTTAATGATAAACAAAGTAGAATTTATTTTAATTGGCCAGCCTATTCTATGATGAATTAATGATTGGTTTACTCAATTGGTTTTCATTTTATTATTGGCAATACAAATTATACAAGCATCATGTTTCCCTTTCATTTAATCTTTAGTTAACTTCACATTCACCATTGTTACTATCCTAAGAATGAAAATTAAGTAGAAGAACTTTTCAATTTATCATTTTTAATTGCTAAGATTTTCTTAAGTATTAAATATGGTTTTCTGACAAAGTTGAGAATAGTTCTTTATATAGTTCCATTTTCTATTTTTTCTGTAAATGTAATTAAATAAGTGTTCAAGTTTTGTCATATCAAACGAAATGACTAGAGCAGCAGAAGCAGTCATATATTTAAATGTAAAAACAAATTAAAAATATATGAATAAGAGCAAACAACCAACTTCCTCATATCATTAATTTAGCTGATTTATTATCATTGAAAAGCGTATGCTACAGAAAACTAGATTTTAATCATAAACCATTTCCTACTTTTTATTGTATGTTTGTAAGAGTTTTGTGTTCCATAAGATATTTTTCCACTTCATTTATTCTAATAGATATGCGTGGACGAATAAAAAACTGAATTCAACAACTTTTAGAGTATAATCTAAAATTATTTTATGAATATCTATGTATGTATATGCATATAGATTATTTTAATATGATGTATTGTATTGCAAATCGTTGTAACATTGATTCTTATAACGGACAGTCGTTTTACTGTAACAGCTGATGCGAAATCAGTAACCAAAATACAGCTTAAGGACTTAGAATGCTGCCTCTTACTGGAAAAGGAGCTTTGCTCCTCATCTTGGTGGTTACAAAATTAACTACTGCGTCAGGAGAGGAAGGTAAAAGTTGGGGAAAATAACGTACACAGAAAATCGTAATAATATATATTATCTGCTATACAAGCTATAAAGCTATGTTTCTGTTGTGTTATGCTATTAGTATATTGTAGGTCATAGGCATATGTTCCACTTATCAGGCTATACCTTACTGAAAAACAAGCATGTATTTATAGAACCTATTTTTGTATTGACGATCTTAACCACTCAGTTATCAAAATAATGTGAACCCGTGTCCGATAAGAGGATGGTGCGTGTTTAAACTAAATTATGTTATATGATTATATATTGAAGCGACTGATCAGTTTTAAATGGGTTATCAATGCTCTTATCTTTTGAAAATTGCACTCATTCGAATCATATTTTCCCTTATTTTTATTGATTTATAGATTCATCCGATAATTGGTTTAACGCTATCCCTGAAGGTAGAAAAAATATTGAACAAGAAACCTTCGGAAACTTTACAGTAAGGATTTTTAGATAATACAAAGAAATATTGATAGATGCTTTTGAATTTAAAGTTTTTAATATATTTTAAGAATGATTTTGTCGTCGAAAAATTAAATTCTATGGAAAATCATTTCAATCGTCTAATTTCCGAGCTCCAGAGTCAAAACTTGGATAGAATAGAAGACATCGCAATTTTGAAAGCTAGTAAAAAGGAGAATGAGAAACGAACAAAGAGTAACCAAGAGGAAATTGCCACATTAAAACTCCAGAATTCAATTTTACTAAGCAGAATCGATCAACTAGAAAAAGACAAACATAAAATCGAACCGGATATTTCAACAATAAACATGAAACAAAGCACACTTTTACCGAAAAACTGTGAAGATTTATCCAACATGGGCCACACATTGAACGGAATATATTTAGTCAGAGCCGATGATGACAATTCTAATACCAATAATATCGACGTAAGCAAAATCCTTTCTATCCATTGTATATTTGGAAGTAAACCCGATCCAGTCACGAGAAAATTGGGCTACATCAGCACAAAATCCACTCGACAGGGTGTCCAATTTTTCGTCCAGAAGAACCGGCCCTTTGAAAATCCTAGCGCCACCCTTCCATTCGATTCAGTTAAGTTGAACGTAGGAGAAGGGATAAATGCCCCATCTGGAGTCTTTATCGTCCCTGTTTCAGGCATTTATTTCTTCTCTTTTAAAGGGATGAAAAACTATTCAAATAGAGCACTATCTATCAAAATTCGGGTCAATGGCACAAGTATAGGAGAAGCCTACGCTCCGGGTATTCACGGAGGTGTAATGCTAGCCACCCAGGCCACACTGAAACTGAAAAAGGGTGACAGGGTTGATCTGCTTCACAAGAGCCACGAGGGAGGGGCTCTTTATGATAATGAACACTGTAATACGCAATTTATTGGCTGGCTATTGGAAGAGCACGATATGTTATATTCACCTTATTGATAATCAGGCAAATGTATGGCAGATAGACTTTGATAACGGTTTATTTTCGAACTTCAAGGGCTATGGACACATTTAAATGAATTGTATAAGTATATTGTGCATTATCACAAAATTGACCTTATAATACACTAGAGTAGAATCTGTAATTATTTAAGAAAATGGTTATAACTATTCAAAGGAATAAATCAAACTAAAAAAACAATCAAATCAAATTTATTGTAGGGCGTATAATGGTTGTGGGAATTGTTTGAGAATGCTTCAAGAGGCTGGTCAATAAAGTACCCGTTAACAATAAAAGTTAACATAACAATACTTGAAATGATATAGACGATGCCGTTCTAAAATAAAGCAGGTCGCATGAAAACTATTTTTTAAATGATAATGAGCTTAATTTCTTTCAGATTTAATATTTGGAAAAGTTTGCTTTTACAAATCGGGAGGTATAAGGTTAAATTATTTATTTTAAATGTATTATAAATTTAAAAAAAACAATTTGTTTGAACAGCTGCACTATAAAAAATTATTACTGTATATTGAAAAATAAACCTTCTCAACTTTTTTCTTAACTCGGTTCAGAAAAAGTCAGCCAAAAAACTGTCATATCAGTTGAATAATATTTTTATGTAGAATGTGTTGAATAAAGATTTTTATGTATTTTATTTCCTTGGGCTTGTCGCTTGATAACTTAAAAAAAAATATCAAATCATGCTGTATAATTCATATTTTAGTATAAACTTATATGCTCTTACGTCCGAGCGGCGAAGGGCGAAAAGTTACGGAGGACGAACCAGTCTCAGAAGTTTTGCTGCTTCCAAAAAATGGCGACCAAATTTTTTACTGGAAGCAGTTCTTACTTTTTGTTTTGTTCTTGATGATTCTAACTGCTAATCTGAAAAAGAAGAAGAGAGCCCAGAGAAAACAAATCGTAACAAAAATACTACTAAAGCAAATTAAAATGTTTCTATTAAATTTTCGTGGTCATACTTCGTAGGCCATGCGATAGGATTTGTTAATGATGGAATCATTCTAGACGATCCTTCTTCACTTCCACGTGACCCTACAACAAAAAAGGTATTCCATATATTGAATTGAATAAAATTAGTTGCAAAATTTAAAAAAATAATAACCAAAATATTATAAAAAATACATTTGCATCAGGGTACCGTATTTGAACGTTTGGATCGTTTAGAAGCTAAAGCTTTCCATTCTCTTAAACAATATGCATCAACAGAAAAACGGACCAAAATAATTGTAAAGATAGGTTGGAAGGAGAGCTCCCAGTAAAGACCCACCATGGGCCTGCAAACACGAAGGAAAAAGACGATGGTTGTAAAGAATGTTGAATTCCTCGGAATTCGAATAAAAAAAAAAGGAAAATGACGCAATAAGATCCGGGTCAACGATTGTAATGATAAGACACGTAAAAGGCACTGATATAATACACGAAAAGGGTTTCACTGAATTTAAATTCTGAGATGATAGTCTAAATCAATTTCTGAGTGTTACAGACGGGAGCGATTTGAGACAAAGAAAATGACGCACTAACAAAAGAGAAGAGAGAGATGAGTACGATCTCAATGGCGACTTTCGAATCACTGCGCACTTTCTGGTAAATTTCGCAAGGGCTGGAAAATTCTATAAAGAAGGGTGATCGAGAGGGTGGAAGAGGGAGAAGAGGGAGAGAAATACGGGCTACGTCAGCACCTTTCTTGCCAGAACAATTTACACTTTAAGAGGAAAATGAACTACGAAAGTAAAAGAAAATAATGCCTCTGCAAGACGGTCACATACCGGCCCCCGTTTTCCTCTTAAAACACGAAGATAATGAATGAATATGCGAAGCGAATCAAAACGAAAGGAGAAAACATAAACGAAACATGAATTCACTAAGAAAGAAGAAATGAACTAAGTAATCAATCTTCAGGAATATTGAAGCTTTATATCTTTGCGTTCTGAAGGGGAAGCAAAGAGGAAAGTTACAACGACCCACCAATCAATTGCAGAGATCTTAATTTAATTGGATACACCCTGAATGCTTTCTTCAACGTGAGAAATGAGCAATTTGGAAAGATGGAAACCATTTACTGTGGTTTCAAACAACAACAGAAGCAAAAGAGTAAATATACTACGTTTTATTGTGTAGCAATAGAATTAGCTAAAAAATTAATTTAAAAAATTTAATGCAGATGGAGCTGTTAAGGAAAAAAGAATCGGTTTCGTAAATCTCCAATCCACTAAACTCGGGGTCTATTTTCATGTTCAGAGAACAAGCCGATTGGTTTATAATAGCGTTAAAATAACATTTGAAGGCGCAATGAATTTGAAGACGGGATCTTCACTGCCCCTTTTGCTGGCATTTAGACCATTTTAGGGCCTATCAATGCTGTTTACAACCTTAACATTCTCCATATTTTTGTCGAAACAAACAAAACGCTACATTTAAGCGCACCCGATTCCAACTAGTCGAATGTTTATTTAGATAATCCAGCGCAAGACTATTGTTATTGCGTGTCAATTTAATAGACGGAATTCACTGAAAGATGTTTGACTTGAATTACTTGAATTATTGATGGTAAATTATATGTAAAAATATAATGGAATTACATGTCGGTGTGCGTAAATAGCAATATGATGACCTGGCAACCACGCATTTTGATTATGATTGTGATTAATGATTATTAATCATTGAATACTAAAATTGAATACGAATAATTTAGTGCGCATCACAACTATTTTTCTTCTTTCCACCTCTTGTTAGAGATGAATTGGCTTTTATAAATGAAAAAAATACAACATGAAAATTGGCATCTATTAAATAGTTGATTTTATTTGGATTTATTTAATTAAGTATCTCGCTAACAAGTCTTAGTAAAAAGACACAGAAGACTTTCTAAGACAGATTACAATATTCTAAGACTTTGGACAATGCGTTACAAATAGGAAAGTTTTATATGATAAGCCAATTTTCGGGAACCTTCGAATTTATTTGATAAATCGGAGAAGACTAAATAAGGCTTAATATTTGTGCATCATCCTGTCGTGCTACAACAGATTTAATTTTTTAAAAGTAATACCGTCTATGTAAATGTGCCAATAGGTCTATGTTAGTAACAAATTTGACAGAAAATAAATATCTGTATAAGTTAATCTACCTAAGTATATATTCCCGAAATTTAATTCTACAGCCAGCATAGCATGCAATTATGGGTGCATACATAATCGTACATTAGAATTTTTCCAGTATTTTTTTTTCGCTTTTCATAAGAAAATACAGCTCCTATACATGTTTGTAGCCTTGTGATATTTCTTATCTATAGCAACTATGGAAATTATCTTGAATGTGTTGGGCAGATCAAAGGTTGACCTTCCTTTTTCAAAACAAGTTTTATCTTATAATGCGCACATCCAGTAGGCATCCAGTGTATTTCATTTTTATGTCCCACACAAAGTTGTAAAGTATCGTGAGGCTAGTGCACCATTACTCAAGACTTTCGTTATCATCATTACTTCTCTGTCCTAGGCAGAGTAACTACAGTTTAGTGGCCTCTAGTAACTGTTATCAAGATTGTTTTTGTTTTTTCAAAAGTATTATTTAAACATTTCTGTACATTTCACGGATGCCAAAGGTCCATCACATACTCTAATTAGTAATTACTAAAAATGAGCAACAATTACCGACAGCCAGGTTAGTTTATCCTAAGCTTATACGGTATTCCTATTGATTTTCTATGAAATGGTAACATACAGCAGTTGTCAAAAATTAAGAAAGGTATTTTAAAGGAAAGTTTCTGCCTAAATTTTTTAAGATAGTAATTTTTTAAATGAATTTCATTGTCAGAATCATAATATAGAACAACTAAATTTTGAAATTTATTATTTTAGTTGTGTTAGTTTTTTTTAAATTCAGTAATGTAAAAGAGTTATCACATTTTTTTTATCTATGTTTCAACCATTTATACACTGAAGGAGATGGGAAAATAATCATAAATCCTATTGAGTATGACAACTCAATTCCAAATATTTCATTTGGCGATTTTATTTTGGAGAAAATAAAGCAATTTGGAGAAAAAGTTTCTCTTGTAAGTAAATTCCTTCAAACATATCTTTCATTAAAAGAAAACTTAACAACCAAAAAAAAAATTAAACTGAAAATCACAGATTGATGCCGAAACAAAAGATTCTTATACTTTTTCCCAAGTATATTCAAATGTACATAAATTGGCAACAGGATTTCAAATGAAATTCAACCTGAAACCACGAGAAAAGGTGGCTGTTATTTTATCTAATTCCATACATTATCCAATTATTACATTGGCAATTAATTTGTGCGGAGCCACTGCGATTCTAATTAATCCTGGACAAACCGTTGGTAAGTAATTTAAATATATCAAATTATATTTTTAAATGAAGTAAGCCATTAATTTTTATCTTTTTCAAAGATGAATTTGAACACTCGGTTAAATTAAGTAGACCAAGATTATGGATTACAACCGAAAACGTAATTTCAAAGTTGGAAAATATAATCAAATCCAATTTTCAAGAAGATTCTGCTTTGATAATTCTGAATAATTCATCGCCGCACCATAAAAGAAAGAAAAGAGCAATAACAATTAACGATCTAATCAATCTTGGAGGAAGAAATGATGCTACTTTCAAGCCACCGACAGATTTGAACCCTAAAAATGATGCTGCTTTAATTCTTTTTTCAAGTGGCACTACGGGTCTTTCAAAAGGTGTAATTTTGACACATGAAAACTACATAGTCGTTCGCCGCCAAACCGAGTTAGTTTCACATGGAATAAGCTGATTTATTTTAGTGTTTATACTCTTTCAATTTTTGCAATTATTTTTCTTTGTCTGAAAATTTTAGAGAGAGTATGAAAATTGGAATGCAGTTGATGAAAAAGTGAGTCATCCCTCATCCATATATTGAGTTTAGACACTGTGTTATTATTTTAACTATTACATCTTGTATTAAGGTACGGAGCTCCTCCATCCAAACCAAAAACAAGAGTTCATGAACCATGCTATTTAGCATTTTTGCCTTTCTACCACACAATGGGGATCAATGGGATTTTTGATCAACTAGCTTCAGGGACACGATGTATTGTTTTAAGGAGCTACACATTTAATAAATTTCTTAAAACCATCGAGGAATTTAAGGTTAAAAAATCGACATTCAAAAATACCTTTTAAAAATATATCATATGATAATTAAAGCTTGGAAATGCAAGTATTTTATAGTATTATAATTTTTAGGTTACCAGATTGACTTTGGCTCCGCCAGTTGTGGTTCGATTGACCAAAGAGGCTGTTGAAAAGAAATTTGATTTGAGTTCAGTGACAGAGGTCGGCTGCGGTGGAGCAGCGCTCAGGCAAGAAACTTTGGATAATTTTGAGAGAAAATTTGGTTTTAAACTTAAGCAAGGATACGGAATGACCGAAACGACAAGATCCCATGGAATCGGTGGATTTCCTCCGAAAAAAGATAGTATTGGCGTTGTAAGCCCGTTTTATGAATCAAAGGTTTGTAAAAACCAACACATTAAAGTTTTTTAAAAAATGTATAATTTGAATTAACATTCCAACAACAGTTTAGTTGTCCTATATATTCCAAACTTATTCTTTAGATATCTTAGATAAAAGGTTTAATTTATTGAACGAGGTTTCTATTATATTCACCATAGGTGGTTGACGTTGACACCAATAAAACTCTGGGACCATTTGAAGAAGGCGAGATTTGTGTACGTGGACCAATGGTCATGAAGGGATACATAGGTAACGACAGTGCAACTAAAAGCACCATAGATAGTGAATGTTGGCTCCACTCGGGAGATATCGGTTACTACGACAAGGATGGCTACTTCTTTATAACCGATCGGTTGAAAGAGCTCATCAAATACAAAGGATTGCAAGTATCACCGGTTGAATTAGAGCAAATTATTCTGACCCACCCGGATGTGCTGGATGCAGCCGTGGCTCCAGTACCAGATGAGTCTGCCGGAGAGCTCCCAAGAGCCTTTGTTGTAAAACGACCTGGTAGTTTTGTAACCCAACAAGATATTGCTTCCCTCGTTGCAGGTATAATCAAAGAAAATATATGAACAGTGTCAAACATATTTTTTCAAACTATTTTTTAAGGTTAGAAATTAGATTATAGCAAAATCATCATGTTGTGCACATAATAAATAATATAGAAAACTGTTTTATTATATTAAAAAAATTAAACGTTTATCATCTTTTATTTCAAGGTAAAGTAAGCGACTATAAGAAACTAAGAGGAGGTGTGATTTTTGTCAAAGAAATTCCAAAGACGAGCTCGGGGAAGATTTTGCGGAGACAATTGAAAACTTTTACAAGCAGCAAACTTTAATCTATGCTATTTTACTGAGTCTTGTATTTGTTACTTTTAATAACAAAAAATTAATTAAAACGCGGAATTTATTTCACAATTTATTTTAAGCGATACAGTGTAACACAAGTGTCAATAAAAAAAAAGAATTGACGGTTGTATCAATTGTAAACATTGAAATACATGAAACGGAAATAAATGGGTTGTTTTATCTTTATTTATTTATTATAATCAAAATTAGGAGTTGGAGCTAAGAAGTAATTATCTGCTGGAGCATTAAAAAAATAATATCGTTGAACAAAATGTTATTTGTTTAGTGCCTTCTCTAGCAATAATTTCTTATTTTGGGATAATTCAATATAATTCATTCATTAACCAGTAACCGTTTTTTTTAAATACAGTTCTACGAAACAATTTTTCTGCTGTTCAAATTAATAAATTCAAGTCAGTTGTTATTCACATGGGAAATTAATTTTTATCAACCAATTTGTATCTTTATATTATTTGGATCCGGTGAACCCTGATTTCATGATTCCACCAAAAAGTAACATTTATATTGCTCAAAACTTATATAATTTTTATCGTCCAATTTAACTGTCTGTAAAACAAAATCACAGAAGCATTCAATAAAATACATTCTATTTCGCATTCAACTGCGTGGCAGCTCACTTCATCTTTCATTTAAGACCGGTAAATTTAATTCTTGCACTTTTAGTTAATTTCGCGAGTTCTGGTTAAAAGGAACTTCGAAGATGAAGATATTTTATTTTTTCTTAATCTATAGTATATTAAGTTTTAATTTGGCAAAACCAACATCTATTTCTTCAATCAACAACGAGAAAAATGATTCAACTGCTGCTAAAGGTTTTTTTTTTATTTCTTTGATTTAAATTATGGTAATCCTGACTTTTTAAAGTAATTAAATTTTTCCGTATATTGTTTCACAGTTAAACTGGAGATTTTTGGCGTGGACCGAACCACCGAAAATAAAAGTAATTTAGAAGCAATACCGGCTAAAACGCAAAATATTGAACCGGTATAAAGCTTTTAGTCTTAATTACTTGGGTGTAGAGGCTAACTAATACCAAAAATTATTCTGAAACTCGACAGATTTTAACTCGTCTACGTGAAATTGAAACAAAATCGGCAGATAAAGATTCAAAATATGAGAAATTGGAGGAAGATTTCGCTATTCTTCGTGCAAAGAGCAAAAGGCATGACAAAGAGATTCAAGAATCTCGCAATGAAATCATTGAATTGAAGAATAAAAATCAGATTCAGTCTGAACGTATTTCCCAATTAGAATCCCGGTTATTCGGGGCTAGTCGTCCAAGCAAAGACGATGAAATTGAAATTACCAATCCTTCTGCCGAAAGAAAAATACCAAAGTCCTGCCAAGAATTATTTGAACTTGGGCAAAAAATCAATGGAATTTACATGCTACACAATAGTGACAAGATAAGAATAAAAATCTTATCGGCATTTTGTGACTTTGGAGTTCCTAAATATTCTCCTGGTAAATTGTTTAAATCGGCTTAGCTATATTTTACTATGCTTATCAATTACTAAATTTCATTATTTTAACTAGCCATGGAAACAGTTTTTGGCTACGTGGACGTTAAATCGTCCCCAGTTCACTTTTCGGTTGGAAGATCAGGGACTTTCAATACGGAAAATGAAATCATTCCATACAATATAGAAAACCTTAATGTTGGAAACGCAATGGACCTCTTTTATGGCATTTTCACAGCGCCAAAAACCGGAATCTATAAATTTTCATTCAGTAGTGTTAAGGGAACCAACGTTATTTTTGGCAACGAGTTGCGTGTTTCTCTTCGCGTGAATGGCGTCTCTGTAGGAGTGGCTTACGGAGCATTAAGCAAAACCTGGGGAGGTGCTCATTTCGGTTTCACAAAAAGGCTCCAGAAAGGTGACAGAGTGGACACATTTCTACTAAACGGCAATCTTTATGACATCAAATTTTGTAACACCCAATTTACTGGCTCCCTTTTGGAAGAAGAAATTTCAGTTCCAAATATGTGAATTGTATGTCAAATTAAAAATCACTTGATATCCAAGTTTTCTTTACGATTCTCTTATATTTTTTCTGGTTATTTGCTTTTTGGATATGGAGATAAAAACAAATAAACTTCGCAGCATAGATTCGTTTGTGAAGATTCTTATTGTCAGCAACATAATTAAAAAAGTTTAAAACATACGAGATTTTGACCTAACTAAGCAGAAGGTAGGAAAAAACACACACTTACATGCTCATACATGAAAATAATCATATGGTTGAATCAGAAAATAGAATTATACAGATTTTAAAATTTATGAATAATCAATTGAAGTCTAATAAGTTAATCTAAATGAGCATCAGCATGCAATATGACAGTTGCAATAGTTAGAATAAGTATTTAGTACACATTATACACATTATACACAGTTAAAATTCAAGTAAATAATACTACTCGTTTCTAGTTCTAGATGCTCATTTTAAACTTTTTCATCGATCTTCATCCATAATATTGTATTTTTGGTCAATTTTTATTTCATGTAATATAATACAAAACGTAAAATAATGTATGTGCAATAGACCAAGCTGATAACTTTATCAATTAAATCTTTGACTTTCAAATGTTGTAGACATAGTATCTTATAACCTACTAGTTCCAAGTTACAAAGAGATGACTAAGTTAGTCAACAGCGGTCAAACAGTCTATCTAGACGTATAGGTCTACAGAAACGCAACTTGGATAGAATACAGATAGTCTCATTTAACAATAAGGAACGTGACTTACGTACTCTGCTTGTTGCAAGTCCAACGTGTATACTAAAAAAGTATAGCGCTGCTGCGCTCATTTGTTGGGATTGCACATTTATTATTCCATCATCCCTTTGATTAATCTTTAATAGCTTGAACTTTACAGTACATCCACCAAGGAGGGGGGGGGGGGGGGGGTTAGTTTCTGATACCAA
Source organism: Chydorus sphaericus (assembly GCA_030141595.1). Classification (NCBI taxonomy): domain Eukaryota; kingdom Metazoa; phylum Arthropoda; class Branchiopoda; order Diplostraca; family Chydoridae; genus Chydorus; species Chydorus sphaericus. The sequence continues at coordinate 2,763,746 of CM057926.1, read as the reverse complement.
CAATAGCTCCTAGCTCTATCAAGATATTGATTATGACGGACAAAAAAAGTGTCACTTTTTATTTTTATGGATTGCATGCGCATCAATACAGAAGTCTACATGTAGATGATAGCAAAGAACTTTCTACTAGGCTTTATCTATTATAAATAAGTGATGAGGCTTTTCAATCAGCGCAGTATTGTTCAACACTCCACCGCTGCTGGTTCATCTACTTCTCCCCGTGTATGTATATGTAATACAACGCGATGACCTGATCACTGCATTATATTAGTTGCTCTCCGACTGTTTTGCAGCAACAAAAGCCAACATGAATACGAATTATTTTGTGGACAAATCTACTTTGGACCAAGGAAGGGATATGTTGAATTCTAAACACTTAATCATCGGAACCATCGATGTAATTACATTGTTAAAGTACTCTTTATAATTTAGTTATTTTGAAATTAAATCTCTATTTATACAAGAGTTTCTCTTCCAGTTTAGTATTACAATTTGTACAGTTCTAAAAATCATATTTCTAAAACTTGAGTCATGACGCATATTACATGTGTTAGACAAGACTCCATCATGTTCTAATACTATAGCTATTAATATTGCGAGTAAGCATCTGCTTTCTTTTTACTTCTCTCCGCTATTCATTCTCGATAAAAATGTATATTAAAATCTAAATTAAAATAAAATACCTAAGATTTTTTAGACACGATACTGACTACACAATTGCAATGAACATACTAACCATAAGATCCAGCAAGATCCAGATTTCAAACCGACTAATTAACATGTTTTTATTATTCACTTATAAGCTCCGTCCTTACATCTCGTTCATCAATGTATCCTCAAATGGCCATATTAATGAAGTTGATGGTTACGTCCACCAAATCGTTCTTTATTTGGCGTCGAAGTATCATTTCACGTAACTATGAAATGCAAATTGTTATTATTCGATACTTGCCAAAATTCTTCTTTTAAAAATAGATATGAGTACATCCCATCTCCTGGTTCAGTTTACGGCGGTTTTTCCAATGGTTCCTGGGTTGGTCTTGTTGGTATGCTGTACCGAGCGGTAAGATCATATATTTTCTTCTTTTATAAATTGATGATCCATAGTCGATTCATACCCTTTATCTTTTATATAAAACAATAAATTATTATGTAGGAAATTGATCTAATAGCCGCGTCCTTTACTGTGGATTATGAACGCAGTCAAGTTATTGGATTTAGTGTTCCATTTAACTATGATGACCTTAGTTTCATCATGCCATATCCCGAATTGGATCACATTGGAACTATTGATGGAATCATTAGACCGTTCCAATACGAAGTAATATTTCTTTCTATGCAATTGGAATTTATATTTGATTGATTTGCGTGCTTAATTGCTATAAATCGTTCATTATTTGTACCAAACGTATAGGTTTGGATCTTGATTGTGGTCTCCATTGCAGCTGTTGCTATTTTTCTTAGGAACATTCTACCATTGAAATCGTCTTTACTTAAAACGAAAGACCACAAAAAGCAGCTCTCTTTGATGGACAGTTTTTGGTCACTATTTCACTTACAAAATATTGGTAATGCATTCGATTGTTAATATATCATTTATTGTCGATTGAGCAAAGGCAAAATTAGATATGGAATGATTGAAACAAAATGCATGTTGTACGTATTAATTTAATTTTGTGATTTAGCTAACTCCAGGTTACCAGTTCGTGTGCTGCTGTACACTTGGTGCTTGGTAACCATAGTTCTTGTCAACGCATACTCCTCAATTTTGACCTCTGTCTTAATGACCCCACGTTACCATCTCATGGCGGAATCGGTGGAAGATATCGCAAAAATTCAACGACCAGTATTTATGGCTTCAAACTACAGTGCAAATGCAAAAGTTGCATTGGTATACATTTATTCTTAAGCGGTATTTTGAAAAAATTATTGAAACCATATTTTTAATTGTGGAAAATGTTAAAGACCGCAAAATCAGGGACGCTTTTATTAATTGGAAATTCTATGAGGAAATATCCCGAACTGAATCTCAATCCGGCCACTTCGCATCAAATCGCTCCCGAACTTGTGGTCAAGCACCGCAGGACGTTTGCAACCGGAAAGTCTGTTCTTTTAGCCATGATGGAGGAGGACTTGAAAGATACTGGACAGTGCCGACTGTATTTAGCAAAAAAAACATGGGGAACACAACGATTGGCATTTGGGCTGCCGAAATTCAGCCCCATCACTCCAATTTTCAATCGCGAGTATATATATATATATTTAATTTGAAGTATTTTTTTATTATTTTTTAAAACTGTTATTGTCTTAATTCCAGAATCAATTGGGTTCGTCAAGTTGGTTTATTGGATTATTGGCATCGTCGCAATTGGCCCAAACCTAATAGATGCACCCAACCGTTAACAACTAAAATTCAAAGTGAAGCAAAATTATCTTTAAATCACGTTTTGAGTGCTTTCTTGTTCTTGGGTTGCGGAATTGCAGCTTCTCTACTTATATTTCTTCTAGAACTAATCGTAGCAACAGCTTGTCGTCATCAATAACTTTAATGCTTTTAAGATAATTCGTTGGGTTGGGAAAGTTAATGTTTTTGCCTTTTATAGCCGTGGTATTTCGAGTCATAATTTATATGTTTTTTTCTGGATTAAGTCAATCAAAGCAAAGCAGAATCTAGAAATTGGAAACCAGTTTTATTGCAAATTCAGCAAAATAAGTATCATAAACGTATAAAACTAGTGATCGTTTTAGACACAACTAAACAATTATTTTGATTCCGAATATGCTTTTAATGAATTGACTTAAATTTAGGGCGTAACATTCCTCTTTATTAATAACTGCTGCATTAAAAGCAACTTCTATTTGAGCTGCACTGTTAATTTTAAATTCCTACGTTATTCAAGTAAAACAGGCCTCGGAAAGCGGGTACCTTTTTCCGAAGCTGGGGCTTTTGTCTCCAGCATATCTATTCCTTTCCTTAAGTTAGTGTATAGTATTTTATTGTATTTGTTTTCCCTTTTCCGCTATTTTAGTATCGCAGTCAGTTTAATTGATCGAGATGGTTTTTTTATCACACCATTGACATGCTACACTGCAGGTGTTTGATGCCATATCTTAATAATGATTTATATACTTAATTGATTTTAAAATAAAGTAATATAAAAAAATATTTGGCGCATAACTACCTAGAATAACAAGAGAACAATACACATGAATGATAAATTAACATTGATTTTTTCAGTGTTTTTCTTTTATGGGAAAAAAGTAAATGATCAGGCTGTTGCATTGGGATAGAGCAAATAACCGAATCTGTCTTTATGCTTCCAAACGTAGGCAGGCGCGAAGTTTGTGTCGCCTTCAAACAGTGGTTTCGTTTGGTACAAGCGCCGCTCTTTATCACCAAACAAATTGCCATTCTTAATAGCATTTGATATGTATTCCAGACTTAATTTTTCTTTGTTGGGTCCCCAATCGGGAAATTCTCGTTCCGCCCTGTTTCGTCCTATCCACTTGGCGCGAATTCCTTCCGGCTTGTAACACCTATTCAAAAACAGAACGAGATGGAGTTTTAATAAGTATTATTATTGCATGAACGTTATTTATGAAAAGATATGGTACCAAGTGCAATGATAGGCTGCATAATTGTTTTCAAAGCGACCGATAGCGAAAGTATCCGAAACGTTGTGCTTCCCATCTTGGCTGTACTTGATCAAGCCATCAGCAATCATTTTGTCGTCCTTTTTTCGTGGTTCTGGAGTGGGAGTATCCCAGCCTTTACGCATGAGCATAATTCGGCTGTCGTACACTTGACGGAGCATTCCAACGGTGCAGGCAACTTTGTCGTTCTTATATGGGAAATGAGCCTGCTGACCATCAGGTCCCGAGTGCATCCTTTTCCAATAATAAGTGTACTCAGATTCCCGAAAATTCACTCTGACAGGCTCCGGATAACCATCGTGAAACTTGAGAAATTCAACAACATCCCTATAAATAACAATGTTCAATAAGAATTGCATTTTTGATGATTCAACGGAATTTTGATATCTTAATAAGTATTAATATATACTTGTTGATAAATTCATCGACATCAGTTAGGATTACCAGATCATCATCTTCGAAACCTATAAATAATTAAGTATAAATCATTTTTAATGACTATACTGTACAAATGATGTAATATTGCGTATAAGTAATATTTTAGGTTACCATCAATCTTAGAGAGACCCTCTTTGCCAATATAGTTTCGAATGAAGGAATCCGATATCCAACCACCCCCTTTCACTCGCCCACCTTGCAAATTTGGATCATCGGGGAAGGCCGTCGAAGGGATCATCACGTAAATGATCTTATGGTGATACTCTTTGAGGAAACCCTCGTTCTTCATCTTTGGTAGAAGTAGGAGCTCGTTGGGTTCGCCAGATGTCGTCCGATTCGATTCACCAATAACGAAGACATCTACCACGTCTCCGAGCTCCCCGAGCTGCACCTCCGTGTGATCCAACTCGTGATGGAAGTTGAAAAAATGAATGACCCTCCGAGGTTTACTACGAACCCTGATCCCTTTACAATTGTCAATCAGTTGGCAAGCGGAAGTCATGACCACATTCGGAATGGAGCAGTGAGGACCGTAGTAGTCACTCTTGCAGAAGCATGGAAATCTACTTCCCGGCTCTGGATTGACGGAGCCGGCGTTGTAACAGCCGACGATACTTGAGCTGTTTCTCGCTGTGAAGTACATCGAGTTGTTCCCTTCTTTTAGATGTATTCTTTCTGGTAGAACATATTCCTTCGGTTCAGCACTACTGATTTCTGTCGATGGCAATGTTACAGAATTTGTACTGCTCGATTTTTCAGCATAATCACCATCACTGTTTGGGAGCTACATTTTATGTAATATATTAATATAATATTTGTATTGAGCAGGAAAAAAAGAATGTGATCAGCAGAAATTACATTATTGGAAAGCGACGACGAGTCTGCTTTTGAATTCCTGTCTGCAGATGGAGTAATGAAGCTGAAGAATACGACGAAGCCAACACCGGCTAGAAACATCAACACGAAAACCTGTTTTCAACCCAACATATATTGCCACGCGTTCATTTTGAAAAATGGTGCAAAAAAAGGATAATTGCTATTAAATCTGCCAATTTAACGCCCGCATAAACAGTAGGAAAACTAAAAGAATAAATTACTTTGTAACGATCTGGAAAGGTTCTCGATCCATTAATGGATAGATATCTCCTGTAAAGGGCACTTGAAATGCTTCTGTTGCCGAGTGATCCCATCTTAGCCGAGCAAAACCTCTTTCTCGGACGATTACCGAGAGGGCACTGTATGCGCCTCGTTTGTAGCTTTAGACCCGAAAGCGGAAAAGCAGAAAAATGTGGCCATATCATCTCAGGTCTCGCTCATTGTATTCCGGTTTTCTACAGGTATAATATGAAACTGGTTTATATAAATTATATTATTGGCTACGTTGGCATTATTTTTATTCAAGGAAAACTCGTGACTTTAATTTTCTATTTTTTTTTTATTGATAACACAGTTTTGCGATTCTTTTTTATTAAAAGATGATAGATATAGTAATTGAAGGGTACACAAATCAAAATAGCATACATTTTGAGTGCGGAATAATGTTGATTCTGTTTGTTTAATAGTAAGGGTACATCGGAACATTATTATTGGACATAATCAGGATAAAGCAAGTAAGCAAATTTCTCTTTGTTCTTCCAGACGTAAGACGGGGCGAAGTTAGTATCTCCTTCAAAGGCTGGACTCACTTGGTACAAGCCTGTATTATTACCACCGAAAATGTTACCCTTTCTCAGTCCCTCTTTTATGTGTTTCAAGTCCAATTTCTCTTTGTTGGGTCCCCAATCTGGGAGCTCGGCCTTATTACGTCCTATCCACTTGGCTCGAATCCCTTCGGCTCGATAACACCTTTTTCATAATAAAGCAATAAATGCGAATTTAAGTTTCAGTGTTAAAAACTTATTTATGTATTATAATGTACCAGGTGCAGTGAAAGGCTGCGTAGGCCGTTTCGAATCGCCCAATAGCGAAGGTATCCGAGACATTGTGTTTCCCATCTTGACTGTATTCCATCATTTTCTTTTTAGTTTTCTCTTTGATCTTGGCAGCAAATTTGGGATTATTCCAATCTCTGCGCATTGGCATCAGTTCATTATCGTACACTTGACGGAGCATCCCAACAGTGCAGGCCACTTTGTCCTTTTTAAAATCGAAATGATCGTGAACGCCAGTAGATGGCTTTTTGTATATCCTCTTCCAGTAGTAGGTGTATTCCGAAACGCGAAAATTCACCCTGACAGGCTCTGGATAGCCATCATGCAATTTGAGGAAGAGCAAAACATCCCTTATTTTTTAAAAAGAGCAATCAAATCAATTATTTAAAAAAATACATTTTTTTGCTACTTTATATGACTTGCCTATTAATAAATTCGTCGATGTCAGTCAGCACAACAAGGTCATCATCTTCCACTCCTAATCATACGTAATATATAATATACAATTTTGAATTGTTCATCAATAAAAAAAAAATCACCGTCAATCCTGGAGAGCCCTTTTTGTCCGTTGTAATTGCGAATGAAAGCGTCGGATTCCCATCCACCTTTTGCGGGATCTTCGGGAAAATCCGTCGATGGGATCATAACATAAATGATTTTGTGATGATACTCTTTGAGGAATCCTTCATTCTTCATCTTGGGAAGAAGTATGAGCTCGTTGGGTTCGCCAGATGTCGTTCGATTGGATTCTCCGATGACGAAGACATCCACCACATCGGTGAGCTCGCCGAGCTGCACTTCTATGTGATCCAACTCGTGATGGAAGTTGAAGAAGTGGATGATCCTTCGTGGTTTACTTCGAGCTCTGATCCCTTTACAATTATCAATCAATTGGCAAGCGGAGGTCATGACCACATCCGGAATGGCGCAGTTGGGACCGTAGTAGCCCTTCCGGCAGATGCAGGGCCATTTACTTCCCGGCTCCGCATTGATAGAGCCCTCTGTGTAACACCCTACAATGCTCTCGTTGGCTCTCGGTATGAAGTAAAGTGAGCTGTTGCCTTCTTCTAATTTTATTCTTTCTGGAAGAATGTAAAGATGATCTTCGAACGGCCATATCTAGTATCAAAATGTAAAAAAAGCCATGTATATATGGTTTTATTGCAAATAAAATAACAAAATTTAAAAATGACACGATATTCAAATATGTACCTTAAAGGTTTGGTCATCATTATTACTATTGCTGAAGAAGGAGAGGACGCACCAGCATGCAATAAAAAACAGGACAGTGGAGAAAACCTGTTTTCGTATAAATCATCAGTTCTTCCCGTTGTTGCCACGCATTCATTTAAACATATTTTAGTTAGATTTTTTTAAAACGAAATGTTGTAAATAGCCTGGCTGCAAAACTTATTTATATACAACAATTCATATACCTTGGATTTGAGCTGATAGTTACTGGTTGCAAAGATTCTCTTTAAATTTAGTAGATGTCTTCTATTTGAGTAAAAATTGATGGAATTGACGACGCTGGAAAAGTTGCTCTTGATACTTCTCATTGTGCTTCTTGTCTGAGCAACTTTGAGAGCTACTGATGGGTGACATGGTCATCTTTTTTTCGTTTGACGGATAGTTTATACATAATCTGGCTTGTTTTCGAATGTATATCCAGTGCCACATTTGTTGACTATACACCAATATGTTTTACTAATTAACTGTAGCTAGGTACTGCATCTGCCTCTCTTTTTTTTTTTTTTTTTTTTTCTATTTACTACCATTTACTTACCTTGCTCTAATCTATATCAATGTAATATGAAACTGGTTTATAAACAACATTATTGGTATAACGTTGGCATTAGTTTATGCATGCATGGCTAACCTTCGACTCAGGTTCCGCATTTTTTTATTGGTGACATTTTCCGATTATTTATCATTAAAAGAGGATAATGATTGCTCATTAGGCGTACACACATCAGTAAGTAACGTAATAAACTTGCTTAGTGCATGATTCCGGATTAATGTTTATTTTGTCGATTTAAAATAAAGATAACATTGGCAAATTATGAGTAAATATAATCAGGAGATAGCAAGTAAGCGTATTTCTCTTTGTTCTTCCAGACGTAAGCTGGGGCAAAATTCGTATCACCATCATAGGCTGGTTTCACTTGATACAAGCCCGGATGAATACCACCACCGAAAATGTTAGCCCTTTTTAGTCCCTCTGTGAGATATTTCAAATCCAGCTTCTCTTTGTTTGGCCCCCAATCTGGGAGCTCGGCTTTATTGCGTCCAATCCACTTGGCTCGAATCCCTTCGGGTCGAAAACACCTGTTCGCAATTCGTTCCGGTAAATTGAATTTCTAGCAAAAAAAATGAATGTGATGATGAAGAAGTTATATACCAGGTGCAGTGATAAGCTGCGTAGGCAGTTTCGAAGCGTCCAATAGAGAAGGTATCCGAGACATTGTGTTTCCCATCTCGACTGTATTCAATCATTTTCTTTTTAGTTTTCTCTATGGTCTTGACCGCAGTGTTCGGATCGTTCCAATTTCTACGCATTGGCATAAGCTCGTTGTCATAAACTTGGCGGAGCATCCCAACAGTGCAAGCTACTTTGTCCTTTTTAAAATCGAAATGATTCTCAACGCCAGTGGATGGATTTTTGAATATCCACTTCCAGTAGTAGGTGTATGCCGATTCGCGAAAACTTACTCTAACAGGCTCTGGATAGCCATCGTGCAATTTGAGAAAGAGCAGAACGTCCCTTTAAAAAAAAAATACAAAAAAAGAAAATGAAAATAATTATTGATACTTAATGTAGGCCTATGACTTGCCTATTAACAAATTCGTCAACGTCAGTAAGCAGAACTAAATCATCATCATCCACTCCTAAAAATATAGGCTATACATAATAAATTGTATTTCAATTGAAATGAATTCTGATTTTTTTAAAAAGTCACCGTCAATCCTGGAGAGCCCTTTTTGTCCGATGTAATTGCGAATGAAAGCGTCGGATACCCATCCACCTCCAGCGGGATCTTCGGGAAAATCAGTCGATGGGATCATCACATAAATGATCTTATGGTGATACTCTTTGAGGAATCCTTCATTCTTCATCTTGGGAAGAAGTATGAGCTCGTTGGGTTCGCCAGATGTCGTCCGATTGGATTCTCCGATGACGAAGACATCTACCACATCGGCGAGCTCGCCGAGCTGCACTTCTATGTGATCCAACTCGTGATGGAAGTTGAAGAAGTGGATGATCCTTCTTGGTTTGCTTCGAGCTGTGATCCTTTTGCAATTGTCAATCAATTGGCACGCGGAAGTCATGACCACATCCGGAATGGCGCAGTTGGGACCGTAGTAGCCCTTCTGGCAGATGCAGGGCCATTTACTTCCCGGCTCCGCTTTGATAGAGCCCTCTGTGTAACACCCTACAATGCTTTCGTTGGCTCTCGGTGTGAAGTAAACTGAGCTGTTGACTTCTTCCAATTTGATTCTTTCAGGGAGAATGAAATGGTCATTCTCGAACGGCCATATCTGGTACCCAAATGTAAATCAAACTATATGTATATTTCAAGAATAAAATAAACTTTAAAAATGACATGATATTCAAGTATATACCTTAAAGGTTTGGTCATCGCTCTTATTATTGCTGAAGAAGGAGAGGACGCACCAGCAACCAATCAAGAACAGGACCGAAGAAAAAACCTGTTTTCGTACAGAACATCATCGTCACGTTGTCGCCACGCATTCATTTTAAAATATATTTCAATGAGATTTATAAATGAAATGGCTTGGCCACAAAACTCATTTTATTGTATGATGTAACAGTTTATAATATATACCTTGAAGTTGTACTGAAGATTTTTGGCTGCAAGGATGCTCTTCAGATTATGTAGATTTCTCCTATATGGATAGAGCCTGACGGAGCTAACAACGACGGAAAAGCTGTTCTTGATACTTGCCATTGCACTTTTTGTCTGGTTGAATGCGAGGATCACGGATGGGTGACGTGATCATCTTCTCGTTCGTTTGACGTATAGTATATATTTTACAGCTTGATATTGTCTAGCAAGCACCATATAGGATATTTGAATTAGTGTATGTGTTAGTCGTCAATTAACTTAATTTCTATCACTTAAATTCCATTATTTCTGTGAAATAGTCTGAGAAAAATGTGAGGTATTTCCTGGAGGAGCATACTTAATTAACTGAGTTTACAGTGAATTTGATAATATGCGCGAATTAATGAAACCAAATCAGTTAAGTAATATTAAATACGTGAGAATCGGTTATTATTGTAATTTGAATGTTTATGTTATATGTTATAAGTAATTTAAATTTTAGTCAAATGATGAAAAAGGTAGGCACATACATCATTAGCAGCTGTTTAACCAAAGTATATTACGGTATATGATATGTATATTTTCAACTTATTCTTTCTGAAAAAAATTAACCTAGTTTATATAATCAAAAGTAGGTTTTAACGTTGACCATACATGTATTCAAATTACTATAATATAACGGCAACGAGGAAAACCACCCTTGTCCAGTATTTGTGATTTATTATGGTTCTTATGGTTCATACATTGTGGTACTATTAGGGTAGAGTAGGAAAGCAAACTTTTCTTTGTTCTTCCAAACATAGCCAGGTGCATAGTTCAAATCCCCCTCGAAATGAGGTTCCACAAAGTAAAGATTTCTTTCGGTTAAATTAAAGAGGTTTCCCCTGGCAACGCCGGCCTTAATGTAATTCAAATCTAATTTTTCTTTATTGGGACCCCAATCTGCCAACTCTTGTTTATTAGCAGCCAGCCATTTTTCGCGGATCCCTTCAGGACTGAAACACCTGCATTACCAATGTTTTTTTTTTATTGATTCTGTATTAGTTTTTCGTGGTCGATTACCAAGTGCAGTGGAATCCAGCAACGGATGTTTCTAAGCGACCGATCGCAAGTTCATTAGAGATGTTATGCCAGCCATTTTTGAGGTAGTATTGGTCCTTCCTGGTCTGTATGTCTTTTCTCATTTCAACATCTCCTACGACGCGACCAAAAGGATGAATCCAGGGTCTGCGCATGCGCATGATTTTATTGTCGTACACTTGACGGAGCATTCCTGCGGTACAAATAACCGGGTCTTTTTTCCAATCGAAATTTATGTATTCTCCTCCTTTATTCGTAAGAACTCTCTTCCAGTAAAAACCGTATTCGGATTCCACAAAGTTGATTCGAACCGGTTCTGGGAAACCGTCGTGAAGCATTAAAAACAATACAACTTCGCTAAATTTGCACCAGAAAAGAAACTCATTTAGTAAACGACATTTGATTTTGATTACAGATTAATTTTTGTTCGATACTTGCTGATAAATTCGTCTGTATCCGTAAGAAAAATCAAATCATCATCTTGAATTCCTATAGCAAAATCATAATAAAATTTTATTCCTTTAATGGATATGAAAACTGGCATAATATTTAATAAGAATGAGAACCATCAATCCTTGCGAGTCCTTTATCCCCCAAATAGTTTCGGATGAAGGCGTCCGTGATCCATCCACCTCCGTTTCCTTCACCTTTATCTTCCGGGAAGTCAGTAGACGGGATGAGCACGTGAATAATTCTGGGTTGGTACTCTTTGAACAGCCCTTCGTTCTTCATTTTGGGAAGGAATACGAGCTCATTGGGGTCACCTGAAGTCGTTCGGTTGGATTCTCCCATCACAAAGACGTCAATCAAGTCGGAATGCTCACCGAGTTGGATCTCTGCGTGATGCAACTCGTGGTGGACGTTGAAAAAGCGTATCACCCTGCGCGGCTTCAAACGAGCTTTGAGTTTTGTGCAACTCCTTGGATCTTCGACACAAATGGACGTCATCACAATTTCCGGAATGGAGCAGCTGGGACCGTAGAAACCCTTTCGACACTTGCATGGCCGTTTCATCCCGGCTTCTGGGTTAATGGTTCCGATTGTGTAGCATCCAACACCAGTATCTTGTGGAGTGAAATACAGCGAGTTGTCTGATTCCTTCAGCTGGAATCTCTCAGGAAGAGGGGGTCCATTAAAATCTGCAAACTTGCTCTTTTTTACTCCCGTTTTCAGGTCATTCCACGATGAAAATTTGTTCGAATGAACCACCGTTTGCAAACAGCTATAAATGATCAGCAGCAGAAATGAAAACAAGGCGAAGCGTACAAGGTTTACAGCCTATAATATTTTTGAAAGATAATCAATTGCTATTTAAATATGTAAGTTTGAAAATATCTTTATACTTTCGGTAGTTTTTCCTGCATTCGGTTCAGGTGAGGAATTTCGAAAAAATTAACGTTAAAATCAGCCATATTGGTGCACACTCTATTAGCGTGCGAGGCCGCGAACAATCAGTTTTAATAGAATCTCGACGTAGTAAGAAAGGTGAAACGGAGCGTCAATCTCTACATAAGTTGGGATGGACTCTGTAAGAAACTTATTTTTTTAGGTTTGCCGTCGGCGTTAGATGTACATAAAAAGGTCCCAAACGAGTGAAACAAGTTTCCTTAGACTGAGTTTGCTTGAACTGTCCACGTCTCTCGTTTCTTTTATAATATTTCAAAGGTTATTGACTTTTCCAGTCGTTAAGAATTATCCAGAGAAATATCTACAGTAGTTTTAGAACTATAGCATCAGCAACAATTATTACTCAATGACATGTACTACTCAATAATTTTACAATATGGAATATACAGCAATTAAAAAAATTGGAGAAAACTCATGAACAAGTAGCTACACCTTTTAGTTAATTAACTCTGGCTACAAATAAAAAAATTATAATATATTTTTAAAATTTAATGTATCATTTTTCTAAGATAACGGAGAGAAATAACGATCGTTAATGTATTACTGAATAAAGCGACAACTTTCGTTATTTTCTATAACGATAAAGATGACGATTTTAGACTTTAAAATTAACGGTTTTAAATTTCAGTAACGGACCATATGGTGACTTCGAATGGGCTTTTAAGATTCAGATTTTGTTGAATATGAATCTGGATTTTATATTTTCTCTAAAAATTGATTTTTAACCAATCCGTTACTTGGTTGGGTAAGAACCAGACCAGAAACCAGGTATAGCCAGGATAACAATTATAGTCACTAGCCAGGTAGGAACGGCTATACACTGCTCTGTTTCTAGTCGACATCTGAATCTGAAAAGTTGCTCGGACCCTCTTTCCAGAGCATAAAATACAGTAGATTCGAAGCAACTCCGCGCGGTATTATTAGATTTTATTTTGCCACTCTCTTATGAGAATCTGAATCTAAAAATCTGATTTGAAGTCACCATACTGGTGACTTTCCGGAGTTAATTCCGGAATCAGGTTTATTTTGTTGATTTAATAAATATTGCATGGTTATACATTATGATCCGATATATTCGGGAAATAGCAAGTAAGCGAATTTCTCTTTATTCTTCCAGACGTAGGATGGGGCGAAATTGGTATCCCCTTCAAAAGCTGGGCTCACTTCATACAAGCCCTCGTTTACACCACCATCGAAAATGTTACCCTTTTTTAGTCCCTCTGTAAGATATTTCAAATCCAACTTCTCTTTGTTTGGCCCCCAATCTGGGAGCTCGGCCTTATTGCGGCCAATCCACTTGGCTCGAATCCCTTCGGGTCGATAACACCTATTTCGCAATTCAAGTAAATTGAATTTCTAGCTCAAGAATAAATACACGTAATGAATATAATGTATAATATACCAGGTGCAGTGATAGGCCGCGTAGGCAGTTTCCAAGCGTCCGATAATGAAGGTATCCGAGACATTGTGCTTCCCATCTCGACTGTATTCAATCATTTTCTTTTTAGTTTTCGCCCTAGTCTCGACCGCAGTTTTCGGATCGTTCCAGTCTCTACGCATTGGCATAAGCTCGTTGTCGTAGACTTGACGGAGCATGGCAACAGTGCAGGCTACTTTGTCCTTTTTAAAATCGAAATGATCCTCCACGCCAGTGGATGGATTTTTGAATATCCTCTTCCAGTAGTAGGTATATGCTGAAACGCGGAAATTAACTCTGACAGGCTCCGGGTAGCCATCGTGCAATTTTAGAAAGAGCAGAACATCTCTAATTTTAAAACAAAAAATAAAGAATGAAAAAAAGAGAAAAGAAAAAGCACTATCATATATAGTTTAACCTGTTAATAAATTCGTCGATGTCAGTCAGCACAACGAGATCATCATCATCCACTCCTAAAAATATAGATTATACATTATAAATTGCATTTCAATTTGAATGAATTCCGATTTTGTAAAAAAAAAGTCACCGTCAATCCTGGAGAGCCCTTTTTGTCCGATGTAATTGCGAATGAAAGCGTCGGATACCCATCCACCTTTAGCAGGATCTTCGGGGAAATCCGTCGAAGGGATCATCACATAAATGATCTTATGATGATACTCTTTGAGGAATCCTTCATTCTTCATCTTGGGAAGAAGTATGAGCTCGTTGGGCTCGCCAGATGTCGTCCGATTGGATTCTCCGATGACGAAGACATCTACCACATCGGCGAGCTCGCTGAGCTGCACTTCTATGTGATCCAACTCGTGATGGAAGTTGAAGAAGTGGATGATCCTTCTTGGTTGGCTTCGAGCTGTGATCCTTTTGCAATTGTCAATCAATTGGCACGCGGAAGTCATGACCACATCCGGAATGGCGCAGTTGGGACCGTAGTAGCCCTTCCGGCAGATGCAGGGCCATTTACTTCCCGGTTCCGCTTTGATAGAGCCCTCTGTGTAACACCCTACAATACTCTCGTTGGCTCTCGGTGTGAAGTAAAATGAGCTGTTGCCTTCTTCCAGTTTGATTCTTTCTGGAAGAATGTAAAGATGATCTTCGAACGGCCATACCTGGTACCGAAATGTAAATAAAGGTATGTATATAAATTTTTTATTGAAAATAACGAAGTTTAAAAATGACATGATATTCAACTATGTACCTTAAAGGTTCGGTCATCACTATTACTACTGTTGAAGAAGGAGAGGACACACCAGCACACAATCAAAAACAGAACAGAGGAAAAAACCTGTTTTCGTATAAATCATCAGTTCATCACGTGGCTGCCACGTATTTATTTTAACATATTTTAGTTAGATTATAAATGAAATGTTGTGAAATAGCTTGGCCGCAAAACTTATTTATATAACAATTCATATACCTTGGATTTGAGCTGATAGTTATTGGTTACAAAGAGTCTCTTCAAATTTAGTAGATGTCTTCTATTTGAATAGAACTTTATGGAATTGACGACGCTGGAAAAGTTGCTCTTATTGATACTTCTCATTGTGCTGCTTTAAGATCATCATCGAACGGCCATGTCTGGTATGCAAATGGAAATAAAACTATATATAAATTTACATGCTGTTAAGTATACACCTTAAAGGTTCGGTCATCACTCCTACTACTGCTAAAGAAGGAGAGAATGCACCATCAACCAATCAAAAACAGAAACAGCCCAGAAGAGAAAACCTGTTTTCGTACTCATGAGTTCATCAGTGCGTTGTTGCCACGCATTCATTCAAATTGATTTCAGTGAGACTGTAAATGAAATTCTATAAATATAGCTTGGCCACAAAACTTATTTGATTTTATAGTAGTTTATATACCTTGGAGTTGTGTCGATAGTTATTGGCTGCAAAGATTATCTTACAATTAAGTAGATGTCTACTATATGAATATGACCTCGGGCAACTGACGACGACGGAAAAAGCTGCTCTTGTTATTTCTCATTCCACTTCTTTTCTGACCGACTACGAGAGGCACTGATGGGTGACATGATCATCTTTTTGTTTGTTTGACGAATAGTATATATGATCCAGCCAGTTGTTCTTGTATATTCAGGGTCACACTTATTGAGTACCTATACTTATTGAATATATATTTATTGAATTTAGTATGTGAATAAACTGCTTTATCTGCCTTCCATTTTTTTTGTTAAATTAACTTTATGTGTATATGTTTATAAAACACATCAAGCTATGATGAATGTATGTTTTGGAATATGTCATACAGAATCGTACAGTGCACACGTATAGAATTTTTATGTTTAAGAGATGATCAAATTTCAAAACTTATTTCTGGTTTACTTTCGTTGGAAATTTGCAACTACATTTTTTCGCATGACATTAATACGTAGGCGTGTAACGCTTGAACATCACGCATTCATTTATCAATCATTACGCATCATTTATTAATCATTATAGTATTGGATATAGATCTGGGCCGTCGCCGTCCAGGTGAAATTACGTTAAATTAAGACACGAATTCTAATACTGTCCTTAAACACGTACGGTTTAATTTAAATCAAATTAAGTTTCCCGAAGGGATTCTAACCGCCAGTTTGATGGCATCTGTTTAAAAATTATTTTTACGTAAAATGGGCTACGCTATCAATAATCTAATGAACTAATATAGCTATAAGATAACCAATCGATTTATTGGGGTTGCAATTACTTTGAATTTTACCCAATAAGATTCATTTAAATTATCAATACTTTACTTATAAAAGATGCAAATTACTGTATGAACCATTTAATTGTTTTATCCAGTAAATTCTAAATTTTAAAGTTTAATTGGTATCATCCTCGCAGTACCAACAAATCAGCATCATCAGATCTAGTAATTCAGCATCCCCAGTTCTAATAAAACAGCATCCTCAGTTCTATTAAAACAGCATCATCAGTTCTATTAAAACAGCATCCTCAGTTCCAATATATCAGCATCCACAGTTCCAACAACCAGCGTTCTTAAAACCATTTAACCAGCATCCTCAGTTCTATTATAACAGTATCCTCAGTTCTATTAAAACAGCATCCTCGATTCCAATAAATCAGCACCCTCAAATCCAGTAAATAAGCATCATCAGTTCCAATAATTCGGCATCCTCAGTTCTATTGAATCAGCATCCTCAGTACCAATAAATAAGTGTCCTCAGTTCGAATAATTCAGCATCAGCAGTTCTATTAAATCAGCATCCTCAGTTCAATTACCAGCATTTTAAAAACCATAAAACCAGCATCCTCAGTACCATAAATTGGCATCCTTAGTTCCAATAATTCAGAACCTGAGTTCTATAGAATCAGTATCCTTTTTTCCAATAAAGTAGCATCCTCAGTTTCAGTACACAACATTCTCAATACCAAAAAAAAAACACCATCCAAAGTACCAATAAATGATTATACTCAGTTCCATAACAAGGCATTCTTAAACCCATAAAACCAACATCCTCAGTACCAATAAATTAGTATTCTTAAGTTCCAATAAATATCCATCTCAAGTAAATCAATAAATCAGTATTCTTATGTTCCAATAAATAAGCATCCTCAGTTCAATTAATTAAGCATCCTCAGTTTCATTATTTTAGTATCCTCACTTTCAATAAATCAGCACCCTCAGTTTCATTACCAACATTCTATAAACCCAAAAAAAAAATTTATTTTTAGAACTAATAAATCAGCATGCTCAGTTTAAATAATTCAGCATTCCCAGTTCTTTAAACAAGCATCGTCAGTACCAAAAAATCAGCATAGTCAGCTCTATTAACTAAGAATCCTTAGTTCCATTATATCAGCATAATTAGTTCCAATATATCAGCATCCTCAGTTCCATTACACAGCGTTCTTAAAACCAAAAAACCAGCATCTTCAGCACCAGTAAATCGGCATTCTCAGTTCCGTTAAATCAGCATCCCCAATTGTATTACACAGCATTCAAAAAACCACAAAACCAGCATACTCAGTACCATTAAATCAGCATCCTCAGTTCCAATAATTCAGCATCCTGAGTACCAATACATCAGTATCTTCAGTTCCAATAATTCAGCATCCTCTGTTCTATTTAATCAGCACCCTCACTTCCAATAAATCAGCATCCTCTGTTCCATTACACAGCATTCTAAAAACCAAAAAACCATCATCCTCAGTACCAATAAATCAGTATTCTCAGCTCTAATTAATAAACATCCTCAGTTCTAATAATTCATCATCCTCAGTTCTATTTTATCAGCATCCTCAGTACCGATAAATTAGCAATCTCAGATCCAATAATTCAGCATCCTCAGTTCCAATAAATAAGCACCCTCAGTCCTATTATAACAGAATCTTCAGTACCAATACATAAGATCATTAGTTTCATAAAACGGTATCCTTAGTTCCATTAAATCAGCCTCTTCAGTCCCATTAAATTAGCATCCTTAGTCCTATTAAATCAGCATTCGTAGTTCCAATAAATCAGCATCCTCAATTCCATTAAACGGCATCTTAAAAACCAGTAAATTAGCATCCTTAGTTCGATTGCATTGGCATTCATTATTTTCAATTCATCAACATCTTCAGTTTCATTAAATGTTATCCTAAAAATTAATAAAATGGCATCCTCAGTTCCATTCAACCAGCATCCTCAGTTCCAATAAAATAGTATCCTCAGTTCCATAAAACGGCATCCAAAAGACTAATAGATCAGCATCCTCAAAACTATTAAATTTGCATCCTCAGTTCCATTAAATCAGCACCCAAAAAAAAATAAAATCAGCTTCCTCAGTGTAATCGAACGGCATCCTAATTCCTAAAAAACATAAAATCAGCATTTTCCTTTAAATGTCACTACTTCTCTTTTTCAATATGAAATCTAAAGCAATTCAGATTGGACGATTATATTACCCGCATTTTGTTAGGAGAACAGGAATAAAAACCGTCGTTGTTTCGTGGTATAAGATGATACCTTATCTCAAAGAAGTTTGCGTTTATTTGATAACGACATTAGTTTGTCCTTCAACTATTACCACAATAGCTGCCAGACATAGGATGTAGCTCTTCCCACGGATAGCTGCCAGACATAGAAGGTAGCTCTGTGATTCAAATCCGTGCTCATGTAGGATGCATCGCCTTTTTAGATATTAATATCATAGAACACGGCCGCAATAGAGTGACAGGCCATAGAAGCAATAACGTTCGATATAATATTGACTTTAATAGACCCTTTAAATAAGACTAAGAGCTTGATCTTTTAGAAGAAGAGCGCAACGGATGGAGAAACGTGTTTTCCTGTCGAAGTTCAATCTATCGTATCCAATTTAAATAAGCTAACGTTGGCAAAAATATGATAAAAGACTTAAGACAGGTGACGGGACGTTCAAAGAGTCGGCTGTGACCCCCACGGGGGTCACAGCCGACTCTTTGAAGGGACCTGGAACCCAGCTTTTTTTAAGGAACTAGTGTTCCCGCGTCATAGTTTGGAGTCAGCAATAAAGTTCAATGGCAATGAGTGATTCGGTGTTTACGAGGCGTAAGTGGTCGGATATAAAAAAATGTAACTAATATAATTGCATTTGAAGGTTATAATTTATCCATGATTGAATGTGATTATTTCAAAGATGCTGGAGAAGTAAAACCGTAAAATCAAATTCAATCTACTCTTCTTTAAAAAAATAACAATATAATAGGCTTATAAGGAAATTTCATTCATTCTAACCGTAAATGCTCTTCTTTGCATCCAGCAAGACAGACCTTAAACGGTCAGCCGCAAACCGAGCCGCAGACTCTTCAAGTGGTGTCATATTGTTTTAAAGTAAAAGATTTCTACCACTAAACATAATTTGATATACATGAAATATATCTTAAATGATGGAAATTTTTTCTAAATTATTCACTCTCTTAAATGGTTATATTAATTTTAGCAACATTTTAGCCGTAAAAATACTTGAAAATAAACCGATCTTGTCGACCGTAAATGCCGTTCGTTGTACCCACCGAGAAAGGCCTCACACGGCAAGCCTCTTAAAGCGATTTCATTGTTTTCTGATAATTCTTCCAATAAACATTATTAGATACACACGATTTGATCTTGAATGATAGAAAATGTTCCAATTTATTCCCTTTCCTAAATGGTCATTAATTGAACCAACATTTATATCAGCATCCTAAGTTCAAATAATTCAGCTTGGAACTTAAGCATCCTCGGGTCTATTAAATCACCATCCTCGCTACCAATTAATCAGCATGCTCAGTTTTATTAAAGCAGCATGATCAGTACCAATAAATCAGCAACCTCAGTTCCATATTACTTGGCATTTTAAAAGCCATAAAAAAGTATTCTCAGTACCAATAAACCAGCATCTGAAGTTTGAATAATTCAGCATCCTTAGTTCTATTAAATCGGCATCCTCAGTTCCAATAAATCAGCATTCTCAATTGTATTACACAACATATTCTAAAAACCATAAAAAGACCTTTCTACGTACTAATAAACCAGCATTCTCAGTTCCAATAATTCAGCTTCCTTAATTGTATTAAACCAGCATCCTCAGTACCAATAAATCAGCATCCTCAGTACCAATTAATCAGCATCCTCAGTACCAATTAATCAGCATCCTCAGTTCCAATAATTCAGCATCCTCAGTTCAATTAAATCAGCATCCTCAGTACCAAAATCACCATCCTGAGTTTGTAAGAAAAAATTCAACATCCTCAATTGTATAAGACCAGCATCGTCAGTAACAATAAATCAGCATCCTCAGTTTTAATAAATGAGCATTCTCAGTTCCATTACAAGGCATTCTAAAAACCAAAAAATCAGCATCCTCAGTAGCAATAATTCGGCATCCTCAGTTCCAATAATTCAGCATCCTTCGTTCAATTAAATCAGCATCCTCAGTACTAATAACTCAGCATTTTCAGTTTAAAAAATTCAGCATCCTCAATTTTAACCAGCATCCTCAGTACCAATAAATCAGCATCCTCAGTTTCATTTATATACCATCCTTATTTCCAATATATCAGCACCCTCAGTTTCAATAAATTAGCGACCTCAGTTCTATTACAAGGCATTCTAAAATCTATAAAATCAGCATCCTCAGTTCAATTAAATCAAAATTCTCAGTACACATTACTCAGCATCCGAAGTTTCAATAAATCAGCATCCTCAGTTCTATTTAATCAGCTTTCTCAGTACCAATAAATAAGCATCTTCAGTTCAAACAATTAAGCATCCTTAATTCCAATAATTCAGAATCCTCAGTTCCAATATTTTAGCATCCTCAGTTTCAATAAATTAGCATCCTTAGTTCCATTACAAAGCATTCTTTAAACCATAAAATCAGCATCCTCAGTACCAATAAATCAGCATCCTCAGTTCAAATATCCTCAAATTTTATTATACCAGCATATTAGTACCAATAAATCAGCATCTTCAGTTTCAATAAATTTGCATCCTTATAGTTCCATTACAAGGCATTCTTAAAACTATACAATCAGCATCCTCAGTACCAATAAATCTACATCCTAAGTTCAAATAATTTAACTTCCTCAGTTCCAATATTTCAGCATCCTCAGTTTTATTAAATCAGCATCCTCAGTACAAATAAATCAGCATCCTAAGTTCAAATAATTCAGCATCCTCAGTTCTATTTAATCAGATTCCTCAGTACCAATAAATCTTTATCCTCAGAACAAATAAATCAGCATCCTCAGTTTGATAATCTAGAATTTTAAAAGCTATAAAACAGCATCCTCAGTACCAATAAATAAAAATTGTCAGTTCCAATAATTCATCATCCTCGATTACATTAAACCAGCATCATCTCTACAAGGCAAAATCTTCATCCTCAGTACCAATAATTCAACATCCTAAGGGCATTTAAATCAGCATCCTCAGTACCAATAAATCAGCATCCTCAAATAAAAAAAATTCAACATCCTCAGTTCCAATAATTCAGACCTCCTCAGTTCCCATAATTCAGCATCCTAAGTTCAATTTAATCAGCATCCTCAGTACCAATAAATCAGCATCCCCAAATCAAATAATTAAGCATCCTCAGTTCCAATAATTCAGCATTCTCAGTTCCAATTATTAAGCATCCTCAGTTCAATTAAATTAGCATCCTCAGTACCAATAAATCAGCATTCTCTGTTCAAATAAATCAGCATCCTCAGTTTGATTACCTAGCATTCTTAAAATAATAACACATCATCCTCAGTACCAATAAATCATTATTCTAAGTTCAGATAATTCATCATCCTCAATTGTATTAAACCAGCATCCTCAGTACCAATAAATTTGCATCCTCAGTTTCAATAAATTAGCATCCTCTGTTCCATTTCAAGGCATTCTAAAAACAAAAAAATCAGCATCCTCAGTACAAATAAATCAGCTCCAATAATTCAGCATCCTAAGTTCTTTTAAAATACGTAGCATCCTCCCATCAAATATATCATCATCATCAGTTGTATTGTGTCTGTATCCTTTGCTTAAATAAATAAGCATCCTCAGTTCAATTACTTGGCATTCTAACAGCTATAAACCAGCATACTCATTACGAATAAATCAGCATCCTCAGTTCCATTAATTCAGCATTCTCAGTTCTATTAAATCAGCATCCTTATTTCATATAAATCAGAAACCTCAGTTATAGAAATAAATCAGCATCCTCACTTCCAATTAATCAACATCCCCAAGTATATTAATTCCACATCGTCAATTCAATTAAATCAGCATCCTTAATAGTTCCAATAATTCAGGATCCTCAATTCAATAAAACCAGCATCCTAACCCAATAAATCAACATCCTCAACTTCAATAAATTATCCTCCTCATTTACATTACAAGGCATAAAAAAAACCATAAAATAAGCATCCTCAGTACCAATAAATCAGTATCCTCAGTTCCAATAATTCAGCATCCTCAGTTCCAATAACTCAGCATCCTCAGTTCCATTAAATCAGCATCCTCAGTACCAATAAATCAGCATCCCCAGTTTCAATAATTTAGCATAGTCAGGTCAATTAAACCAGCATCCTTAGTTCCAATAAATCAGCATCCTCAGTTCCATTACCCAACATTTTATTAATCATTAAACAGCATCCTCAGTACTAATAAATCAATATTCTCAGTTCCGCCAATTCAGCATCCTAAATTGTATTAAACAAGCTCAGTGCCAAAAAATCAGCATCCTCAGTTTCAATAAATTACCATCCTCAGTTCCATTACAAGGCATTCTAAAAACCATAAAATCAGCATCCTCAGTACCAATCAATAACCATCCTCAATTCCAATAATTCGGCATCCTTATTTACATTAAATCTGCATCCTTAGTATTATTATGAGTCTGCATCCTCTCCTAAAATAAATCAGCATCCTCGGTTCTATTCAGTCTTTATCCTCTGTTCAAATAAATAAGCATCCTCAGTTCCATTACTTGGGATTCTAAAGCCATAAAACCATTGTACTCAAAACCAAAAAATCAGCTTCCTTAGTTCCGAAAATTCAGCATCCTCAGTTCTATTAGATCACCATCCTCGTTAGTTCTTATAAATCAGCATCCTCCATTGCATTCGCATACACAGCATTCTAAAAACTATAAAACCAGCTAAGTACCAATTAATCACCATTCTCAGTTCCAATAATTCAGAATCCTCAGTTTTATTTAATCAGCATCCTTAGTTCCGATAAATCAGCATCCTCAGTTCCATTACCCAGAAATCTAAAAACATAAAAACCAGCATCCTCAGTACCAATAAATCAACATCCTCAGTTCCAATAACTAAGCATAGTCAGTACTAGTAAAGCAGCATCCTTTAGTTCCATAAAACCAGAACCCCTCAGTACCAATAAATCAGCATCCTCAGTTCCAATAATTCAGCATCCTCAGTTCCAATAATTCAGCATCCTCTGTTCTATTTAATTAGCATCCTCACTTCCAATAAATCAGCATCCTCAGTTCCATTACACAGCGTTCTTAAAACCAAAAAACCAGCATCTTCAGCACCAGTAAATCGGCATTCTCAGTTCCGTTAAATCAGCATCCCCAATTGTATTACACAGCATTCAAAAAACCACAAAACCAGCATACTCAGTACCATTAAATCAGCATCCTCAGTTCCAATAATTCAGCATCCTGAGTACCAATACATCAGTATCTTCAGTTCCAATAATTCAGCATCCTCTGTTCTATTTAATCAGCACCCTCACTTCCAATAAATCAGCATCCTCTGTTCCATTACACAGCATTCTAAAAACCAAAAAACCATCATCTTCAGTACCAATAATTCGGCTTCTCAGTTCCAATAATTCAGCATCCTCTCTACCAATCTATTATAGCAGCATCCTCATTTCCAATACATAAGCATCTTCAGTTCTATTATATAAGAATCTTCAGTACCAATAAATCAGATCATCAGTTTCATAAAACGGCATCCTCAGTTTCATTAATTGAGCATCTTCAGTTCCATTAAATCAACACTCGCAGTTCCAATAAATCAGCATTCTCAGTTCCATTAAACGGCAAAACCGTAAAATCAAATTCAATCTTCTCTTCATAAAAAAAATAACAATATAACAGTCGTATAAGGAAATTACATAAAATCCCAATCATTTCAGTCGCATTAATTCATCATAGTTGTGTAGAAGAGGAGAAAAAAATAATTTTACTCGGTTACGCCTTTAAATCTCCCGCTTTCCTCCTTGAGAAACCCCTTTGTTTGTGTGAATTTCTAAATAGCAAAATATGGTTCATCGAAATGTTTTAGGAATACTAGGATTATTTGAAGAATATGTACGAATATTTTTTTTAAATAGTTTGTTTATAATCCCTTCGGGAACCTAGCATTCGGAACGAATGCCATCGGAATGTAGACCTTAACATATTTTTAGTTTGCAAAAAATAGGATTTTTGGTCTCACTTTGTAAGAGTCTTAGATTTTTTGTTTACAGTTTCAAACCTGTGTTTAGCTTATATTGAAATTCGTTCTTTTTCTAGGGAAACTTATTATTGAAGTATTTAGTAAGGTTAGAAGTAAGGTAAGGATTTTAAAAGAAGTTGTAATAACTTCCACCAAGCATCATTGGTGCTGATAATTCATCACAATTCTACGAAATAAGAAGAATATGTATAAAGATGTGTAGGACGAGTATGTTTTGTGGAACATAGATGTCGCAACTCTCTTAAACGGTAGTTTAATTACATTTTTTAATGCGTTGATAAATTTTAATATAGGATTAAAAACTAATTATTGAAGCAATATAATAGTCTTAATTGTTACACTCTAATGTATCAACATGCATTATTAAAATATTTCATTTTTTTTAATCGAATCAAACGTTAATGAAATGAGAAAAATTAATACAGATAAGAAATAGTTTTCGACATTACATAATTATGTGTTCGATTTTCTAGACAAAAAATCTTTAAGGATATATTTTATGTCAAAACTATTTTGAAATTAACTTTTTAAATTCTAATTATTAAAATGTTAATTTTAATCCTTTTTCTAGATATTAATTATCTCTATGAAATATAAACACTTATTTCGCACTAAAATTATGCATTTCAAATACATTTTAATTTCTTTTGAAAACAAGATTTACATGGAGCCGAAATTCTCATAATTTGTGTGACTAAATATCTACATTTTTGGGGGGTGATTTCCATCGCACTGTTGCACGATGACGCATGAGATAGCACGTGCTAGAAAGGAACCAACAGGGCAATAACACTATTATTAGACACGTACAGTTCAAACTACCCAAACAATTTCTATATAGTTTCCCCTAAAGAAGTATTTGCTGCCCTTACAACATGCGATGGAAGTGGGGTTGAAGTTGTACATCTGTTTAACTCGCAGACACGACTAGCTGTTAAGCCCCCCTCTCTAGCTGCTTTTCCGCCCTTCAACGCCAATGGAACGAGACGCCACCGCATTTATTTCAACATAAACATTGCAGCAAAATTATTAAAAAAAAAAAAAATTTAAGTTAAAAGTAATAAAATATGTTGACGCTTTGTAAAAAATATTGATTTAATTTTGATTTAAATTTATCGTTTGAAAAATCTGTTTTTTAAAATGCTCACAAAAATAATTTTAAAAATAGAAATAAATTTAAGGCAGCTTTTTTCTGTTTTTCGTATTATTATGTAAATAGACTCTCCAGGAAATCGCGAAGTAGACTAGATAAAGTAGACAATACATCGTCAAAAACTTTTCATAACAAAAGAAAATTTGACCTAAACATTTCCTCAAAAAATAAGTTTCAAATTGATTACTAGACTTTACATAATATGGAGTGTTTAAAGATGTAATATAGCCGAAATGTTCTACATTCTATCGTTTTGTCAGAGTCTAGAGTTATTTAGACAATACAAGGCCTTTCATCCTTCAGCGCCCAAACAAAAAGAAGGGAAGTTAGGCTAGGGCGCACCAGCAGCAGCATCTGAGAAAGAGATTCCTTTCTCTACAGGCGGGCATAGAAAATGATTATAATATATACAAACAGGAAGTTAGAGCGGGGAAGCTTTAGGAACGTGTGGCAGCCATATAGAGAGCAGCCAGGCAGTGTACGTACGTAAAACCTGATGCTGGAAATAAACCAGAAACCGGAAACCAATGGCAGAGCTTAAGAACTGGCTCGGCAGCGCAGCCATCATTCTTCAGCGCACTGCAGTTCTCCGTTTTAGGCCTATACAATTCATCACTTTGTTAATTGCGAGCCACGCTGACTCGAAAGAAAAATTAATTGAATTCGATTGGCTGACTGTAATTCATTTTTAAGAGTTGATAGATCTCTTAAATTGTCATTTTTATAAAGTTCATTTTTCAAATATGTATTATTGCACAATAATTCATTCATAGCGGTAAAAATCAAGAATAAATTGATTGAATTTGATTGGCTGATAATAATTTATTTTTAAGAGCTGTGTTAACCGTTATTATCTCATTCTTGTAAGGTTCATTTTTAAGATACACGTTCCGTTAAATTGAGCTGATTCAAACTCAATAAATTCATTGAATTTGATTAGCTTATTATATTTCATTTTTAAGAGTTGACACATCTCTCAAAATGTCATTCATTTAAAGTTCATTGTAAAAATATTGAGTAATACGCATAATACGTTCCTTTTAAAGCGGTAAAATTGAAAGAAAAACTCTCGGAAAAGGCTTGTCTGAAAGCAGTTATTACAAGCTAATTAGAAGAGTGACGTTGTATTTAATTAGTAAGAGAGTGCGGAGCGAATCTCATTACACAATGATGTCGACACGGATCCCACGCTGAACTGAGACCGCAAACAGCAGCTGATGTTCAATAACAGTTGGCAGCGCGCATATTCCCTAGAAAACAGAGAAATAAAAAGGGTGTCACTGATGCCGCATTTGCATCTGCTCATAACATACACCAACTGGGATCAATAACATAGCTATATGTAGCGCCACCTCACGGCAAAATTCAAAATATATTGAAAATTAAGTCTTTAGGCCATTATATCATCATATAAAAAATATGACATAAAACATTTGCAACATCTGTTTTTGAATAAAATATGTATAATCTACAAGGTTTCCCTCTGGCGAGTTGAAAGAAAAAAAATAAAGTCTTGCTCTGCTGTGTACCTCACGCTGCTCGCATCAGTCCATCACTCCCCCTCTCCCACTCAAGTTGTGTCTCTCCTCTTCTCTCTTAAAAAGGATATCACCAAGAAAAAATAAAAATCTTCATAATAAAACGGTAACACATTTATTGCATATCACGTGAGAATATCTATGAATTATAATATAACATCCTAGTGCGAATAGCATAAGAAACCGTATGGTCAGCTGAAATGCAATAAAAATGCATTTGAATATAAAAGAATATATATAGAAGGAAAGAGAAGCGATCGACCCATCCGTCACGACTGCTGGCATACTGTTCAATCCTTTTTTTTTCTTTCCCCCTGCCATAAAGCCCTTATAGAGAAAAGAGACGATAACGTAAGAATCTCAATTGATGCTGCTGCCTCCTGCTGAAAAGTGCTTCTTTCGATGACTCAAAAAAAAAATCTAAAGTGCTCTCTCTCTCTCTCTCCTGATGGATAGATACTCATCAAATAACATGTAAAGAGGTACAATGACGAGTCAAGTTGTTGAAAGAATTGTAATTTTCTATTTTTCCAAAAACAGTGAGGTGCCATGATGAGCAACAGCCAATTTTAAACAAGTTATTTATGGATAAAAGTCGTTTAGACTATTTCTTAAATGAGAACAAATAATAATATAATATATCTCAACATAAGGATAAAAGAATAAAGATATAGAATCAGGGCGTTTACTCTATAAGAGCAGCAGAAAAGAAGAAGAAGCTAATTATAGAGCAGGGCGACGTGTTAGAAGGCCCCTGTTTGTTGATGCCAGTGCGCGAGTTGAGTTGAGTTGAGAGAGTGTGCACTACGTCAGCCCCCGTGGCAGCATCTTCAAAGAGAGATGATCGTAAAATAAGAGACCTCGCCCTTTCTTCTCTTAAAAGAGAAGAACCGAAGAGGAAGAAGAAAACAAGAGCCTTTATATGGTATTCCCATCTTGACTGGAAATCCATCACTATGTATCTCTCGCTTTTTTTCTCGCTTATTTGTTTTTGTTTGATTTTTGTAGGTTGTCAAAACAAAAATATTACCAAAAAATGTCTAATAACTTTTTAAAACTGTTTAAGTATATATTTGATTTTAATCTAATTAAGTCAATTATAAAACAATTGTTGAGATCACTTTGAAATCATTTAAAATTTTTAAAAATAAGTCAATAAATAAATATGTAATTAAGAAAATTATTTAATCCAATTTTTTTAAATATCGATAAAATACCGATAATTCAAAAAGTAAACTTTAAAAATTGGATTTAATTTATTTAGATTTATTTATGGGTGTGTGTTAAATGGACATCCAATAAGGTGTTTACCATATACAACACCTTGGGCTGATTTTTTTATTCATTTAATAAACGGCTTTCTTATTACATATATTTACATATTATACTAAAGGCGTGTTGTAGATAATAATATGCCGGTGGCAATGATATCGAATAAGAATTCGATTTTAATGAGCCGCATGATGGCGCTTTATACATCTACTACACAAAAGTGATGGATGAGGCTGAATAAATAGCATTGAGAGAGAGAGAACATCTTCCCTTTTTTGTTTTATTGGGTAAAATGATCTGGATATCACAAGATCAAGATAAATATCATGTCTTAGAATCCCATCAATCATTTAAAGTTTCTTTTTTTTTACAAAAAATAAGGCATAATTTATTCGATGTATTTTAAAGAATTTGAACTTGTTTATTTTGACTTCAATAAAAAATATATATTTTTAAAAAATTAATGAATTTAATAGTAAAATTTTAAAATATCTTGTTTTGTTTTTGGAGATGGTTAATTCAATATGAAATAATTATTTATCAATAAATTAACTTATATTACTTTGAATTTAGGTTGAAATTGAGTTGCAAAAAATGGCGATGACAGCTTCAGTGAAACGAGCCTGGATCAACACTGCAGACAGCAACATAAGCACAATATCATCCCCTCGATCCTGGACTTCCTCTATTGATCGCTCCGATTTCTATGGCAATCGGAAGAATGCCGCAGCTGCTGCTGCTCACACTAGTTCATCATTTACTATGAGGCCCTCTGTGGGTCCCAGGAGTCTTATGGAGGTCAGCTGCGACCAGCAGAAGGACGGGCACAGCCTCAAAGTGAGGTCAACCGATGGTGGACCTCATCTCGTCAGTCTGGGCTCTGGTAGACTAAGCACTAACATCACCATCATCCCTCTACCCGAAGGTAATTAGTTCACAATTTTTTAAAATAATTAAATAAATCCGAATTTAATGACAAAATTAATCAAATTAATTTTTAAATGGTTGACAGTTTTTAAAACTCAATTTTCGAAATTTTAATTAAATTAAATAATTTTTAAAATAGTTAACAATTTCAAAAATTATTTAAATGTAATACATAGCGAAAAAAAATCAATAAATTTATTGTTATGGGAAAATATGCAAAAAAAAATATGAAGATATATCATGTATTGCGCCATTGAGGAAACTTGAGATCCAATATAGCATCGCACAAAGGAGCTTATCAACATCAAGTGGAGGCTCCTATACAATATATACTATTTATGTATAATATTACAAATAACATATCCTGTTTCCCATCATAAATTATAAAGGATTCGATTAACGGACAAATTCCCTTTTCTATAGAATAGAATATAATCGATTATATCGATCGATCTTTTTTGGTTATTACGTCATGAGGCCTGAATATGGTAAAGAGATTCATAATAGCTTTTCATCCAAATATGGTGCTAGGCCTATTTCCTATATATATACGTTCGTAATATATGAGTCATGAAAAAGCGGCAACACCGCCTCTATAATAATATATTCATTAAATAATTTACGGTTGGGTAATAATAGCTGTAATATTGAAAGTGTTGTATTATTATGAAGGGGCAGGTAGAACCCCGCCATAAGAAATCAATTCTCAACGGAAGGGCGGCATTTTTGAGAAATAAAAGAAAAGAGTTTTATGGAATTTTGTTGATTAATTATTATTGTAATGGGGCTATTATCATAAATAAAGAAGCTGCTAGAAACGTTTAAGATTCCGATCATAAGTAATAAATGAAAACATTCAAGTAAATAAAATTTAATTAAATAATGTTTTTTTATCCGAAATTTCGGAAATAAGCTGTTGATAATGATAAAATCTTGAAACATTGAAACTTTTGAGGACAAATTTAAAATAAATGAAATCGTTAAATATCCATTTTTAAATCTAAAATTTCAGGGGAGAAATCCGAAAAAGTCTTATTAGGTCATATGGAAAAATCCTGAAAATACTGACAATTCAGTTGAAATCCCGAAACTTTGGATATAGATTATAGAATCTGGATGAAAATCTTGAAATATATTTTCAAAATTCTGCCAAAAAAACTTAAAATATTGTGAAAATTCGGAAAAAACAATTTTAAAATCCAAAATTTAGGAAAGAAAATGCGTGTAAAAATATTGAAATTCGTCGTAAAACTCAATTTTTTTTCTTTAAAACCAAAAGAAAAATCTTGGAAAAAAAGTAAAACTAACTATATAACAGTATTTTTCTATACTTTTATTTTATTTTGATTCCAAAAATTATGAGTTAAAAGTTATACGTCATCTTAAGTTGGTATAAACCCCTTTTTTGGTCACGTAATAATAACGATGATGGAGTATCTTTTATTACAGTGCCAAAAACATTTCATCCTCTTCCCTTTTCTTTCTGGAATGTTTCCCACTTTATTATTATTATTATAAATTATTACTTAAAGTAGTCCAAGGTCCCCGTGCATTATTATTGATTTTTTGAAATGGATATGTAAATAAAAAGAGCGCCATTTTTGAAAAAAGAAAAAAAAATTTCTTCTTAAGGATACTTAAAAGGGTGATGACGAAGTACTTTTTTATTATTATTTTCTCTACTCTTTCAACAGCTCGAAAGGCGGCGCTGTGTAATGACGACGTCCCTGATGATAGCTAAATATATATACTTAAGAAAAGAAAGACTTGCCAAGGCTCTTATTATCTTTAAACGAAATTTTAAAAACATTTTAAACTGGTTTTCGGGGATAATCTATTTAGCGGCGTTTGAATGTCAAAGAATTTTGCCGCCAATTTTTGAAATCGTGTACTGATTGGATCAAAATAAAAATTGAACCAGTTTTTTATTTCCATAATTTTTCGTGCATTTATCGCAGTTTAAAATCAATTAAATAATTTAAAAAAAGAATTTAATTTTTTAAATGAATTGAAATAAAATTACTAAATATTTTATTTATGGAAATAAAAAATAAAACAATAAATTTTTTAAAAATCTATTTGAAAAAAATGAAGGTCGAGTGCTAATGGGATGCGGAGGAAGTTACATCCAGCGTCAACCGGATGTGCTCGTTCAAGGGACGGGCGTTGAGCCTATTCACTGTTACATCGAGACGACGCTGAGCCTAAATAAGTCACTGCAGCCGAGAGGAAGTTGTGGTGGCGCCGGTATGTCCGTCGTCCTCTACCCGCTAGGAGAGATGACCTCCGTCGACGGAACCCGCATCAATTCTCCAGTTAAACTCACTCAAGGTAATTATTTATTTTATAAAATTAATATGCAATCGATTTTTGAAAAAGAAAAAAAAATTTAAGTAGAATATTTCTTAATAAATTTTTTTTTAAATTTTTTTCGTTTAATTCACATTAAAGACAGGATTAAATTTTAATTCGAATTAAATAACTTTTTATAAATTAAATTAATAAGTATAAATTTTTATAAAGATAAGCAAACTTTTATAAGAATATATATTAGATTATATATTTATAAAATGTAGCAATTTTTTAAAAATTAATTGATTAAGTAAGAAATAATCAGGTTAAAAACTAAATTAAATGACATGAAATGATGAAATTAAATTAAATTTTTTAATGGTGAAAAAGGCGTATATTAAAAAAAGGAGGACGTTTATATTACTTTCGCAGCTTTTGACAAAAAATAAGGACACACCATAACACCTTTTATTATTATTATTATTACTATCAAGTTGGCAGTTTCTCAGCTGGCAAAATAAGGTAATACGTAATAGAGGGCTCTTGATATAGAAGAGCGGCGTCTTATCAAAGAGAGAGAGAGATAACATACTAAACAAAATGCCGCCTAAAACGAGTGATTTATATTTCAAATCCAGCTGCAGGCAAAGTCCTATCCATAATAATAATTGAAAATCACTCTAAAATCTAGACATGTCCCATTTATTTTGGTGAAAAAAAAACATGTTATCCAATTTTTAAATAAAAATAAAACAAATATAAGTTTTTTAAGTGAATTAAATTCAAGAGAAATTATTCTATTTTGATTTTTAAAATTAAAAAATTGTACTTAAAAAAGCGAAAAAAATTTAATTAAATTTTTTAAATAATCAAACATGAAGAACTTTTTTTCTTCAAAAAATTTCATTTTTTTCTCAATTTTGTATAAACAGTCAAATTTATATTTTAAAACTTTTTTGCTAAATTATTTTTAAAAAACTGTTTTCTTCCAAAAACTTCAAAAAATAATTTTTCAATAAAATAAATCCCAATCCCGAATTTTTCATCACGTAATCCCGTCAACAAATAAGGATTAATCCTCCTATTTTTTTGGCAATAATAAAAAAATGTATATAAAAAATGAGGAATATATTTATTATTACATAGCATGGCCTTTCTCCATGTCCATAAATGGTCATATATCTTCTCTCTACGGTTGCCATATAATATTTGCATTAAAATCCGTTTTATCCTCATCTTACGTAAGGTGAGTCATAGCAGTATATAACTCCATCTTTAGTTTATTCCTAGCCGCACGCAACTTGTCAAATCATCCGTTAAGGGGCGTTAACTTGTTAGTGACTCTATTTGGCGGATATTATGCCATCATCAGAGGTGTGGTCTATACCAGTCAAATCAGATGGAATCAATGGATAGGTGGAGCTTTTTTTTCTATGACCAAATGATTGATCGAAATTCGTCTTTTAAGGTCTTTCAAAAATATTATATTGTTGGCATTTTTATGAAAATTAGAGAAAATAAAAAAAGGAAATTTTTTGAAACTTTCAAAATTATTTTTTAAAATTGTTAGTGAATAAAATTTCGAGGGAATTTTAGGATATTAAAAGTTATGACTGAATTTTAGAGAATATAATTGACTTTTTGGAAATCTGAAAAAAAATTAAGGATGATTTTAAAAAAAAAATTTTAAAAATTTGATTTAATAGAACTATTTTTAAAAAATGACAATGTTAGAATAAATTGTTTGAAATATGAAATTAATTTATGATGGAATTTGACCATTGTATATTTTTGTTTTTTAAAAAAAAATTTTTAATTAATTTCAGTGATTTTCAAAAAATAGTTAAAAATGAACGTGCTGCTCACTACAATCTTTCCTGTTAAATTAAAAGCTAGACATTCCTCTAAAAAGTGAGCTGTCATCGTTGTTCGTGATGATCCATGTTTCCTCAACTCGTTAGCATACTTTTAAAACACAAAAAGAAAAATTCCAAAAAGACCCCTTTTACGATAATAAAATTCTCCACTCGCTTCTAAAACTCACCGCTAGATGTCTCTTTCTCCCTAACTGTCACATTGACGCCTCAGGCCCCAGAACTAAAAAAAAAGAGAGTCCATTTATTTCCCACACACACACAACAATCCAAAGCGGCTTGTTGCTTCTCTTTTCCATTTTCTCTTCAGTCAAAAAAGAGAATAGAAAATTCAAAAGTCGCTCGACTGTAAAAGAAAAGTCTCAGTTCGTGTCCGACTCTGGTTCGTGACCAATCTACCTCTCAAAGTGATCTCCATTTTGGATTATAATCTATTTTGATTAGAAAAAGTTTTTATCAAGCCATCTGTTTTATCTATTGAATGTGAAAATGGTGAATAATTTCTTGGATTCATGCAGAGTTTTTTGAAAAAAATTGATGAATTTTGAATCTCTTTTCAGGGTCCATGATCTGCGTGGGGAGGTCCAACTATTTCCGCTTCAACCACCCGGAGGAAGCCGAGCGAATGAAAACCATCCTGCCCACATCATCGAGGATCTCCTCAGTGCCAATGTCGAACATGATGAGCCAAGATGGTCCAGGTGAAAGTTTTGTCGAGTCGAAAACGTGACACGAATTTTCAAATAATTTTTATGACGTTTTTCCAGGGATGGATAATCCAGAATATTTCCATATGGCTGGAGTTAATGGTGGAAACAGTGCTTTCCAACCTGTCAGAAGCAGTAGTCCTCAGTATATTGGTGAGTAAATTTGTAAAAAATAATTTATAATTTTTGGAAATTTTTAGAAATTTTTTAAAAATTATTTTTGACTTTTAAAAGAATGATTTTGAATTTTTAATGTGTTTTGTATAGGATTTTTTATTTTTAATGTTATGAAATAATTTTTGGGTTTTTAATCTTTTTTAGAAATTTTTAGAAATTATTTAGGATTTTTAAATTTATTTAAAAAAAAATTTTAGAAATCATTTTTTATTTTTAAAAGAATTATTTTTTATTTTTTTAAATTTTATGAAATTATTTTTTTGATTTTTGATTTTATTTTTAGAAAATGCCGTTTATTTTTTACAAAATGGTTATCTTGAAAGGAATTGTTATTTGGGAGGTCCGGGGAGTGGTCGTGTTGATACAAATGGCCATGTCGATATGTATATAATTGGGACTCCTCCCTAAACTCTAAATTTGGGATTTTTATATTTAAGACCTTATTTAGTTGTTGAAATGACGATAATAACAAATTCATTTTAGGAAGATTTGACTTTTTGAGTCACCTTTGAACTCTTTTTTTACGACTGGATTGAATGACGTAACCGCAATAATGAGGGAGCTAAATTGTAAATTTCACCTAATGCGGCTTTTTCTTCTTCTTTATTTAAAATTCCCACGATTAGCCTTATTTTTTCGGACGCTAAACTTTCCTGTATGATTTACTGGTCATTGCTTTCTCACAGAAAATTATTACGTATTAAATTTTTCCGCATTTTTTATTATGTAATGCAAATTTCTCTAAAATTTCCACATTTAATTTTTATGTTAAAAAAATTAAAGTTAAATTTAAAAAAGTGATTTTTAAGATTTTAAATTTTTTAATGTTTTTATTTTATTTAAATGAAAATTTTTAAATGTTCTAATTTATTTAGATTCAATT
Organism: Chydorus sphaericus; assembly: GCA_030141595.1. Taxonomy (NCBI): domain Eukaryota; kingdom Metazoa; phylum Arthropoda; class Branchiopoda; order Diplostraca; family Chydoridae; genus Chydorus; species Chydorus sphaericus. The sequence goes on along the minus strand of CM057926.1, from coordinate 2,728,178 downwards.
TCAGAATTTTTCCACATTAAAATTTTATTTTAATATTACATTTATTTATTCAATTTACTAATTTTTATTTATTTTTATTTAAATGTAAATTTTATTTTATTTTTAAAAAATGTTCAAAAATACTTAGATTTAATTTCAGAATTTTTTGGAATTATTTTTTTTTTAAGATTTGATATGTTAAGAAGGGATTGTTAAAAATAATTTATAGGGTAATTAAGTAATGGACTGCATTTCTTTTTATTGCCTTTATCCATAGATAGACGCACACACATTGTATTTTGCGCAATCGTAAAAAAAAGTTTTTTGTTTAATTCATTATTTGACAGCAATTCGAGAATTGTGTGGTATTTTTCTGGATTAACTAAATTTGCGTCATATTTATTTATGCGCCTTGGGGTAGTATAATAAAGTAAGAGTCCGTTTATGGTCACTCTGGCGGTTGCCAACAGGAAACAATAAGGATAAAAACAAAAATAAATTAAAACAGCTGCTCTATTTTCTTTCCGCCGTTCTACTTTGAATTCTTTATGATTTTGAAAATGGTTTTGGTTTTCCATAACAAATCAGAATTTAAATCGATTTTTTTAAAAATAATAATTTATTATTATTAAAAACCAAACAATTTTTAATTAATTTTTCTAATATATATATTTTTTTTCATTTAACTAATTTAAAAAATTTAATCCAAATTCAAAATCAATAAAATTTTTATGTATTTTGAATTTGTTAAATTTTAAATGAAATTTTTTGTAAATATTTATTTTTTGTCGGTTTTGTAAAGTGGTCAATTATTTGGGAAAAAAGTGCTCTACTTAATTTAATGCCGCCCAATTTGTTTCGCCAGTTATGCAATTATGAAGTGCACGTGCTTCTTCTTATTTTCCTTTTCTTTAAAAAAATCCCGGCCATAGTTGCCTTTCAAATTCCAAATGCCGTTACGTTCCATTTCTCATGGCCGACATTATTTTTAAATGAAAAAGAATGAAGCCCAAATTTATTTTTGAAAAATATTTCAAATTCTTAATTTCGTGTAGACCCAAATTCTAATGTATTATTAAATGAATTTTTCAAATATATTTATAAAATTCTTAAATTTGGTTTAAAAATTCAAAAAATGATTAAATTAATCAAGTTAATTTATTTAAATAGTAGTTGGGCTAGTAAAATATATATTTTTTAAATAAATAGATAAAAATTATTTATAAAATTAATAATAAACTTTTATATTTATTAGATTAAATAATTTAGTTTTAAATTTCTAAAATTATTTATTTAATTACATTAATTAAGTTAATTTATTTACAAATAGGTAGGCTAGTGAAATAAATGTTGAATAACTAAAAATAAATAAATAAAATTATTTAATAATTTTGCAGGTGAATATTTGCATCCGAGGACTCTTGCGCAATACCAATACGACCGTTCGGATGAGGATTACCCAACGACAAACGAGCGGCAACGCTGGCATTCCGCATCCCCCAAAGTGTTTTCATCCAACGCTTCCACCGTGTCTCTTCCGGCTTCCGCCGTACTGGGCGGTGGCGTCGGTGGAAGTAGAGGCCGATCCGTCACTCCGACAGCGCCCCTAGCGGCGTCGGTGGCGGCGGCCCCTTTGACAATGAATAACTCGGATTTGGCAGCGGGACAGCACAAGAGATCCCATTCAGTCGGGGCTGGAAACCACAGAGGTGCTTCGCCATCTAGCGGAGGGCATAGAAATCACAGTTTGGAGAGGCTCGTTGCATGTGAGGAACAGCTGGAAGAACGACGCCGGAAGGTGAAAAATTAATTAATTTAAAAATTAACATTTTTTAAATAGTCAGAAGAATTTTTAATTTAATGTTAACTTGATTTATTTTAATTTATTTAAAAAATTATTCATTACGATATTAATTCAATTTTTAAAAAATAATAACTATTTTAAAACTATTTAAACTTAATATTAATTTAGGAGATATTTAATTTAATTTGAAACAGTCTTCTCCTGAATTTAAGTGTATTTAAATTAATTAAAATGTAAAAAAATCAAAGAATAAAATATAAATAAAGTAAAAAAGTATTAAAATAGTTAGCCTTTAGGATTGAATGAGGTGCCCACTCACTTTCGGTATTGAAAAGGGGAAATCCGCTCAGCTGAATGGGTGAATTACGTTCCGCCTCAACAGCTGACGATAATGGAGAGTGACAGAATAGGAAATGATGGACAGACACTGTTGGTGTCGACTCTCGAATCGAGCCCTTTTTGTTGTTACCTAAAAGATCCATTCTCCTTTTTATGGCCTTTATTTTACGCTCTTTATTTCTGGTTCCTATTCAACATTTCTATAGATTAAAAAATATATATATAATTTGATTATTAAATTAGATTTAAGTTAATTTTATATATTTAAAAAAATCGTAATTCATAAATTTTTACTTCAATTTTATTTTATAAAAATCAATTCGAAATTTTTACTTAATTTTTATTTTATAAAAATAATTAGAAATTAAAGTCTTTTATTTTTTTTATTTTTTTATTTTATTCCCCCCCCCCCCCAACATTTCTATAGATTTAAAACAAAATCAATTATTAAATAAGATTAAATTTTAATATATGTATATTTTTTAAAATTTGTAATTCAAAAATTTTATTTTAATTTAATTTTATAAAAATTAATTAGAAATTTTATCTTTTTTTTAATTTTTTTAATTTTATTTTTTCAGGCGCAAGTGGATCGTTTGAAGGAGCAGGAACAGGAGCGCGAAGAGCGAGCCAGGCTGGATGAGATCCTTCAGCTGTGCGCCGAATATCAGCGGCGGATGGATCAGGAGCAACGTCACTCTGCTCCCATCCGGCCGCCGGATCATTCCGCTTCTCAATCCTTCACCCCCAATTCCACGCTGGATGAGAGCTCATTCCACCAGTTGGCACCAGGTTCCAAACAGAATGGCAATCACAAACCGCCGCCATCTCCAGCTGGCCACAGTCTTCATCCTAATAGGTATTTTTGATTTAAATTTTATTGTAATTAATTTAATTATTTTAATTTAAATATTTTTTTTTTTATGTTTAAAAAAAATTATTTTTAGTATTTAAAAATCTGATTTAAAAAGGGATTTATTTTTCTTTAAAATTTGATTTAAATATTTTGATTATGGTATCAAAAGCATTTTTTAAAACTTGCTAATTGGAGAACAAAGATGTTGGGCTCGGGAAAAGACACACCTCTCTACTAATTATGATTGACGATAGTTATCTAACCGCAAGTCACGCCTCACTTTTAAAAAAAAGAGAGATCTATTTTTTAAATAAAACAAAGATGCCTATCTGTTTCTCACGAAATTTTCTTTTCTCTTACATGTTGCCAGATCGTGACTTATTATTTTTTTCTTCTAAACGTTTTTAAAAATATTCTTTTGAAAAAAGTTGCACGACAACTTGCGTGATTCTTGGAATTTTATCGACTTTAAGAGGCTCGCCCTCTATTGTACGGCAACCCTGCACGCCCATTTTATAGGGGTTGATGACTTTACTTTTCGGAATTTTTCAAAATTATAAAAAAAAATCCATAATTTTTTTTTTCTTAATTTTTAAATATTTTAAAATACTTAAAATATATATATTTTTTTTGTTATTTTCAAAAATTATGTAAATATTTTTTTCAAAATTTTTGTTGGTGGGCTAGCGGTATTTTGAAAATGATTGGGCGGGAGCGGTTCTGTTTGATTTAAAGAGCGCAAATTTGCCTTTAGGGTGTGTATTTAGTGAGACTTTGCACACAATGTTAGGCGATTCATGTTTGTTAAATAACGGCGGAAGCAGGCGGAACTGAAATAAAAATTGGCAACATGTAATTTATGCTTTATAAAAAAAGGCAGCAAACGCCCCCGGTGGTCGATAATATTTGCCCAGCCCTTCCGGGTAACAATACATTGTTGCCATTTTCTATATTTTTATTACCTTCTAATTTTTTTTATGCATAAATTATTTTTAAATAATTTCTGAAAGTTTGATCATTTTTGTTTAATTTAAATTTAATAATAATAACTTTTAAATTACAGTTTTAAAATTAAATTTTTTTAAGATTTCGTATAAATGAAAAAAAGTTGATTTATTTAAGGCGTTGCCGAGTCAAGGACAAACTAAAAAAACTCGATTTTTTTCTTTCGGGAAAGAATTTAGAAAGCGTTCGTGAACGTGATTTCATCACCTTTCTTGTGTCAACCGAAAGAGTAGAGAAAACATTCCTGCTCGCTCCACTTGTTTTTTTCTTTTCTTTCTTAACTCTAAAAGGATCTTTTTTGACACATTCCTCTTAGCCATCTAGCGGTAGAAAAAGAAATCGCTCTCTTTTTTTATTTTACTATTGTTTTGAAAAAAGAAAAAAATGTTTGTTCAGTTGGCTTTTCGTGAGGAAAAGAGTCGGTCTTGACACATAATCTCTGCGTTCTTGGGTCATCCATCCGGCTGCTGGCAATGCCGCATAATTGAAACCGACGGACCATAAATTTCCCCTTAAACTAGTTTCTCTCTCTGACATTTTTTTATCCTAATTTGTTTAACTTAAATCCAAATGTAAGTCTAAAATAACATTTCAAATTTCAAATTTAATTTCAAATTAATTTAATTTAGTTTTAAAAAAATATTTTTTAATGACATAAAAATTCGAAATAATTTAACTTAAATAAATAAAAATTAATTATAAAATTTAAAAAAATTCAGGATCAAGACGAACGGATCTTTGCCCAGGAATGAGCGCCGAGTTCAGTCTCCAGGATCAGGATCGGGCCGATTAAATTCATCCGAAGACGAGCTGAGCGGGATTTTCACTTTCGATTCTCATCCGGCATCGGGAGGAAACACATCCGGAAGGAGTCCATCTAGACAGGAAATGGATAATCCCAACAATCCTCCGGGATCATCGGCCAAAAGTCCTTACGAGAACGTGTGCTCCCTGCCGCCTCCCGTGCCGCCGCATCACAGTCCGCGGACTCGGATCCGCACCATGCCGCCCGCTCCGCCCGCCCACAAACCGGACACACCGAAACAGCAGCACACCTATCAGCTCATCACTTCCGGGGTTGCCGCCGAAGTATTTTGAATCTTTGGAATCTTTAGCGTCTTAATTTTAATTTTAATTTTTTTCTAATTTTTTGTTTTTATTTTTATATTTATTTGAATTTTTTAAGAATCTTTTTGGAATCTTTTAGATTCTTTATCGTCTTTAATATTTTAGAATTTAGAATTTTACAAAAAAAATCTCTACAGAACTTTAGCGGATTTTTTTTTTGTTTAATTAAAATTTTTTTTTAATTCTTCGGCGCTTTTAAAAAATAATTAGAATCTTTGAGCATCTTTAGCGCTTTTTGAATTTAAAAAATTTAGAATCTTAAAAGAATGTTTGATAATTATTGAATAATAAATTTTGAATTAAATAGGCGGCGAAAAGGGAGGCTGGTATGTTGGAGAAGGAAATCCAGCAGATTCTGTGCATTGTGTCAGCCTTGAAGAATCACGTGACGGACGTTGAGCATCAAATCGACGAGGCCGTCCGTGAGGTAACTACTAAACACCTCTTTTTAAATTCTATATGTGATGGCGCATAATGCCCTTTCCGTGTCTTAAACGAATCTTTAAAGAATCAATTTACAGTCAGCTCACGTTAGCGATAACAACAAACTGCTCTCTCCAAATTTGTTTTTATTGTAAAATTTTTCAATTTCATATATATTTATTTTTTAAATTTTGGATGATGGTTAAATTGTCTAAAAATAATTTAATTATTATTTAAATAATTTAACTTAATTTAAATTATTTTAATTTACATTTTTAAAAACTTATATTAAATTCTTTGTTTATAAATTCTTTTAAAATTAAATTAATTGTAAAATAATTTAATTTAATTTAATATATTAAGAAAAATTAAATTTGAATTTTCAAAATTTAAATGAGTTGTTATCTTATCTGTATAATTAAAAAAAGGAAGGTAACAGTTTTCATTTCCCGCTGATAAGGGGCTCGAAAACACTAGGTACATATGAGAGTGGCGTCATTGTGTGGCCGGCCGCGTGAGTGAGTAATAACAAGCGTGAATAGTAACAGTTTTCTTGTGTCTTAAAAAACAGGCTGAAATGGAGAGAGCGCTGCTTCAGGGGGAGCTGACAGCCCAGCTGGAAAAGATCCAGCAGGATGAGAAATGGCTGGACCAGCTGGCCGCCAAGGATCATAAATTGGCACAAGAGCTGGACGCCTACAGAGCCGAAGAAATGGCTAACATTTCCGCAACTAAATCCAAAATGGAGGAAATTGAGCACCAACTTAATAAGTAAATTTAAATAAAAAATCATAATTAATTCTTATTCAATTAAAAATTAGATTTGAATCGTAACAAAAATAAGTTTTAATTAATTAAATTTTTTAATAAATTTTTAAATTTTTTAATAAATTTAACTTAATTTATTTCTATTTAAAATGAATTTTTTTAAATTTAATTAACTTAAATTTAATGTAATTAAAAAATATTCATTCTTATTAAATTAGATATCAGATATAAATCATTAAAATTTTTATCAATTTAAAATGAATTTTTATTAATCAACTTTAATTATTTTTTCAAAGGTTGGAGGAGGAATGTGATGGATTTAGCGGGACGACGGACGAGGAAACAGCTTTATTAGAGCGTGTAAAGTACCAGCACGAGCTGCTGGATACGGAGCGGAAAGTATTCGAAGATCTCGAATTCCGGCTGATGGAAGGGGTTGCCCACCGTGAAGCTGAGAGGGAGGAACTGCATAAAGAAATTGCCGGAGCGGAGATGAGGCTCTTGCAGAGGAAGCAGCAGCTCAGAGAAGTTGAGGGACAGCAGAGAGCAGCCGCCGAATCTGCCCGCTACGAGGCGCAGGAGCTCACCGCTAAGAGGATCCAACTTTTCCAACAAATTGAACAGGTATTATAAATCTTTAAAATTTTATTATTATTTTTTCATTTGAATTAATTCAATATTTTTGATTGAATTCAAAAAAGTATATTCTAATTAAATTAATTTACCAAAATATGATTTCATTATTAATGTTTAAATATATATTTTTTCTCATTTGTCAAAGTTAAAGTTAATTAAATAAAATTAAAATTCTAAATATTTAGGAGAAATCGAAACTTCACTCACTTCAAGATAAATTAGAGGAGCTTTTTCATGCCGGTCTGGCAGCCATGACGCTTACAAACGGTCATCACAATTACGACAGAGGTCAATCCAATCCAGAGTACTCTTCAGACACAGAAGAGGTTAAATTTATTTTTATTATTATTTAATTTTTGAGGAAGCGCGCGCCATCTGTTTTTCAAAAATGTAATTAAATCATTTTTCTAAATTACTTTTTCTGAAGAGTGATTCACGGGGGGAGCCAAACAACCTGGAAGGTCGTCACTGGTTCAAGGTGCCAAAAAAGAGAGAAAAAAAATTAATAATAATAAATGATGTGTTGGTCGTTTTGCGTGAGAGCTTTATGTGTTTTTTCTCAACGCGCCAAATTCAAATGCGAAGAACGAAATGGCAGTAATAATAATAATAAATGTGCCAATGCTTATTTTGGGAATTTGAACATTTTTGGCTTTTTGAAAATCGCTTTTTGTCCTCGTCTTTTAATTTAGATTTTTGTTTTTGTTTTCTGTGAAATTTTGAATTTTTAAAACAGATTTTAATATATTAATTTATTAATTTTTAGAGTGGAACTGACATTGAGCAGAAATTGGCCGAATTGCGTCAATTGGGTCATTCTCAGGACGATTTGAATAGGATCGAGCGGATTGCGGGCAAAAATCGAGCACTTGCCCATTCAGAAGACCAGAACCGTAAAGCCACTGCCACCCTATTAGAAATTGAACGGAATAGACAGATGATCCTAGTGCAACAAGGAACTCAGGTAAAATCTATTCAAAAATATTTTAAAATATTAATTTGAAATTTTAATTAACTAGAATTTAATTAAATATTTTTTTTCAAATTAAGATATTTATTTGAAATTATAAAAAAATCTTTTTTATTTATAATATATTTAAAATAAAATTTTATTTATTTAAAACAATTGAAAATATTAAAATTATATTTTGAAATGTAATCTAATGAATTTATCAATTTAAAGGTGTTGGAATTCGAGCGGAAGAAAGTGGCGGAACTGAAGCGTCGAGTTCAAGATCAGGTTCGGCAACAATGGGAGGAGCGACGGACCCTCCATCACGAAGCCAATGGCAACGGTGTATCGGATCGCGATGTCAACTGCCATAGTCTTAATAGCGTCGGCAGCAGCAGCGGCGGAGAAGAATCGCGCTCCAGTCTCACCGGAAGCGATGCTCACGAAAGGTTCTATTTTTTTAAATTTTAAAGTTAAATAAATTATTTAGAAACAAAGGGCTGCCACGCCCACTCTATTTAGTCTTTATTTTAAATTGCTACAAGAAAGCTTAACGAGGACGCCCCCCTCTGAGACATAATGGCGTTGACGTGACCTAACGGCCATATTTGTTTCTCTCTTTCTTCTTTTTTTATATCTATTCTTGGACTTGTGTGAAGTGATGACGCTCTAGCGACCAAGACTGGCACCTCCGCTTCATCTCCCGCACCCGATGGCACCAGCTCGACTGCCTCCGCTCCAAGCGCATCCATCACCAGCATCCTTGAAGTCAAGGTATATTAATTTATTTAACTTTTTTTTATTTGCCGTGGGGTACGGTCGCCGACTCAAAAAGGCCGGTGACAAACTCATCCAAATGCCGGTGATTTTTCGGCCGACATCGGTGAAAAAAAGTTAAAAAACTTATTAAAGGAAGCAAACTATAAATAGGTTTTTTGAGAGAAAACAAGTATTTTTTTTTCATTTGACGATTTCTTGGCAACCGGCGTGATTTAAGAGGTGGAGATTCCAGAAATAGCTGTCGAGTTGAATGGAATTAGTCGCGCAATTCTCTAAAGAATGCGCATCACAAAGTGGTAACAGGTGATGGCAGACCTGAATTCCTCTTATAAAATAAGTGAAGAATCGCAGATGTTTCCCTTAAAGTGGTGTGAAATCCCGAATTGAAGATTAAAAAAAAATAAAAGAGGCGAGCGCCATTATTTCTTTTAAGAATCTATTTATAGTGAGTAAAGAAATCTGCCGCCAGGTTTTTGTGCGATCTGGAGCCCGTTCAGTGCGGAATTGGTGGCCATCTCGGCCGGATGCGTTTCTTTCCGCCATTTTGGAATAATAACATTTTTTTTAATGTGCTGAAAGTGGACCCGCAATGTCCCTCATGTGGATGAACTTTGTGCGGATGAAAACGCGGAATCGCCGTCCCAGTGGAACCTCTCCGTCTCCCTCTGTCAACAGACAGGCAAAGCATCTTTTCAGAATCTCTAGAATCTTAAAGAATCTAAATGAATCTTCGGCAGAAATTTATTTAAAAAGATTTATTTAAAAAGAATTGAGAATCTTTAAAATCCCTTAAAGGAGCGGCAGAGTATCTTTTGAATTAAAGAGAAGATTAGGGTATCGGGCAGGAGCAGGTCCCGCGCTCCTCCATTAAATAACGCCGACGTGATTTATTCCGCCTTTTTTGGCCCAAACTGCCGAGATAGAGAGAGTATTGGCGCCATGTTGGTCTTGATCCTTTTTAATGAGCTGCTAGATGCTTCGTTCCTTCCTTGGATTTGTGCTGATTGACGAGTCTTTTACGATAGATACCGCGATGCAAATGTTAAGAAGATTCTAGAATCTTTTGGCATCTCAGAATCATTAGAATCTAAAGAATCATTGGGAATCTCTAAAATGAATTTTGATTTTTTGAAAAATGAGGTCATCCGTTTTGTTATTTAGGGAAGAATTTGAGGGATATTTGTTTAAAAAGACGTATATCAACGGCGGAAACGTAATGTGTTTATTTCACGCGGGAGTCGGGGCCGGAAGGGGCTTCTGTTCAGTATCCGTTGACACCTTGCCCTCGAACGTAAACTTTAAAAAGACCTTCTCTCCTTTCTGTTATAATACTGATCCCGCGGGAGTCTGCAACCCTTGTTTACACGAGAGAAAGAAATCCCGAAATTCTCTTTTTTGTAAATGTTTGGTCCGTCGTTTATTTGTCCGGGATTTTCTAAATTTGAAAAATTATTTATTTATTAAAAGGTGCGGCATAATAATAAAGATCATCACCGGCATCCATTACATCATTTGGAGCACGATGACGACGGACTGGATGAGGATGACCGACCCCTTTCGGATGCATCCTCTTTTGGTGGAGTCGTTGAGGATGCCTCCGGTACAACCGTCGAAGTCCGCCTTCGGGATAAACAGAGAGTGAGTTAAAAAATTCACCGGCGTTGGCCGAAAAAAGACCGGCATTTGGAAGCGTTCGCTGCCGGTCTTTTTCCGGCCAAGACCGGACCCCACGGAAAATTTGTAATTATTTTTTATTATAGGCACAAATGCAGCAGCAACAGTTCAATGATCACCAGGGGGCATCCCCGTCTGCATTACAGCAGCAAAGGCCGCTCACACGGTACTTGCCGATTAGAGGGGACGGTTTCGACCTTCGGCAGCACATTGAGACTGCGGGGCACCAAGTGGAGCTCTGCCCCCACGTGATGCTGACCAGCACCTCTGCTAGAGGTTATTTACACAAGATGGGCTCCCGATTCCGGACGTGGAACAAGCGCTGGTTCGTCTTTGACAGGACGCAGCGCACTTTCCTATATTACAGCGATAAAACTGAGACGAGGAAAAGGAGCGGAGCTTACTTTCAGGTATTGTTATAATTTATTTTCTTCTCGAACCTAAAAAATGTATAATAATTTTTTGAAATCTAAAAGTTCTTAGAATTTATCTTAAGCTAAGTTTACCAATATCTTAAATTAAAATTAAATTTTTACACAGGCAATTGAAGAGGTGTACGTGGATCACTTGCAGTCTGTCCGCTCTCCAAACCCGAAATTGACCTTCTGCGTGAAAACGCGGGAGCGGACCTACCACCTGATGGCGCCCAGTGCGGAAGCTATGCGCATCTGGGTGGACGTCATCTTCACCGGGGCAGAGGGATACCAACAATTTCATGTTTGAATGCATTTTAATGAAAAGAAAAATCAAATCGCTATTTTAAAAAAAACCTAATTGAGCACAATATAAATATTTTGAAATTATTTTAAATTTTGAATGGGTATGTAATTCGACTGTGTGCCTTTTTTCAGAAAAGAAAGAAATTGCATTTTTTTCTGTTCCTCCTGTTGAGCATCAAAAGAGAAAACTAATCAGCTATTTTTAAAATAAATTATAAACTGCAAAAAAAAAACTACTAAGAAAGCGTGTGTGATGTCACGATTTTTTCCTCCAATTTTATTGTGTAAATATATATATGAAATGTATTTTGACCGATTTAATTTTTAAAATTGTAGCTTCAGGAATTTATTTGGACGAAATTCCTAGTCGACTCTGTTCTCTGCTCTTTCTCGCAGCTCATTATTTTGACTTTTGTAATTCGTGTCCTCTGCACATTTCGTCATCACTCTTTTTTTCCCTCTATTAAAACTAAGCGTGAAATTCTCTATTTCTTATATGAAGATGTATAATTCTTTCATCGTCCAATACACAACACAGTTTTCAACATTCAACCTCGAAATAAATAATTATTCTAACGTAACAACTTTTATTTTTTTTTACACATTTTTACAATAAATGACAATAATAAAGGAAATAAAACTCTGTCCGTGGCGCTTAAGTAGACCATAGATGTACTTACAACTGTAGAAAAGTAAAGATACGTTTATCAAGTTATATTTAAGATACTTAGAAATTATTAAGGACTGGGTAGAGGCTAAAAAAAAACCTTCAGTAAGCTCATTTTAAATTCTTTAAAGTCTGTAAATTAGAAATAAACTTTACTGTTGTTTTTAAAAACAGTAACTAGATAAGTAAACTTGGTTTAAAAGCGACTTAAGATCCGGTTTCTATATTTAACTTAATTTTAAGAATTTTTATTATTTTAGGTTTTGAGTAGCACAACCCGCTAAACGTGCCCTTTTGTTTTTGATGCGATATATTTTACGAGTCTTTTTTATGAAATATGCGATTTACAACCACGTAGAGAGGATGCGATTTATATTAAATCAATAATATCGATTAAAAAGGATGAAACGCACTTGGAATTTCCGAATCACAATGCTTGGATTGAGAATCAGCTAATAGAGATGCAGTTTGACATCATTACCATCAAATTAAAAAACGGAAAACAGTTTTAGTATTAATAAAACCTTAAATACAAGCGCGAGTGTATACAGTACATACATTTTATTCTGTCAGAAATTTTATAGTTTTGAAAACCCACGTAAAGTTATATATTTAGTCTTATTTCTCTAAACAAATTGGGTTGTCTTTCTGCAATTGGTTAGATGAACTGATGAACTACGAATCATTTTAAAGGGCGTCATCACTACGTGTTTGAAAGAAATCCTTTTTATAAAGCAAAAATTTCAGCAAAAAATGCACAGATATAGCTCGTATTTGATTGTACACACATTTAAAGTATTGGTATTCTTCTGTAAATCATCAGAGCTCTTAGTTTCCATAGACTCAATTTGCATGTAAACAGACGAATGATATCAATAATAATGATGTTAATGAAAGTGTGTGATTTTTTTTAAAGAAACGTAAATTTCTACACATTAGGCAATCCTGAAATGACCTGTAACAATTTACATTTTCTGTAAAATTCCACGTTTAGCGAATTTAAGCACATCGTATAGGATATAGATACAAGCAAAAACATGTACCATGTTATCTTTCGTGTCAATAGCACCGACCCAATAACATTTAGATGTTATATATTTTTTTCCCTCTATTTTTTGTGGGAAATCCCCATTTATTGTACTAACTTAATTTACACCCCTGAATAAATCACGATCTTCTAGGAATTAATTCAAATATGTATGAATTAATTGACAGTAACTCGTTAAAAAACCAACCAAGTCAGCTGAAGATATTATATCTAGGTGATATATTGCATATAATGTATACGATGATTATAATTTTCGAGACCTACATTGGTATTCCAAAAGCGCAATGCTAATTATAATGCTATTAACAGATTCAAAGTAGCGCACAATGCACTTGTTTAAAAGTATAAAACAAGGATTCTACAATGACAGAAAACTCAGTTAAGTAAATTCTTAATAGAGAAATACCTCCAACTATATAGGTACTACAACCTTTCAAGTCAGATACCTCAGGTACCTGTAAAGCATTTTACTTTTTATGCGAATGAATGGTAAAACTTATACCTTATTTTTTCCCTTTTGGCAGCATAAGAAATAATGGTGAATAAGTTTATTTCACTGCATTTTGTCTGCTTCGTTGTCTTACTATCTGATATGTGCCAAGCCCAAAATTGGCAAGACGGTAACAACGGGCAAGTAAAATGGGCTTCCAACTGTGATTTCCCTGGCTATGACATTGGTTCCGTTGTGGTTCCGTCAGAGCAGTGTGGAGGTCAATGCCTTTCAAACAGCCAATGCACACATTTTACTTGGTACTACAATGTCTGCCTCTTAAAGAAGGCCACCAATCCACGTGTTAATGGCTTAGGTGGTGCTGTATGTGGCTTCGTCGTCAACAGGGTAATATTTGAAATCATTGCATAAAAAAGTTATTAACAGTATAACGAACAAAAAAACTAATGAATTAAATTCAGGGCGGGAGCAGTGGTGGTGGAAACGTTAGGACAACTTACTATGGGGAGCAAGACGCCGGCGGAGGTTGCCAGATGCCCGATAACGCCAATTATCTGATCACAGATGCCCTAGCCCTTGGACAGTCCACAGGGCTAGGAAATTTGGCTTTCCGTTCAGGTCTCTGTGGTCAGGTATTGACGCTTAATTGCGGTAATGGAGCAGTGGACGCTGTAGTGGTCGACACTTGCGGTATAGGCAGCACTTCTTGTGGTGTAGACCTCATTGGTAAGACGTGGAGGAAGTTGACCAATAACCAGCCACCCGGTGTCGCCCAATGCTCTGTTACGCTTTCAAATAAGAATCCCATAGCAGGTAAGAAGCTGCTGCATTTGAATTTCCCACGCTATTTCCTTCAATATTTATAAACTCATTATTTTTAGGTAATGCACCAATGTGTTATCATCAGCCCGGTTCCGATATGAATAATCTGTGGTATGCGGCTCTGGGAGTGCTGAACACGGGTGGGAGGGTCTCTAAGTCGGCCACTTTGGCCGGAGTGAACGGTAGACGTAGTGCAGGCGATCATTGGTTCCAATTCAACTCTGGTGGATTGTTTACTGGAGGGGCTTCTGTCGTCTTTCAGTTTGAAGATGGTTCCTCGGCCAGCTTTAAACTTCAAGATTGTATCAACGGTGGAAACGTCCACACTTTCATTTCTTAATAAAAATATAACATGCACATACATTCTTCGATGTTGTGTAAGAACTTACTTATTTAAGAAAACAATCAGATGTTTTGATTGATTGTATGAAATTAGTTATATAGAAAAAGGAATACATTTTTATCATATGCTTTAAACAGAAACAATGTCTTGGGATTTGTGACTTGTGACGGGCGTCATTTTACCAAACTATGTGGTTACATTTCGATCCTGGTAAAGCCGCTTAAAGCGTTTAAGTGATGATCCAGTTATATGAAAGTATCAGAATAAGTAAGCCAGAACCAGCAGACTGCAGATTGCCATTTGGAAATCTCCGTGTTTTAAAAATTGAATTTTTAAACATGAGCATATTAGTTTATTATTACGTTAATCTTATTTTTTTGTTGATTAATCCTAATAAAACAACGATTGGCCGATGAGATCTGGAAGCAAAAGAAAATAGTACTGTAAAAGAGAGAGATGTGTTAGAATTTTATCGTAGAAAGTACTTCTATTCGAGATCTCTCGCAGTAGCAGAAAAAGTATAATATATATCGACGCTGAGATATTAAGATAATATTTTAAAAGGCTATTTAAAGCTAGTTTTTAAAATGCTATAGATACACCATGATTTTATCTTCTGGCATGCGTTTTTTTTCTTTAAGTTCATTCCTAATGAATTGTTTCAAAATAACGTAAGCAAAATGAATTTTGGATTCACCCCTGGTCGCAGCGCCCAGAGCACTAGCCCCTAAAACAGGTTTTTAAATATAAAAATTGTTATATCGTTCCTCGTATTGAAAGATAATAATCTATACATATTTTATTCGTGCGTTTATAGGACTTGGTAGTTATACTTCAATATTTACTTGCTGTATCTTTACGTGTTTATTTCAATTCTTTAAATTGATATTACTTTCATCTTGTCCACCCCCCCCCTCCCCCCCAAATTGTGTAACTACATGATAGCGAAGTAATACACGAGAATTTGAATCAATTGTATTTAGCATCTTTTTAAAATTATTATTATAGGGAGCTATGAAAGCACATAAATCTTGAAGAACACGATCATGAGAACGATCAAGGAACAAATCTGGGTACCATAAAACCGGGTAAATTAGGACAAAATGACTCCAATTAGAGGTGTAAGGAAAACTCCGGAAAAAATTATTGCCATGTACTAAATCTATACGTTATGCAAAGTTGTAACGTCATCGCTACATTTCTTTTTCACAAAGTGTTTTTCCTTATTTGAAAAATGTGTGAATGAATTGGCAGAGACTCGTGAAAAAAAAATTAACCGAGTCAAGTTGTAGTTAAGAAACTATACCCAGGTGATATATTACTTATGTAGGTTACTTATTGCTTGAATAATGTATACTAAATTATTAATTTTCGAGACCTACATAGGTGTTTCGAAAGCGCAGTGTTAATTATAATGCTATAAACAGATTCTAAGTAGCACAAAATGCACTTTTTTTTGAAAGTATAAAACAAGGATTCTGCAGTGACAGAGACTCAGTTCAGTAATTTCTTCGGGAATAAAAGTCGGCTATATAAGTATATACAACCTTTCAACTCGGGTACCTATAAATAACTATATTGTTATACAATTTCATAGCAAAACTTATAATTTTTTTTTTTTTTTACCTTTTGGTAGTATAAAATAATGGCGAATAAATTTATTTCGTCGCCTTTTGTCTGCGTCGTTATCTTACTATTTGGTATGTGCCAAGCCCAAAATTGGCAAGACGGTAACAACGGCCAAGTAAAATGGGCTTCTAACTGTGATTTCCCTGGCTATGACATTGGCTCCATTGTGGTTCCGTCAGAGCAGTGTGGAGGTCAATGCCTTTCAAACAGCCAATGCACACATTTTACCTGGTACTACAATGTCTGCCTCTTAAAGAAGGCCACCAATCCACGTGTTAATGGCTTAGGTGGTGCTGTATGCGGCTTCGTCGTCAACAGGGTAATATTTGAAATCTTTGTGAAAAAAAATTAAAAAGTATAACGAGCGACCATCTTATAAAATTCAGGGGAGCAGCGGTGGCGGAAATACCGGTGGTGCTGTCAGCGGAGGGATGGACAGAAATTCTTACGACTACCAGATACTCTTAAAGACCATTTACGGCGAAGCCCGCGGGGAGCCGGAGCTAGGCCAAAGGGCCGTCGCCTGGGTCATCTACAACCGAGCTAAACTTAACCGGGAGTATATGGGAGGGAATACTCTAGCGGGTGTTTGCAGAAGTCCTAACCAATTCGAATGCTGGAATGGGAAAAACGATATAGTCATGACGGAAACTAAGGCAAGAGATGATATTGATCGCTGGCTCCCAACAGTTTACCAAGGATCGGATCCTACCTCTGGTTCGCAATATTTTAATAATCCAGATAAAGAAGGATATCCATCTTGGACAGTTGGGATGAAATGGACCATCAAAATTGGTGGACACCAGTTCTACAAAGAATAAGAGCAATAACGTGTATAATTATTCCATTTCGTTCTATGTATGATGAATAACTTATAATGGAGTTTAAAAACTTGAGTCCGCACAATGAAACTATGGAAAAACATTACGTAGTTATTATTGTTAGTCAGCTGATTTTTTTAGAAACATTGTAATTTTCCTGTCATATGGAAATGCATAAAAATAAATTTGGAAGTGAATAAATATTTCTCTTTAAAATACAACCATCCTCTAGCATTGCAACCTTTTGTGAAATACAAATAATCTCATTATTTAATGTAGCAAAGCGCGCTTTGAAGCTCTCAAGCTCGCCGGGTTGATGTGAGTAATTCCGTTCCACTGAATCATCTTTAAAGCAACCGAAACATATGACGCATTTATTAGTAAATCGGCCGGTTAGTCGATGAAGTAGGCGGCAAAGTGGTCGGTAAGAAAGCCAGAAAACTGACCGGTATATGGTAGGGTTTATCTGGCCTGCGGCCGGCAAATTTGTTGGCAAAGAAGCCGGTAAATTGGTCGGTTTAGAAGCCGGTAAATTGGTCGGTAAAGAAGCCGACAAACTGGTCGATTTAGAAGTCTGCAAATAACAGGTCATCAAAATAGCGGGCAACCTAATCGGCTTTGTTTTTATCGGACCTGCGGCCGGCAAATTAGTCGGTTATGCAATCAATAACTTAAGTACTTTAATCGGGACTGCGGCCGGCAAAACAGTTGGTAAAGAGCCGGCAAATTGGCTATTTCGATCGAGCCTGCGGCCGGCCAATATGCCTTATATAGGTATGATCAATTTTAGTTCATTCGCATCTGTTTACTGAATTAAAATAATTGATCAAGTTAATATTTAGTACACACTTGATTTTAAAAAGTTGAACATTTTATCTATTGGCATACTACAACAAAGATGCAATTAAGAAAAACTATTTTCAATACTTTCAAAAAAAAAATAAAGCAATTAATTCTACACTCTTGATTATAAAGTCAATGTGGAACCTTCGGGATTGAAGAATTATGCCTTGAATGACAATAATACTAACTATCATTCTACTTTGTGATATTTCGCATTAAATTGAGAAATTTTTTATTTGCAAAATATTTCAACATTATTTGTCCTCAATTCAGTTCATTTACATTTTTTATAACCGTGTGAATATCCGTGTTAATTTTGTCATGTTAGGGAAATTTCCACATTGACCCCCTTTTAAAAATCACATATATAGGGTTTTCTACCAGATTTTACTCTCAATTACCACTGAGGCCCTGAATGGTACCTTTGAAGTCATCCTAACACAGCAGTAAGAGTAATTTATAATAATAAGGAGTACATTAGGCTCATGTTTATTATTGGCTATTCAATGAGGCGTAATTAAACTTACGAATTGTTTTTCTCCTTTGAAAAGAACATTGTAAAATCTGTTTTATAAATCCCCTTTCACCCATGTCCTTCGAAAACCTAATAAAAATAGTAACTACCATTATTTCCTCCTTCAGGAAGATAGACACTACAATGCAATGCAAGATAGGCTTACAATGCATCTTGGCTATATACTTTCAGTTGATCTAATTCAGTTTTTTTTTAGTTTTTAGCGACGAAATTATCACAAGTTGGTAAGGAAAACATTAATTACTAATATTTTTATTCACTTCAACAACTTAAATTTTCCAATTTGGATTTAGAAATGATACATCGTTTGACTTTTACCATTACTTTGGTACTGACCGCATCGCTAGGCCACGGACCCACTCCTAGCTCTGGTGTCCAGATTTCTTTTAAAAATAACTGTCCCTTTACCATCTGGCTAGCAAATACGGGCTCACCAGCACTCCAAAGTGCCACGCTTAATCAAGGACAATCATTTACATACAACATTGATCCAAACAGTGGTTGGAATGGAAGAATCTGGCCAAAGTATGGCTGCGATGGATCTGGAAACAACTGCTTGTTTGGAAATTCTGTGTTTCCATGTCCATCTGGTGGTTGCCAGCCACCAGCGGACACAAAAGTAGAGTTCAACATCCCCCCACAACCTCCAAATAGGGACTCTTGGTACGATATAAGCTTGGTTGACGGTTACAGTCTTCCGATGAAGATTGTACCACGTGGTGTTAATTTTGGTTCCTGTATTCCGGCTTCCTGCGCCATGTCCCTGAATAGTTGTCCCAGTAATGAGAACTATGGGTTGGGAGATCTTCGTGTCTGGAAGAATAATCAAGTGGTTGCATGTCTTTCACCTTGCAAGAAATGGTATACAGTTCTTAGTAGCTTCCTTGCTTGATAATAGTAAAATTAAAATGTTTTAAAAAGGAACTTTCCGGATCCTTATGGATTTGGGAAGAGTGAGCAACAAGCGCCAGGCAATAGTTTGATTTAAATTATTAAATCTAAGTTTGTATCACATATTCTGTTTGTTTGTTTCTGTAGGGATAAACATGTGCTGCCCAACACCACCTATTACAGTTGATCAGTGTCGCAGTGGACCCGTAGTAAATACACAGTTCGTCAAACTAATCCGTTCTCAATGCCCATCGGCTTACAGCTACGCATATGACGACATTGGTGGAAATCATAATTGCCCTGGATCAACAAGTTTTGATGTTACTATTTGTCCATGAGGTGTCTTTTCATATAGTGTTTAAAAAATGTGTTTTTGGTACATAATTGTTGTTTTTTTTTAAGTTAGCCAAAACCTTATTACCTAATTTGTCTACAGCAACAACACAAAATAGACTACAACAAAGATGCAAAAAAAACACGCTTTTCCATACTTTTAACAATTTAAACTATTGTGTAATGACATTCGTCCCTAAACACAAACTTTGTTACTAGATTATACTAAACTGTCCTCTATATTTATTTGAATGTATTAAACATTTCGTGTTTTTGAAGACAAATTAAACTATCTATTGAAATCTAGCAAAAACTACTTACATTTACGAAATATTTCAACATGATTTTGTTCAACATATTTCAACGTTTTTCCTCCGTTCAGACTATTAAAATTTCTTTCATAATCATGTTAATATGCGTGTAAATAAGTAAATTGTCTCATACATGGAAAATTTTCACTTTGACATCACATATGTAAGGTTTTCCATCAGAACTTATTTCAATAAGCACTGAAGGAAATAACAAAAAGACGATTAGAAACATAAAGAAATGGTTTTTATACTAGCATACTTGCTTGCATATCTTTACATTTATATTTTTGCAGTTTTTTCATGAGTCTGTGCTGCATACTACCAACTATTTCATGTCTGATTTGTTTAATCTCTACAGTTTTAATTTATTGAGCACAAAAGGGATTTTTTAAATACATTTTTTTAGGGAACAGACGTCGAAGGGGTGGGTGCAGAAGGAGGAAGTGTGAAAATGTCGAAGCAAATCCTGTATCATGTTAATATCTGTCGTGTCAATAGCACCGACCCAATTACATCGACATGTTACTTTTCCTCGCTTTTTTTTGCGGCTGTTCCCCATTTGAACCTCCTTTGAATAAAACCGTGATCCATTATCATCATCAACATATCTTATCAGTAACATCACCAACTGCATGATGCTCTACACATTAATAATCAGCAGGCACAAACTGCTCTGATTTAAAAGCTAAAAATGTTACCGAGTTTCGGCATTCAAACAACACTTCAAGTCCATCCCTGATACTGTATATCTGTAAACTCTTCAACTTTCTTCATTCTGTATAGGTATAGTATTACTCATCCACTTTATAAAAATATAATATTGTTTATTCCATAAAAAAATAACTAGGCAAATAATTTTGTTATTTACTTTTTTTATTGTTTCCTTTATACAGCATAACTAAACAACGTTCATGATTGCCAGTTCTTTTGCTGTTGAATGATGCCTCGTCTTTGGCAGTGACTGTTTCATTCGACTATGCAACGTCGCGAGTTACATTATCGAATGGAGCAGTCGCTATACCAAAGATGAGGATTGGCGACGTTCTGGGCTGGAGCTACAGTATAATGTCACTTTAATGCTAGGCTTCTATTAAAATTGATTGATATTGTCGGGATTATATTAAAATCAATGTTGGGTGTTGGAAAAAAAATGTATCTTCTTTACGGTACTGATAATCAGTTTTTGATAAACTATTTTTATTGTACTAATATTTGATAACAGGCATCACAATAATTTAGATATTATATTTTTATGTTTTTGTTGAATAGTGAATATATTGAATATAATTTAATGTGAATAGTGAATATGTTGAAAGTATGCTTATTGCTTACGTTGTGAAATAAAATTTATGTTTTTTGTTGACGTCCCTGTTATTTAAATTTTTGAAAAACCAATTATACTAATTAATTTTATTAGTTTAAATTTTAAAAGTTACTTATTGACAACGCAGTGAGCGGCTTTTAAAACCTATTCCCGGTGGATCTGAGTTCCTCCACAAAAGTGCTGCCCACGTAATTTAAGGGAAACAATCATAATAATTAAAAAACAGCCTTTAATAATAATTAGTTTTTAATTAAAACAGACTTTAGAGATAAACATAGTGTTGTTCCATAAAATCAAGGAAGACGACTGGGAAATTAGTAATAAAATTCTACCTTTTTATACACCGAGAAAGGAAGAAGGAAAAGAATAGTAAATTTTAATAGCCATGAAAAATATGCAGGATGGGCCTTGAGTAGTAGTATTACAATCACCCACTTCGAGAGACGGAAAATGTGACCGTAACCTACACTTGATCGTCTACACTGCGGTATCACACCCGTTTTTTAAAATATAAGCTATGTGCGTCGTTCACCTCGTCTTACTTTCATTGACATTCGGATAGGCGGACATTTAATGTATAGGAAAATTATCAAGGTTTCGATGCGGAACATACCCCTGCAGTCTTCATAGCGTCACGTTTGTGTACATATATAAATCATCGCCACTATATTGCTTAATAGACAAGGAATAGCCAAGTAGTTCCTAAATTTGTTAATGGGTCTTAATACTATATTTTGAGAATATTAATTTTCAGGTTTGCTTGTTAAAAATTTAGATATTAATAATTAAATTCTATTTGTCTCATTAAATATGATAATCTAAAATATGAGCAATATTTAGTTTTTTTCTTGACTTAATTTTTCTTGAATAGACTTGGTATTCACCCGAAAACACCTCAACAGCAAAAATGACAGCCGATAATACAACCATGCAGTACAGTTTATTTCGTGCAAAATTAGTTAAAACATCGTTCATGAAATGCTAAAAGAAATAGGGGAGGTGACTGAAAAATAAATTTTGCTCGAAACAGTTTTAAAATACTGATTGGAGTATGCTGAATTTTTTCTAGTGAAAATCCGGTAATAAAAAAAATTGTTGTCGAGATACAAATTTTCAAAGTTCGACTACCTTTTTAATGGTGTAAGTGGCCTAAAAAAACGCCATTCGATTTCGCGGCCCGCCTGATTTTTTTAAGTACCATTATTTCATAACTTGATGTTTTCTTGCGTTAGAGCGATTTGTGGAATGTACGTTTAAAGAAACTCTTAACTTACAAATAGATGACTAATATTTATGTAATGGACATTTTATTAAAAATATTTTTAAGTCAGTTACTGGGGCCTTATGGAAAACAAGCATCAATTTGAACATGAAAAATTTGAGAGGTAGCAACCGTCGGGGTAAGGGGTAGCATTAGTCACCATGATAAGGTATCTATAGTCTAGGTAGCTATGGTCGGGGTAGCATTAGTCGCGCTTTGTTAATTTTGGATTTGATATTTTGGGAATTTTTATTTGAAAAATGTGGGGTATAGCTAATGTCTTGCCAGGTATAGTCGCCATCACAAAGTAACTACAGTCGAGGTAGCTAAGCTACTGTTTAGGGTATCAATATTTGATAATCAAAGTAGCAACAGTCGATGGGTAGCAACAGTCTCTATGTCGTCTACTTCAATATTTACAAAGAGACAATTGTCTGGTACAAGCACAATATTAGCTTATGAAAGGAGATTCCCAATGTAGGAAATGCGTTCAAAACGATGAAAGAAATCTTCACTGCTCCAGTCAATGGTATTTACACTGTCGTTTTCTTTATTCTTAAAGGAACAAAATAGATCATAAAGGTAACATTTTGAAAGAATTTTGAAATGTTACATTTTAAAAATATCAGAGAAAATAATAAAACGATTTCAACCCGAAAGGTTGATAACTATGAATCTTGTTCTTAAAGAAACTGACATCAGGTGGGAGACAAATATTTTTTTCTGTGTCGACCAAATTGAGGTCGCATCGACTTATGCGCAGGTATTCTGGTAAATCACCTAATCAGACAAAACAATGTCGATAGAATCTACGCTGAAATTGGCTGCTAGACAGCAAGCAGATATATATTTTAAAAATTTAAATATTCGTCGCTCGTTTCGTGGGTTAGCTTCGCTCAACAAGAAGAAAACTTCGTAATCGAAAAAAGTGGAATCAAATAATAATTGATGATTCGCTGATTGTCATGTTTTTGTGTTCAACATACAAAATAATGAAAGACAAATATAGACATGTACAATATAAATATTGTAAAGAAAAAGTTTTTGGTACTCTTCCAGAAACCATCAGCTTTTAGTTTCCATGGACTTAGTTTGCATGTAAACAGCTTATTTGCTGGTATTACGATTACCGAATTTGAAAACTACAAACCAGCACTATAAATAGCATGTCAGTCCACTTTATGACGACTAAGTTCAATGATAATATTAATGATAGTGTGTGATTTTAATCGAAGCATGAGAATTTCACATTTCTACCCCTGAATAAGCCGCGATACATTTATTCCTATAATCAGCATCTTTTATCAGCAATAGGTCTATTGACGCTCTGCATAATAATAATCAGCAGGCGTTCGAAAAGTTGCAAACGGGATGATTTGTGGATTCATCCCTGGTCGCAGCGCTCAGTGCACCAGCGCTTAAAACATATTGTAATTTTTTTTTCAATTTTCATTAAGTTTCAAATTATTCTATCGTCACAAAATTAATGATGATAGCCTATATTTGATCTATATTTATGACTTGGTAGCTTTAATTTATACTTGTTGATGGTTACGTGTACTGTACGTATGTCTTTTGTCTATATTTTAGTAGCGTATTACTTGTATTGTTTGTATACTTCACGTAAATGTACGACAATGAATAAATTAACCACTAGAAGCTAAATCAATTGTAATTTTCATTCATAAATTAACTCTTCTAGTCTTGCTCAATTAGAGCGATTATATAAAGTAAACATTTAAACTTATGTTTAATTTATTAAATATGTTACAGTATTTTTCTATTTGTTAGAATATGAAAACGATAAATGATTCCTTTTTAGGACTCTATTTATTAGACAAAATTCGTAGCTACTCACTAAATGTTTAAAGTGATTCGCATAAAATCTTTAAATGTTCTCACACAATACGAAGATTTATATGAGTTAATCGTGGCGGGAGTTGAACCCGCAATTTTCGGATTAGAAGTCCGACGCCTTATCCATTTGGCTACACGACCGTTGAACCATACACAACTCACTGATATTTAGAGTTAACAGAATCACTTTATTATAACGATCACGACACGAGAAAATACACAGATGAATATAATTCCGAGTGACGGTGGAATAACTAGACGGTCGGACGTCGTAACGTGACTAACTGGGAAGGGGGAAACTGACGGAATAGGGGCTAGAGAGAACTTTCTTTTTTCTATCGGAGGAAGCCTCTTCTCTGATGCCGCTGCATCGGGAACAGCCGGCCCTGCGACCGGCCGGGACGGGCGCACATCTAGTCTTGACTGCTTTCGGGCTCCAACAGGCAAAGGTCGACGACGGGCCGCTTGAGCACGGTCCCACCGGTGCGGACGAGGACGGAGCGAACAACATTATCGGGGTCGGGGAAAACTTTCTCAATTATCCCGAGCGGCCAGATCCCGGGATGATTGTCTTTGCGGATAAGGATGACGACATCCTTTTCCTGTAAATTGCGCTGCGGCTGCAGCCACTTGGAGCGTTGCAGCAAAGTTGGCAGCACCTCCCGCATCCAGCGCCGCCAAAACTGATGAGCTATGGCCTGCGCGACTCTCCACCGCTTTCGAGATGATAAATCCTCGGCACCAATGATGTCGGGCGGCGTGTAAGCGTTCGCACGGCCGAGAAGAAGATGATTGGGGGTGAGCGGCTCAGGATCGTCGGCATCAATGCTGATGTAGGTCAGCGGGCGGCTATTTAGCAGACTCTCGGCCAGTTTGAGAGCGGTGATGAGGACCTCGTCCGTTAAAGTCTGCTGGTGAAGGACGAATCTGAGCGCTCGTTTTGCGGAGCGGACGAGCCTCTCCCATGCTCCACCATGATGCGGTGCCGAAGGAGTGTTGAAAGACCACTTGATACCTTTGTTGGCCAACTGGTTGTGGATGCGGGATTGGTCCAAGCGCGCGAATCCTTCTCGGAGCTCACGATCCGCGCCAACAAAATTCGTGCCGTTGTCCGAATACAAGGCGGCGGGAGCGCCGCGGGAGTGCTGGAACCGATCTAAAGCGCATAAAAAGGAGTCGGTTTCTAGGGTGTAGGCCATCTCCAGATGGACGGCGCGTGAGCACAAACATGTAAACAAGACGCCCCAGCGCTTGACGGATCGCCGCAGGATCTTCACCTCGATGGGGCCAAATAACTCGACGCCCGTGTGCGTGAATGGCGGAAGATGCGGCTGCAGACGAAACCAAGGAAGCTCGGCCATCTTTGGGGTGACTGGGCGGGCTGAATAACGTCGGCAGGTGTAACAGCGACTGATGAGACACCGAATAATAAAGCGGGCGCGCGGAGCGTAATACAGCTTCCGGAAATCAGCTAATACTCGATCGGCTGTAGCGTGTTGAAGGCGGCCATGGATCTCAATGATGATTTTATGACAGCAGAAGGGGCAGTCGTCATCACCGGCTTCGTGGTGGAAAGGGGCGGCGCGCCTAATAACGCCGAGCCCGACTTCCCGCTAACCGGCGGCGCGCCAGATACAGCCGGCCGGTTATTTATGATTGCAGACGATGTATTATAAGAAGAAGAAGAAGGCAGGTAACCCTCCACAATTGTATTTCGTTGAGGTGTCATAGCATTTACAACACGAGAGCCAAGACTACGCAGCTGCTTAGCCGATGTTGACCAAAATGAGGGAGGTGCCGGGCGG
This sequence comes from Chydorus sphaericus, assembly GCA_030141595.1. Lineage (NCBI taxonomy): Eukaryota > Metazoa > Arthropoda > Branchiopoda > Diplostraca > Chydoridae > Chydorus > Chydorus sphaericus. Next base: position 2,702,174 of record CM057926.1, on the reverse strand, counting down.
AGTCGTAGATCTTGGCCGGTAACAGCAGGATCCGGGCGGAACGGCGTATCGATGTGGGTCGACGGACGAGAAGTCGAGATGTGCTGCTGAGCGTCTGGGAGCAGTGGGAGCCGCTGCTGAGGTTGTTGACCCACGGACGCCTCATCCGGCCATCCCCGAAAGGAACCCTCTTCTTCCTGCATCAAATCGGCTGCCTGCGCCTGTAGCGTAGACGTGCGGAGGAGCTTTTGAGCGAGCTCATATTCACGTTGACGACGCTTCCGGGCTGCTTCGATGGCATCCAGGTGCTGCTGCTCCTGCTTAGCAATCCTTTCCTCTTCCTCCTCTTGTTCCATCTGCAATTGAGAAGCTTTTAATTCGAATTCGGCTTCCCGTAGCTTTGAAAGAGTAGAGGTGACTGACTTATGGCTGGAGTGATGGGACCCGGCGCGTGATGGTGCAGGACATGGGTAAACTTTCGTTGGGAAGGAGTCGAGACGAGCCAGGATGACAGCGTGAGCTCTGTCCGCAGCCTTGATCCACTCCTCTTCGTCGGCTTTTTCCTCGGGCGGGGTAAATAATAGAAGGCGTTGATGTCTTATCTCCATTTCTTCATATAGACGCACCAGCTCAGCTCTCATCACCTTAATGAGCTCCTCATTTTGTACAGGACGGGACAGCTCTTCTTCTATTTTCAGTGCGTATTTTGTGTGATTTCCTTTTGCTCCCGCCCGGTACCTGCTGATGACGTTACGGTCTCGACTCATCTCCCACTCCGCCAGCTTTGGTCTTGCGCCTCCGCTTCCCTCCTCTTCGCTTATAGTGGGGAGTGCCTTCACCCAGTTTTCCACCTGAGCTTGAGCCATGTTGAGTAGACGTAGATGGCGTAGGAGTAGCTGCTGGCTCGGGCTTGAGGGACCCAAGACGTTTGAAGACGCTTACACGAGGAGGCGTCTTCTCTCTCGGTCGTCGATGAGAATGAGACGAAGGCTTTGGTGACCGGGAGCGCCGACGTGGAGAGCGGCTACGACGTCTAGGAGATGGATCACGGCGAGAGTGAGAGCGTGACCGTGCTGGTGATCGAGAGCGAGAGTGGCGAGATGAGCGTCGGTCACTGCGAGAAGATGAAGAAGCGGGTGTGTTGCTAGGCTGACTGGCTCCCTCTTGCCGGACCACCACCTCGATGGTCAGGCGGTTAAGAACTTGTCCGGACAGGGTGATGAATAACGGCCGGAATGGCCGTGACGATCCAAGAAAAAGAGTTAAGCACTAAAACGATAGTTACTGCCACGCGGGGCTTATAGAAGGATGGATGTCGACGGATATAGACGATGAGAGTACACGTGAATAGACGGTGAATTCTGTTCAATAGCGTGGTCGATCAGCTGAGCGTGTACCGAGAAAGGATTCGCGAATTCCCGGTCGATGCACCACTGAACCATACACAACTCACTGATATTTAGAGTTAACAGAATCACTTTATTATAACGATCACGACACGAGAAAATACACAGATGAATATAATTCCGAGTGATGGTGGAATAACTAGACGGTCGGACGTCGTAACGTGACTAACTGGGAAGGGGGAAACTGACGGAATAGGGGCTAGAGAGAACTTTCTTTTTTCTATCGGAGGAAGCCTCTTCTCTGATGCCGCTGCATCGGGAACAACCGTTTTTTTTTATAATAGTAAAACCATTGTTTGTATTCACAAAGTAATGCATATAATAAATTAATATTCACTGTAAAATATCTTAACATGAAACTAATAGCAGTTTTAATAAATTAAGGGGCATAATTTATTATTATTATTATTTTAAAACCATTAATTTTTAGTATAAATAATTAGAAACCAATACAAAACGTTCGACCCAATTAAAACAAACATCTGGCTAAATATTATGAACTTCGATTTCGTTTTAAAAACAATAGTAAGGATCACAATGCATTTAAAACGTGACCCGAAATCCAGTCAAGGTAATGATTCACTCTGGTGTATATTCCCGGTAATCGAGGACGAGCGCACTCACGACCCGTACTGACGACTCCAATTACCAAGCGGCGAGCAACTCCCTCATTTTGAGTAATCATAAGTGGTCCTCCGCTATCACCCTGTTTCAAATATAAAGAAAGTTACTAATACAATTAAAACATTTTATAATATTCGATTATTACGTGGCATGAATCTTTTCCGCCTTCTTCAAATCCAGCACACATGTAAGTATCCCGAATAGTCACCGACGTCTTCTCTTTGAACCATTCTTGGCATTCACTATTTTCTAAAATAGGGAGCTCCACTTTTTGTAGAATATTAGCGAATCGTCCATCTTCTAAGTACATTTTGAATTAATATAACTGAATCAATTGAAGAATTATAATATTACTGTCAGCACTGGTCAAGCCCCAGCCGGTCACTGTTGCCATTCGACCGGAAAAGGATTGATGCTGGCGGTTCTCAGCATCATGATGCATGGCTGGAAGACATGCAGGCTGAATAGTTGGGTTCCAATGAACTTGATTATCCAATCTAATCAGAGCAATATCATTTGCAACTTTTGGAACGTAGGAAGGATGAATGACAATCTCTTTGACACCAAAAATTCCGCCTCTTGGAACCTCATCATCGTCGTCACTTAACTTGTGCTGGCCAACACCCACTTGAACATAATTTATTGTCCTGTTATTTAAGAAAATATTATTAATCCTCTTAATTGATTATATTGGTTTTAATCAAAGTTACTTATTGGCAACGCAGTGGGCGGCTGTTAAAACCCACTCCTGGTGGATCAGAGTCCCTCCACAAAGGTTCTGCGCGCGTACATACACAATCCTAACAATTGATTTAATCAAATTTTTGTTAAAATGAAAAAGTTAAAATTTTGACTGCATTACCATGGAAATTCTCCTTTCAAAGCATTGCTTCCGTTTATAATTTTAGTCGAAGCCGTTTTAACTGATAAACCGCACTCGGTATTAGCAACTATTAGTAAATTTAGATGATAGATAGATTAGATTTTGAAAACCTTCTAAATTTATAAACATACAGTTAGTGAAGTCTAGTTGGGCTGCATCAGAGTAGTATTCAAACAAGAACAACACTGGGAAAATGTTAATAATAAAAAAGACTTTAGAGATGATTGATGCTGATAACATGATATTGTCTTATAAAAGAAATAAATACGACTGGGAAATGGGTAACAAAATTCTACCTTTTTATACACCGAGAAAGGAAGAAGGAAAAGAATAGTAAAGTGTAATAGCCCTGATAAATATGCAGGATGGGCCTTGAGTAGTAGTATTACAATCACCCGCTTTGAGAGACGGAAAATGTGACCGTAACCTACACTTGATCGTCTATACTATCACACCCGCGTCTTTTGAATATAAGCGATGTGCGTCGTTTACCTCGTCTTCATTTCATTGACATTCGGAGAGGAAGATATGCTACATATCGGAAAATCATCAAGGTTTCGACGCAGTACATACCCCTGCAGTCGTCATCGCGTCACGTTTGTGTACATATATATATATATATATACCATCGGCACTATGTTGTTTAATAGACAAGGAATAGTTAATTAGTTCCTCAATTCATTTTTCGCTCTTTATACCATATGTATTATTAAGAATAATATAAATTATCAGGTTTGCTTGTTAATAATCTAGATATTAATCATTAGGCAGATATTTCGCTCATGGAATAGAATAATCTAAAATATGATTTGTATTTGGTTCTAGTTTTTTTCTATATGATGTTGATTCTATTTTTTGTTAAACTTGATTTTCGCCCTAAAGGATCTTAACAGCAGAAGTGAAAGCAGATAATACAACCAAACTGTACAGTATATTTCGTGGAGAATTAGTTTAGTTGAAATATTAACTGTTAAAAAAGAAATCTTAGTCAAATTAAATATTTTATAAGCCAGTAAAGCCACAAAAAACGTAATTATTCATAAACATATGTGTATATGTTTCATCAAGATGGTATATTTAATTCTTGATTAGATTCACCATTTATTTGGTCTACTATTTCTTCTTTACTGTTTTTGCTGCGACTGTCTCCTCTAAAGAATGAAGGGAAGCACACATTTATACGAGTGTTATTCCTGAAAAACAACACAGATTTAAATATGTATATGTGGATATTCTAGATAAATATAAGTAATCGTAGAGCATTGTTTAATATTAACAAAAAATGGCAATTGATTAATATAAAATTAGTTAATACATTTAAAAAACATATACTTTTCCAAGTCCTTTGCATCTTGAATAGTAGTTGGAAGAGGCATATTGTTCGTTTCAGGGAGAAGGAGACATAGGGCTCCAGCCATGATGTTCACAACAGCAAAAGTGATGTAAGGTAAAGCTGGATTCACCCTTCTCTTCTTTAGTATTAATATACATAACATTTAAAATGCTAATCATTTAAAATAACCATATAGGCTACTATAGGAAAGCATATACCAAAAATAGAAAATCATAATGACCATATGCGGAATATTAACTATACAGTTTAAATGCTAATAACTAAGTTAAAGATAGAAGAGAACCAATTAATAATACCGCATCAGCCAAAATAGGTGCTAGGACACCACCAATGCGACCGACAGAGGAGCAAAAACTGACTGCAATAGCACGGACGCTAGTGGGAAAGAGCTCGGCAGTGTAAGAGTATGCTGCCGCGTAAACCCCGGCCACGAAGAACTTACCAACCAATGATAATGTGACTCTTAATGATGCTGGATCTGTATATTATCATAATAATTATAATTTTTCTAAATATTTTTATATTATGGTTTTATAAAAGAACCTTCCGGAACAAGGCCGGTAGCCAGACAGGCTAATCCACAAATAATTAGACCGACGCTTTCAGTTGGTCTTCTTCCGACCCAATTGACTAAAAAAGTGCCCAAAATGTACGCAGGAATGTCCACTAGCCTTTTAAGTATTGTAATATTATTTCTTTTTTCTAATTATGCAACAGTTCTTTTAACTTACATGGTTAATTCGTAGTTGAGGTAAAAGTTGCCAGAGAGATTACTTGTCGAGTAGGTAATGCCGTAATAACACATGTCAATTGAAACCCTAAAGTAAAGCATTGTAGTTCTTTTGCTGGTTGATTTTGTATACTCATTTTAGTAACATAATTAAGAATGTAATTACCAAATCAACGATAATATAAGAATTCTTTTGACTAGAATTTTTGAACGGAATACGTCTCTCCCGGTCTCCCCTTTAATAATATTCCTTTCATCTTTCCCATTTATTTCGATCGGATCATTTACATTTTTAGTTGGTTGATGAATTTCTTTTAAACAGGCTGTAGAGATAACATTGCATCCTTCTTTCTACAAATGTAAAATAAGTCACGATTCTATACATTTATTGCTTAAATTAAAATAATTAACTTTACCGGTATTTCAATCAAGTGTTCTGGTACAGTTTTCCCATTAATCTTGCCGGCTGCGATGATTTGTTTCCTGGCTTCAGAGAATCTTTTCTCCGAAATCAGCCATCGAGTTGATTCAGGTACAATCCTAAAACTCATACAGTGCCAACAACCGTAAAAAAATAGCATGATTTATTAAATTATTTTACCAGTAGAAAGGAATAAAAATAAAGATGGGGGCGCTGATGATGATCTGTAGGGTTTTCCAATCCCGCACAAAGTATGCGATTAAGCCCAGTAAATCCGAGCCGAAATTGTACATCAACTGGTATACAAATCCACAGGCTACACGATATTTACTACCAACCCCTTCAATGCCTAAATAATGAATGCAACAAAAATTTATTTTAAAATCTAAACTAACTTTTTTTTTATTGACTCAACTACCCCAGACGAAAAGGACGTCAAAATGGCCCTCAGTAGTTGCTCCACTAAGCAGCCTGAAGATGGAGAAAGTGACCAAATTTGGAGAGAAAGCAGAGCAAGTTGATACCAAAGCCACTAGAAATATGTTTATTGTAAACGTTGGTTTTCTTCCGTATCTAAATACTAATGATTATTAAAAAACATAATTTGAACTAGTGTTGAAAAATAATTATTTACTTGTCGGCAATGCTTCCAAGAATTATGCATCCAAACAAAGTTCCAAGCATGTAAGCGACACTTGGAATCGGCTGCTTCCATTCATCATCACAAGTCAAATCAAACTGTTGTGTACAGTAATAATATAATTATGTTATACAGTTGAATCTCTAATATTTCAAATATATTACCTCAGTAACAATTGTAGATTTAAACATGGATGGATCGTAAACCCATCTTTCGCATGGCTCTATATTCGTAATAGAAACATTGTCGTTTTCTATTTGAGTGAGGCACTGAAATGGTTCTTCCCATGTTCGATTGTATTTGGAGCATTTCTGGTCCATAGGAACAGTCAGATTTGTTATTATCCAGTCAGGAGCAAAGTCCACATTACAGCTATTATTCGTCTGCTGGCAGTCATCGCAACCGGGGACATAACACCTTTCAAGTGGCAACAGTTACAAAGTTTTACCTGTAATCAGGTATTGCGCCAGTAAAGATGTATGACATGACAGCAAAGCCAGGTATCATAGCCGGGATGCAGAGCCAAAGAAAAGCTCTTAATTGAGCTTTTCCTAAATGACCCAAATGGTCGAGAATTCGGTCGTAATCAAATTACGACCGAATACCTACTTCTACGGCTTATCAGTAGAAGTAGAACTTTCATTATTGATATTCAATGATACTTGAGCTTCTTCTGATGACACTTCCAATTCTACAGGACTAGGATTAGACACTCCACTTGCCATACCCTATTAGTTAATTATTTACTTTTGACAGAAATTAACCAGAGAAATTAAGCAAGCCAATAAAATATGTGAATGCAATTTTTAAAAAGCTTACAAAACAGCATTCATGACACAGATGATGCTTCGTCAAACGTCAAACGTGTTTCCTGAGCGATATTTTGTTTCAAAGTAATATACTATCCCTTTTATTATTTGGTGCACCTATTCTCTTCTCTTATCTTTGAGTTTGATTCGACTATATGCTTGCACTGATGACTTTATTTCATTTGTTGTTCAGTTGTTATCGGCTGTGATTTAACATTTCGTCACACAATCATTTGGAGAGAAAAAAACCTAAAAATTCATTTATTTCCTCATTAATATCAATACCGATACTGCATTGTGGTTAGGCGACAAAATAAAAGCAAATTGCTGTGTTTTTAAATTAATTTATTAAATCAAAACATATTATTAAACCACGTCCTTGATTGTATTACTTCTTTCAGAAACCCATCACATTTATTCTTATCTATAATTAACAAATAAATCTCTGGAAACTTTGCCAGACGAACTCGATGAAAATTAAAATCACGCGGTTTCAAAAACCTGAAAACCCGATCTCTATTGAACAAAAAAAAAGCATATTGCAAAGCACAAGAAAACGAATGACAAAAACTTTTCCAGCCATAAGTTAATTTTGAGTCTCTCAGCATGTACATAGTATAGTTCGCGTTCTTTGTTCAATAAAATTTAAGGTATGTTGCACCTAATACCTATTAAACACGCAAAAGCCTGCTATCTCGCTACTTCAATCCCATTATCACATCGTTATCTTGTGCAGGCAGCAGTAGGCAGTAAACGACACCAATACCCATATCAGATCGTTAAGCTATTTCTACATGTTAATATTAAATTAGATGCCGAAACGACCCCTTACTGAATCTACGTGATTAGTCCCTATTCCTGTGCTGATTTTTAAATACTCTTCTCGTTTACTTTGATGACAGCAATAAGTATACAACGGTTATAACAGCGGGTTACTGCACCTATTAAACGGTGAGTGATTTTGCTAAAATAAATATTTTTTAATTTACATATAGTTGGATTGTTTTAAAACTCAAATTATAGGAAAAGTGCCTATTTTATTTTAGAAAAATTTCCAAAATGGAAGGATTCCAAATCGAAGAGAGAACTCGTGACGGCAAAGAAACTCTAATTTACTCGATTGCAAAGCCAGAAGATTTTAAAGAAGTGGACAGCTTTGCTGCAGAATATTTCTTTAACGATAGTCCCTTCCGCGAACTGGAATCATTTAACAGCCGCCCTAATAGCAAAGCCGGTCTATTCGCTTGGAGGCAAGAGTTCCTCCGGAAATGTCTCGCTCGTCCAACAACGTTATTAATTCGAGAAAAAAGCAGCGGTCATTTGGTGGCATATGCAGCATTTTTATTAGAAGATAAAGACGATCCAACGATAGAAATTGGCCAGTTTCATGACGCCAACGACCGATCTCCTGGCTGGCTTGATAGAGCTATTGCAGCTGAACTTTACCGAGGCGTAGATTTGTACGCCCGATATGAAACGGATCGTATATTTCATTACGGTGTCAGTGCCGTCAGAAGGGATTATCGGGGCCATGGTCTATTCGGGAATCAAACTCTAGCTATTGTTGCACAGATGATTAAGGTCTACAAACCTGGAGCGGTCAAGGGGGAAGTTTATAGTCACTATATATATAAGCAGGTTGAAGATTGGGAAGTGATTCGATCCATTGAATTAAATACCTTTCAATTATCTGATGGAGCACAACCTTTCGCCGGAATCGATCTTGGTATTCACCATACCCTTCGATTAATGGCTAGACGTGTTCTGCCTCAAGAGGTGGAAGATGATACATATATTTTTAAGAGCAGAATGTAATTTTCCTCCCTATAATGTAAAAGCTTATCAATATGTACTTCACGATGAAACAACATTTTCCTTTTTTTCAAATAGTGACAATAAATTTGATGGTGCTGTAAAAAATTTCATAATAAATGTTATTATTAATACATATTAATAATAATGATGGATTGAAACAATCTCTAAAATATATTTTTATTGAAAGGTGTAAATTCTGGATAATAAAAGGAACCATTTTGTAATAGACACAAAAACAAAACTTTCACTATTGTATATTCGATAAACCTGTAAGTTAGAGAAGGCAAAACGAAATGATGTTTCTAATATAATTGAAAACCCGTTCTTCTGTAAGGTTTCATTATATCAACATGCATTCTATTATGTATTCCGCTGAAATTAGGCAGGGGGCCTTAAAACAGAAGTCGGAGTAGGGCATGCACTACCTTCAAAATGGTTTTCAGTCAAAGGATGCTTATCTTTCAAGTAGAGCCAAGTGTCAGATGTTACAAAAGGGTAAACTTCAGGGATTGGAAAGTCATTGAAAGTTCCCGCCATCGACACCGTGTAGTCACCCATATTTTCGAAAACAAGCCAATCGCCGACATCAAGAACTGGAAGTGAACAATCTGTAGGGACGCGATCCAAGCCACAGCAACTTGGACCCCATATGGTGCATTTGAAATTTGGTCCTGGTCGTTGGTCCAGCAATTGAGGAGTTGCATTCACGTGATCTGAAACCACACCCATGAAACTACCATACACCCCATCATTGATGTAGTAAAAATAGCTAGTCTCATTAGTTTCCTTGTTAATACATTTTCTACGCCCATGGACACAGGTCGCCAAAGTGAAGGCGGATGTTACGTAATAACGTCCAGGTTCGGCAATAACGTCCACGCCACAACCAACTGGGAAATGGCGATCTAATCCGGTGTTTATTATGGACGCAATTTGATCGAGTGATGAGCCGCGATGACCAGGGTAACCTCCACCAAGGTCTAATAGGGTCATATTGAACCCATACTTTTGGGTGGCAAGATCGAAAAGCTGACGAGCAATACCGATGCAGCGCTCGAAGACTTCTGGCTCCCCGCAGAGAGAGCCTACGTGAAAACTTACGCCGACCAAGTTAATATCTAGCTCACGGGCGAGGGCTATCAAAGGCTCTGCATCCTCTGGAAAGACACCAAACTTGTCGCCCAACATACTTTGGGCGATTTTAGCGTCGCATCGGACCCGCAAGACCATTTTGGACTTCGGATGGTGCTTCTTCACTTTGTAGAGTTCACTGTCGTTGTCAAATGTCATTAAGTTAACATTAACTTCGGAAGCGTAGCGAATGTGAGATATCTGTTTGGATGTGTTTGCGTAAATGATGCGGTCCGTCTTCACTCCAAAATTCAATACTTTGGAAATTTCATTCTAAACATGAAAGAATAAACAGAAGAAAAATTTGGACATGAAAGGGAAATATATATATATATATATATATATATATGTATATATATACATATATAATGATATAATAGCAACTTTTCATTTCAAGTCTAAAAATAGCTCTAAAGATTTGAGTGGGACAAAAAGTACCTTAGAAGCGCAATCGAAGGAAGCTCCCAATGATGCAAGAATTTCCAGAACGGAAATATTGTCGTTACACTTAACAGCTTTAGTGTATGGAATGGAATAAGAAAAATTTAAATTAAAGTATAGAGAATACAATTTTTCTTAAGTATAGTGCCTTACCATAGAATGGAGTGACGCGAGGCATTTTAAGTTTCCATTCTTTGTGCTTGCGGATGAGGTCATCTACATCCATGACAAAGAATGAATTATCTGTAACTCCAGAGTTCACTACGTCACGTATCATGTCCCACGACGTTTTCTTTCCGTGTTGAAGAACGTGAATCTTAGGTGTAACCACGCCGTCACTGGTAGTAGTAGACATTTCTGCGTAGGTTGTTGGTTGTTATTACATGGACATTTTTGGCTGTTAACGATTACCACGAATAAAAACTTATTACATGTACCCTTAAGACAATAAGGCAATCATTCGTATTAAATAGTGGCTGTCATCTTAGTGGGAAGAGAGACAGGGAAACTTTTACTCTATTATTTTCCTACGAAAGCTATAGGTTTTTAAAATAGATATTGGGCCATCTCGTTTTTCTTTCTTTTTTTTTTATTTTATGTGGGAATAGTATTCCGCAATCAGCATTTTCACAGAAAATCTTCAAAGTGAAAAGATTCAAATACTATCAAATCTTTGCTATTTTTATTGCTTACCGAGTGATGGAATGACGGCGCGTTATAACAAAAACTACTCGTTACGAGAGACTGGCCAACTATCTAAAAGCACAAAGAGAACGGTCACTTTTCCCAAATCAAAAACGTTTCATTTGCTTAAGCAGCTTGCTGCTTGATTACTTTTTTTTGAGCATATGTAAATGCCCGACGTAAATGCAAAGTGTAATTGTTGTTAAGGTATAAGACCAATGGCCTTGATACACTTATCTTAAAGCCTTAATCCATCGCAAAGTTTTCTAATATAGCACGATACAGAATGCCTAAAAGTAAGTTAGACACGTCTATACTGCGTGTCTGGATTTAGTAGACGGGTGATTAGATAAATCTGCCCTTTTTAATTTATTTTTTTAAATAGCTATTTCAAATGTAAAACCGGAATAAGTAAATTCATCTCGAAAGTCGAAACTCTTTTTATACCAAATATGTCACAAAAATATCGTAACATAGAGGTCACACTTTACAAGTAAATATGATTGTATAAAAGGAAATTCGACGGTTAGTTTGATAACTTATCACAGCAAATGGGTTGACCTGATATGTATTTGTAACAAGAAATAGAAATTAAGAATAATGAACAAAATGAACTTGCGAAGAATAACTTTAATATATTTTCCAATTTTAACATAGATATTTGATAGCATTTGGGTTTAACTATCATTATCAAAGCTTTTCTTCTTGATAGATTGAAAGCAAGTTCTTATTTCCATAACACTCTACCTGTAATATAACATATTTTTTAATGGTGATCGTCGTTTTAACGTATTGTATTGTAAATACTTTTCGATCTCCTCTACCTCTTTGATTCACTCTTTTCCCCTTTATTTTATAATTAAATTCAAATCCATTAAAGTGTAATTAAATAATAGTTTAATTCTTTAAAAAGTCAAGAATAAATCATATGAAGTCCTTAATTTTTCGTACAATTTCTTAATATATCTTGGCATATTAAGATTAAGGCAGAAATGTTTCAATGTTACATAATATGGATGTATAACTACAGTGCCGCCTCGGTTATAAGAATGGGTTTTGCGAGTTCCGAAAACCGAGCATCGATCCTAGTAGTAATGATTTTGATCAAATTCTAATAAAATGACTTAATTCATAACGGAAATGGCCCCCAGTGATGCGAATGAAATCAATTAATAATATATTCTAAAACTTCAACTCGAGTCCCAGTGGAGCTTCATCAGCACAATCTAACGGCCAAATAAAAAGCTCGCAAGTCGCAATCACATTTTAAGGATGGTTGAATCGTAATTCGTTGTCTATACCATTCAACTAATTCAAAGCAAAATAAATGCCATTAAAACTACTTCCCAATCCTGAAGGTTCCGCAGGGGCTTTATTTAAAGATGTTTTTGAATGTACAAGACATTTTTATAAAGGTTCTTGCGGAGGTTCATCAGTTTGTTGGCTTCTACTTCTTGCGCGTTGTTTTTCTCCTCTAATGCAGTATGAAGGGAAGCATGATGAACTGAAGATGATATTATTCCTGGAAAGTAAAGATTTAAGTAATTTGTAGAAGTTAGAAGTAATGTCCATTGAAAAAAATGATTTGTAAGGAAACATTAAATTTTACTAAAAGAAACATTTTTGTTTTACTAAATTACTTACTTTTCCATGTCCTTTGCATCTTGAATTGTGGTTGGAAGAGGTTTGTTGTTCGTTTCAGGGAGAAGGAGGCAGATAACTCCAGCAGCAATTGTAAAAATAGAAAAAATGATGTAAGGCAAAGCAGGATCCACTCTCCTCCCCTTTAGGTATAAATTGATATTCAATAGAAAAATATTTTAGTACTCATTTCTTTATTTGGTTGCAGAGTTATCGATTCTATATTAAATTACGGCATCAGCTAAGATGGGAGCTAGAATGCCCCCAATGCGGCCCAAAGAGGAGCAGAAAGTGAGTGCAATTGCTCGGACACTTGTTGGGAAGAGTTCCGCGGTGTAAGAATACGCAGCGGCATACACTCCAGCAACAAAAAACTTGCCTATCAATGATAAGATGACTCGCAATAAAGCTGGATCTGTATTTATACATAAAAGATAATATTTGTGGCGATATAATTTTGGAGAGTTTCTTTCAAATTTTAATTTATCAAAATAAAATTACCATCTGGCACAAGGCCGGTAGCTAGACAAGCTAACCCACAAATGAGAAGACCGGTGCTTTCCGTCGATCTTCTTCCAACCCAATTGACAAAGAAGCCGCCAAATACGTATGCAGGAAATTCCACTAAACTGAAAGAGCGTAATCGATGCTATAGTACAGAGAGCAAGGAGCTTGAAATTTATTACACAGTTAACTCGTAGTTAAGGTAAAGGTCCCCTGAGAGATTACTGGTCGAGTAAGTGATGCCGAAGTAACACATATCTATAGAAATCCTATACGTTTTACATAGAAAAATAAGTAATAAATAAGTCTAAAACATAGTATCTTAATAGCTTATAAATAATTTATTACCAAATAAATGCGAGGATCAACAATCTCTTTACAAGCATTTTTGAACGAAAGAGGTTGTTATCTCCCTCAATTTTCTCTTTTTTGAGAGATGCTGAGTTCTGCTCAACTTCTAAGCTGATAGTAGGGATTTCTGTGCTACTACTATGCTTCTACGATCAAATATATAAGATTTTTTAAAATGAAAAGGTATTACATTTTATAAGTTTATTTTTGTGTACCAGTATTTGCATCAAATGATTTGGAACTGTTCTTCCGTTTATTCTACTGGCTTCATTTATTTGTCTTGTGGCTTGAGAGAAACGTTTCTGTGAAATGAGCCATCGCGTCGATTCTGGTACAAGCCTATGATAAACCGCTCACATTATTGAGATTGGAATGCAATCAAATTAATTCAAATAATCAAATACCAATAGATTGGAATGAAAAGGAAAAGAGGGGCACTTATGATGATCTGAAGAGTCTTCCAGTCCCTTATTAGGTAAGCGATTAATCCCAATAAACTCGAACCGAAATTGTACATTAATTGGTACATGAATCCACATGGAACCCGGTACTTGCTACCTATTCCTTCAATTCCTATGTATCATTATGTAACACTTAAAATTTTATTTTACCATTTGTAAAATATATTTTTAAAAAATACCCCAGACGAAAAGAACGTCGAATTGCCCAGCAGCAGTTGCTCCACTAAACAATCTTAGAATGGAGAAAACGATCACATTGGGGGAGAAAGCAGAAAAAGTCGTTACGAGTGCCAGTAAAATCAAGTTAATCATAAACGTTGGTTTTCGTCCAAATCTATAATATACACCAGGAGTGTATATTAGCTGTTTTAGTTCATATGTTAATTGGTATTTTAAATTTACTTGTCAGCGAGAGTTCCCAGAGTTAAGCACCCAATTAGAGTGCCCACCATAAAGGCAACGCTAGGAATGGGCTGCTTCCATTCATCATCACAAGTCAAATTAAACTGCAATAATTACAAATCACTTTAAGATATATCATCACACATTAATAAAGAACTAGTAAATAGGTACCTCAGTCACGATGGTAGTTTTGAAAACGGACGTATCGTAAACCCATAAGTCACAGTTCTCCACATCATTAGACAAAATTGTGTTACTAATAGTTTTGATTTGAGCTGTACATTGAGCTGCCTTTTCCCAAGTTCGGTTGTATCTGGAGCATTTCACGTCCACGGGAACAGTTACGTTTGTTATGACCCAATCAGGAGTGAAGTCCTCCGAGAGGCTGTCATTTCTCTGTTGGTAGTCATCGCAACCAGGAACAAAACACCTTCATTCGTATTGTATTGTAGAATATAAATAAGAAGATTTTAATAACTTTTTTAATAATGTGAAATTTTGAACCTATAGCCAGGTATTGCTCCTGTGAATAAATAAGACATGAATGCTAAGCCGGGGAATATGGCAGGGAGGCAGAGCCAGAGGAAAGCGCTCAGTTGAGACTTTCCCAAGTGACCCAAATGATCAAGAATTCTGTCGTAATTGAAAGACTCTTTCTCAGAAACCTCAGCATCTTTAGTTGTTTGATGATTGTCTGCTTCTTCATTATTATCGCCCAGTTTAGTTTCGGTATCCGCCATAATTACTTAATTATCTATATGTGTAAATTAGAAGTTGTGAAAATTAGACACCCACCCCGGCCGCCGTAAATGTTAACGGTAAAGGCCTTATTTTTAAAAGTATTTAAATTAACCTAGATCTCTAAATTAAATCGAGCTTGAACTATCGAAATACAAAAAAAAAAAATATCCACTACGTTATGACTTATTTGAAAAATATAAAAATTAACTATATGGAAGGCATGTTTTGACAAACTTAGAGAATTCCCCTGAAGGCCATTTCGTCTCTCTATCTCTGCGTGTACAGAATCGTGACCCGGTCATAAATTCTCTACTTCCGACAAAACATAATTTCGGAGGAACTACATATATCCCAGCACACAGTTAGTGGGTTGAACTTATAAGTATTTTCATATGCGTTAGTTATTAAATAATTATATTCATCATTAACACTACATGATCAATTCATAGAAAAGGAAAGAATTGAGTCATGAGGCAAGAAAATTAAGTTTCAAAATTATTTTCGACTTGATAAGATTTGCATAAAAGCTTATACAGACTATCTTGGTTTAATTATTAAATGTATTGACAAAAGTTAATTGGTAAATTTGACTTAACCTAAAAAGAAAACGATGCGCCTTTCTTTCACAATAACGCATTAAAATGAATTCTGACAGTATTTTTCTAACAATACTAAACGATACCTGGGTAGACAAGAATTGAAGAAAGAATGCTTGCCCTTTTGGTGCCCGATTCACCAGTTTGATTTTATCATATATCATAAATAGCAACAAATAATATGATTAAACTACTACGCAATTTAACAACTGCAGTGAAGTGGCAAGTATAACTTTAACTACTCTTAAGTCAGTAAGGCTTGTTTGATCACTAAAATGTAATTTGAGAGTCCATGACATTAATCCCTGTCAGGGCCCAATGGCGTTGACAATACCAGACAAATATAACCAAAAGGGCAAAAGCAAGTCCTATTAACAAGTCTGGTCCTATTAACAAATCATAGAATTGAAAAGTCCCGGCATGTCTTGCCCAAAGCCCTTAATAAGCCTAAGCATGTTCTGACCTGGGTGTAGTGACCAGTAAGTTCAAGCAGGTTTTGTTGCAGAAGCATTAAAACGTATATGCATGGCTGGTTTGATTGCCCTGTTAAGTATCCTAGTACCGGTACGTGGTATGCGTTTAAAGTTCATTTCGTTTTTTGAACCTTGTTTAAACTTTTTTTTCTTCTTCTTTGATTTTACGTTGGAAAAATAATTTCTCACACGAATATCTGCGATCAGTCCCTCTAAAGTATGAGTGGCAGTGGAAGTGTTGTCAATAATGAACAGGCTAATGGGTGCGCCCACAAAGGCCCTAACATGAGTAAATCAAGTAAATACGATTCTTATCAAGCTATTTTTAGTTATAATTAACATTGACATAAAGTTATTTCTCGATATACCTAAAAATCGTTTCAATAATTGTTTGCATTCTTTGTATTTATTGCGCAGTATTTTTGTTGATTTGATCTTTTTAAATTCATATTGAGAAATATGAATTCTACCAACAACCTTGTTAGCTCCTCAGTTGGTAGAGCGTTGGAATAGCTGACTCGGTCCTACTTTTTTTTAATGAAATGCCTTAAAATTTAAGTGAAGCTATGACTGCTTTGGTTGCGTTAAGGTAATACATTGTCCACTATAAGTGAAGGGGTGCACTCTAAAAAAATTGACTCTACTTAAGATATACTTTATAAGTATACACCTGGTAAGTAGAGCTAAGTAGATAAAAATTTAAGTTATTGCCATACTTGGTAAGTATGGTAGGAATACTTATTTAAGTTTATATATGGGATCTACTTATTAAGTTTAAGTTGATTCATCATATACATTTAATAAGTAGAAATTGTGTACTTGGAACCTATAATTTACTTACTATGAAGGAATTACTTAACAAGTCTACTTAGCTTCTACCTAATAATACTTAATCAAAAGGAGCTTAAGTATACATAATCAAATATAAATAGTAAGAAATCGCTATAAAATAATGTTCCATTTAGCTGAATGGTGAACGCTTCAGACTCTCAACAAAAAGTTCAAGGATTTCTCCCCGTTACATGCAATTAATGAATTACTCTTAATTGGATTAATAGCAACTGCTTAGAGCTGTAATGAAGCAGGGATTGACCGGGACTGACAAAAGATTTAATTATATTTATTTTAAATTAAATTTTTAAAAAATTACCTAGATTCTACTTATTATGTATATGTATCTACTTAGATTAAGTATCACTAACTACTTAAATTAAGTATCTCTAACTACTTAAGGGTTAGGTATACCACATGCACTTATAAGTGGATTTTTCCATTTTCCAACTTATAAGTAGACCTAAGTTGACAATTTTTTTTTAGTGTGTGGTGTGCAATTTTATTTACTGTTTAATAAATTCCGATTAGCAGGGTAGCCGGTTTTGGGGTAAGGTTTTGAGTAATGACCAATGAAGGGTTTTGTCATAATGTTATTCAGTTGAGGCTTAGGAGGGCAATTCCCCTAATACAAAATGTATTGAATCAGTTTAAACTTTAAAAATAGATTTGGTTTTTCCAAATTTGGTTATTTTATAGTTGTAAAACAGGAGTTATGAAGTATTTTTAAAGGGTTGTTAAAAGTATACTAATTAAGTTTTAATAAACCGGCATTCTCGCGGCGACGGCACCACTCTTAAGCTTCTAACCGTCCTGCAGATGCAGGAGTGACCAGGTACACGGAGGCTAATGCAAACTCTTCGAAACTTGATTTTATACTTTTGTAATTGATGATTTTATACTTGTTGTGAGTCCATGACTTCAAAACGGAAAAAAGTTCTGTGCTGGTAACCTGGGTATCCAGTTTACACCATATTATTTAGTCTAAAGGTCGCCTAAAACTTTTGGTGCCTATGTTTTTGATCATTTCTAATCAGATTGTTAGAAAAGTTCGTGGTCACGTTACTTATTGTAGCTCTCGCACTAGAAGGAAAGTGTGTTATGTTTTCCATTATAATTTCCAGCGTCCCAGCAATGTCGCCATCCCCAGGGACCCCTCGGGCTAAGGGTCTCCTCGATCCAGGTAGGTCGGTTCGGCGATCTATTCCCCTGGGACCACACGGGCCAAACGGGCCAAACGGCCTAAATGAAAGGGGTTACTACATAATGCGTTATATAATACTGCAACTAGCAACCGCATCTAATTATTAGCATACCAGCTTTCGTCACATAATAAAAAAAGGTTATTAATTTTAGTTTTAGCCTCTTCTCATGATGCCTCGGGATTCTTAATGGGTAGTATGATAGTATTATTGCGAGCCAGCGTCGTTTTTTGAGCGAAGCGAAAAAAACGACGCGTAGGCGGAGCTTCTAATCCGGTAGCATGGAAATTTTCACCGCTCTGTGTGTGTGTGTCTGTCTGTGTGTTTGTGTCGGTAAGAACTCGATTACAATTGCACCAAACTTGACAAACTAGGGCTTAAAAAATGCAGAATTTTTTGCTCTTTCTATGGTTTGTCATCCAGTAAAAAGATATTGATTTTAAGTTAATAAAATCAATTAAAATGTGTTAAAAACTAGCGGTGGCGCCAGTGTCAACGTCGTCTTATGTAACTAAAATTGACAAATTAGGGCTCAAAAGATACAGAATTTTTTCATCTTTCTAATTGTTGGAACCCGGTAAAAAAATTGAGATTAAGTTAATGAAATTAATTAAAATGTGATTAAAACTAGCGGTGGCTTTAGTGTCAACGTAGTCTTATGGGGACAAACAGTTGCAAATGAACTAAAATTGTTTATATCTATGTATGGCACATTTGCCGGCCGCAGGCCCGATTTACATAATAAATTTATTGGCTGCTTAATCGACAAATTTGCCAGCCGCAGGCCCGATAAACCCGACCATATTCCGGCCAGTTTTTAGGCTTAATATCCGACCAGTTTGCCACCTACTTAACCAACTAACTTGCTGGCCAATTCACCATCAAATGCGTCATATGTTTACGTTGTATTAAAAGCTGATTCAGTCTAACTGAATTATTCATATCAACCCGGCGAGCTTCAAAGCGCGCTTTGCTATATTATAGATTATAGGAGTTCATTATATAGGCTTAATATTTCTAAATATTAATTTTTAATTGATTATAGCATCATATATTATTGCGAGCCAGCGTCGTTTTTTGAGCAAAGCGAAAAAAAACGACGCGTAGGCGGAGCTTCTAATCCGGTAGCATGGAAATTTTAACCGCGCTCTGTGTGTGTGTCTGTCTGTCTGTGTGTTTGTGTCGGTAAGAACTCGATTACAATTGCACCAAATTTAACAAACTAGGGCTTAAAAGATGCAGAATTTTTTGACTTTTCTATGGTTTGTTATCCGGTAAAAAAATATTGAGTTTAAGTTAATGAAATCAATTAAAATGTGATTAAAACTAGTGGTGGCGCTAGTGTCAACGTAGTCTTACGTAACTAAAATTGACAAATTAGGGCTCAAAAGATGCAGAATTTTTTGCTCTTTCTATGTGATGTAACCCCGTAAAAAATATTGAGTTTAAGTCAATGAAATTAATTAAAATGTGATTAAAACTAGCGGTGGCGCTAGTGTCAACGCAGTCTTATGGGGTAAACAGTTGCAAATGAACTTAAACTGATCATACTTATAACTGATATAAGGCATATTGGCCAGCCGCAGGCCCGATTGAAACAGCCAATTGGCCGGCTCTTTGCCGACCATTTTGCCAGCCGCAGGCCCTATTAAAGTAATTAATTTATTGGTTGCTTAACCGACAATTTCACCCGCCGCAGGCCCGTTGATTACAAAGCCGATCATGTTGCCGGCTACTGACAAGTTTTCAGGCTGCTTTACCGACAGTCTGCCGGCTTCTTTATCGACAAATTGGCCGGCCGCAGGCCCGATAAACCCGACAATATACCGGTCAGTTTTCCGCCTACTTAACCGTGTAACTTGCAGGCCGATTAACCAGCACATGCGTAATATGTTTAGGTTGCTTTAAAGATGATTCAGTGGAACTGAATTACTCATATCAACCCGGCGAGCTTCAAAGCGCGCTTTGCTATATTAATAATAATAATATTATAATAATTTTCAATGGACAGCAATGTCCAGCGCCTGAGGGCATGGCTCACCCCGAGCGCGCAGGTATAAGGGTGTAAGGTTTTCTCCTGGGCTTTAACGGGGGAAAAGTTGGACTTCGTGGAAATTGTCAGGTATAGTGAAAGCGAATGTAATAGTAAAGTTTCCAATTGATTTCCCAAATCTCCAAAAGGAGGGAAGATCATATTAGGGAATTTAATTAATGTTTATTAAAACGAATTTCTTCCAATAGTACTGTACTGGATAAAAACAAATTCACTCTACCAAATTACTAATTTCAAAACGTTGATTTTATTTCTATTTTCCCAGAGAACAACCGCGGTAGTTTAAAGAAAGATTTACAGGAATTTTCAGATGACTGGAAAAGCTACAAAAGTAAGATTGTATCGCAAGTTCGTTACATGATACGCGGCAATTGCTTAAAAAATATCAAGTAAGTAGCGTAGAACTGGGTACCATGTTAATTTTGGCAGCAGTAGAGGTAAGTCTGAAACGAATTTCGTATGAATTTGTAATTGAAATAATTGATTAATTAATATAACTTTCTAAGACTGTCTAGACCAAAGCGTGGTCCTCTTTTTCTCCGCTGGTCATCTACGCTATTTAGTACCGATATAAATATTGCAAACACGAGAAATGTAAAAAAATGAAGTACAGGGGAAAAGAAATAATAAAATGGCTGATGACTTCAATTTTCGGAAGGAGGTAATAAGACGAAATATATAATCGGTTTTCACCCATCCGAATTGAATATTTGAATAAGTCTAAATACCTAAAAATACGTCCAAAGAGATGCCGAATGTTAAAAGTTTATCAATTATTCATTGTCGGAACATCATAATTATGTTGATAATCATGACATAATAAAAATAATCAATTATTGGTCGTGAATTAAAGGACCTCTTCACTTATGGCTCTGTCAAAGCAAATTTCATTTGGCAGCTTTTTTATTGGGACATTGATTTGTTAATGTTTTTGAATTAATCCATAAACTCGCTTCTTTAAAAAGAGGTGGTCAATCAGTTATTCCCCCCAGAGATCACACACGGTCACATAGCCTGTAACACCTTGGTGAAATAGGACAGTTAACATAAGTTGTTCCAGGTATAAACTGTTGATACAAATAAAAATACTATTGTATCTAAATCCATTGCAAACAGGACATTAGGTTTAGAGGGTATTTTAAAATTTACTTTTGATTACCATATTAAGCAATCTTAAAATAAACTCTTCCCACACTATACAGAGGTACAATTGAATAATTGGCGGATTAAGTTTTTAACTCCTTAATTTATTAATATCTTAACAATAAAGTAAGATTAAGGTAGAAATGTTTCAATGTTACATAATATGCATATATAACTATTCTTATTATGTTATGAACGAACTGAACGAACTGAACGGGAGGAATGAGAGTAAACAACCGTGTATTTTTGTAATGATGAGTATGGGCATTTATCGTCACGTTCCTCTTCGCCCTTTGTAAAACACCGAACAATTTTTTTCAGATCGTGATGTTTACTGTATTTTTTAAAACCGAGATAAATGCACTAATGGATTTATTTTCGAAACTCTGGACCTATATTTCATCATCACAGAAGCTAAATAGTGAAATAAAGTCATATGATGTGTCACAATTTTTTATTGATACATAGCATCGAACTTCTATTTAAACCATAGAATAATTCTATTTCATAGCGATAGTTTGTTTTTACTTTTGAGTAGTATGGACTTTGAATTGAAGGGATTTTTTACGTGAAGTAAAAATGATTTGCAAGATTATGTTATTTATAACTAAAGTATGGATAATTATGGTATTGTGTGATGGATTAGTAACTGCTGAGATAGGAGTGACGTTAATAGTGTCAAATAACACCGAAGAATGGAGGAATTCAATAGCGCACCATGGTAAATGTTGGCCCTCATGGATTTACACATTTTATTCTATTATACATGTAATTCCAAATGAAGAATTAGGTGAGCCCAGATCACAAGAAACAACAGTAGTAACAATAACAATAATGACAGAAACTTCTCAAATGCCCATTGACGACCTTTGCCAGTGTAATCAAATTGATCCTTACGGTACAATGTGGAGCATTCCAGTCAACGCAACATTAGTGAAGAGATGTAAAGAAGGAGCAGTGGGGATCATGACTTGGACTTGTGACTACGATCAAGATCAATGTCAATTTCGGTCAAGTCAACCAGACTATTCGCAGTGTCACAGTTTAGAACTTTTGTCAATCTCCAACGACGTAATAAAATCGATTACAGTGTAGTTTTTATTTTTTTAAATAATAATTTAATACCTCCTGATAACAGGTGGTGGATAACACAACGGAAGTAATGGACATTTGGAAAAATATTACTCAATTTACATCAAGAGCTGATGCTTATTTTGGTCATGAAATATTTGAAATTCTTGACCTTATTACACTTCTGTTAGACCGACAAGGATCGGAAATTAAAATGACTAGAATGAATACTAACAGTTGCCTCACCATGCAAATCAATTCCTCTCGATTTGGGGCCGAAACAGTCAATAATTTAATTTCTCATGACGCCCAATGGGACCAGTTAAACAATGTAATTATATTAGTTTATGTAAGTATAGTTATGTATTAAAAAATTTGTATACATAAATCAAGGTTAACTCGGGTGATGAAGGAATCCTCAAACTTTTGAAGATTTCGGATGACATCGCGTTTCGTTTGTCAAATACGGCCCAGTTAGAAGGGCAATCCCTGCGCTGCGATATATTCTTCCCAAATGTGACGATCAGCTCTTCCTATTGGGATGGCTCAGCACTGAATCCCATATTCAGCTGTGACTTAACCAATGAAAGCTCGTACCAAACGGCTTCTGAAGCATTTCTCCGTTTTCCAGTCAATAATCAAGTGAATAACAACGATCAAAGTTATATTTTACTTCCCGAAGATATCTTAGTAATTGAAAAATCGCACATTGCTTCTGGAGTTTTGATACCTGCAACCAATTTAATGCAGCAACTTCTTCCAGGAGGAAATAATAAAAGGTCAGTGAAAGTACGAACAAATGTAATACATATAAAACGTCAATTCATATTTTAAAACAAAATCCAGTCCAGGTAAAGAAATGAAACAAATCAACAGTCCACTGATCAGCTTTGTTTTACACGATACCGATATGGGAAAAGTAATGGCACTTCCTGAAAACACTCAAATTCAGCTAGTTTATGAGCACAATATCCCTGCCAAATATCCTCCCATTCGCACTGTTCGTCGGTCGCTAGAAGAGGGTGAAAAACCCAGCGCTGTAGTTGGCTCTTCACTTTGCTCTTATTTGTTGCTTAACACGAGCAATCCAATTATGGATGACAGAGGAAATGAATCTTTGTGGATATGGGATGGCAGTGGTTGTAATGTTGCTTCATCCAACCGAACCCATACCATCTGTCACTGCGATCATTTGACAAGTTTTACAAATCTTATGGACATTCACGACTACATTGTAACTATTATGATTATCTAACACAAAATAGTTAAATCTATAAATGGTTTTTAATGCTAGGGACCACTGGTTGTTCTGGAAATAATGAGTGCGACGTGTAGCATAATTTCCATCATCTTCTTAGGAATGACTTTGTTCCTTCACACTGCTTTCTGGTATATTATAAAACAAGTGCTTGGTGAAATTGTTTTTTTTTAAATAATTGTTTGATACAGGTCTAGTCTCAAATTAAAACGGACACCTATAACTCTGAATTTATGTTTTGTATTTTTCATTTCTCATCTTATGATTTTGCTAACATTGGATCGGCATGTCCTTGAGTTGGACGACGTAATGCCTTCTATCAAAACTCTTTTAAATGTCAAACATGAATTTCGTATTTCATTTTAGTTGACTTGTGCTGTGATGGGCATTCTTCTTCACTTCTTTCTCTTGGCTGCATACATGTGGTTCTTCATCGAGGGACTTCAACTCTACCGATTATTGACCAATGTTTTCAGGGTACTGTCAAGTTCTAGATGGACTACATATTGGTACTTCACTATTGCCTATTTGGTTCCCTTTATCGTTGTTGGTACCACAGAGATATTGGCAAGCTTCTCTCCCGTTGGAATTTTAGGAGTTTACTCGAGTGATGAAAAGTTTGTTTTTGATTTCTTCTTTCGTGAAAAAATATGTATATACTGTTTCAATGGTAATATCTGCGTTGCTAATAGATGTTGGCTGATTGGAGATTTCTGGATATGGAGCTTCATAGGTCCTTTCTTCGCAATACATATTGTAAAACCACAAATTTTCATTCAAAACTAAATTGGAAAAATAGTACATTATCAATCATGTGCAGGTGGTTACAATTTTGATAATTGCTGCCCAGTACTCTTCTCAAAGGTTTCCAAAGCCTCCAAATCCAGTAAAACCATGGAAAGTAGCTTATTATATCAGATTACCTAAAGTTGCGTGATTGAAATTTTACTTGAAAAATCAATGACACAGGAAGAAAATTTTTCATTGGGCCTTTCGCATATTCCTGGTTTTTATAATGGTCACGTGGACGATCGGATTTCTTTTGTATACGAATTCTGTCATATTTGACTACCTTTTCGCGGTAGCCAACTGCCTGCAAGGTGTAATTATTTTCATCGACCGCTGTGCAATGAACAAATCCATTCGCAATGCTACAGTTGAAAGTTTAGGACGTTGTATTAATTACATGGTATATGTATAGAGCGATTAAAAAAAAATATTAATTCATTATTTTTCACAATTTAAAAATCTATTCAATTTTCGCAGATGAGTAAATTGCGTGAATGCTTTAAACTGAACATTAAATCAATGAAATCGCCAGAACATAATCAATATCCCCTACCATTATTTACCGGCAACAAATTTGTATAATATGGATGATCGGAAGACTGTTAACGATATTCTGAGAGTAATTTGTTATTCATTAGTTAGCTGTAGTAATCCAATTGTTATTCAGTAGTGGAGCTGATCAGGAGGAGGGATATTGGTTATTTGCATAATCATGATGAGTATATAGATTTTTATCATCACGTTCGTCTTCTCTTTTTTTAAAACACCGAACGCGTTAAAATAAGAAAACGATCGTGATGTTTGCTGAAATTCTCAAACCGAGATAAATACACTTATGAATTTTTCAAACTCTAGACTTTTATTTCATCATCAGAAAAGATAGTAAATAATAGTCTATTCAATGTTTCAATACATGTTTTTGTTGTAAATGTAGAATGCCTTCGATTCTACTGACAGCTGTTTTCTATGGTACGAACCTTTACCTAAAGTGATAGTGCATAAGAAACAGAAAGCAACGATGACTTATTCCAATCTGATTGTATTTCAAGTGTGGATAATTACGATTGGGTTAGTGACTGCTGAGACAGGAGTGAGGTCAATAATGTCAAAGGAAACAGAAGAATGGACTAAATATCCCATGATTAATCCTGGTAATGTTACGTAGTACTTTGCGTGATTTACACTTGTAGATAATGTTTTTAAAATATGATACTTCAAATGTATAGAACCAGTAGAGGGGCCAGAATCTAAAGAAACGACGATAAAAATAGCGACAAAGCGTACAACAATAAAAGCTACTCAACAACCAATCGACGTCGGTTGCTATTGCACTCAATTCGACCATTACGGTTCAGCATGGATCTCACCAGTCAACGTAACATCCAATAAAAGATGCAAAGAAGGAGCAGTAGGGAACATGACTTGGACTTGTAACTTCGACCAATATAATTCATGCCAGTTCTACCCAAGTCAACCAGATTATTCACGGTGTCATAGCTTAAAGCTGCTGTCACTGTCAAATGATGTAATGAAAACAAATAAAATCATAAAAGTAAAAAAATTCAATTCTTCTTCTAAACAGATAATGGATAACAATACGGATTTGATGGATAATTGGAACAACATTACCAAATTTACATCAAGAGCTGATGCTTATTATGGTCATGAAATTTTCCAAATACTTGACCTAATTACTCTTTTACTGGACCGACAAGAGTCGGAGATGCAGAGTACCACAGCCTCAAATCATTCCATAAGTTATCTTGCTTTACAGATTGATTCCTCTCGGTTTGGAGCAGAGACAATTAATAATTTAATTTCTCACGATTTCCAATGGGACCAGTTAGTTAATGTATAGTACCTACAACATCTGAAACTATTTTATATATTTACAATAATGAATTATATATTTGAAAAGGCTTACACTGGCGATGAGGCTTTTCTTAGACTACTTGAAGTTTCGGACGACATCGCGCTTCGTTTATCTACTGTTGCAAAATCGGAAGATCAGTCATTACGATGTGATATGTTCTTTCCAAATGTGACTATTAGTGCATCCTTTTGGGATGGCTCACCATTGAATCTAATTTATAGTTGTGATTTAACCAATGACAATTTCTATGCGACGGCTTCCGAAGCTTTCCTCCGCTTTCCTGTCAATATTCAACAGAGTAGTATCGATCACAGCTACATTTTACTTCCAGAAGAGATTCTACTCATAGGAAAAGCTCATATGGCGTCCGGAGTTTTAATACCTGCAATGCATTTAATTCAACAACTCCTTCCTGGAGAGAAAAATACCATGTTAGTATTGGAGAAATATTAATGTAGTAAATTTTTAGCAAAATCTAATTTATATTTGGAAACTTCTTGTAGTTCAGGTAAAGATCAGAAACAACTAAACAGCCCGCTCATTAGCTTCGTATTGCACGATCCGGAAGCCAAAGAAATGATTGTGTTACCGGAAAATAGTCATGTAGAGCTGATTTACGAGCACGGGAGCCCCGCCAAGTATCCTCCTATTCGCACTCTTCGTCGATGGTTGGAAGAAGGTGAAGAACCTAGCGCTGTATTTGGTTCCTCTTTTTGCTCTTATTTATTGCTAAATAAGACAATGGTGGATGAGAGAGGAGATGAATCTTTATGGATATGGGATGATGGCGGCTGCAAAGTTGTTTCATCCAATCGGACCCACACCATTTGTCACTGCAACCACTTGACTGGTTTCGCCAATCTTATGGATTTTCACGATTACATTGTATCATGATAAGTTACCCGAAAATGTTCATTCAAATGTTAAAATTTAAGAATAAGTTTTTAATATAATACAGGGCCCATCTATTGAGCTAAAAATAACAAGTGCAGCATGCAGTATAATATCCATCCTCTGTATAGGGATGGCAATGTTCCTTCACACAGTTTTCTGGTAATTTCTTGTAAAAACACGGTTTTATATGAAATAGTAAACAAACGAATTGTGACAATATTATTTTTACATGCCCACCAGGAATTTGAGATTAAAACGGACACCCATAATTCTGAATTTGTGTCTAGTATTTTTAATTTCTCATCTTCTGATATTGTTTACTTTGGATCGACATTTCCTTGATTTGGATGATGTAACAATTGTTTTTAATTTTTTTTTTCTTTATTATACGTTTATTTTCAATTCTTATATCAGTTGACATGTGCTATAATGGGCGCTCTCCTTCACTTCTTTCTCTTGGCTTCATACATGTGGTTCTTCATCGAGGGCCTCCAACTCTACCGGCTGTTAACCAATGTTTTTAGAGTGGTGGCCAATTCAAAATGGACCACATACAGCTATTTTGCTATTGCATATTTGGTACCCTTCATAGTTGTTGGCACTACGGAATTAGTAGCAAGTTTCTCTTCTGTCGGCATCATAGGCGTTTACTCGACCGATGAAAAGTGATTTTAAAAACTTTTATCTTAAGAAATTCTTTGAAATTTCATTCTTACTTATTCTTAGATGCTGGCTCGTTGGGGATAAATGGATATGGAGTTTCGTTGGTCCTTTTTTAATCATAAATTTGGTAAGAAGTGTTTAATATGTAACGTAGCAAGTTCTAAGTAAATTTATCTGCAGGTAGTTGGCATTTTAATGAGTGCTGCCATGCGTACTTCCAAAAAGTTTCGGAAATCTACTCGCCCAGTAAAAAAATGGAAAGTGTTAAATCAATCCAAATTTTTGTAATGGCAATAATAAATAATTCTTAAAAACTACTTTTTTCCAAAAGCAGGAGGAAGATTCTTGGATGGGCTTACCGTGGATTTCTTATTTGTGCGATGCTCATGTGGACAATGGGCTTTCTTTTGTTTGCCGATACAATTGTATTAGACTACGTTTTTGCAGTAGCAAACTGCTTGCAAGGTGTCATCATTTTTGTCGACCGTTGTGTATTGAATTCCAGAATACGAGCTGAAACAATCGACTGTTTGAAACGATTTAAAATTTACTTGGTATTCATATTAAAAATTGGTTGATTTTTAAAATTTTTATCTTTTCATTTTTATTCAGGTAAAAGAATTGCGCGATTGTTTTAAGCAGAAATCTACTTCAGTAAGATCTGCTAATTATAATCCATTTCCTCTACCAATTTGGGTCAACAGATATTGACGAGGAGATTGTTTGTATATTGTTTAATTAACTATATAATTAGTTGAAGGTGTAATTGTTATTAAAATTATGATAAATGAGGCAAAATTGCTTTAAGAGAAGTTATTATTGGAAATAAAAAAAGTACATCCCAGTACACCAGTCTTTATTTAGACTTACCTGCTGGCTTAAAGTCTATTTAGATAATTTTTTTTCTAATTTCAGGCATCATCAAGTCATTTTTCAAGCTTATCCCATTATACTTATGTCAAGTTCGATTTTTGTAATGCGGTGCCACACTCGTGTTTTATATAGATGTGAATAGATGTTGAGAGTAAAGTCAAACAGTACCTAAAAAGGGGCCCATGTATAACTTCTCGTCATTTTGTATACTCTTTATTTTTAAGAACCAATTAATAAGGTATGTGATATATTAAGTATTGTACGATGATTGAAGGGCGCGACAGTATACTTTCTGTAATACCCAGATAAGATACACATATTTAATCACGAGCCGCGAGACTTCAAACATCAAAAGATACCGCCATAATCTGCTTAGAGACGAAACCTGCTCTTTTTTTAAAGTCGAATTTATGACTAAAATTTACCAAAAGTGGAAGTACCCATCATAAAGAATAGTCCTCCAACATGTTATTTTTGCTTCAAGTTTGGTTTGTTCTAAGTGGAGGCTCAATTGTTGCTGAAACAGAAATACAATTTCCCTCCCCATCTTTACCTTTTTTAGAATCGACCAGCAGCCCAAAATCACTAAGTCTATCATCATTACATGCAAGTGCAAGCCACAAACCTGTCGGAAACGACTGCATTTGCAATCAAACTGACCCTTATGGTTTTTTATGGATAGTTCCGGCCAACGAAACACTAACTATTAATTGCAAAGAAGGAGCTATTGGTAATATGGCCTGGACCTGTTACTCTTCAAATGATCAGTGTGAATTCAATACAGATCAACCAGATTACTCTCAATGTCAGAGTCTAGAGATTTTAGCCCTCTCCAACGCCGTAAGGAAGAGATTAAAAAACAGTTTCTAATGAGAAATGGTTTTATTAACCAATTATACAACAGGTAACGGATAGCGAAACAGATGTGATGGATATTTGGATAAATATCTCAAAATTTACGTCAGATCTCGATGCATATTATGGTCATGAGATTTCCGAAATCCTTGATTTGGTCACTAATTTGTTAGATAGACAAGAATCGGAAATTTTGAATAATACGATCCTTCATATTCGAAACGAAGAAAAGATTTATCTTTCTTTTCAAATTAATACTACTGTATTAGGAACCAAAATCATGGACAACTTAATATCCAATAATGTGCAATGGGACCAGTTGATCTATGTATCGTAAACTATTAAATTATTATTATATTTTTGTAAAAATTAGTTATATCACGCAGGCAAAATTAGGCGCCGATGAGTCCTTTCTTAAACTTTTGAAAGTGTCTGATGATATTGCACTTCGGTTATCCAATGTTGCACAGTTGGAAGGCCAGTCTTTGAGCTGTGAAATTTCATTTCCAAATGTGATCATAAGTTCGTCTTATTGGGATGGCACACAAAATCCAATATTCGATTTTAACCTGGATAATATAGCAGGTTCTTACTTAAACGATTCAAAAGTTTTCCTTCATTTTCCGAAGAAGAATTGTCAGAGCTATATTGTATTACCAAATAGCGTCCTAGTTCCTCAACATTCATACAAAGCTACTGGTATATTACTTTCGCCAGCAAATTTCATACAGAAAATTCTTCCAGGATCCAACAATACTAGGTTATTCAGTATTTGACTTTAGTTTTTTTTTTAAATAGTCATATAATACAATTAACACATTTTATTACAGCAGATCTGAGGTAATTAAGAAAGTAAACAGTCCATTGATTACTTTAAATTTATATACTGGAAGTGGTGATGGAAATGTTATCCATCAATTGCCGGAAAACAGCTACATCCAGATTATTTACGACCACGATACTATTGCAAAATACCCTTCAGTTCAAACAATTCGCAGATGGTTAGACGAAGGTGAAGTGCCAAGTGCCGTCATTGGCTCCTCTCTTTGCTCTTACTTGCTACTCAATGGCACAAATACAAGTAGTGGAAATGTGTCCTTATTATGGTCATGGGATGCTAAGGATTGTACAGTTACTTCAACCAATCGAACCCACACCATTTGCCAATGTGATCACTTGTATAGTTTCTCCGATCTCATGGACTTTCATGAATATATCGTAAGGCACTTGTGTAATAAAATCAATAAATCAACACAGAGAAAAAGTGTGTATGAAGAAATAAAGATTTTACTTTTTAATGCAGGGACCATCAGTTGAGTTATTTGTAATAAATATGACTTGCAGCACAATTTCGCTCACCTGTCTAGCGATGACGACGTTCCTCCACACAATACTTTGGTATAAACATATCCGAATATGTTTGGGATTGGCTGAGAATTTATTTAATAATCAAACTTTGTGCACTACAACAGGGCTTTAAAAACGAGTCGCACGCCGATAACTGTGAACATGTGTTTTTCATTTTTTGTTTTCCATCTGCT
Organism: Chydorus sphaericus; assembly: GCA_030141595.1. Classification (NCBI taxonomy): domain Eukaryota; kingdom Metazoa; phylum Arthropoda; class Branchiopoda; order Diplostraca; family Chydoridae; genus Chydorus; species Chydorus sphaericus. The sequence goes on along the minus strand of CM057926.1, from coordinate 2,671,042 downwards.
TTTATTATTGACCTTGGAAAAACGATTTCTTCATCTAAACGACGTATGTAATAGTTACATTATTTATAAACAATATCAACTTTTAAAAGTAATTCTAATTAATATTAGATTACATGCGCTGTTATGGGATCCCTCCTACATTTCTTTCTTTTAGTCTGTTTTATGTGGTTTTTTGTGGAAGTTCTGCAACTGTACCGCTTAGCTACCAACGTATTCAATGTCTTAACTACGTCACAATGGACGACATACTACTACTTCGCTCTAGCCTACTCAGTGCCTTTCCTAGTAGTTATTACAACGGAGTTACTGGCAAATATTTACTCCGTCGATGGAATTATTGGGATTTATTCTGGCGATGAAAAGTATTGCCCTTATTGTTATTATTTATATCATTTGTAAGAAAATTATTTGATGCTAATACAAATTTCAATACTTATAGGTGTTGGCTAGTTGGAGATATCTGGATCTGGAGTTTTATTGGTCCTTTCATTGCCATTTTGACAGTATTAAAAAAACCAATAACAATAGATGACATTAAATGTGTAGTGTGTACCTTTATATATAGGGGGCTACAGTTTTCATGTGCATCGCCTTATTGCATTCGCGGAACTTGCAAAAATCTTTCCTGAGGTAAATTCTAAAATACAACAACTAAAAAGTTGCATTTGCTGAGCAATATCAAAATTTAAAATAGGGATAAGATCGTGGGGTTGGCTAACCGCATCTTACTGCTTTGTCTTACGCTAACGTGGACGACTGGATTTCTTTTGTATGGTGATATAATCGTGCTCGACTTCATTTTTGCAGTTGTGAATTGCTTTCCAGGTGTTCTTATGTTCATTGGCCGCTGTGTAATGAATGTTAGGATACGCACTGCTGTAGTGGAAAGTTTTCGACTTTTTAAGTCTTATATATTATAAAGAGATACTTAAAAATAAATGTTCGTTGAGAAATTGAAAAATATGTATATCTTATGTAAAAAAAACAGCGAACAACGTGAAGTTAAAAAAAAAATTATTTCTACGGTGATCTTTGCACCAATTTCGATTTAATGTAATTGCAGATACATGCGTATTGTGTATTTTCATTCTATTTATAGTTAATAATTTATTAACTTTACTTAATTGGTAGCCTACTAGTATACCGGTATTGCATGTGTATTGATAAATGCTACGTGCCTAAATTAAAAGTTTATTATCATTTTATGTTTCGGCGTCCGTCGGTTATTAAACACTGAAATGCAATTAATAGTACGTGATGATAAGGTTTTTTATACACTAGAACAGGCCTATCTACAATTTAAAAAATAGATTTTAAAATCATAAATAAAACGCAGTGCTTCCATAAATAAATAATGTGAATACAAACCTATTGACTGAAGCAGAACCCTGATAGTAAATTCAATATTATTCCTTACAGTAGAGTATTTCGTTGTGTATTCAGTTTATATTCGCGCTCATCAGATATGATGTGTATAAGTTCAAAAGAGCAAACTCTGTTCAACAGTATGTTATCCGTGTTTAAAGTATGGATTATTCTGTTAAGCGCAATTGTAACCATTTCTGAGGTAGAATCGACAATGCAGCCCTCTTCATTGTCAGTTTTTTAATCAAAAATAGTCAATCAAACAACACAGTCGTCTTCATCCCTTCTAAGTAGTTTCAGAGCGTCAAGAGAAATTGGCAGGTCAATCACTACTCCAAACCCTATCGACGACCAGTGCCGGTGCTCTCAAAAAAGAAATTTTATGGCTATTACTGGATCATTCCGGCGAAGGAAACTATAGTTAGGAACTGCAAAGAAGGCGCCGTTGTAAACATGACCTGGACATGTGATGTTGACCAAGGCAAATGCCAGTATGCCACTTTCACCAAAGTCAGCCAGATAACTCTCAATGTTATGATAGCTTGGAGCTCCTGTTTGATGAAGTAAATGTACCTTAATTAAAACTGCTGTAGCTCGAACTCTTTTTTTAAATTTAAAAAAAAACAGGTGATGAATAACGAAACAGAGGTGTTGGATTTGTGGACAAACATTTCAAAACTTACATCAAGGCCTGATGCCTATACTTTGGTCACGAGATCTTTGATATCCTAAATATCATAAATTTTTTACTAGTTAAACAAGCTTTAGAAATAATGAACACGACGACAATTAATGCGAATTTAGAGAAGAATATTTATCTTCATCTACAAATTAATATCACTCTTCTTGCAGCAAAAATCGTGAATGATTTAATTTCCAACTACGTTCAATGGGATCAGCTAATCAATGTATTTTCCCTATATCGAAGAAACTCTCTATAATATTGAATTCAAATTTTTATTTTATATAGATGCTGGCTATTCGGAGGTATCTGGATTTGGAGCTTTTATTGTGTTTATGTCGGTAAGATGATATTTGCTGACATGCTAAAATGACAGCAACTTAACATAATATTAAGAATCCCATGGAAATATTACATATATTTATGAACAGGGCTCTGTGATCTTCATCGCAATTGTTTGATCTCTTCTGGTGAATTTCAAAAGTTTTCTCCGAATAAAAATTGGTAAATGCTGTATGTAAAAAAAATATTGCAAATTAAAGGAAAAGCTATTCAATCTTAAAATTGTAAAATGTGATATAACAACAGCAGGAAAAGATTGTTTGGAATTGTGTATCGCATCATGATTCTCTGTCTAGTGTTATTGTGGACTATTGGATTTCTTTCGTATGGCATTACGTAAAACGAAGTTTTGGGCTACATGTTTGAAATTGTCAAGGCTCTTCAAGGTATTCTCATCTTCATTGACCGCGTAGTATTAAACATCAGGATCCGAACTGCCATTGTTGATATCGTTTAAAAGACTGGAAAGCTTACACTATATGTAAACTGTATCGTGGCTGATTTACCGCACTTAAAGAATTCAATAATAATAATAATAATAATAATTGTGTGAAATGCAAATATGCAGGTGGAAGCTTGTCGAAGTTTCCTAGATTTATATTGCCAATCGATGACATCTGAACCGGATAGACTAAATCAACAGCAACTACCCATATTCCTCACCAGATGATGGCAGAATAAGTAAAGATAGTTTACTACTTCAAGATTGTTTGAAGGAGCAGTCTATACGACAGTTCGTTCAGTCCATACGATAGTTCGTTGCTGTGATATTTTTTTATGTATCCAAACCATCGTATGGATGCTTTTTTTTACTGTTAGAAAGTGTACCGTATTCTAGGAAAAAAATCGATTGTTAATTGTCTTTTATATTCCCTATGATTTCTTGTATGGTAGAAATAAAGCAACCTTTAAGAGATCTATTTTGTTACGATCAAGAGCGGATAATAGGGGGGGGGGGGGTAACTTCGAAAAAATTTGCGCCTTTTGAACGTTGGCCATAACAATGCCCATAAAAATGGGTGCCCAAAAAATGGGCAGTATAGATCAATATATAATAATTGTCATAAACATCCTTATTTAAATAGTGAGTTAGGAGTATGATATATCATTAAAATGAATAGTTTATCGTCACTGTTCGTTACTATAGTTTTCGTTTATTGAAAACATATTTAACGGTTCGTGATGATAACGGATTAACGAATTGACACACCCAAAACTCCACAATGAACTCATTTATTGAAAAATAGGCTTCGTATTTCTTTCACAAAGGAAGATAATTGCAGTCTATAAATTTCATAAACAAGTTATGGAACAGCTCGTCTAGCAATAAAATAATCAGTATTGTTATAATAACCCATATTCTATTTTATTGTGCGTTACAGTGGATATCGATAACATCATCGAAAGAGCAGTCAATTTATTGCATTTCAGCATGTTATTTGAGTTTCAAGTGTGGATTTTTTTATTTGGTGGAATATTGAACATTCCTCAGGCAGGAATGACAAAGCAATTTTTTACATTATCAGTTATTGAACCGACGGTAAGTCAAACGATACCAACTTCCATTCGTCGTACTTTTACACCATCAAAGGAATTCGAAAAGCTAACAAAAACTACAATACCTGATGAAAATCAGTGTAAATGCATTCAAATCGACATTTACGGTTCTTTGTGGATTATTCCGGCTAATGAAACATTAGTTAAGAGCTGTAAAGAGGGAACCGCAGGAAATATGTCCTGGACTTGTGACGATGTCAATGGAAAATGCCAGTTCCACGAAACTCAGCCGGATTATTCTCAATGTAAAAGCTTGGACCTTCTATCACTCTTTGAAGAGGTAACTGAATAAAAACAAAATTCTAGTTCTTTATAAATAAATGTTGGTACGCTAATTCTGCAAATAGGTGGCTAACAACGAAATAAATGTCCAGGATATATGGACAAGTATTTTTGAGCTTACATCAAGACCTAATGCCTACTTTGGTCACGAAATCTTCGACATCCTTGATCTGACCACTTTCTTACTAGATAGACAAGATTCAGAAATGACGAACACGACGATGATCGATATGAGTTTCAATGAAACTAGTTATCTTCCATTGCAAATTAATACGTCCTTTCTTGCAGCAAAAGTCGTGGATAATTTGATTTCTAATTACGCCCAATGGGGCCAGCTACTTAATGTATAATTTTTTTGTGAATTGATGTTGAAAAATTTGTTTTATCATTTTAAATATTTCAGGCAGATTTGGGTGACAAAGCAGTCTTTAAGATTTTGGAGGCTACGCATGATGTCGCATTCCGTTTGTCAAGTTTAGCCAAATTGGAGAACATATCTCTCCGTTGTGAAATATCATTACCAAACGTAACCTTAAGCTCATCTTATTGGGAAGGTTCATTCAATAACCCAGTATTTGGCTGTGACTTAGCCTATGAAAACACTTACTCGACACCTTCCGAAGCATTTCTCCGCTTTCCAGTCAATAATCAATTAAAAACAAGTCAGAGCTATACGCTGCTACCAAGCAAAACACTCGTTTTTGAACGGGCTTACATGGCTTCTGGAGTTTTGATTGCTGCAACAAGTTTAATAGAACAAGTTCTTCCAGGAAACAATAATAATATGTATACATTTATTTACTTAATATTTCGATTTAAATTTCTGATTTAAATTTTTACAGCACAGGAAAAGTGAGTAAAGCAGAAGTCAATAGCCAATTGATTAGTCTTGCATTTTATGATCCGGGAAATGGAGAGAGTATAACTCAGTTGCCTGAAAATACTTTTATTCAGCTTGTTCATGAGCACGATACTGTTGCCAAATATCCACAAGTTCAAACTGTCGGTCGAGAGCCAGAAAAAGACGAGGAACCCAGTGGAGTGCTTGGTTCGGCTATTTGTTCTTATATATTGCGAAATTCAACAAGCAAACCAAGTATAACGCTGTCTAGCAATGTATTTTCATGGATTTGGGACGATCATGGATGTCAGCTACTTTCTACAAACAAGACCCACACGATCTGCTTTTGTGACCATCTAGCTTTCTCCAATATCATGGACTTTCATGAATATACTGTAAGTTCACTGTTTATATACTGAACTCAAATTAACTATTACTTTTTCACCGCTTGATTTTTTTTTTATTTCAGGAGCCATCCGTTGCGTTTCAAATTACCCATATGGTGTGTAGTATAACAGGAATCACCTTCCTGGCATTGACTATAATTCTTCATATGGTATTCTGGTAAATGATTTTTTTTTATTAATACAGCGTCAAAAGTTAATATAATCCTAAAGTATATTCACGATAAAATTCATACTTTACAGGTCTTTAAGAACGAAGCGTACACCTATAACTCTTAATGTTAGTTGCATATTTTTGGTTAATCACCTGCTATGGTTTTTTACTTTGGACAAAAATGTTCTTCATTTGGATGACGTATGTTTGTATTAACCTTAAATCTTATTCTCAAACCTAATCTTTTATTCTATAAATCAAATATTTGGTTTGATTAATTCAGAAAACTTGCGCTGTAATGGGGGCTTTACTTCACTTTTTCCTATTGGTGGGTTTTATGTGGTTTTTCATTGATGGTCTTCAACTATACCGATTGGTAGCCGATGTTTTCAAAGTTGTGACCACATCAAAATGGACGGCATACTGGTACTTTGCTCTAGCATACTTGGTACCTTTCGTAGTTGTACTGACCACCGAATTATTTGCAAGTTTCTCTTCTATTGGAATAATAGGAGTTTATTCAGGCGATGAAAAGTAATTAATGATAAATTTAATTCATGTTAAAAATTGGTTTGATAATTTATTTTAATATCTATCATAGATGCTGGTTAGTCGGAGGAATCTGGCTATGGAGTTTTTTAGGTCCTTTCATTGTGCTTATATCTGTAAAATATCTTTAACTTTTCAAAGTTGTAAAGAGAACGAAAATAGTAACCTTTCAACACTACTTGTGTTTTCACATGTATTAATAGGGTGGTGCAATCTTCATCACTATTGTCCTGTTTACCCCTGGTAACTTTCAACAATATTCTTCTTGGAAAAATTGGTAATCATATAACACAATCTAATTATTAATACCAAGTATTGGCTATATCACACAAACTTAACTAGATTTTATTTTTCTTAACAGTAAGAAAAGATTGGCTCGAATTGCTTATCGCACCATGCTTCTTTGTCTCATGATAATGTGGACGATTGGGTTTCTTACATATGGCAATTCGCCAAATATAATCTTGGATTATATTTTTGAAATAGTAAAGTGTCTCCAAGGTGTTCTTATATACGTCGACCGCGTTGTATTAAACGTCAGGATTAGGACTGCGATTATTGATCGTTGTAAACGCTTTAAAACTTACATAGTATGTATCGACGAATTGATAATATTTTTATTTCATTTAACGTTTTTGAACTAATGATGTACAACTTAACTACAGCACGAAGAATGGCAAAAATTTATTGATTTATATTTTCAATCGATGGAATCTAAAGAAGGTGAACTTAATCAACAGCAACTACCAATATTTTTCATGGACTCGTAACATCCCTCATAGATTCAATAAATATAACGCCTATTTAGCAATGCGTAGTTATTTGGTTTGGTCCTGTTCTTTATAAACAAACATTTCGCATAAATAAACTTCCCAATTGAAAAATGTGCATTCGTTAATAAATTATTTTCAATTAATGTCCACACATACAACAATCAAAACATCAATCGTGGTGGGACTTGAACCCACAATTTTCGGATTAGAAGTCCGACGCCTTATCCATTAGGCCACACGACTTCTCTATTTTTACTTTACTTTCTATAATTAGTATCTATTAATTTAGTATTACTTTCTTACTTTTTATTAAGTCTATGCATGGCCAACGAAATAATTAAATCTCCGAAGTATCTTATTTAAAAAAATAGAAAACATTAAAAAAGAAGAAAAATCTGATTCTACTCAACTTCCGTACATCCGTGCAGAACCATCACACAGTAGTTGCATTAAAATTAAAAGCATCACTAGCTTGCGCTTCAAATGTCCACCTGTAGCTTACACATGAATATAGCATGTAGCCTACCCGATGTATTATATTTTGAATTCAATGCATTAATTTAAAGTAAGAATTTTTTTAAAGCAACCAATGCAGAGATTTAAATGCATACTATTATTATACTTATATACTTACTTTTTATTATACATATTATACTTATAACATTTATAGCATAGCGGTTATGCAAAGTTTATTTAATTCCCTTACGAAAAATTCCCATGTTACGATCATGACGTAGAATCTTGACAATACCATGATACATGATATTTTCGGACCGATCAATCAATGGGATTCGCGTGTTAATCGATTGATAATATCCAGCTTGTATCATGTTAAATCATGATTTAAACATGTTCTATTTTTTAGTATTTTTTATCAAAATTCAGCCCCCGGAGAGATTCGAACCATCAACCTTTGGATCCGAAGTTGAACGCTCTAACCACTGGGCCACCACCTGATATTAATAAGTGTCTAAAGTAACTATATATACGGTTTGATGCCTTTTTCTAAATAAATCTTAGTAAATGCAATTATTTTTACTTTTTTCATCATTTGCCAAGTTAAAATTAAATTATATTCGATATTATATGTCAAAACTTTTTTAATGGATCCTTGTAACTTTTTTTTTTAAGTCCTACATACTTCACCATACCATTAATACAGAGCGGCGTTTTCTAGGTTTTTAATCTCTTATTTCGAATGGGAAAATTAGAATAATCAATTCATTTAGAAATTTAGAATATATGAATATAACTAATCGGACGGTGTAACTTTACGTAGGAGGAAATGGGTAGATTTTGGAACATGACATGTTGATAATATCGTGTTGTAACATGATCAACTCATGAGAATTTATGCTTCAATATTAACATGTTTACATCATGTTCCAATAAACATGACCAAGTCATTTAATTACCATGACCCATCATGCTTTATCATGACTTTATCTCGACGGATCATGATGGGTCGTGATGCGTTTAAGATCAAATCATGTTTTGGTCTGATCAGAGAACATGGGATTTTTTTGTAAGGGTTAGTCTATAAGTAAAAGAAAAATAAGCACCAGTATAATCTCATGTCATATTCTTTACTAAATACTTTAGAATTATAATCCCATTTATGTTTTTGTATAATTAGTCCAGTAAATTATTGTTGTATAATGCTTTAAGGACAAACAGTGACGTCGAAGCTCGTTTCTCCAGGGCAGTTGTGAAGCCCTCCTTCGTCATCGTAAGCGTAACTATAAGCCGTCGGACAAGCACTTCGAACGAGTTTGACGTAATCTGTATCAATAACTGGGCCAGTTCTGCAAGTCAATGGGTCAATCGGTGGAGTTGGGCAGCAAAAATCCACGCCTGATAGGGAAAAAATATGCATTTTTTAAATAATAAATTTCAATAGATAAGAAAAATATCTTACCTGGTGCTTCCAGCTCTGGATACCCCAATCCGAAAGGAGGTGGGTAATTCCTTAGAAAACATTATAAGAAATTATTATACATGTCTCATTAAAATTGGCTTGTTGTTGCTCATTGAAATAGTTTTTAAAATACCATCGCTTGCACGGAGAAAGACATGCGACCACTTTCCCATTGTTGAAAATTCTTAGGTCTCCAAGGCCGTCGATCTCATTTTGTGGGCATTGGTCCAATCTCATAGCGCAGTTTGTAGCGATGCAAGAGCCGAAGTCCTGGCCCCTCGGATCGATATTCATTGGCAAGCTGTAACCGTCTACAAGACTGACGTCGTACCAAGAGTCAGCAGTAGGTGGCTGAGGAGGGAAATTGAATTCGACTTTGGTGTCTGCCGGAGGCTGGCATCCATTTGCAGGGCATGGAGGAGACGAGTCACCAAACTCGCAGTTGGTGCCGCTTTGGTCGCAACCAAATTTCGGCCAGAATCGACCGGCCCAACCTTGGTTAGGGATCTGGTAAACGTAGCGCCGACCGGTTGCAAGCTCTACGGTGCCGTCTGGCAGAGGATCGATCTGGTAGTTGGGTGTCGTAGCGAGCCAAATGGTGTAAGGGCAGTTGTTTGTGACCGTTAGCTCCACAGCTGACGCAGCAGGGATTGTAATTGCGGCCATTAAGGCCAGTGCATATACGGCTTTCATTTTTATAACTCTGCCAAGTAAATATAAATCGATTAAAAAAATAATAGTACTTAAAATCTGCAACTATACTATTAATACTCACTTATTTGAATGGCTCTGGTAGAACACCAGAGACAAGGTGTAAGCTCAACAGACTGTGCTGCCAAATTGTCGTAAGACTTTGGTTTTATATAATTACTTGTGTGAAAGCTGATTGGGATGAAAAGTGACTGAAAGATGTTTGTTTCTTAGATAAGAATGTTTTTGTTGATTGAATTCATTATCAAAGTCAATAGGGCTGTAAGCCACATAATAGGCTGAGCTCTATTTTCAAAAATACATGTACTAGCCGACACGTCCATAGGTCATTTTTCGTTTGCTTTTGTAAAAATATAAACAGGAATCCAAAGTGTGTTTTAAAATGTCTGTCCTATTATTTGATCAATGTCTGGAGTAAATATCTAAAGAGTATTAGACATTTAGCATCAATAATTCAAATCATAGATGCATAACTAAAGTCATAGTTGGCTTTCAGAGTAAATCTAAACTCGAATCGAGAATCCAATGTTCGCTTAAATTTACTCGTCGTCGTTTAACATTACGCCAATTTACAATTTCGCACTAATTAACAATAGTTACAGTTTTACACAAATTAATTTACAGTTTACTAACAATTAACCCACTGGATTAAAATGTAAAACCGATCATGGTGGAACTTGAATCCGTAGTTTTTGGATCAGAAGTCCGATGCCTTATCCATTAGGCCACACGACCTTTATTCAATATAATGTTATGCGTAATTTTAATAATTAATTTATTTTTACGTGTAACTTTTTCAAATCATCATTTTCATTGTAAAATGACTCATGTAGTTTATATGGATGAATAACATTGATGAAAAAAAATCGTACGATAAAGTGAAAGAGTTTAAAACGTCTCTCACACTCTCAAATGATATTGGGTTTAAAACACGGAATCAAAAGTATAATTTTTTTTTTATATAGCTACCACATAGTAGTTTGGGACTGTATATAAATCAGTTACACGATGACTTATTGCAGATAGTAAATTTGACTAGAATGTTTTCCGATCTCGTTCCGATTCCGTTTTCTTTTTCGTATAGCATGGCTTTAGTCTACTGGAGAATAAAGATGTTCTTGACCTTTTCCTGCAGAAAATAAATTATTTGTATACATGAATTAAAGTAACGAATAATCGCAAAGCTATAAATTTATACTTTTCCATATCAATTGCGTCTTGAATAGTCGCTGGCAAAGCAAACTCGTTGCTCTCTGGAAGGAAAATGAGGCACAAAACTCCAACAGCTAAGTTTGTGCCAGCAAAAATGATATAAGGAAGTGATGGATTGGTCGTTCTTCCCTGTTAGAAATAATGATCGTAGAATATGCATTTAAGACAGACTGCTTTATGGTATGATATTATAGGTAAAAGATATTTACAGAGCTAGCGATGATCGGTGCCATGATGGCTCCGATTCGACCACAAACGGAGCAAAGACCGACAGCAGCACTCCTCGTAGTCGTTGGAAACAGTTCGGATGTGAATGAATACATAGTAGCGATGGTGCATGAGATGCATAGTTTCCCAACAAGAGAGAAAGCTATCCGAATTTCATAAGGCTCTGAACATTTTAAATTTATACAAGTATGATCAGTGTAAAATTGAGCTATATACACTAAATAAGCTATGATTTTTACAGGCAAGGGTATGAACTACTGTAGTTTAAAAAAGATTGCAATAGTTCTAATAGTAAAGCAGAGCTTTTCAGCTCGCCTTTTGGATAACAGTAATCCAGCATAGCTGTATTATACACATAATGACTGCTAGGTATTTATTGTAAACCAATGATTGCAAATAAGGTTGCATCTTCTTAAATATATATGTAAAAGTTTGTGGCTTGCTGTTTAGAATAGAAAATACAGTAACTAAGTAAAAAAAGGTGTATCTGTAAATTTTTACCAGTTTTCAGACACAGACAGAACCGGTCAAGGAAAAAACAGTCCCTAAGTAGAAAAGGTGTATTTGTATTTCTATCAGTTTTCGGACACAGACAGAACCGGTCTGAAAAAAAACAGTCCCTAAGTAGGAAATGTGTATCACTGAATCTGTAATTTTATCAGTTTTCGGACACAGACAGACACGGTCAAGGAAAAAACAGTCCCTAAGCAGAACATTCTTATTCACGCTTACTCACGACTTATTAGCTCCGCCTACGCTTCGTTTTTTTCGCTTCGCTCAAAAAACTCCGCTGGCTCGCAATTAAAATAAAAAATTTAATTAAAGCTGGAACTTAGAAAAATGGGTTCTTATTCCACTGATAGCTATATAGTTCGAAAGCAAAAGTTGTAGTATCACCTTCCGGGATAAGACCTGCAGTGAGACATGATGCACCTCCCATTAGAAGACTCCATCCAAGTGTAGGTTTTCTCCCCAATTTATCCATCATAAAAATACTCCCGACGTAGCCAGGAAGCTCCACCAAACTGTTAAATGTTAATACAAAATGATAAACACACAAAAAAATGTAAACACACATTTTTAAAGCATCTTTTCATTTGAATTAATTCACCGAAGAAAATATAATTATATGGAGCTTGAAAATACTACATGTAGTTTAGCCTTACATAGACAACTCGTAGTTAAGGTAGATATCACCCGATAAATTCCCTGTTGACATTGTGAGGCCATAGTAACACATATTAGCTGCCATCCTTCAAGTAAGTGTCATTTTAAATTATTAATATAAATGTGTGACTTTAATAGTCTATTAACATATACTATGCATACCATGAAGAAAACATGATCAGAATCCTTTTGAGCAATATAGTAGAGCGAAATAGATCCATAATAGTTTCCTTCTGTTCAACTTCATTACTGATAGAAATCGAGTTTATTGAGTCAGCCTGCACTTTAAAATATTGGTTGAAGTATTAATATATAAGTAGATTTAAAGTAATTTTTTCTTACTTTAACAGAGTTGAACAGAATTGTGGTGATTAAGTGATCAGGAACAGTTTTTTCGTTCATTTCTGCTGCTTTTAAAATAAGTATGCGAGCCTCTTCGTACCTATGCTTTGTGATAAGCCAGCGTGTAGATTCGGGAATAATCCTATAAAAATTGGAAAAAAATAAGTCAATTAAAGGATAACAATAATTGAAAAATAAGAGTACAATCGGGAGTTCCAATACTACTATTTTACCAATAGTAAATGGCAGGGGCCAAAATGGGTACGGCAATGATGAGTTGCATGGTTCTCCAGTCCCGCACGAAATAGGCCACCATGCCTAATAGAATGCAACCAGTTGCGTACATCACTTGGTAAATACATCCACACACTACTCGATATTTTTTACCAACGGCTTCAATTCCTAAATTAGATTTAAAATAAAATAATAAAGTTCATCAATTGTTAGACAGTTTTATTACCCCAAACAAATAACGTTAGAAATAGGCCACTCGATCCGATTCCACTTAGAAATCTAAGAACACAGTAAGTCTCGATATTCGGCGAAAATGCAGAGGCGGTCATTACGATAGCAAGCATTATAGCGTTTAGTGTGAAAGTTAGCCGGCGACCCAGTCTATTTAAGATTATAAGCGTATATTCACTCACACGCACACATATAGGTATAGTACGGTAATAAAAATATGAGTTTTTATCAATATACTACTTATTATTCTGAAATTAACGCACTTGTCACCTAAAGTCCCAATGGTTAGAGCACCCACCAGCATTCCACCCATGAACAGACTGCCAACAAAAGTCTGGATCCATTCACGTTCACAAGTTAGATCAAACTGAAAAATTTATAAAAATAAATTGATAATAACTCATCAGACGGCTAATAGAGTAATATACTCACATCTGTAACGATCGTGGAATGAAAAATGGATTGGTCATAGACCCACTCATTGCATTTTTCCTCGCTAAAATGGACATCAGGTGCTGTTTCAAAGCATTCCGAAGCATCTTCCCATGTATGGTTGAACCTTGAACACTGGGCAAAACTATTTTCAGGCGGCCCCCTCCAAGGTAATGTATTGTTACTCAACCAATCAGGAGTGAATTCGCTCAATGTTCCGTTTGCAACACCATCGCACCCTGGGACTTTGCATCTAATAAAATTATTAGTAAAAAAAAAAAGACGAAGGATTTATTTGTTATTGTTAGTATATTTGAATATCAGTACGGACACTGTGTCATAAACATTTTTTCTGATATTTTGTAATATATATATATATACACCTTAATAATTTAACTGGCTGTAGCTAGTTTTAAGTCGAAAAAGATATTGTAGAACCTTGATGCTGGCACTCTTATCTAATGTGGATTTAAGCAATCAAAGTGTAATATCCCTTGGATGCAAGCCCTATCATTTTTAAGTTCGCATCATTATAATGAAGAAATAATTTTTTTTTTCAATAAATTTGTATGGTGTAGATGTTTATTATGGAATATAAAACTGTGAAAGTAATAAGGGTCAAATTTAAAAGATTTTCAATATATTAAGATATTATTTTATTTAGGTTTATAGTTTCAGCATTGAACGGACTTTTTAGTCCCAAATGGAGCTTATTATTTTTGACTTCCTAGCGAGCAATCGACTCTTAAGTTTACTATACTTATATTTAATAATGCACTGCCATTGTTTTTGTTCAAATACCGGTAAAGTGGAACACCTCCGGTGAAGATGTAAGACATGATGGTAGAACCGTGAAACATGGCCGGTAGGCATAGCAAGAGGAATGAACGCAATTGGAATTTCCCCAGTTGACCCAGATGATTTTCAAGAATCTCGTCGTAGTTGAAAGCATTAGATGTACTCACAGTTCCATTATTACTGCTGCTATCACGAGTATTGGTATCATCTGCTAAGGACTCTCCAGTGCAGATGTACTCTTCAGACGTTGATGGATTAGCCATAAAGCTTAATACTATGTAACAGTGAAATAAATAAACTATTTGTCAGTGAAATTATCTATATTTTTTCAATAATTGATTGAAATATTATTAAATCAACATATTTTTAAACAGAAATAAACTGTTGATTTTATTTTATATCTTAATATGGGCTCGAATAATGGATATTTTGTCTCATACCTCAAATGTGTGGCTGTTGTTTATAATTTAAATGTTTTTCAACGTTGTTAACTGTCTTATTATTGGAGCTCATATGAGCTTATGTGTACTTCCTTCAGTTCAATTGTTTGTACTAGTTAACTATAACAACGATTGGAGTGTTCGCTTACAAAACTATGGGATACTGTATTATGATATGTTGAATATTCTTGATTTTTTTCTCGTTATCTTGTTTACTTGCCAAGTCACCAATTGGCTCGATCTCCACCTTATTATTGTGGCACCCAGGAAATTGCGCAATGGGAACTTATATAAGACGTGGGTAAACAAATTAGTCCTTTTCTAATTTATTTATTTTTTGAATCCGTTAATTGATTAAAATAACTTAACATAGTTGCTAATTAGACAATAAATGATTCACGTATTGCTTAATATAACATATTAATGAAGGTCACTTTCAGTTTAAAACACTAACATGTATACAACAGCATTATCAGTTTTAATTATTCCTGAGGGTTAAGATTTACGTAGTAAATTACCGGAGATGTTAAATCGATGATGTTAAACGGATGTTAAACGAAAAGAAGTTCGAACTTTGGCAGTAAATTAAGCTTATATATTCGACATTATGTTTATAAATTTAAAAGTTGTTATATTTTTAAAAGTTCAGAAGTAAGCATGCATAGTCTAAAACTCAATATCTAGACTCAAATTTATTGCCCATCGTCATTCTATATTATGCCAATACCCAACTATAGCACTAACGCAAAATTACAGTTGCATCATTACATTTATAAAATTATTTTAAAATAGTTCAGATAAATTTAGAAGTCCCTTTAGCAATTACAATTTTAAAATGTTATCGATTAACCGATCATGGCAGGACTTGAACCCAAAGTTTTCGAATTAGAAGTCCGACGCCTCATCCATTACGCCACACGGCAAATGGTACCATATTCAGTGTATTATTTTAATAAGTAGTTTCATGTATTGGTTTACGAAATAATTGGTTGTTATTTTTATTCTAAAAGGATTCATAATTATATGAATGACGGCATATTTTACGTACTACAACGTATGACGAAGACAATAAAATAGAAGATTTGAATGCGTATAAAATGAAATTGGGTTTCCAACATGAAATCAAAACGAGTGTATGTAAAAATAGCCAACGTATAAAATAGTTTGAGGCAATTAGTATCCAGTATACGAATCAGTTACAAAATGACTTATCGTAGATTGTATAGTTTACTAAAATGTTTTCCGACTCCGTTTTCGTTTTCGGGTGGCATTGCTTCAGTCTACCGAAGAAAGACGTCCTTGACCTTCATATGCACAAAATTAATTATTTTAACTTTGTACACATGAAATAAGATATCGAATAATTTATATTTTAATTTGTTAAGCTATATAGATTTATACTTTTCCATATCAATTGCGTCTTGAATGGTTGCAGGCAAAGCAAACTCGTTGCTCTCTGGAAGGAAAATGAGGCACAAAATTCCAACAGCCAAATTTGCACCGGCAAAAACAATGTAAGGAAGCGAAGGATTGATCGTTCTTCCCTGTTAAAAGAATGAAAATCAACCTCCTATGTGACGTGAAAGATTATTGTTAAAAGGTACTTACAGAGCTAGCGATGATGGGTGCCATGATGGCGCCGATTCGACCACAAACGGAACAAAGACCGACCGCAGCACTTCTCGTAGTCGTTGGAAACAGTTCTGATGTGAATGAGTACATAGTAGCCACAGCGGACGAGATGCACAGTTTCCCAACAAGAGAGAAAACCATCCGAACTTCGTAAGGCTCTGTTTATTTTAAATAAAAAATAATATTCAATATTTTGTAAAAAAAAACCTCCCCGTCAGGGAATTGAACCCTGGTCTCCCGCGTGACCAGGGGGACGCGTGAGGCGGGGATACTAACCACTATACTAACGCGGATATGCGTAGGAGCATTTAAATTAGAAATAGATATGGGAAGAAAGTGTGTCCTTTTTCGATTTATAGCTAAATAGTTCTAAAGTAAAGGTTGTTTAGTATCACCTTCCGGGCTAAGACCTGCAGTGAGACATGCCGCACCTCCTAAAAGGAGACTACCCCCAAGTGTAGGCTTTCTCCCCAATTTATTCATCAGAAAAATACTCCCGATGTAGGCAGGGAGCTCCACCAAACTGGTAACAAAATAGATGAAAGGTCAACAAGAAAGAAACTCTGTATGTTATAATGAATACATACTTATTTTTAATAATTTCAGGGGAAATAATGAATTTGTTTGAAAATGTTCTATAAACTTTTTAAATTTTGCTATATTTGTTCTTACATTGATAACTCGTAGTTGAGATAGAGATCACCAGATAAATTCCCTGTTGACATAGTTAGACCATAGTAACACATATTGCCTGCAATCCTTCATTAGTGTTATTTAAAAAAAAATGAAAATTTAATTAGATTTGAATGTTAAAAAATTCTTTCTATTATATTCATACCATGCAGAGAACATTATAAAAATTCTTTTGAGTAATATGGTAGAACGAAAAAGATCCAAAATAGTTTCCCTCTTATTAATTACGTTACTGCTTTCAATCGAGTTTGAATCAGCCATATTTACATCCTACTTATTCAAACATTATGGTCAAAGTATTTATATGAATAAAGTTAAATCAAATATGGTATACTTTAACAGAACCGGGCGGAGTTATGATGATTAAGTGATCAGGGACGACTTTTTCATTCATTTCTGCTGCTTTTGAAATAAGTATGCGAGCCTCCTCGAACCTATGTTTTGTGATAAGCCAGCGTGTCGATTCAGGGACAATCCTTTAAATAACATTTTGGAAAACAAGTGAGTTAATTATGGAGTAAAAATAATAAAGAGTTAAGAGTTGAAATGCTACTTTTTTACCAATAGTAAATAGCAGGGGCAAATATAGGAACGGCAATGATGAGCTGTATGGTTCTCCAATCCCGAACGAAGTAGGCCACTACCCCTAATAGAATACAACCCAATGCATACATCATTTGAAAAATGCATCCACACATTACTCGATATTTTTTTCCGACAGCCTCAATTCCTGTGAAAAATAGAAAATAAAAGAAAAATATTTCCCATTATTTATTTTTTTTTATAGTTTTATTACCCCAAACAAATAATGTTAAGAAGAGGCCACAGGATCCAACCCCACTTAGGAATCTGAGAGCACAGAATGTCTCGATATTCGGTGAAAATGCAGAGGCAGTCATTACGAAAGCCAGCATAACTGCATTTAGCGTAAATGTTAACCGCCGACCCAGTCTAATATTAAAAAAAGATTGATTTCATTTTTTAAAGCATTCACATAATAATTGATACATTAACGCACATATCACCCAAAGCCCCAATAGTCAGTGCGCCTACCAGCATTCCGCCCATGAACAAACTGCCAACAAAAGTCTGAATCCATTCACGCTCACAAGTCAGATCAAACTAAAATATTTTAACTAACTATTATTACTCGTCAATAAATGTCTAAGAATAGTATTGAACTCACGTCTGTAACGATCGTTGAATGAAAAATGGATTGGTCATAGACCCACTCATTGCATTTTTCCTCATTAAAATGAGCATCAGATGCTGTTTCAGAGCATTGGGAAGCATCTTCCCAGGTATGATTGAACCTAGAGCACTGGGCGAATCGATTTTCAGGTGGTCCCCTCCAAGGCAATGTATTGTTACTCAACCAATCAGGAGTAAATGATGTTCCGTTAGCAACGTCATCGCAACCTTGGACTTGGCATCTACAATAAAAAAAATAGTCATATAAAAACGATAGATTGATTAGCTGTTTATTGTTGTTGTATTCAAATAGCAGCACTGCTTCATATCAGTTAACATGTTTTTGTTTTTATTATATAAAGCCCTATAATGATTAGGCAGTTATGTGTTGGAAATATATAGAACTTTTATATATATGATACTCTAATCTGTTGTGGATGTACGCAATCGTGAAGGTAAATTGCCCTTGGATACAGAGCTCCATATTTTAATATCAATGTAAGTATATAAAAATTTTAAAAACCAACCAGATATTAAAATTTCAGTTTTATGAAACCAATATATAGATATAGCGCTTATCATAGAATAAAGAACTGCTGGAGTGTGCGAGTAAAAATGAAACCTAATTAGAAAGGTTTTAATTATTCCAGTTGTCTTATCGGCAGAACGCACTCTTTAACCCCAACCTTTGATTTATTGTTTTGATAATCTAGCGAACAATTAACCCCATCTTATTAAACTTAATTAAGAGGCAAAATTATTTTTTTAAGTACCGGTAAAGTGGAACTCCTCCGACAAAGATATAAGACAGGATGGTGGAACCGTGAAACATGGCCGGGAGGCAGAGCCAGAGAAATGATCTCAGTTGGAATTTCCCCAGTTGACCAAGATGATTTTCAAGAATCTCATCATAATTTAAAGCAGAGTTCGATACATTACTCATAGTTCCATTACTGTTGCTATCACGAGTATTAATATAATCTGCAAAGGACTCTCCAGTGCAGATGTTCTCTTCAGAATTTGATGGATTAGCCATGAAGCCAAATACTGTATAAACAAAATAAATTATAAAATTATTTACCAGTGTAATCAACTTAAAATACTTTTAAACTTTTCCCGCGTGAAAACAATTGCTACATTTTCATGGGTTAGGGAGGAAATTAATTGGCTTATTTGATTCAATATTCTTATGAATCGATAAGGGGTGATTTCTTTTTTACCTCTTAGGAGTGGCTATTAGGGTTTGCGATTTTTAAATTTAAAAATATATTATTCAATGAGTGATGTTGACTGTCTAGTTGGTGGAAGCTATATGGACCTACATGAACTCCCTCTAGCTCAGTTATTACTAACAACCCTGATTACCTAGGTACTATTTTAAAAATGCATTGGAGTGTGTATCTATGTAAAATTAAGGTTCTACAATACGAATGTTGAATATTCTTAATTTTTCGTTATCTTTTTTATTTCCCAAATATCTTGATCTCCGCCTTACTATTTCGACACTTAGGAAATTGCGGACTCGAAAGTTGCAATATGCAATGCAAGTAAACAAATTAATCCTTTTTCTTGTTTGAAATTTTTGTTTGTTTACAAATCCATTAATTCTTTAATATAACTAATGATTAGGTTATGATACGCTCGTAGATTGCCCTGCGTAATTATAATTATTGCAAGTATTGAAGTTTTTCCGAAAATAATTTCTCACACACCATAAAATGCACACCTAAAAAATATTTAAAAAATAATAATTTTCTGGTAAAGTTTATTTAATTGAGCTTGATCATTTATAGGTGTTAGAATAGTTATAGAAGAGCAAAGTGAAAACCTGAAATCCGCAGGGCGTTTCTCAGTTGTTTATAACTTTAGTATAGATTGACAAGTCACAGCAGTTTTTTCTTATATTACTTAACTTACTAGATCAGTTTAGTTTCACTCGCAAGTCTATGAGAAACTATCTCCTTCACGGTGACTATACTAAACAGGCAGTCAAATTCGATAGCCTTTTCCCTCTCTAGTCCAATAAGTAATCCACTTATAAATCAAACGTCGCGTTTCCGAGAGTTCCCGTTTTTGTATAGGAGAGAAAAACAGAAGAACTGTTCATTGACCTAAATCAGGCCCAGCTCATACTTAGTGACCTCTCACTAATAATGGTCAATTTGGCAGCTTACTTATAATGTGTTTTTTCTATCCCTTTCCTGGCTCCCTGCACGTTTACATATAAATAAAAAAGTAAGTAATTCTGAATCAGTTCGTTGACTTCTATTAGAATTCGTAAAGTGTACGAAGGCTGCTTATTAGAGTCCACTCACATAAGCAAACTACGGCGCGCCGTTGGGCGGCGGTGATTAAAAAAATCGATATACTTTCAGGGGAAAAGTTTTGCTTTAGTAAAAAAAAAAAATTTTCAAAATAAAAAAAATTCCCTTGAAATCACTCTATTTAACTCAAAAACATGTTTGAAAAAAAATATATTTTAGAAATATTCTTATTTGTTTTCTAAACCCAAAAAGACGATCAAACAATGTTGCCATAGAATTCTTTTTAAAATTACCATTTGGGTTATCACATTTGCATCCGGGTTTTGCATTTTCTTTCTTTGTTTGACGGTCAAATACTCAACATATTTAGTTTAGGAAAAAAAAAATCGGGGAAATCTAATCTCGCATAGAATATTTTTAAGATTGCTTTTTTTGTAAAGCAGAATCTTTTTTCATTAAACCAAACTTTTTTTTTCTAGGACGATTCTTTTTACATAATTACTACTACTAAACGGCGCGCCAAAGTAAACTGCCTTTTGCTCAGGGATAGGACCGCTCACTACCTTTCGCGAGCGCGCTCCCGCTCGCGCTCAGCGCTCATTTTTTCAAAGAAGAGCGAGCTCGCGCTCATTCTGCGCTCTTTATAATCCATTTAGAATAACCAATAATTAATAAGCAAAGCGGATTTTTTTTTACACTTATAAAAGGTATAACTCAGAATAAGATAAAAATAATTTTATTAGTATATATTCTATAACAGCTCTATAAAAAGGGGAAAAATGATTTGATGTATAAAATATGTTTTATTTTCATGTCGAGCAAGCTATTAAGGATCGTGATTTGAACGTCATTTGCAGCTAGCTGTATAGCCTGTGCTCTTTTTTATGGCGCGCCGTTTGGACCCACTCGGAAAGAAAAATTTCGGAAAAAAATTTAGCATCGGAAAAAATTATTTCGATTCGGAAAAATTATTTCGCATCGGAAAAAACTTTGATTTTTTTTTCTTGAGTATATTGCTCTCTACTATCGAACAGTCGATGTACGAATCCTTTTGAGCTGGTGTGCGTTAATATTTTTTTTTACCGATTATCAATTATTGAGAAATTAAGTGGAGAACCCATCGGTTCTTGCGATGGATTCAAAACTGCTTGCTCTGATCGTAACCGCCGCCGAACTTGGCCAAAATCATCCGATTTCTAGTTTCTAATTTATCTAATTTAGTGTTGTTTTTCTATCAACGGCAAGTTTGCTGGCCACGGGCCCGATCGCTCTGACCAATTAACCGGCTGCTTAAACGACCAGTTTGCCGGCCACAGACCCGATTAAACTGTTAATTCTACAGGCGTCTCAACCGACTTATTTTCTGGCCGCAGGCCCGTTCGAACCGACCAGTGTGTTTGCCGGCGCGTTTACCGTTTCACTTCAACCCCGCCGCCGTCTTCACTGGCCGTTTTTCCTTCCAATTTGCCTTATGGCGTTTTCCATTGGTAGGGTAAAAGATATATTCTAAAATCGGAGATTGTCTCATTGAAACCCGATTCTTCTCGGATTCCAAAAACTAGAAATCGGAAAAGATTTTTTGGTTGTTAATAATGATCGATAACGGCGGAAATGTCGGGGATGTATGTTTAGTGACTAAAGATTTATAAAAATAACCATAACCAGGTTGGAGAAGTGGTTTTTTTTATCGTTGCTGAATGACGGTTGACCAGATCGGAGAAGTATGAGAGTTGAACCATTATGACAATGGACTGACAAGATTGGAAAAGTAGGGAAAGGTTTTTGGTTCCGTTATTTTAAAAAATATCAACTTGGTTGGATAGGATTTTATTGTAAAACGACCAACTTGGTATAGGAGAGGTGGAAGAAGGTTTTCGGTCGGTTTTTAAAAAAATGATCGACCTAGTCGGAGTGGTCGGAGAGTTTTTTAATGGCCGCTTTGGTTGGAGAGGTGTGAGGATTTTCAGACCAATTTTAAAAAAAATTATTTGTTTCGTCGGAGAGGTCGGAGAGGATTTTTGGGGGATCATTTTTAATAATAGTCTATACGCCGGAGATGTCGGGGAGGTGATTTTGGTGAACTTTTTTCTCCTGGTCGAAAAAGTCGGAAATATTTTTCATAATCATTAATAAAAAGTGATTGAGCTGTTGGGAAAGGATTCTTAGGACTGTTATTTAAACAATAATCGGCCTAGTCGGAGAGGTCGGAGACGTTTTATATTTGAAAAATTACTTGGTTGTAGTGATCAAAGGGAATTTCCGATTATTTATAGAAAAATAATCGAAATAGTCGGATTGGTCGGAAAGCTTTCTTGCATTATAATTTAAACATGACCGACCTGATCGGAGAGGTTTTTTGGGGTACATTTTATTGAAAAATAATTGACCTGGTCGAAGAGGTAGTAGAGATGTTTAGTACCGTTATTTAAACGTGACCGACCTGGTCGGGGAGGTTTATTGAGACATTCATTGAATGGTAATCGACCTCGGCAATGGCAATCGACTCGGTTTGAGATTTTTGAAAATCCGGACAGATTTACAGATTTAAATTAAATGATAATGATGATAAATTAGAAACTAGAAATCGGATGATTTTGGTCAAGTTCGGCGGCGGTTACGATCAGAGCAAGCAGTTTTGAATCCATCGCAAGAACCGATGGGTTCTCCACTTAATTTCTCAATAATTGATAATCGGTAAAAAAAAAATATTAACGCACACCAGCTCAAAAGGATTCGTACATCGACTGTTCGATAGTAGAGAGCAATATACTCAAGAAAAAAAAATCAAAGTTTTTTCCGATGCGAAATAATTTTTCCGAATCGAAATAATTTTTTCCGAAAACTTTGGGTCCAAACGGCGCGCCATACTTTTTAATCAATTTTTAATTATTTAAACCAATTAAGACTGCAGCATACCTATATGTAATAATTTTACCTTTGAGAATCAAGGAAGAGATTGTATCAATTTTTTAAAAATCGGATAGATCACTGTTACGCACCTAAAACAACTGCATTGAATTGGGTATGAATAACTCTAGTTATAGTAGGTTCGAATATCGGGCCAACTTGAGTTCATTAGTGAGTAGTCTTTCAAGTTGAAAGGCTATACTGAAGCATTACGCTGTCTGGATTACGGGTGAAAGAGATGATGCTATGAAATTGAGCGCGAGCGCGTAAAAAATGAGCGTTAAGCAGTGCGCTCCCGCTCTTTGTTTTGAATAAAGAGCGCGCTCTTCTTTGCGCTCGTCCTATCCCTGCTTTTGCTGCCAAATTCAAGTAGGTATTAGTAAATGTGCACTACTACTCGTAATACATATAAGATTCATTCCACTACCAAATCGTCACTATTCACAAGAAATGCTGCTTTTAAAGTATATGGTCAGCTTACTTTTGGATCTGATCATCCTCGAGGAAAAAAACAAGTATAGTAGAGTACTAAAGGGCCACTTTAAGCTAGTGAACGAAAGATTTGCCATTTCTTTTCGTCACTATGTTGCTATATCCTTTGAATACTATGTGGTTATTATAATAAATGAGAAAGTAAAAGGAACCACACAAAATACTTATTGTTGAAAATGCTTGCATTGGGCATGCAATTTTTGTTCAAAGTTATCCCATTTTTACGGTTTCACGCAAGGATAACTTTGAAAAGCGATTCTAACTTTGCTTTTAAAAAGACTTAACTAAAAGCAACATGTTCAGAAAATGTGATATCATCTTATCCGCGATCTAATGTCTACTGCGATTAATCATAAATGTAATTTTTCTCTGAAAAAGAACAGCTGTTCAATTTTACGAACAAATGTTAGAATCAGTAGAAATTTTAGAACAGGTGGCGCAGAATACCACTTTCTCTCATTTGTGGATAAAATACGTCTATACTTTCAATTATTAAACGCCTGTTTAACTACATCTTAATTGGTATATCTCCTTATACCTGTGATATGTTTGGGTTCGACAATGAATAAAATTGATCCCCTAAACGATAAGTTTATTAATTAACTATTAGGCCTAGTTAGTAACCATCAATTATTTAAGAGAAAAACAGTTGTTGAAATTACACTAATAAACATTTCGATTATTACGTTTTACATAGCTTAATATAAGTAATGTATGAAATAAGGTTGGCGACGGTGTGGAATTTTCCGATCGGCATTTCGTTCCGTCGGTAGCCTTCATATCACAGAATGTTTGAAAAAGCCATGCTGAAATTTGATCACTCGCTCGGTTGCCGATTAATGATATCGCTAATTATATCCTGTATTTTATCCTGCATTGTCCAGTGATAAGGTCGGAGACGTACTTCTTACATTGCTACTTTTCTTATTTAATGTAATAACAGACGGACAGTAGAGTTAAGAATAAAGATTTTTATTCTATTTTTATTGTGCATCTGACATTTCCTGTATGTCCCATTTTTCACATGCTAATGCGATGGGTATATTGTATTGACAATGATCGAATAGGAAGTGCCCTGCCCCAAAAAAGCTTTTAAAAAGGTTATATAACGTGCTGCCTAATAAATTTCATTCTTGATAAAAGCTTCGTCATAATATAGGAATAATTATTAACACCTTCTGTACTGTATCGTATAGTAACTATAGGCTATATCATAATGGGAAATCTATAGTTACACAGTACAGAAAAGATAACAAATCGCATTATAACACACAAAATATAGGTCCTCGTTTGAAGCAAACCAGAACAAAGATATATTAATCAAACTTTGAAAAAGGATGCTAGATAGATAAGCTGCTGTGTAGCTGCACATCGGCATAGCTAATGCCTTTCAGTAATTGATAGTAGACAGATATAAAAGGTAGCTTTGACGACGTGCTGTTATATAAAATACATGTATTTAATATAACGCGTATATTTCCGAGAGAAAAGTATCAATTGAGGTTAGTTATAAATACAAAGTCATTGGCGATTAAAATTGGTGAGCTAGTCCCATACAAGGAAAACGCTTTTCAACTAGAATATTTTCAGCACTACCACCATGGTGATTAATTTCGCAAAAACTCGGTACACTTATCATGACGGATGCACAGTAATTGCAATTCTGTTTGTGATTCTTTCAGGTAATATATTATATCATTGTAATATGTAATAAAAGTATGGAGCTCGATTAAATTATTTATAATAAAAAAAGATAAATGAACAAGCCTTATTTATAACCATTTATTATTAGGTGAGGCTACACCACCACCATCAGAAATTGGGATTCATTTCGTAGAAGATGGCCCACCACTAGCGTTATCAGTAAATGCTTATGATCTTTGCGAGGGTAAAACGGATGGAACTGATGTCCCCATATATCCTGGTACAAAAACAAATATTCAATACTAGTTGAACTACTATAAAAAAAAATTATAAGATAAATTATATATGTTATTCTTAAAAATTACAACTGTTTTTTGTTGAAATATAAAGGCACTTGCAACCAAAACTACTACCGATGTATTAATGGACTTCCCAAAGCCATGGTATATGAAGCTTATTGTACAACAAGCAGTTATGAGCTACAAGGAGCGCTTGTTGTAGAAATTGTAGCTGTTTTTGCTGATGACTGTTATCTTTAAAAAGATATAGTATTAATTACTCATATAACTATTTGATTAAAATTATTATATTGACAGGTTTTATTGGAATATATGTAACGTTTTTCAAAATTAATTTAAATTCATATTTTGTAAACTTTCATGCAATTTAGTTCTTAAACGATATCTTATTTGTTTATTTTTTTGAAGGTTTGTCTGGATGACTTTGTATTTGACGAATCGTTGAATGTTTGTACATTATTCGAATATTCTTCGTGTGCTGAACGAGGAAGTAATTTTACTTGTGATCAAAGCAATGGAGCTTATCCCCTTTATCCTGGTAAGCTCTATGAAAAATAGGATCATATAAGTGATGTTTTAGCATTCATTTCAAATCTATATGTTCACTTTTTTCATCAGTCGCTTACTGTTTTCTATGACTTGACTGTTGCATCATGAAAGATAGTTAAATTTATTTTGTGAATCGATTTTGTTGGTACACTTTAATAACATATTATTAAAATTAAAAATTTTATTTTTCATGTAATGAAATCATTCGTGTATGGCCTGGATGCAACTGAAGATACTTGCAATACCGAATATTTCCGATGCTTTAAAGGATCCCTGTATTTCCAGGTAACTTGGGAATTCTGCCCATGATATAATTTACTTTAAAAATTGTATGTTAAGAGAATTGCGGCTTAACATTTAATTCGCTACAGTAAGATTACAATTACTAAGTTTTTTTATTCATCTTTTCACATAATTACCTATTAACCTATTTATTATGACATTGAAGTTTAGAAACACATTACATTCATATAAAAGAACTATTACACCAACAGGGTGAGCTATATGCATATTTTAAAAAACACATTATATTCATACTATCGCTTTAAGTTTTCACAGCGATAGTATTATTGCAATGTTTTTTGTTATATCCATATAGCTCATCCTGATGGTATAACAGTTCTTTTATATCTTGACTATTGTTCATTTTTTCCTGTGATATTCAATTGACTAAAATAATGTTTTTTGCGGTTAAAACAGAGTTGTTTGCTGGACTACGTATACTATTCTGAGTATCTGAATGGTTTCGGGTACTGCGTGAACAAAACCAGTGTAGGAAATCCATGTGGCTACGAATGTGCGTATGATAATATACAGTCATATATAGAAAGACCTAGGTTTTATGTTAAGCGAGTAGCTATCATACTATGATGTTTCATAAACCTGATAATAAAAAATAAATGGTGACAGGTTACATTAGAAATGATTGTTTTAGCTTGCTTTCGATTTTCAAATATTCACCAATGTATCTTTGTTTTTTGTTGATTGTTTCATTCCTAATGTTTCACCATTCCTAGTAACATTGCCTTGTGTTACTCCTACCTTATCCAACACTGGTACATGGACATGGACAGTTAGCTCATCCACAACGTTTTCCACAAGAACAACAACAGAATCAACATTGACGACGACGGAGAACACGATGTGGCCGACGGATCCGACGATGGATTCTACGACGGAGCCTACGACGGAGCCGACGACAACAGAGAAGTCAACCAGCAGCAACTTAAATGAGAAAATGATGGCAGGGTCGTCGATAGAAACATTTCCCTCATCACAGCAGTCATCATCGACACTTAGAACGATGTTTCCACCATGTACGCCGTATTGGAGGCAGTATGCAGGGGCCGTGACGCCCACAACAGAACAGGCACCAAGTAGGTCTCATTTAGAGCATTAAACTGTTCGTTTAAAAAAAAAATATTGATTCATTCTTCAACTACTAACCACAACATTCCCAAGACGACTTCAGAAAAAGAATACATAATACAGCTTTGGGATAGACAAAAAAAAAACAGTTATAAACCGATTGAATTGTGTATATATAAACCAAATAGATTTGATTAGAACAATATAATTATTATTTTCAGATGCAAACCATTTTACAATCAAATGAGTCTTCAAAGTGATATATTGCGAAATATGTACATTTTTTTTCTTACTTATCTTATTATATTTGTTTTTATCAGCCACAACAACTGTGAAGACTACTACAAAAGCTTCATCGACTACGACTCCTAAGCCAGTAGATGACCATTGCCCTTGTCAAACCACGGATTCTTATGGAATTGAATGGATTATTCAACCAAACGAAACCAAGGTTCAAAATTGTAACGAAGGAGCTGTTGGAAATGCAACGTGGAAATGTGACTACATCAAAGGGCAGTGTCAATTTCACACAATTCAACCTGATTACTCTCAATGTCACAGTTTAGAGCTAATGGCGATTTCTGATTTGGTAAATATGGTTAATAATTCAAGAACTATCAGTTCTTTTGCTATATGGACACTTTGGTGTGATTATTTATTTTATATCAACAAAGGTTATGGACAACGAAACGGAAGTAACGGATATTTGGATAGAAATTGCTAATTTTACCTCTAGAACAGATGCATATTTTGGTCACGAAATTTTCGATATTCTTGATCTAATCACTCAATTGCTAAATAGACAAGAATCAGAAATGAATATTGGAATTGAAATGAGCTATCTTCCACTTCAAATCAATGCGTCCCTATTTGGAACTGAAACTTTGAACAATCTTATATCTAGTGACGTTCAATGGCTTCAGTTAATTGATGTATATGATTAATAACCATACCTTGAGTTTAACTGCGCAATAATTGTTTATATTTTACAGGAAAAAAGAGGTGACGAAGGCATTCTCAAACTTCTAGAAGTTTCTAATGATGTTGCATTTCGTTTGTCCAATGTGGCTCAGTTAGAAGATCAATCTCTGCTTTGTGAAATCTCTTTTCTGAACGTAACAATCAGCTCTTCTTACTGGGATGGTTATTCAACCAATCCGATTCTGAACTGTGATTTCACCAGTGATAACTTGAAGTCCACAGCTTCAGACTTCCTTCGCTTTCCACTTTTACATTTCCACGATAATGAAGAAACTAATGAGACAGAAAGCATCACTAACAGTTACGTTCTTCTTCCAAGTAGTATCCTTGTTCCCACTCAAGTTCACAAGGCCAGTGGGGTTTTCATAGCTGCTTCAAACTTGGTTAGACTCCTTCTTCCAGGAGCCAACAACAGGTGATGTAGTAAAACACTTTCACGTCATTTTGAATGGTAGTTGTTTTAATTATTAAGTATGTATTCAATCAGTCAAGGGAAAATGGAGAAACAAGTTAACAGTCCATTGATTAGTTTTACTCTATACGCTCCTGATGGTACTGATCAGGTGACTCAATTACCTGAAAAGTCGCACATCCAGTTGGTATATGAGCACGAAGTTGTTGCAAAATATCCACCAGTGCACAATATCTACCGATGGTTGGACGATGGAGAAAATCCGAGCAGCGTTATAAGTTCTTCTCTCTGCTCCTACTTGTTACTCAATCAGACGATAATCTCAAACATGGGTAGTAACGGTAATATGTCGTCTATTTGGAAATGGGACGACAAGGGCTGCCGGGTTGCATCGAGCAACAGAACCCATACCGTGTGCCATTGTGATCACCTCACTGGTTTTGTCAACCTTATGGATTTTCATAATTATCTTGTATGTAATTAATTATAGAGCTATAACCGTGAGCTCATCATTGATTATATTTTTGATTTTTTTAATAACTCTATTCAAGGGCCCATCCAAATCATTAGATATTACGAGCATGGCGTGCACTATTATATCCATGATCAGTGTGGCAATGACATTTTTTATTCATGAAGCGTTCAGGTACGAGTCCAAAAAACTAGTTAAAATATCTATTAAAAAAGTGTATCCAAACTATTAATATTGTTTATTTAAATAAGTTAAAAACCAACTATAAGATTTAATTTGATTTAAAAATGCAATTGAATAACAATAATAACTTAACTGTTTAATTTAGGTCTTTAAAACTTAGGCGGAAAGCTCGAACGCAAAACCTCTGCGTCAATTTTTTCATTTCTTTTCTGATGATTTTGATCACTTTAGACAAACATTTTATTCCTTTGGATGATGTAATCATAAGATTTTAATTATTTTACGAAAAGTTAGCTTAATTGAATAGACAATTATTTATAAAGGTGACCTGTGCTGTGATGGGGATCCTTCTTCATTACGTACTTTTGGTCTCTTTCATGTGGATATTTATTGAGGGAATCCATTTATATCGATTGACCGAGAATGCAGTCAAAGTTGGCTCGGCCAATGGGATTCGACTTTATTCTTTCATCGCCTACGGTGTGCCTTTAGTAATTGTTGGTATTACTGTGCTAAGTGCAGTTTTTTCGGAAGGAATCATCGAAGTTTATTCGGGCGATGAAACGTAATTTAATCGAAAGAAATTAAGACAGTATTGTATCAAGGTATTGTTTTGTTTATTTCTCATAAAATCGTTATTATAGATGCTGGCTCGTTGGAGAGAAATGGGTGTGGAGCTTTAGTGGCCCTGTGACTGCAATTTTATTGGTAAAATTGCAATACATGACCACCTATTTATAGATAGACCAAGATTATTCTTTTAATTCTAATATTAGGGGAACTGTATTATTACAATTTTTATACTACGCGCTTCATGCAAACTGATGGGCACTTACTCCAAAAATTCTGCCGAAGATAAATTTAGGTATACAAACAATTTGTCAATATATTGAGATTTTTTTCGCAATTTTACCAATGCTATTATCGACTTTGAAACTATACTAATTAAATTTTCCTCGCTTCGTCTAAAATTCTCGCAGCCTAGAAGGATCCTGCCGAGAATCAATTTTGGTATACGAAGTATGCGTTAATATAATAATATCTTCAAAACTATTTAGGATTTTTTACTGTGGTTTTAATTTAATTTTCATGATGCTACTAATATTATAACTTTCTACTAATTAACTAGCTATAACTGCAAACTTCTGATACCATAAATGTAAAACTATATTTTATCTTATACACTGGGAGTCACTTAGGATATTTTCTGGTTCTTGGAATTTGCTTCTTCTTCTTATTTTCCTCCCTGGCATAACCTGGATGACCGTTTTTTTATTATATTCCGAGACACTCGCATCGGCTTATATTTCTACCATCGCTAGTGGTATTCAGGGTGTCATCATTTTTATCGTCTGTGGCTTAAGCAACGAGGACATTCAAAAAGCTCTTAAAATGAACTTTCATCGGTTCACTAATTATATAGTATTGAAAATTAGAATTTTTTTTGAAAGATTCAAAATAACATTTTACATTCTTGTAGATTGAAAAATTGCGATACGGGACGGGGAAAATGAACAATCGAATAAGAGGCTTGGTTGTTAGCTGGAAGGATGAAAAACATGAAGTAAGATCCAACGATCAAGTATTACGTATTATTAGTATTATTAATATTGCTGTGTCAAATTGAAATTTAAAATTTTTTGTTCCTGTAATAATGCAGTTTAAATGTTGGCGCCAAATTCAAAGGGGCGTCAAATCAGTGAGAATTCGTCTTAACCAACCTTCTGTCCAACACAGGAACAGAAATGCTGAAAACGAGGTGGTTAATGAAAGTCCAGTACCGCCTATTAATGATAATTTGTTTGAAGTGATGGTGAATAGTAACATGCACGTTGCCCATGCTGTCAAAGGTATTATTTAACTTCCTGTTGAGTATCCTATCCTATACAATATTTTATGTTCTAAATTTCACAAAATTTTTAAGGGTAATCGACAGTAGCCACCCCTCGACTTTTCCTACCCTTGTTTCCGACGTTTGTCACCCTGGCAGTAGCTACCCCGATATTAGTTAAATACCCCTTGTTTTTGCATTAGAAATGAAATCTAAATACATTTAGATGTTTATTTTAATTTCATTTTTGAATTCATTTCGCAAATCATTACGAAAATGATTTATGGTTTAAAAAATGAATCTATTTCAATTTCATTTTGAAACTTATATGTCGCGTGGGAGACATTCTAGCCGGGCGCAAAGACAATTTATTTAGGCTACAATATGTGCCAAAAGTATTAACTTAATTATTGAGTGTAGACTTTTGGTTAAGAACAAATTTTTCCAACTATTCTGAAGGATCTTCATCAATCCGGCAATGTTCACGAAAAGAATTTTGCTCTTAATCGGCTGTTTTAGTCTGTTTTATTTCTAGGAGGGTTAAATATACAGTATTCAAAGTTAAATATAGTGTTGTTAACTTTACTGGAATAACTTTACTTTACTGACTTTTAATCGTTTTTTTTTAATATAAAAACCCGGTTAACTTACTTAGATTTACTTTGTCAAGTTTTTTAATTCGGGAACTTACTTACTGAAACTTAATTGTTTTTTTACTGAGTTAAAAACCAAGTAGTTGCTAAGTAATTTCTGAATTTGTATGTGTCAAAAAGTCTAAAAATTCGACTTGTGGACCGGTTTTACTGTGTTTAACTGAGTTACCGATTCCGTAGTTGTACCGAACCGACTTTTTCCGGCGTTTTCAAACTACAACAAAACTGAAATATCTATTCCGAGGTAAGTTTTTCAACTAAAAGAAGAGATCAATTTAATTTTCCTGTTATCAGCTCGTCTTAGAGTTTGCGCCTATCCTCGCCATTAAGCCAGAATAAGTTTACAGCTAGCAAAAAGAGAGAATATTTGGCAAACACCGAACCCCATTTTTTACACAAAATTATAGGTTAAAGGTTTTATTTGTTTGGATAATATTTCATAATTCGTATTCTGATTCTGATTTGTACAGATATTTGCTCAACAAGAAATATTTGCTTGAGACAATTATGTTTGATAAAATCTATGCGAAGAGAGAGAAAGAGAGAGAGAAAAAAACCATGCAATTTTATCACTCGCTCGATTAGCGATATCGCGTTAACTAGATCCTGTATTGCATCCTGCATGGTCCAGCAATGAGTTGCGTCTGATACTCTCTTTATGTCCTATTTATCAAATAAGGGATAAAGGGGCGGATACAGATCTCGATCTTGGGAGGGGCGATAAGCATTGATCTTACGGAACTTCCGGGTGGACGAATTTACGTAATCCTATGTTAATTTTCCCACCTTGAAAGGGATACTCAAGTCCTTCCCTCGATGCTCCAAAACACGACGCTATGTGTATTACATCAATAATCATTGAATACAAAGTACCCTTGTCGTTAAGAAAGGTAAAAAAATGTATAATGTATAAATATGTGCCAGATAAATGTCAATTTTCAAACCATAATGGGAGGAAACGGGGAACGCAACTTCAATAACGGGAGCACTTTCGGCGCTTTTAGTTGTGATATCTGAATATTTCAACCTAGCTGTCATTCAACGAGATAATTATACGATATTAACGTAATTAGTCGATACTGATGTAGTATTTGTGTGTATACTCTACTATAAATGATCTTATTACTAAAAGCTTTTCCATTATATAACTACTACTAGGAACACTCTCTGTACTGTGCCGTGTAGTAACGATATTTTATATTGAGAAATTCAAATTTACACAGCCCAGAAAGATAACAAGTCGCATTACAAATAACACACCCAAAATATAGGTCCTGGTACAAAGCAAACCAAACCGAACCAAAAACATATTAATTAAACTTCCTGTAAGGATGTTAAATAGATAAGCTGCTGTATAAAGCTACACACGTATTAGCGTGGTCACAACCTTCAAGTACTGATATGAAAGATGACTTTGACGACCTGCTGATATGTAAAATATATGTATTGAAAATAACGCGCATATCTGAGAGGGGAAAGTATCAATTGAGGTTAGTTGCAAATACAAAGTCGTAGGTGATTAAAACTAGGTAGCTAATCCCTCACAAGGAAAAGCTTTTCAAGCGCATTTTCAGCTCTACGACCATGCTGATATATTTTGTTGAAAATAGATGCACTAATCGTGGTGGATGTACAGCAATTGCGATTCTGTTTTTTATTCTTTTAGGTAATTTATTGTATCATTATATTACGTAAAAAAGTATGAAACCGATTAAATTATTTATCACTAAAATAAATCAGCACGCATAAATTGTAACAATATATTTATAGCTGAGGCTACACCACCGTCATCAAAAATTGGGACTAATCTGGTTAAAGATGACCCGCCACTAGCGTTACTAGTAAATGCTGATGACGTTTGCAAGTTTCAGGATAATGGAACTTATGTGCCAATATATCCCGGTACAAAGAAAACAATATCAAATACTATTTTAACCACTATACAAAAAAAAATTGATAAACAATATTTTATTCAAAGCAATTTTAACTAATTTTCGTTGAAAAACAAAGGTACTTGCAACCAATATTACTACGAATGTATTGGTGGATATCCTCAATCCAAGGTATCGAGCTTTATAAAATTAAAATGCAACAAGCAGTTTTAACTGTATGCTATCCGAGTGCTAATGTAGCTGTTTACTATATGCGATGTTTTTCAATCAATTTATATTTAACATTTTGCAGACTTTCGTGCAATTTAGTGATTAAATAATATATATTATACATGTTTATTTTTATAAAGGCTTGTGAGAATGACTATGTATTTGACGAATTGCCGAAAAATTGTACATCGTTCGCATATTCTTCATGCGCTCAACGAGGAAGTAATTTTACTTGTGATCAAAGCAATGGAACTTATCCCCTTTATCCTGGTAAGCTATATGTAAATTGCATCTTAAAAGATACTTAAGTGTGAATATTTAGTTAGTTTCAATTTAATAAAAATTATTAAAAGTAATCATTTTTTTCATGTCATTGAAATCATTCGTATATAATCCGGATGCAATTGAAGATACTTGCTATCCTGTATATTTCCGATGCTTTCGTGGATTCCTGTATTTCCAGGTAACTTGGGAATTTAGCCCACAGTTTTTTTTTACATGTTATTAAAAGAGAACTTCCAGCCTAAAATAAAAATCACTACTACTAGTTAACGATCGATCCTTTACAATTGTTAATTTTTTAACAAGAATTTCTTTATACATTATTGATCATAACCCATGTATTATAGTTCAAAAGAGAACAAAAATCCATCAGTACAATAAGATAATACGATTTTATTAGCGAGGATGTCAGCTAGATTTCTATACTACATAGACATAGTATGAATGTAATGTTTTCTCTTACAGGAAAATAGCTCGTGTTGCATGGTATAATAGTTCTTATGCCTTGGCTCTTTTTCATTTATGATATTCAATTCAATAAAATAATAATGATATTTTTTGCGGATAAAACAGAGCTGTTTGCCGTACTACGTATACTATTCTTTGGGTCTGGATGGTACAGGCTACTGCGTGGAAGAAGGCAGTAATCCATGCAAAGGTGCGTATGATAATATACAGGCATACAGAAAACCTGGGACTTAAGCTAACCGAGTAGCGTTCATAAACTTATTTCCTATAATATATAAACTAATAAAAACCTTTGATGACACATTATATTATAAATGACCGTTTTTTCTAAACTTTGGAATGTTCATTAATTTAATTTTTTGGTTGTGTCGTTCCTAAAGTTTCGCAAAATCCCATACCATTGCCTTGCGTTATTCCTACCTTATCCTACACTGGCACATGGACATGGACAGTTAGCTCATCCACAACGTTTTCCACCAGAACAACAACAGAATTAACAATCCCGACGGAGCCAGACACTCCGACGCAACCGACGGAGCCAACCACTCCGACGCAACCGACGGAGACCCCCACTCCGACGCAACCGACGGAGACCCCCACTCCGACGCAACCGACGGAGACCCCCACTCCGACGCAACCGACGGAGACCCCCACTCCGACGCAACCGACGGAGACCCCCACTCCGACGCAACCGACGGAGACCCCCACTCCGACGCAACCGACGGAGACCCCCACGGAGTCGACGGAGACCCCCACGGAGTCGACGGAGACCCCCACGGAGTCGACGGAGACCCCCACTCCGACGCAACCGACGGAGACCCCCACTACGACGCAACCGACGGAGACCCCCACGGAGTCAACGGAGACCCCCACGGAGTCGACGGAGACCCCCACTCCGACGCAACCGACGGAGACCCCCACGGAGTCGACGGAGACCCCCCACGGAGTCGACGGAGACCCCCACGGAGTCGACGGAGACCCCCACGGAGTCGACGGAGACCACGACGGATATCAGCAACTTAGATGAGAAGATGATTGAAGGGTCGTCGATGGAAACATTTCCCTCGACACAGGAGTCATCATCAACGACGGTGTCTTGGACGACGTTACCTATAACGATGTTTCCACCATGTACGCCGTATTGGAGGCAACATGCAGGGACCGTGACACCCACAACAAAACAGACAACAAGTAGGTTTTATGATGTCTCATTTCGAGCATGAAGAACCATTCTTTTTTTAAGCATTATTTATTCATTCGTAAAATGACCACAGAATTTCTAAGACAACTCAAAAAAGAATACTTAGTCTATGTGCAATCCAACATTACGTATATAGGTGGTACAACCTTTAAAACAACAAAAACATAGTTTCTAAACCGATTACACTGGTAACATACCAAAGCATTTAAATGATTGATTATAAAATTATGCAATTTTCAGATGCAAGCGATTACACAATTAAGAAATCTCTAAAGCGATATATTTCGGAAATATGTACATCTTTCTTTCTTACTTATTATATTTTTGCTTTCATCAGCCACAACAACTGTGAGGACTACTACCGAGACTACTACAAGACCTTCTACGACTCCTAAACCAGTAGAAGACTATTGCCCTTGTAACAAAACTGATTCGTATGGAAATGAATGGATCGTTCAAGCAAACGAAACCAAGGTTCAAAATTGTAACGAAGGGGCTGTTGGGAACGCAACGTGGAAATGTGACTACGTCAAAGGGCAGTGCAAATTTCACACAACTCAGCCCGACTACTCGCAATGTCACAGTTTAGAGCTGATGGCCATTTCTGATTTGGTAATAATATTGTTAAGAATTGAAATGAAATCATAGTTCATTTGCTAAATTAACATTTTGGTGTAATATTTTATATAAACAAAGGTTATGGACAACGAAACGGAAGTAACGGATATTTGGATAGAGATTTCCAATTTTACTTCTAGAATAGATGCATACTTTGGTCACGAAATTTTCGATATATTGGATTTGATCACACAGTTGCTAGACAGACAAGAATCCGACATGAATAGTGGAGTTGAAATGAACTATCTTCAACTACAAATCAATGCGTCCCTATTTGGAACTGAAACCATGAATAATTTGATTTCAAATGACGCTCAATGGCTACAGTTAATTGATGTATTAATACGATTAATAATTACCCGCAAACACCAAGTCAGCATCTCAACAAATTTATTCTAATTACCATTTTAGGAAAAAAGAGGCGACGAAGGTATTCTTAAACTTCTAGAAGTTTCAGATGACGTTGCGTTTCGCTTATCCAAAGTTGCGCGGTTAGAAAACCAATCTTTGCTTTGTGAAATATCGTTTCTGAACGTTACAATCAGCTCTTCTTACTGGGATGGCTCAACAAATCCGATCTTAAACTGCGACCAGATCAGCAGTGATGACTCTAATGCGACAGCCTCAGACGATTTCCTTCGTTTTCCTCATTTGCATTTCTACGACAATGAAGAAAATAATGAGACAGAAAGCATTACCAACAGTTACATTCTTCTTCCAAGTAGTATCCTTGTTCCCAATCAAGTCCATAAGGCCAGTGGAGTTTTCATAGCTGCTTCAAACTTGATTCAACTACTTCTCCCTGGGGCCAACAACAGGTGCTGTTAAAAACACTTTACACTATTGATGATGTTTCTATTGTTAAATATTTTTAATCAGTCTAGGAAAAGTGGAGAAACAAGTAAACGGTCCACTGATTACCTTTACTCTATACGCTCCTGATGACACCGATCAGGTGACTCAATTACCTGAAAAGTCGCACATCCAGTTGGTATACGAACACGAAGCTGTTGCAAAATATCCACCTGTGCACAATATCTATCGATGGTTGGACGATGGAGAAAAACCGAGCAGCGTTATAAGTTCTTCCCTTTGTTCCTACTTGCTACTCAATCAGACTATAATCTCAAACATGGATAGTAGCGACAATATGTCATCTATTTGGAAATGGGACGATAAAGGCTGCAAGGTTGCGTCGAGTAATAGAACCCATACTGTGTGCCACTGTGATCACCTCACTGGTTTTGCCAATCTTATGGATTTTCATAATTATCTTGTATGTAGTTAATTTTAGAACTAGTCGACAGTTAATATATAATATGATTTAATTACTTTATTGAAGGGGCCATCCAAAGCATTAGATATCACAAGCATGACGTGTGCTATAATATCCATGATCGGTGTGGCAATGACATTTTTTATCCTTGAAGCGTTCAGGTAAGATCCATACAGTTATATAAAAATGTATATTTGAAAAACTATTTACCTCCAGTGAAAGTACTTGAAACTAATCAAATTCAATAATGAGAGTTTGATTTTAAATACGTTTAAATTAAAACAATAATAATTATTATTGCATTATTTTATTCAGGTCTTTAAAACTTAAACGGAAAGCTCGAACGCAAAACCTCTGCGTCAATTTTTTCATTTCTTTTCTGATGATTCTGATCACTTTAGACAAACATTTTATTCCTTTGGATGATGTAATCATATGGTTTTTATTATGTTTCGAGAAGTTAGCTTAATCGAATCAACAATCATTCATAAAGGTGACCTGTGCTGTGATGGGGATCCTGCTTCATTACGTACTTTTAGTCTCTTTCATGTGGATATTTATTGAGGGAATCCATTTATATCGATTGACCGAGAATCCATTCAAAGTTGGCTCGGCCAATTGGATTCGACTTTATTCTTTCATCGCCTACGGTGTGCCTTTAGGAATTGTTGGTATTACTGTGCTAAGTGCAGTTTTTTCGGAAGGAATCATCGAGGTTTATTCGGGCGATGAAACGTAATTTAATCAATAGATATTACATGACATATTAACCCTCTTTTGCATAAATTTGTTTTGCTTACTGTTCATTTAAAAAAATGATTATAGATGTTGGCTTGTTGGAGAGAAATGGATGTGGAGCTTTGGTGGCCCTGTGACAGCCATTTTATTGGTAAAACTGCAATAAATGATCTCGCAAAATTATAGCACAAAGTTATTTTATTCGTTCTAATCTTAGGGGAACTTCATTCTTACAATTTTTATACTACGCGCTTCATGCAAAATGGGCACTAACTCCAAAAATTCTGCCGAAGAAAAATTTTGGTATAAAAACAATTTGTCAATATATTGTGATTTTTTTTTTCAATTTTACCGATGCTATTATCGACTTTGAAACTATACCAATGAAATTTTCACACAGGAAATCTCTTATGAGACTGGTTACTCTTACTTTACTCTTTGGCATGACCTGGATGACCGGATTTCTGTTATATTCTGAGACACTTGTTGTTGCTTTTATTTTTACCATCGCTAGTGGTTTGCAGGGCGTTGCAATTTTTTTCACCTGTTGTTTGAGCAACAAAGACATTCGGAAAGCTCTCAAAAAGAACTTGCAGCATTTCTCTAATTATTTGGTAGGATTACGTTATCCCTACATAAAAATCTTAATTTTATTCGAATGATTTATAACAACATTTTACACTCCTATTACAGATTATAAAACTGCGATACTGGACAGGTAAAGCAAGACATCAATTAAGAGACTTGTTTGTTAGCTGGAAGGATGAAAAATATGACGTAAGCTCCAATGATCAAGTTCAAATAATACCATGTGAAATTTTGTTGATGTAATCTGTCGTTCCTGTAACAATGCAGTTTAAAAGTTGGCGCGAAGTTCAAAAGGGCGTCAAAGCAGTGAGGATTCGACTTAATCAGCCTTCTGTTAAACACAGAAACAGAAGAGCAGAAAACAAAGTGGTCAACGAGAGTCCAGTACCGCCGATTAATGATAATTTCTTTGAAGAGATGATGAGTAGTAACATGCAGGTTGTTCATGCTGTCAAAGGTATTATTTGACTACCTATTGGGTTTATTCCTGTATA
This sequence comes from Chydorus sphaericus, assembly GCA_030141595.1. Classification (NCBI taxonomy): domain Eukaryota; kingdom Metazoa; phylum Arthropoda; class Branchiopoda; order Diplostraca; family Chydoridae; genus Chydorus; species Chydorus sphaericus. The sequence continues at coordinate 2,631,042 of CM057926.1, read as the reverse complement.
ATGTTTGACGTTCTAACTTTCATAATTTATATTTTTAATGCAGCGGTCGTACACGATTTGGGAGACAGCAATAGTGCTAGCATAGCTTGAAGCCTTGCTTTGAATCCTTTTTTAGTATGGTAATATAATCTAGAATGCATATGCAGTAATTAAATAGAAGTGTTGCTGCAAGTCACCTTTCAAGTCACCAAAAATTTATGTATGATTTAAAATACAATTTTTAAAAACATGATTTAACAATATATAAGAGTTTATATACATAGAATATGAATTGGCGCAGTTCTAAACATTATCAGTTATTCGCCAAAAACTAAATATTGAGTTTAATTAACATTAAGTTGGCCGAAATTTGGCTTACGAACTCGACATGGGAAAGGACTTTTTTGAGTAGACCCTTAAATAATACCAATTGATTCTAACAAGTAATATTACATTAGATGAAGTAGGGCAAGAAAATGGCCCAAAACTAATAATCCGTTAACCTGGTTTAAAATAATTTAACATTAAATAATTAAACTAATTAAGAAAAAAGTCCTATATGGGAATCTCACATTGGACTTATTCAAACAAATGCCCACAATTTCGAGTTTGTGTGATAAAAGAAACTCATTATTTAATCTTTAATTTAATTCCAGACGAGGAAATGTAATATAAACAGTACGTGTCCTTTTATTTGAAAATTTTTATTTTGCAGATTGGTAGATGGCGTCATTTGACTAGAAAATGTTAGCAAACAAACGATGTACAGTACAAAGAGGATGCAAATTTTGTAAATCTACGGCCAAAATTCAACAAAAAGATTTCAGTTAAATATTTCATTGAAGTAACTCTTGATGGATCATGAATGAGATCGACCAATAAAATCCTACACGATAGTCGTTAATCAGCAGTGCAGTTTTGGGGATTTAAGAAGTACGCTATTAAAGAGTGGTGCTATTTAGAGGTATGCTAATTAATAATTTTTTTCTAATCATTCAAAATCAGATAGGGCTAGTACAGCTGATTTTGATGATGATCTATAAGCCACGGATCCAGCAGCATTAATACTATTAGTTCCCATATTAGTGGGGATACATATTTCTAGTTCATCTCTTAATACCTATTGATCCTTTAAAAAATGTCATGACTGCGTTCAATATATATTCCATGTACTTTACTTTCAATCCTACGTTAACGCTGGTTTTATTTTGTATTTTTCACTTGGTATGGAACGTGATAGGCCTAGTATGTACGTTCGTGTATAGCATTATTAGAAGCGAAATAAATATACTGCACTTTAATCTGTATGAAATGTTTATATTTGTACATGTTTTTCATCACGTTATCTCTAAAGGATGTAGTTCCAAGGGTCACATTCCTATGGTATTCAGCCACTTCGGTCCTGCTATGTACAGTACTCTACAGCGAGAAAACAAGTATTTTTTTATCACGTAAGACGAGGTTCACTCTTAAAAATTTCTTTTTCTTTTAATTATATCTATAAGATAGTATACACAAACACGCAACAAAGTTTTAGTAACTGATGTTTGTAAACCGTTTTCAGCTCTATTTTAAACGATGCATTTATATTTACTATTGCATTAAAAAAATAAAACGAGTTTGTGAAATCTATACATCATCATAATTATCATTCAAGACGGCAAGCACTGTAAGCCCAGAATAAAACTAGTCAAATTATAATGGTTATACATACTTACATGAAGGATACTCTAGTACAGCAAGCAATCTATATGCATATCACATATATGACTTTTCCTTTGTCCGGATAAAAACCTTGAAAAGGCTGTAACCATTTTTTTTCTTTCTCGGTGAAAAGCTAGATCTACAGTACCCGTTTAACTATAAAGTTTGGTCCAAAGGCCAAGGTTCATGAACGACTTGGAGATTTGGAGGCAATCGGGGTTTGGGACGAGTCATTCAAACTCTGTGCTCTGCATTGCTGGAAGTTGTGGAGTTGGACATTCATTGGCTATTGGTGTTAGGATGGCAGAGGTCAACAATCAGCGGGATACTGTGTTAAATGCAGAAATATCCTCTTTAAAAATTTCAGCTGGAGTTAAAAGGTACACTAATTTATACGTTTTATTTTTTGAGTCTGAAAAGAGCCAATATAATTTTTTTTAATAATGCTAATCAAAATTCAATATTAATGAGTAAAAAAATAAATATCATATTTATATTAATTTTCTGGAATCCCTATTTATATTTGTAGCTGTTTTTGGACTCTTTTCAATATTATTTATATAATACGTGTATATATTTTTTTGGGAAGATCTTCAGATGGATATAGAGCTCAAATTTCATCCTTTGCAACGAAAGCTATTCACGAAGCCCAGAATCCTGATCAGTGGGAGTCTCGGCCGATTGCTTTGCCAATTGTTATGTCTACCAGTTTTAAACCTATTCCACCCAATAGGGTATTAACATTTTCGCTACATTTTTAAATGTTGATCTACAAAAGACTACATTATATTTATAGCTTTCGGAATATAGTAGGCATAGCAATCCAACAAGAAATACGTTAGAAAAAATCCTGGCATCTCTAGAAGGAGTTAAGTTTGGTATAATATCTAAGTGTATGTCGTGTCGTATAAAAATTCAGTTAAATAAGTAACATGAAATTTGTTGCACACTAGCTTCAGCATTTAGTTCTGGAATGGGAGCCATCAGCACGGTTTTCAATTTACTCAATGCAGGAGATCATGTTATAACAACAGCTGACCTATATGCTGGAACTGATATTTATCTAAAAAAGATAGCAGATCGTTTAAACATAAAAACCACTTTCATAAAAGATCCTACAGAGCCCATTAACTATGAAGCAGCTCTTCAAGCCAACACAAAAGTATATGCTTATAAACCAGTTTGGCATTTATTATTATGTTTTAAGATTATACGTTGGTAAATAGATGGTTTGGATTGAGACACCGACCAATCCGACAATGAAGCTGGTTGATATTGAAGCAGTTAGTCAACTGGTCCATAGAAAGGACCCAAATATCATTGTGGTTGTTGACAATACTTATCTGTCTTCGTATTTTCAAGTATGAAGTACTCTATTTGAAATTTACAAATACATATACACCTCATTTTTGCTTTATAATAAAAATTGTAAACAATAGAGACCAATAGAACTTGGCGCTGATATTGTAGTTCATGCAGTGACCAAATACCTCAGTGGTCATGGGGATGTTTTGATGGGATGTAGCATGACAGACCGAGAAGACCTTTACGACCGAATCCGTTTTCTTCAAGGAAGTAAAGTTCAATAAAAGATGTAATAAACTATTTTATATTTTAAAAAAACTAAATTTCTTATATTACAGTCATCGGAGCTGTGCCTTCTCCTTTTGAATGTTATTTGGCGAACCGAGGGATAAAGACGTTGGACATTCGAATGCAGAAGCATATGAAGAACGGTTTGGATGTTGCTCGGTTCTTGGAAACTCATCCGGCTGTTGAAAGGGTTCTACATCCTGGTAAATGCTTAGTTCTATATTTTACATGTTTGCTTTTTTTATTCATCAAAATGATTACATTATGTAGGTTTACCGTCTCATCCCCAGCTTGAACTTTCTAAGAGACAATGCTATGGACATAGTGGGATGGTGACTTTCTTTATAAGAAACGCTTCAATAGAGAACTGCCTAAGTTTCGTTCAGTCCCTCCGAATTATCACCTATGGCAGTTTGGCATCAGTTGAAAGTTTAGTCACTCTTCCGTAAGTAGAACTACGCGAGTATTCTATTCAATTTATTTACGCAAAGTATATGCTTTAAGTTAAGTAATATTATTTAAAAATGACGCATTTGCGATAGATTCATAGCCATGCCAGAAGTATGTGGAGATGCCAACTTAGTGCGCCTCTCTGTCGGCCTGGAAGATGCTGTTGACATAATCGAAGACCTTGATCAAGCGTTGAAGAAGATAACAATATCATCTAATTAACAGCAATTAATACCTTTTCCAGAATCATAATATATATACATACATTTTTCTTTTAACTTTTTAACATTGGTATTATGGCCAATAAAGCACCTTTTTTAAACAACAAATAATAACATGATACGCCTACCATTAAATATATTGTAGCCTAGTGCTGGATCACGGACCAAACCTAATAAGTATGCAAGAAAATATATAGCGAGCTGTTCGTTACTTTAAAAAATAACACTTCGTTTTCATTGCCTCCGCGTTATCATTAGTCAGATCATGTCGTAACTTCATCTAAAATAATGTATGTATCAACACTCAAACAAGAAAAAACTGGTTAGTAAGAGAATCAAGAATTTAAAAATAAAGGAATTTTCATGAAATTTTATAAATTGAGGGAATAAGCTTAGCCTATATTATGTCGTCAGTAATCTCGCTTAAGTTGCTACATGAATTGAGTTACACAATTAAACATTTAAGAAATAGTCTTATTTTACATTTGGTGACCTTGCATGTTTTTAGACCATAAATATTCTGGATTTAATTCTTATCATTTCTGTATGGTTCATGCAACATTTCTGCAAGTGGGGAAAAACGAAACTTCTCAGGTTTATCTGTATGTCTATATGTATATCAAGCGAATCAACCATAAATATAGCTTCAATTACTGTCTAATTTTTTTTCTAATATCTACGTAAGCCTTATAATATATCTCTAAATGAAATACAACCAATATCCCTAAAGATACGCCACCCAGTGGTTTCGAAATATCGAGTCTAAGATTGTGCATTTTGTATAGATAACCCAAAACAAATAGGAAAAATAAAACGTCAGTGTAGTACACATCTAAAACATAAAAACAGTCGTTCCACATCAGACTTACAAGACAATGGTGTGTTGGTTGCTATTGCTCACTTTTTAGTGGTATTCTATCATAGTCATCATCATGTTCTTTTGGAGTAAAACTGTTGCTATTACTCTAATTGGATTGCTGACTATGACTGGAACTTTGAACGTCACAAAAGGTATGGAACAGCATGCAAACCCTTCATTGTCAAAGGAATCGAGACACGTAACAGTAATAGAAGATTCATCCACTAAATCCGACTCTAACTCAGAAGACATACCAGTTGATTCAGCGACTAATTCAACAGATGCTGACGACGATATTGAAAATTGTATGTGCAAAGAAATAGATTACTATGGAAAGAATTGGACCGTTCTGGCCGGTCAGAGTAAGACCGAAAATTGTTGCAAGGGACCGAATAGCAAAGCTTTCTGGACATGTGACTTTGACGATAGTGGTAATGGCTGCCGATTTCGCACAAGTCAACCAGATTTTTCAAATTGTACATGCGAAACCATCCAGTTGTTCATCTTTCAGTTTGTAATAAGCTCATATAATAATTATTAAATATTTTTATGAACTTAAATTAAAATAAATTAAAAATAGGAAAACGACACCGATACCGAAGTGTCAGAAATTTTGTCCAATCTTACCAGCTTGACTTTTAATTCGACATATTTTGGCCGCGATATTTTTTACATCCTCGATTTCATTGATGACATGCTAGACCGACAGGAATCCGAAATAAATTCACTTGGAACTCGGGGAATTAATAATCGCTTCGACATATTAATGAACGCTTCTAAATTTGGTGCAGAGATCGTTGACAATCTGATTTCGAGTCATCACCAGTGGGATCAGTTGAAAATAGTAAGTACATAAATGCCATTCATGTAAAAATATGTTTAAAAATAAGGGGGAACCCCCCTAAGTCCCAAAGTCGTTAAGTCACTGCTTTGTTAGTTTTTATTTTATGTTATATAAGGAACGAATTGAACATTTTGTATATCAAAACTAATATGTTTATCAAATAGATGAACAAGTCCGACGAAGGATTCCTCAAATTGCTGGAAGTTTCAAATGACATTGCATTACGCTTGTCAAATTTAGCGAAACTAGAAGAACGATCTATGCTCTGCGAAATCAGTTTTCCAAACCTGGCTATAAGTGCCTCTTACTGGGATGGCTCATCTAATCCAACATTTGACTGTGATCTGGTAGATGCAAGTTCTAGGTCTTATTCCTTTTCGGACCCTTTAGAATCCTTCCTCCACTTCCCAATGATTAATAATGATCATCAAAGTTATATTGAGCTACCGAGCAGCATTCTTATACCAGGAAAACAATATAAAGCAGCTGGTGTTTCAATAGCATCTGAACATTTTATCCAAGAAAATCTTCCAGGAGACAACAACGAGTAAGCAGCATATTACATATTTTTTTAAATTTTAAATTACCAAAATATAATAAGCGACATAGCGACTTTACAAGATAATGTTTGAAATAGGCTGGGACAAAACGATAAACAAGTCAACAGTCCCTTGATAAGCTTCACTCTATACGACCCAGATGGTTTAACGCCGATAAAACTACCTGAAAACAGCCACGTTAAACTAGTTTTCGAGCATGATGACGTCATTGCCAAACATTCTTCTGTTGGCACTATTCGTGGTATAGATCTGAAGGAAAATGATGTACAGAATGCTGTTATTGGCTCCTCTCTGTGCTCTTACTTGTTATTTGAGGACCATGCGCGTTTTTGGGCATGGGATGATCAGGGCTGTCGAGTTCTATCGACTAACGAGACGCACACGATTTGCCAGTGTGACCATCTTACTGGCTTTGCCACTCTTATGGATTTTCGTAATTACACTGTAAGAATTTTTAAAAAAGATTTTGGTCGACAATCAATAATTATTTTTTCTACAACTATTTTGTAGTCGAATTCATATGATCTTGACGCTGTTAGTATGACTTGCAGCATTTTATCACTCCTTTGCTTGATAATGACGTTCATTATTCTAACTTCTTTAAAGTAAATATTTCTAACTCCTGTGTAGGGCAAATATATGCATAATAAATTTCTCTCTTAGGTCGGAAAAAACAAGTAGGACGATTTTATCACAGAACCTATGCATGGCACTAATAATTTCGAATTTCCTGATATTGTTAACACTGGATCAAAATACTCTTGATCTTAGCGAAGTATCTTTTTTTTATTATTGTAGATGGTAGCATAATATTTAATTAGAAACTTACTCTCAAAGGGGACGTGTGCAATAATGGGTATTCTTCTCCACTACTTCCTTCTTGTCTCTTTCATGTGGATGTTCATTGAAGGAGTACAACTGTACCGAATGACCCTGAATGTTTTCAGTGTCTTGACCACAAAGTGGACACTAGCTTATATCGCCCTCGCCTTCACCGTTCCCATTTTAATTGTGGGGGTCACAGTTATATGTGCATCACAATTTGCAAGGAATTCTTGGAATGATACGGCTTCACGAGGAATCATTAATGTTTATGCAGGCGATGAAACGTATTATCTTTGCTTAAATATACAATTATCTTTAGAATCCTTATTATTATTTATGTATAATACAAATAGATGTTGGCTTACCGATGAACAATGGATTTGGAGCTTTAGTGGCCCTGTTGCTGCATTTCTTCTAGTATGTATATCATGTATTTTTTACAAACAGTATATTGATGATACTTAGATTATCTACATTCTACCCCTTCCTTTGACTAATAAATAAAATATTCAACTTCTACAGGGAAATTTCTTTTTTCTTATTGTTGGCATTCGTTCATCGTGCAATTTACAAGACTATTTTCAGCAATATTTACTTCTAAGAATTCGGTAATCTAAGACTTAGGAATTTTAATTAAACATATTAATTATTAGCATCAATCATGTTATATTTTTTTAAAGAAAAATGACTGCAAGGGTAGCTTCGCTAACCTGTCTACTCGGTCTTACCTGGATTACTGGGTTCTTACTTTACATGGATTCAAAGGCTGTGGCTTACATTTTCACAATTGTAAATGGCTTGCAAGGTGTCTTTATTTTCACTGATCGCATCCTTCTGAATACCAAGATTAGAAACGCCTCCTTAGATGGTATTAAAAGCTTCAAAGGTTATGTGGTAAGTTATAACGTTATTGAACAACATATTAAAATGTCATTGGTATAATTATTTATTTGTGATTATTGTGAAATATAAAAGACGATGAAGTGGCGTTGGTACAGGGTCAGTAGGAATATATCTCGATCCAGACGTTTCCCGTCATCATCTTCGTCTATAGCAACAGGTGTTAGCAACATCAGTCACTTTCCATCAACTGCATCGACAACTACAGTCTTGTCAGAATGGTTGGGAGAAGAAAGTATCGACAGATCTTCTATTAAAAGACTGCAAGCGAATGAGGCATTGAATGACAATTTTGTGGAACTGTGTATGGACGAGTTTGAGAGTGAATATTCACCTGAACGACGACCGTCCTCTTACACCAGTGCTACTAATTTTGCTATCAGAGGCGGAAGCTACTCAACAGAAACCGCCAACGCCATCAATCACTTCCCATCAACAACCTCTTCAACATCATTAGTTATGTCGGAGTGGTTGGGAGAAGAAACTATCGATAGATCTACAATCAAGAGCCTCAAAACCATTGAGGCAATGAATGACACTTTTGTGGAATTGTGTATGGATGAGTTTGAGAGTGAATACTCGCCTGAACGACAACCGTCCTCCTACGCCAGTGCTACTAATTTTGCTATCAGAGGTGGAAGCTACTCAACAGAAACTGTCAACTCCATCAATCACTTCCCATCAACAACCTCTTCAACATCATTAGTTATGTCGGAGTGGTTGGGAGAAGAAACTATCGATAGATCTACAATCAAGAGCCTCAAAACCAACGAGGCTTTGAATGAAACTTTGACAAAGTTCTGGATGATGGATATTACAGATCTTGAGAACGAAAACTCAACTGCAGGACAACCATCTTTTGCCAGTGCTATCAATGTATCGATTATAAGAGGTAGGACGTTAGATTTAATAATAAAACAGCGCAGCTAGAACTAATACTGTTTTCTGAAAATCAGTCAATTTAAATGGATTTGAGGATGGTGGATCTTCGAGGGCTTCTCATGCCTAGATATTTTAACATGCCACCCACAGTCAATTGTGTATAACCAGGCATTTTAAAAGATGGTCTACCATATATCCCAACGTCCTAGGCTAACATGTCCGATGGCCAATGATTTCAACAACGGTAATGATTATCATAAAACTTGTCATGTGAGAAATGTGATTTTGCAAAAATAAAAAATACTGTATATCTATTAATTTTAACAAATATATAATATATTTTCTATATTGACCCATTGGCCGTCAATAATGGTGAATAATACAACCACAGCAAGAATTCGTCGTTATCATTTCATTAACTTAAAGATAAATTAATTTAAAATTACATTCAATTTAACTACAACTATTATCAAAGATGATTAACCAATAAAAGATTGAACTAATTTATTTAAAAGTAAAAATGTATAATGTATTGATCAATTCGAACATTTTTAAACACGAACTATGGGTTTAAACTCCCGGGAATTTTAGTAAAACTATGAACACGCAACAATTTACTTTATTAAAGCTCTAAAATAAACATTGTTGAAAAGGTGTGGTTGAACCGTTTCAAGTTCAACGTCTACCAGCTATATGAAAAATTGATTTAGTTTAACGCGAGACAAACTTCCTTAACTAGTAGCATTACTGGGTAAATCCGTAAATGTGGCTTCATTTGGCTATGACAGCATGGCGCCTATGTGCACTGCTGTGTATGAACAAGCTCCGGATGGAGGGTGTCCTATTATATTCAGCGTGATCATAATAACAAGTCTAATTAATATACTAGTGAGATACAGTGGACGAAATATTGCATAGGATTTTTAAACTGTTGTTGTCCAATCAGTTATCTTTTAAGTATCATACAGATCGGTTTCAGTTGACGCTAGGACTTATATTTCGGCCAAATGCTTACCCAAAAGTCTAACATACGTATAACATGAGATAACCTCAGTATATCCCATTAGTTATCTCGAGAATATCCAAAATAAAGCCCGGTGCTGTGTGGGTAGTTATCAGCTCCTCTTACTGGAATGGCCAACCAAGTATCACCCAAGACTGTGGATTGATGAAGAGTAGTAAAAGTATTGCCACTCGTTCAACCTCACCAGACACCTTCCTTCGTTTTCCAATAGTTTCCAACGATGGTTCTGATGAAGAAGAACTAGTTGGCAGTTACATTTTACTGCCTAAAAATATTCTTGTGCCAGGAAAAGCTTATAAAGCCAGTGGAGTTTTTATACCTTTGATTAGTCGGTTAGAAGAAACTCTTCCAGGAAGCAACAACGTGTAAAATTTTGTTTTTAATGTCAGCCTTTGGTTTTCTAAATTCAATTTATAAAAACCAATTACAGTTTCGGAAGAGAGGAAAAAGTAATCAACAGCCCACTGATAAGCTATACTTTATATGATCCGGATTCAAATAATGGCCAAGCGGTCAAGTTACCAGATAGGATCCGTGTTCAATTAGTCTACAAGCACGACGTTATCGCTAAATACCCTCCTGTCAGAAATATTCGTCGATGGCTTGGAGAAGACGAGGAGCCGGGCACTGTTATGAGCTCATCTCTGTGCTCGTATCTGTTGCTCGCTCAAAAAAGTAATGGAGCGAGTACTGATTCACTTTTATGGAGTTGGGACAATCAAGGCTGCCGAGTAGCATCAACTAACCGCACACACACAGTGTGCCATTGTGACCACTTGACTGGATTCTCTAACCTCATGGACTTCCATAGATACATTGTAATAAGGAATTATTCTGATTACTCAGAATATATTACGGATCTAATTAATGGTATCGTCATTTTTATAGGGACCTGATGCTGCTTTGGATGCTACCAGTATGACGTGTACCATTTTATCAATCATATGCCTATTCCTTACTTTTGTTATTCTCACTGTGCTCAGGTACAGATAGAAAACATTATCGTTATTCACAGTATTTAATTATAGTTTTTTAACATAAAAGGCCTCTGAGAACGCATCGAACAACTTTAACACAGAACCTTTGCGTCACTTTATTAATCTCTCATTTATTGATTTTAATCACTTTGGACAAACATTTACTTCCCTTGAATGAGGTAAATATTCTTCAAACTCGTTTAATTTAAACTATAACATCTTGCACACCAATAGAGCTCTGTTTAATAGGGGGCCTGTGCAACTATGGGATTTTTTTTTAAATTTGATATTTTAATAAGTCGATTATGGGTTATTTCTTTCTTACCTATTATGAGTGTTTCTTAGTGTTTATGATTTTGAAATTTTAAAAGATATTGTTCAATAAGTGTCTAGCTGGTGGAAGCTATATGGACCTATATGGACTCCTTCCAGTTCAGTTATTACTAATAGTCCTAGTATTACCTGGGTACTATTTAAAAATGCATTGGAGTGTGCATCTATGTAACATTAGGGTTCTACAATATGAGTGTTGAATATTTCGAATATTTCGTTATCTTGTTTTATTTCCCAAATATCTTGAACTCCGCCTCATTATTTCGACACTTAAGGAAATTGCGGACTTCACAGCGCAATGCAGGTAAACAAATTAATCCTTTTCCCTATGATCCTTTTTCTTATTTGAAATGTTTGTGTGTTTACAAATCTGTAAACTCTATTTAACGAATTATCAGGTTATAAGGCGCTCGTAGATTGCACAATGAAATTCACTTCCAGTCCATTATAACATTAAGATATAGGCTTACTATATAATAACAAGCCGTAATTCCATCATGCGCTTTCTTTTTACAATGACATTTTTTCGGAAAGATGGTTTCTCAAACATCGTGCAATGCACATAAAAATGTGATTTAAAAATAGTTTTCTAGTAAAATTTAAATAATTTAGCTTGATTATGGATATTTGTTCATTTAGTTATAGTTATAATGGAAGAAAAAGAAAACCTTTAAATCCGTCGTGCGTATACTCGATCGTTTATCTCTTTATTATAGATTCGAAAGTCAGAGAAGGGTTATTTGCTTCAATTCCTTTATCAGTTTGGTTTCACGCACAAGTATATGGAAAAGTATCCTCTTCACTGTGGCTACACTACACCAACAGTCAAATTAGATAGACTCCCCCCCTTCTTAAAAAAAAAAAAGATTTGCTTTTTAAAATAAAATAAAAGTTCTTTAAAATAAAAAGGTTTTGATTTGCATTTTTTTACTCTATACAAGTATACAAATACAACTTACAAAAAATAAATATTTATTTTTGACCTTTTGTATTTGAAGTACCTTTTGAGTTTTGGGTTTTAGAACTTGCACCAGCTGTCTTTTGATTTTGTTTGTTTGAGGATCAAATGATTTCGTCTTATTGGGTTCGGGAAAATTTATCAAATAAAAAATTCATGTTTAAAAAGTTGCATAGAATTTTTTTAAGATTGCAATTTTTAAGCTGTCAAGTTGTTAACAGTTTTCTAGCGCACATTTGCACTACTATTCATGACACATATTATATTTGATTCCTTTACAGTCGATATACCAAATCGTAACTATTCACAATAAATGTTGCTTTCAAAGTATGACCAGCTTACTTTTTGAGCTGATCGTCCTGAGGGAAACAAACGAGTACAGCACGGTGCTATAGGGCCACTTCAGGTTACTGAAGAAAAAATTTGCCATTTATTTACGTCACAATGTTCCCGTATCCTTTAAATACTGTGTGGTTATAATCAATCAGAAAGTAACCAGCGAACCACAAAAAGCACTTATTGTTAAAGATGCATGCATTAGACATTAATTTTTTATTCCAAGTTTTCCCATTTTGACAGTTCCACAAGAACGAGGGGTTGACCACTCACCATTTGGGTGTACGCTGCCAAAATTCCAATGGATTTTTTTGGAAATTTTGGAAATTTTAGGAATTTTTCGGAATTTTTGAAATTTTTGAAATTTTTTGAATTTTTTCGGAATTTTTGGAATTTTTGTGGATTTTTTCTGGATTTTTTCGTTTTGATCTCCAGATCTTTATTTATTTTTGCCATCAGAGCTTAATTTTGAAGAAATGTGCCGATCGCCGGAACTTATAGAATAGTAATATAATAATATAGAACATGATGGCATAGGTTATTAGTATTTGAACATGATAGAGCGAAACCTATATTGTCTAGCCATATGTTCTTAAAATATTGTAATGTAGGCTAAACTATAGAATGCGACTACGCTTTTTCGTCAATTAGTTTAATCAAATCATTTAAATCTCTTAATTGGAAAAACATGGGGTTTTGTATAGGAGATACTTAATTAACTCCAACCATTGAAATAATGGAATAGAATGTTATCCCGAATGGACTTAGAAAAAAAAAATCTTTAAAAAACTAAAATTTTAATTATTTTAGTATTTTAAGTAAATTAAGCGATTTGACTATACAGTCGTATGCAGAAGTATTTGACACTTTTTTTTAGTCCCATAAGCCATAATGCATTTAACACGGCGTTAAATGCCTTTCGGGAGAAAATATATTAAAAAATGAAGGAGTTGAGCTGGAATTTTTAATTTATTTTTCCCTGAAAGCCAATAAACGCATCTATAAATGACTTGAATACGATGCACGAATTATTAAAAGCCAAAGGGCTGGAGCACGAGGCATATATATTTAACACTACATTTCCGCCGCCCTGTTAACAAATGGGAAAATAGGTCTTTTTAAATCTAGGTAAAAGTGGTGAAATATTCCTTTTTATAGGCTAAAGTTCAGAACAGAGGAACATATTAACACGTACTTTCAGATTCTGTGATTAAAAACCCAATTGATTAACTACTTCTATTTTACATTAAGCCCCAAAGTTAAGCGACCCCGTTTTCCGCCCTTTTCGCCGAGGTAAATACAGGGAGGTATAGCAATTTAAGGCCAAAGGTGTCAGAAAAACAGTAAGCTCAACTTTGAGGCTTAATATAAAATAAAAAATAATAATAAAATGGAATCAGGTAGTAAATGACAATACAACGTTCAATATTTGTACGTATCTTTTTTTTTTATTTTTTATAAGTTTGGGATTGCTTGAGCTTCAACTTGATCCATCGGGCGCAGCAGATGGACAGCAAATGTTTACAAGCATCGTCGCTGTAGTGGTTCCCGGCAGAAATCCGCCCGTAGCCCAATTGGAAACTGTGTGTCCCAAGCAGGGAACGAGCATCGTTGGCCTCATAGATCTGAACCAGATGATTCGCGCATCGGAACAGGATTCAACCGTCGTAGCGACCGACACCATCGAGAAAGGGAACACAGTCATCTTCAATTCTTCAATCCCAGGTAATTTAATTATTAATATATTAATTTAAGTATTGTTACTTAATTTAATTTGATTTTTGAGGGTATGAGCCGCAGCCAGGGCCGTCACGGGGCAATCCAAGCTTCCAACGGTCGTCGAGTTCATCCGGCGATCGTGGGAAATGTCCTATGAACACCAAGTTGAGACCTGCCATGCCAGGTATTTGAATTTAAGGCATTTTAATTGAAATGTGTCATTTAAAAATGATTTCGTTTTTGCAAAATTTATAGCCACAGCCGGAGCCGTCACAAGGCTTTGGCGGATTCGAGCTGGCATATGTTTCTTCCGGGTCTCAAGGGGAACTGCTTACGAACACAGAGTTGGGACCTGAATCAAAGTCTGACCTAAATTTTTCTCCAACACTGAATTTAGAATACGCAGTTTTACACGATTAAGATTAGTGTCCTAATTTGTCCTATGGTACAGAAATACAAAATACAGATAAGGATACCGGATATGCATGCTTTAATTATCTTCGCGTCTCTCGGAAGAGAATTCAAATTTTAATGGAGTAGCGAAAAGTTCATAGAACTGATGAATTAACAAATAATTGCGATAAAGTATTACACATGGGGAGAAAACGGATAATAGCAATTATATCGTTTTTCATACTAATTGTGGACTAATTTAAAACATTCGGTTTAGGTTTTAATTACGCGTCGAATGATGTATTGACTTTCATTCTGGGCCCTGCCAGTTTTGCTTCGGCATTGCGATAATTTTCTTTTTCTTGAAAACTCCGCCGAACAGGAGGTCTATATGTACACGCACTATAGCTAATAAGTATTGTTAGATGATGAAAAATTGTGGTTTTCCTAATACTTCGAAATTAAAGAAATCGGGTAATTTTCAGCCAGTGAAACAGTCGAGTGGGCATTATTTAATACAATTTAAATGGATGTTTAATCAAATATTTTTTTAACGTAAATAAATGTGATTCCAATGGACGTAAATAAATGCAAGTTGAATGAAGTATGAATATTTACTTTGCCACCTTCCTTATTATTTAAGAATTGCACGTGTACAAGCAATATTTTTTTTCATTTTCATTGTGCGTCTGATATTTCATTTATGCCCCATTTGTCAAATAATGGATACTCATCAAGTCCTTTCTTTGATGCTACAAAGCAAAGCCCAATATTGTGCATCAACAATGATCGAAATGGAAGTTCCCTAACCTAACCTCCGGGGCAAGGAGAAATGCGTATATTATATTAAAAATGATCGAATAGGAAGTGTTCTGACCCAAAACAAATGAAATATTACAAAAGTACTGCCTTATAAGTCTCATTTTTCAAATTATGGGAAGATGCGGGGAACGAACCCACAATAAAGAAAGCACTTTCGGTGCTTTAGTTGCCATGATTTCACGTTTCAACCGTTGCTGTCATTCAAGATTCAAGGAGATGCTTATACGATATAAAAGCAATTGGTCGATATCGATGTATTATATGTAAACGTATCATACATTATACTCTTGATAAAAGCTTCGTCAACACTCTGTGTACTGTATCGTATAGTAGCTGCATTATAGTGGGATATCTGAAGTTACACAAGACGCAGAAAGATAAGTCGCATTACAACGCAAATATAGGTCCAAGTTTTAAAACGCAAACAAGGACGAAAATGTATTAATCAAATTTTGAATAAGGATGCAAAATAGATAAGCTGCTGTACAGCTATTAGCTACACACCGACAAAGTTAATACCTTTCAGTAATTGGCAGTAGACAGATTTGAAAGATAACTTTGACGACGTCCTGAAATATAAAATACATTTATTTAGTATAAGACGCATATCTGCGAGAGAAAGGTATCAATTGAAGTTAGTTGGAAAAATACAAAGTCAATTAAAATTGGTGAGCTAACCCCCTACAAGGAAAACGCTTTTCAAGGGTATTTTCAGCGCTATATCACCATGGCGTTTTATTTTGCTAAAAAACGGTACACTAGTCTTGGCGGATGTACAGTAATTGCAATTCTTCTTCTGATTC
The DNA here is from genome assembly GCA_030141595.1 of Chydorus sphaericus. Classification (NCBI taxonomy): domain Eukaryota; kingdom Metazoa; phylum Arthropoda; class Branchiopoda; order Diplostraca; family Chydoridae; genus Chydorus; species Chydorus sphaericus. The sequence goes on along the minus strand of CM057926.1, from coordinate 2,614,860 downwards.
TTTCAGGTAATGTATTGTGTCGTTGTATTATGTAATAAAAGTATGAAGCTCGATTAAATTATTTATAACAAAGATAAACCAACACGTATTATTTTCAAAAATGTATTTGTAGCTGAGGGTGCACCACCATCATCAGAAATTGGGACTAAACTGGTAGAGCATGACCCTCCACTAGCGTTACTAGTGAATGCTTATGATCTTTGCGAGGTTCAACTGAATGAAACTCTTGTCCCCATATATCCTGGTAAAAAAATAAATATTAGTTGAGCAGCTATAAACAATTGTAAGAATGGTTATAGAATTCTTGACAATTTCAACTGATTTTCGTTAAAAAATAAAGGTACTTGCAACCAAAATTACTACCAATGTATTAATGGACTTCCCCAAGCAAAGGTATGAAGTTTATTACATAACAAGCGCAGTTGTGTACTATAAGAGCGCTATTGTAGTTGTTTTTGCTGACTTTTACCTTTGGAAGATATAGTATTATTCTTATATAACTATTTGATTTGAATTGTTGTATCGTCACGTTTTATTACAGTATATGTAACGTTTTTGAAAATTAATTTATATTTCATATTTTGCAAACTTTCCTTAATTTTTTTTTTAATGATATAATTTATTTATGTTTATTTTTATTAAGAATTGTGGGAATGGTTTTGTATTTGACGAATCGCTGGAGTTTTGTACATCGTTTGAATATTCTTCGTGTGCTCAACGAGGAAGTAATTTTACTTGTCACCAAAGTAATGGAACTTATCCCCTTTATCCTGGTAAGCTCTATAAAAGATATGATTATATAAATGACATGTATAGCATTTATTTGAAATCTACGTGTTCACCAGTGGCTTATTGTTTTCCGTAACGTAACTATTGCACCATGAAAGATACTTAAATATGAATCGATTTTTAGGCACATTTAAATAATATATTATTAAAAGTAATAATTTTATTTTTCATGTAATGAAATTATTCGTGTATGACCTGGATGCAACTGAAGATACTTGCAATACTGAATATTTCCGATGCTTTAATGGATCCCTGTATTTCCAGGTAACTTTGGAATTTGGCCCATGATAATTTACTGAAATGGTATATTAAGATAATTGCAGATTTAAAGATAATTATTACTATTAGTACACGATTGATTCCATATTATTATCAAGTTTTTAAAAGAATCTCATATTTTCATATTATTGGTCGTAACCTATTTATTATGGTCCAAATAGATAAGCAAAGCCTTAAGTACACTAAGATAGTAGAATTTTATTAGCGAGGGATTTCAGCTGGAATCCTATACTTCATAGCGTTAGTATGAATGCTAGCTATTGTAGCTCATGCTGATTGTATAATAATTTTTATATCTTGACTCTTGTTAATTTTTTTCCTATGATATTCAAGTAAAATAATAATGATATTTTTTTCTATGGATAAAACAGAGCTGTTTGCTGGACTACGTATACTATTCAGAGTATCTGAATGGTTTTGGCTACTGCGTGGAGAAAGCCAGTACAGGAAATCCATGTGGCCATGGATGTGCGTATGATAACATACAGGCATATACAGAAAACCTAGGCCTTAAGTTAAACAAGTAGTTATATCATACAACGATGTTTCAAAAACCTACTGAAAAAAATAATTGGTGACACGTTACATGAAAAATTATTGTTTTAGCTTACTTTCAAATATTCAGTAATATATCTTTGTTTTTGCGTTGTTTCATTCCTGAAGACACTTCACCATTCCCGGTAACATTGCCTTGTGTTACTCCTACCTTGTCCTACTCTGGTACATGGACATGGACAATTAGCTCATCCACAACATTTTCCACAAGTAAAACGACAGAATCAACAATTAGAACGACGGAAATCATGACGCAACCGACGACTCCGACACAGCCGCTAGAGACCACGACGCAACCGACGGAGACTATTACTTTGACTCCGACGGAACCGACGGAGACTACTACTTTGACTCCGAGGGAACCGACGGAGACTTCTACTTTGACTCCGACGGAACCGACGGAGACTATTACTTTGACTCCGACGGAACCGACGGAGACTACTACTTTGACTCCGACGGAACCGACGGAGACTTCTACTTTGACTCCGACGGAACCGACGGAGACTTCTACTTTGACTCCGACGGAACCGACGGAGACTTCTACTTTGACTCCGACGGAACCGACGGAGACTACTACTTTGACTCCGACGGAACCGACGGAGACTACTACTTTGACTCCGACGGAACCGACGGAGACTACTACTTTGACTCCGACGGAACCGACGGAGACTACTACTCCAACGGAACCGACGGAGACTACGACTCTAACGGAGCCGACGGAGACCACGACGGAGCCGACGGAGACCACGACGGAGCCGACGGAGACCACGACGGAGCCGACGGAGACCACGACGGAGCCGACGGAGACCACGACGGAATCAATCAACAGCAACTTAGATCAGCAGATGATTGAAGAATCGTCAATAGAAACTTTTCCCTCATCACCGGAGTCATCATCAACGACGGTGTCTTCCACGTTACCACGGACATCACCAGCATCTCCTATAACGATGTTTCCACCATGTACGCCGTATTGGAGACAGCATGCAGGGACCGTGACGCCCACAACGGAACAGACAACAAGTAGGTCTCATGATGTCTCATTTCGAACATTCAGAAACTGTTCTTTCTTTTTTAAACATTATCGATTCATTCTCAAAATAACCCCAGAATTTACAAGACGACTACAAAAACGAATACTTAGTCTATATGTAGAATTCCAACGTTACGTATAGGCAGTTAAACCTTTGCAACAGCAAAACCAAAGTTTCTTTAAACCGATTAAACTCTTAACATACCAAAGCTTTTAAATAATTGATTAGAAAAATATAAATTATTTAATTGTTAGATGCAAGCTATTACACAATTGAGAAATCTCCAAAGCGATATATATGTTTTTAAAAATGTCTTAATTAGCTTTTTATATTTTTGCTTTATCAGCCACAACAACTCTGAAGACTACTACAAGAGCTTCAACGACTACGACTCCTAAACCAGTAGATGACCATTGCCCTTGTCAAACTATTGATTCCTATGGAAATGAATGGATCGTTCAAGCAAACGAAACCAAGGTTCAAAATTGTAACGAAGGAGCTGTAGGGAATGCAACGTGGAAATGCGACTACGTCAAAGGGCAGTGCCAATTTCACACAACTCAACCTGATTACTCTCAATGTCACAGTTTAGAGCTAATGGCAATTTCTGATTTGGTAATAATATTGTTGAGATTTGTAGAAAGATCATAGTTCGTTTGCTAAATTAATAATTTATTTTAATATATCATTTTATAACAAATTATAAAGGTTACGGACAACGAAACGGAAGTAACGGATATTTGGATAGAGATTTCCAATTTCACTTCTAGAATAGATGCATACTTTGGTCACGAAATTTTCGATATTCTGGATTTGATCACACAGTTGTTAGATAGACAAGAATCCGACATGAATAGTGGAGTTGAAATGAACTATCTTCAGCTACAAATCAATGCGTCCCTATTTGGAACTGAAACCATGAATAATTTGATTTCAAATGACGCTCAATGGCTACAGTTAATTGATGTATTAATACGATTAATAATTACCCGTAAACATCAAGCCAGCATCTCAACACATTTATTCTAAATACCATTTTAGGAAAAAAGAGGAGACGAAGGTATTCTTAAACTTCTAGAAGTTTCAGATGACGTTGCATTTCGCTTATCCAAAGTGGCAAGATTAGAAAACCAATCTTTGCTTTGTGAAATATCGTTTCTGAACGTTACAATCAGCTCTTCTTACTGGGATGGCTCAACAAATCCGATCTTAAACTGCGACCAGATCAGCAGTGATGACTCTAATGCGACAGCCTCAGACTATTTCCTTCGTTTTCCTCATTTGCATTTCTACGACAATGAAGAAAATAATGAGACAGAAAGCATTACCAACAGTTACATTCTTCTTCCAAGTAGTATCCTTGTTCCCAATCAAGTCCATAAGGCCAGTGGAGTTTTCATAACTGCTTCAAACTTGATTCAACTCCTTCTCCCTGGGGCCAATAACAGGTGCTTTTGAAAACACTTTTACATTATTGATAATGTTCTAATTATTAAATATTTTTAATCAGTCTAGGGAAAGTGGAGAAACAAGTTAACAGTCCACTGATTACCTTCACTCTATACGCTCCTGATGACACTGATCAGGTGACTCAATTACCTGAAAAGTCTCACATCCAGTTGGTATACGAACACGAAGCTGTTGCAAAATATCCACCGGTGCACAATATCTACCGATGGTTGGACGATGGAGAAAATCCGAGCAGCGTTATAAGTTCTTCCCTTTGCTCCTACTTGCTGCTCAATCAGACGATAATCTCAAACATGGATAGTAGCAACAATATGTCATCTATTTGGAAATGGGACGATAAAGGCTGCAAGGTTGCGTCGAGTAACAGAACCCATACTGTGTGCCACTGTGATCACCTCACTGGTTTTGCCAATCTTATGGATTTTCATAATTATCTTGTATGTAGTTAATTTTAGAACTAGTCGACAGTTAGTATATAATATATTTTAATTACTTTATTCAAGGGGCCATCCAAAGCATTAGATATCACAAGCATGACGTGTGCTATAATATCCATGATCGGTGTGGCAATGACATTTTTTATCCTTGAAGCGTTCAGGTACGATGACATTTAGTTATAAAAATAAATATTTAAAAAGTGTTTATGGAAATTTTTTACCTCAGGTAAAGTAATTGAAATTCAAGAATGAAATTTAATTGTGAATAAATTTAAATTTAAAAAAATAAAAATAGTTTAATTATTTTATTCAGGTCTTTAAAACTTAGACGGAAAGCCCGAACGCAGCACCTCTGCGCCAATTTTTTCATCTCTTTTCTGATGATCCTTATCACTTTAAACAAAAATTTTATTCCTTTGGATGATGTAACTATACATGGATGATTTTATTATTTTACGAAAAGTTAGCTGAATCGAATAGACTTCGAATAGACTGTTATTTTAATAGGTGACCTGTGCTGTGATGGGGATTCTACTTCATTATGTACTTTTAGTCTCTTTCATGTGGATATTTATTGAAGGAATCCATATATATCGATTGATCAAGAATTCTATAAAAGTTGACATGACCAATTGGATTCGACTCTACGCTTTCCTTGCCTACGGTGTGCCTTTAGTGATTGTTGGAATTACTGTGCTTTGCGCAGCTTTTTCGAAAGGAATAATCGAGGTTTATTCTGGCGATGAAACGTAATTTAAACAATAGATATTATATATTTAGACCTTTTTTCAAAATAAACTTGTTTTGCTTACTTCTCATAAAAACTTGATTACAGCTGTTGGCTCGTCGGGGAGAAATGGATGTGGAGTTTTGGTGGCCCTGTGACAGCAATTTTATTGGTAAAATTACAATAAATGACCTCGCAAAATTATAGCACTGGTTTATTTTATTTGTTCAAATATTAGGGGAACTGCATTCTTACAATTTTTATACTTCGCGCTTCATTCAAACTTGGCACAAACTCCAAAGATTCTCCCGAAGATAAATTTTGGTAATATATATAAACAATTTGTCAGTATATTTAGACTTTATTTCGGTTCTACTGGTGCTATTTTCTCTGAACGTGAAACGTTGAAACTATACTAATGTGAATTTCACACAGGAAATCTCTTACGAGATTGGTTACTCTTACTTTACTCTTTGGCACGACCTGGATGACCGGATTTCTTTTATATTCTGAGACACTTGTTGTGGCTTATATTTTTACCATCGCTAGTGGTTTGCAGGGCGTTGCAATTTTTTTCACCTGTTGTTTGAGCAACGAAGAGATTCGGAAAGCTCTAAAAAAGAACTTACAGAGTTTCAATAATTATTTGGTATATAAAAATCTGAGTGTTATTCAATTTATTCACAATAATACTTTCCACTCCTACAGATTAGAAAATTGCGATACTGGGCAGGTAAAACAGGCAACCAAATAAGAAGTTTAGCTGTTGGCTGGAAGGATGAAAAATATGACGTAAGATGCAATGATCTAGTATAAATATTGCCATTTGAAATTTAGGTTATGTAATTTGCCGTTCCTGGAACAATGCAGTTTAAAAGTTGGCGCGAAATTCAAAAGGGTGTTAAATCAGTGAAAATTCGACTTAACCAGCCTTCTATTAAACACAGAAACAGAAGCACCGAAAACGAGGTGGTTAACGAGAGGCCAGTACCGCCGGTTAATGATAATTTCTTCGAAGAGATTATGAATAATAGTAACATGCAAGTTGTTCATGCTGTCAGAGGTATTATTTGGTTCCCTGTTGAGTTTCCTATATAATATTTGATGTTCTAAATTTCGTAAATCTTTTATTAATGCAGCGGTCGTACATGATTTCGGAGACAGCAATAGTGCTAGCATAGATAGGCAAGAAAGCGGATCATCACAGGATACTAGTTACAGCTACGCTTGATTTATTTCATGATGAATTTGATGTGATTGAAGTAATAGCGTAGTTCAAGTTAAATTGTCATTGGTATTCGAAAAAAGAAGCTTTGAATGATTTTTAGTATGGTAATATATATAATCCAGATTGCATATGCGTTATTAAAATAAACTGCTACTACCATTTATGTATGATTTGAGTATAATAAAATAATATAATTTCACCATGAATTAACGACCCAAAAATAATAACTTGTTAACCTTTTTTAAAGATTTAATGTAACATAATTAAACTAAAATCCCGGAGATTTGCCTTCAGACCAATACCTACAATTCCGAGTTAGTTTGTGTGGTAAAAGAAACTCTTTCTTTAATTTAATCCCAGAAGAGAAAATTTCATATAAACAATACGTGTTCTTTTTATTTGAAAATTTTTATTTTGTAGATTGGTAGATGGCGTCATTGACAAGGAACGTTCAGGAAACATACGATAAGTCAAGAAGATGCAAACTCAATAAGAATTTTTATAAATCTTACCGTGATCTTACGGTCAAGACTATCAACAAAAAGATTTCAAATATTTCATTGAAGAAACTATATGGATGGATCATGAATGAGATCGACCAATAAAAATCCTACACGATAGTCGTCTATCAGCAGTGCAGTTTTCGATTTTAGAAGTACATTCTCTGAATGATCATTTATGGCATTTATTTATTTATTCTAATTCATAATTTTTGTTATCATTTAAAATCAGTTAGGGCTGATTTTGAAGATGACCTAAGCCATGGATTCGCAGCACTATTAATACTATTAGTTCCCATATTAGCACGGATACTTATTTCTAGTTCATCTCTTAATACGCATTGTAATTAGTTGACTATTCAATATACTGTACATTCCATGTACAGTACTTTATAGTTTCAATCGTACATTAACGTTAGTTTTTTTTAATCATTTTTTCACTTGGTATGGAAAGTTATAGTACAGGGGTATTCGTGTATAGCATAATTAGACCAGAATATATCTACGACACTTTAATCTGCATGAAATATGTATATACATGTTTCATGTTTTCCATCACGTTATCTCGAAAGGATGTCGTTCCAAGGGTCAGATTCCTATGGTATACAGCCACTTTCGTGCTGCCATGTAGTATGTACTGTACAGCGAGGAAATAAACATTCTCTTATCACGTAAGACAAGATTCACTCTTTAAAATATTGGCTTTTATTTATCTAGGATAGTTACACAGACACGCAACGAGTTTTTAGTAAATGATGTTTGTAAACCGTTTTCACCTGCACTTTTAAACGAAGTAGTTTACAATTTTTTTGAAAAATAAAATATGGATTTGTGAGTTTTATATATGTAATCATGATTATCATTCAAGACGACAAACATAGTAAGCCCAGACCAAAACTATTTTAATTGTACTGGTTACATACTTACATGAATGGTACTCGAAAAATAATACAGCAAGTAATCTGTATGCATATCACATATATGACTATACTGTTTTGGAACTTTTCCATTGTTCGGATAAAACCTTTAAAAGGCTGTTGCAATTTATTTTCCTTTCCCAGTGAAAAGCTAGATACCGCGTATAACGATATAGTTTGGTCCAAAGGCCAAGGTTTATGAAGAATTGGAGATTTGGATGCTCATTGCTGGAAGTTTTGGAGTTGGGACTTCATATGCTATTGGTGTTAGGATGGCAGAGGTCAAAAAGCAGCGGGATAATGATACTGTGTTAAATACGGAAATATCCTCTTGAAATTAAAAGGTACTCATTTATGCCCATACGATGAACTTTTTTTTAGTCCGAAACAGAGCCAAAATAAAGATTTACTAAAAATTATACTGATAAAATTGCAATATTAACGAGTGAAAATAAATAAATATAATTTGCAATTTACATTTACAATTTACATTCATTTTCTGGAAATCCCAGTTGATATTTGTAGGTTATTTTTGGACTATTTTAATATTATTTGTATAAATATATATCTTTGTGGCAGATCTTCAGATGGATATAGAGCTCAAATTCTGTCCTTTGCAACGAAAGCTATTCATGGAGCCCAGAATCCTGATCAGTGGGAGTCATGGCCAATTGCTTTGCCAATTGTTATTTCTACCAGTTTTAAGCCAATCCCACCAAATAGGGTATTAATATTTTTACTACATTTTAAATTTTGATCTACGAAAGATTGAAGTATATTTATAGCTTTCAGAATATAGTAGACATAGCAATCCAACAAGAAATACTTTAGAAAAAATATTGGCATCTCTAGAAGGAGTTAAATTTGGTATTATATCTGTAAATAAGTGTTGAGCATGTCGCATAATAAATTCAGTTGAATTAATAATGTGATATGCTTGAAGGAAATTTGAAGGAGTACAACTGTACCGAATGACCCTGAATGTTTTCAGTGTCTTGACCACAAAGTGGACACTAGCTTATATCGTCCTCGCCTTCACCGTTCCCATTTTAATTGTGGGGATCACAGTGATATGAGCATCACAATTTGCAAGGAGTTCTTGGAATGATACGGCTTCACAAGGAGTCATTAATGTTTATGCAGACGATGAAACGTATTATTTTTACTTAAATATACAATTATCTATAGAATCCTTATTATTATTTGTGTATAATACAAATAGATGTTGGCTTACCAATGAACAATGGATTTGGAGCTTTAGTGGCCCTGTTGCTGCATTTCTTCTAGTATGTATATTATAATATATTTTTTACAAACAGTATATTGATGATACTTAGATTATCTACCCCTTTCTTTGACAAATAAATAAAATATTAAATTTCTACAGGGAAATTTCTTTTTTCTTATTGTTGGCATTCGTTCATCGTGCAATTTACAAGACTATTTTCAGCAATATTTACTTCTAAGAATTCGGTAATCTAAAACTTAGGAAATTTAATTTAAAATATTAATTAATAGCATTAATCACGTTATATTTTTTTAAAGGAAAATGACTGCAAGGGTAGCTTCGCTAACCTGTCTACTCGGTCTTACCTGGATAACTGGGTTCTTACTTTACATGGATTCAAAGGCTGTGGCTTACATTTTCACAATTGTAAATGGCTTGCAAGGTGTCTTTATTTTCACTGATCGCATCCTTCTGAACACCAAGATTAGAAACGCCTCCTTAGATGGTATTAAAAGCTTCAAAGGTTATGTGGTAAGTTATAACGTTATTGAACAACATATTTAAAATGTCATTGGTATAAATATTTATTTGTGATTATTATGAAATATAAAAGACGATGAAGTGGCGTTGGTACAGGGTCAGTAGGATATATCTCGATCCAGACGTTTCCCGTCATCATCTTCGTCTATAGCAACAGGTGTTAGCATTATTCACCTGAACGACGACCGTCCTCTTACGCCAGTGCTACTAATTTTGCTATCAGAGGCGGAAGCTACTCAACAGAAACCGTCAACGCCATCAGTCACTTTCCATTAACAACCTCGCAAACATCATTAGTCTTGTCAGAGTGGTTAGGAGAAGAAACTATCGATAGATCTACAATCAAGAGCCTCAAAACCATTCAGGCAATGAATGACACTTTTGTGGAACTGTGTATGGATGAGTTTGAGAGTGAATACTCGCCTGAACGACAACCGTCCTCCTACGCCAGTGCTACTAATTTTGCTATCAGAGGTGGAAGCTACTCAACAGAAACTGTCAACTCCATCAATCACTTCCCATCAACAACCTCTTCAACATCATTAGTTATGTCGGAATGGTTGGGAGAAGAAACTATCGATAGATCTACAATCAAGAGCCTCAAAACCAACGAGGCTTTGAATGAAACTTTGACAAAGTTCTGGATGATGGATATTACAGATCTTGAGAACGAAAACTCAACTGCAGGACAACCATCTTTTGCCAGTGCTATCAATGTATCGATTATAAGAGGTAGGACGTTAGATTTAATAATAAAACAGCGCAGCTAGAACTAATACTGTTTTCGGAAAATCAGTCAATTTAAATGGATTTGAGGATGGTGGATCTTCGAGGGCTTCTCATGCCTAGATATTTTAACATGCCACCCACAGTCAATTGTGTATAACCAGGCATTTTTAAAGATGGTCTGCCATATATTCCAACGTCTTAGGCTAACATGTCCGATGACCAATGATTTCAACTAGGGTAATGATTATCATAAAACTTGTCATGTGAGAAATGTGATTTTGCAAAAATAAAAAATACTGTATATCTATTAATTTTAACAAATATATAATATATTTTCTATATTGACCCATTGGCCGTCAATATTGGTGAATAATACAACCACAGCAAGAATTCGTCGTTATCATTTCATTAACTTAAAGATAAATTAGTTCAAAATTACATTCAATTTAACTACAACTATTATCAAAGAGGATTAACCAATAAAAGATTGAACTAATTTATTTAAAAGTAAAAATGTATAATGTATTTATCATTATCAATATTACACTATAATATGTCTTCCAATTTTTGACTTATGTGTCAATGAATAAATGACATTTAGATTTATTTTATTTTCAAGCATATAAAATCAAATGTAGCCTTGAGTAATAGAATAGAGAAATACCATTCCCTTCAAGATAAGGTGTAATGGTTTAATGCCAATCCACTCAGTTAATAAATTAATTTCATCATATAGTCCCGACGTAGCGTAATATTTCCATGACGTCTCCTTAGTTTATTATTTTATGATCTATATGCACTGATTATTTAAAAGAATGAACTAAATATTTCAGTTTATATAGCGACACAGCATTTCGTAAACTTTACTACTTGATCTGTTTTACACTTTTACTGAGCTTCAGTTTTGTCCGAGTTTCGTAAATTGTTTTTTTAATGTATAGTTGGAATCATAATTGACATAGACTGATACTAACTCAGTTAACATTAAATAATAAGTTGATATCATTATAAAAACAGGAATAATTTATGTTGAATATTTTAGTATTATAAAGAAAAATAAAAGGAACCAATTAAATAAATAAAAATTTCGAAACATTGCCAAATAAAAATTCCTTCCCACGTAATATGCCCGGTGTCATATTCAAGACAAACAATCTTGAAGTTCTCTCCTACATAAAATGATAAAAGTAGTCCATGTAATAAAGCTATCTAAATTATCTCTCATACTTGAAAGCATTTACAATTGTTTATAGTGCGTGTAGGCTGCTACTATTTTCTTCGCGTGTAGGCCTAATGTACATTTTAAACTGAAGTAAAAACGTTCGGAAAAAGTGTTGGTGAACCAGAAAAAAGCTTTTATTTCTCATTCTAATGGGAAATCACAATTGAAACGTTTGATGCATCCATCAGCATGGCTTTACATTGTAGTAAGTTTTTAATGAAGTTTGGAATTATTGGAATATATCTTGGTTTGACAGGTAACTTAAACATACTTAACTAAAAGTAAACATTATTGCTAATAAATATTTTGTATGTTTCTTTTGTTTATGATAAAAGTAAACAGAAATTGTGCAGAAACAGCAACGACACCACAGCCCCCAAACTATTGGACAACGTCCAGCATAAAACCAACGGAACCGGCTATTGGGTGTCCTTGTACTAGAGAAGACCCTTACGGAGTCTTGTGGATCATTCCTGGGGATGAAACGCTCGTTCGGCCTTGTCCAGGAGATTCTATCGGGAACGCATCTTGGAAATGTAACTATGTCAATGGTCGCTGTCAATTCAACACACCTCAGCCTAATTACTCCGGATGTACCAGTTTAGCGGTTGTTGCTTTAAGAGAATCAGTATACATTATTTAGAATCTTTTCAGTTTTATGTGTGTTGAGTACCATACAATTTAAAAAATAGGTGCTGGATAACAGAACGGAAGTGGCAGATATTTGGATAAATGTCTCTAGTTTGACTGCACAAGCAAATGGATACTTTGGTCAAGAGATTTTTAATATTCTGGATATTGTCACACTCTTATTAGATAGACAACAATCAGAAATAGCTAATAATCGTACGAGAGCCCTGCAAAGTTACCTTCCTTTACAAATCAGTACTACAATTTATGGAGCAGAAACGATGGCCAATTTGATTTCAAATGAATACCAATGGGGACAGCTTCAGCAAGTATATACCAATTAACCTAAATGCTTAATTTAATAAAATTGAATTATTATCTGTATAATGCTTTCTTTTAAAAAACAAAGGCAGAACAAGCTGATGAATCCCTTCTTAAACTTCTCGGAGTGTCGGACGATGTAGCCTTCCGTCTAGCAAATGTTGCGCAATCAGAGAGCCAATCTTTACGTTGCGACTTTTCTTTTTCAAACATAGTTATCAGCTCCTCTTACTGGAATGGCCAACCAAGCATCACCCAAGACTGTGGATTGCTGAAGAGTAGTAAAAGTACTGCCACTCATTCAACCTCACCAGACACCTTCCTTCGTTTTCCAATGGTTTCCAACGATGGTTCTGATGAAGAAGAACTAGTTGGCAGTTACATTTTACTGCCTGAAAATATTCTTGTGCCAGGAAAAGCTTATAAAGCCAGTGGAGTTTTTATACCTTTGATTAGTCGGTTAGAAGAAACTCTTCCAGGAAGCAACAACGTGTAAAAAAAGATTTTAAAATGTCAGCCTTTTGTTTTCTAAATTCAATTTATAAAAATCAATTACAGTTTCGGAAGAGAGGAAAAAGTAATCAACAGCCCACTGATAAGCTACACTTTATATGATCCGGATTCAAATAATGGCCAAGCGGTCCAGTTACCAGATAGGACCCATGTTCAATTAGTCTACAAGCACAACGTTATCGCTAAATATCCTCCTGTCAGAAATATTCGTCGATGGCTTGGAAAAGACGAGGAGCCGAGCACTGTTATGAGCTCATCTCTGTGTTCGTATCTGTTGCTCGCTCAAAAAAGTAATGGAGCAAGTACTGATTCACTGTTATGGAGTTGGGACAATCAAGGCTGCCGAGTAGCATCAACTAACCGCACACACACAGTGTGCCATTGTGACCACTTGACTGGATTCTCTAACCTCATGGACTTCCATAGATACATTGTAATAAGGAATTATTCTAATTAGTCAGAATATGTAACGGATCTAATTAATGATATCGTCATTTTTTTAGGGATCTGATGCTGCTTTGGATGCTACCAGTATGACGTGTACCATTTTATCAATCATATGCCTATTCCTTACTTTTGTTATTCTCACTGTGCTCAGGTAGAGATAGAAAACATTATCATTATTCACAGTATTTAATTATAGTTTTTTTAAACATAATAGGCCTCTGAGAACGCATCGAACAACTTTAACACAGAACCTTTGCGTCACTTTATTAATCTCTCATTTATTGATTTTAATCACTTTGGACAAACATTTACTTCCCTTGAATGAGGTAAATATTCTTCAAACTCGTTTAATTTAAACTATAATATCTTGCACACCAATAGAGCTCTGTTTAATAGGAGGCCTGTGCAACTATGGGGATTTTCCTCCATTATATGCTTTTGGCATCTTTCATGTGGATGTTCATCGAAGGAGTTCAATTGTATCGAATGGCAACAAATGTGTTCAATGTCATGACTATCAAATGGACGACGTTCTACATCATCCTTGCCTATTCAATGCCTTTCCTTATAGTCGGCATTACCATTTTATCAGCTAGCTCTGCTATCGGGGTCCTCGAAGTCTATTCGGGGGATGAGATGTATTATCTGATCTTTTAAATTTCATATTAAAGAATCTTATTTACGTTATAATACTATGCAGATGTTGGTTGACTGGGGAGAATTGGACGTGGAGCTTTGGAGCACCTGTAGCAATAATGCTATTGGTATATATGAATGCCAGATCTTACGCCAAATAATATTTTTAAAATATTATTGATTCTAAAAAAGGTGAATTTCGTTTTCCTGTTAATTGCTCTTCGCTCATCATATCACTTGCAGCAAAAGGCTAACGATGAATCCAAACTAAGAAAAATGAAGTATTATATTGATTTTTTATTATGTCATCTTGTTCATTAGTTTTATAATATTTGTTTATTTTAAATAGAAAAATTACAATAAGAGTGATTTCTCTCACGTGCCTTCTCGGTTTAACGTGGTTAACTGGATTCTTATTATATTCCGAGACAACTGCACTAGCTTTCATTTTTACAATTGCCAATGGCCTTCAAGGAGTCTGTATTTTCGTTGATCGTTGCTTATTGAATGTCAAGATCCGAACTGCTCTTTTAGATGGGATGAAACGTTTCCATTCTTACTTGGTAATTATAAGATTATTATTTAAGGCATGGGGACAATAGCCACCTCTCGACCGTTGCTACCTACTTTTCCGACATTTGCTACCCAGACAGTAGCTACCCCGACTGTAGCTACTTTTGTTGCCGACAATTGCTACCCTGACAGTAGCTACCTCGACTGTTGCTACCTTGATTGGCGACAATAGCTACCCAGACATTAGCTACCCCTTAATATTATTTTAGAATTCAAATACAAATTCATTTCTGAATTCATTTCAAAATTCATTTCTGAATTCATTTCAAAATTGATTTTTTTATACATTTTTGAATTCATTTTTTGAATTCATTTTTGAATTCATTTCAGAAATCAATTTGAAAATAGATACAAATATAGTATATTGAATATAAAATTCATCATACAAATACAAATCATTCCAAAAAATGAATTTTTGATGAAAAAGTGAATCTAATTTCGTTTTGTAATTTTAAGAGCTGGACGAGCTGTTCTTCAGGCCTTGGATGCCTCTAGATTTTCCAGATTCAATATAAAAGATCCAAGAGGTCGGACAAAGTTATGTCATGGCTGAACCCCTCTTTATTCCAGCAAAAATTTGCGCTTTGCAATTGTTCAGTGCAAGTGCTACTGTCAGGGTAGCAATTGTCGGCAACAAAAGTAGCTACAGTCGGGGTAGCTACTGTCTGGGTAGCAAATGTCGGAAACGAGAGTAGCAACTGTCGAGGGGTGGCTACTGTCGGTTACCCTTATTTAAAAAGTTAAAAATATATTTTTTTTTTATTCGCTCATATTTAAAACAAAGGTGAGTAAGTGGGATAAAAACTCAGTTTGGATCAAGGACATGAAGGAACAACACATGCCAAAATTTCGAACACCTTCCCGTTCCTCTTCCACTAATGACCGAGAAGCAGCAAATAACTTGCAAAACAAAAATGGGTCCAATAGAAGCACCAATTCTTCAGGTAATATAATAGCATATTTTAAAAAAAATGAAAAATGTTTATTTCTTTTTCTTTACGTTAAAGGGCACACCGATAGCACTATCGTTTCTTCAACAAATTGCTCTTTAAGGGTACCAGATGATGAACAACTTTCAGCAAATCATGAGCAAGGTGACGTGTACTTAGGCTCGGATGTCAAAGTTGTTCATCAGTTTTTAAAGAGATCTTCAGCGCGAGTTCGACGAGAACTACCCAACACTAGTATCGAAGATGTTGACGAGCTCGGAAACTTTTGATTTTTCACGAATAAACTTTTTGAAATCTATGAATTTTTTTTTACTGATAATGTAAGACTAAAATTAACTAGTTCGCTTTATATGCATAATACATGGTCTATAAAAGTTTCAGATGTCTGCTTAAATCTAGGGAGAAATTCGTAACTGAACTTACGGAGTCATTTTAATTTGAATTCCTCTCATTCAGTAACATCTTCTAAGGACTTGGATATTTGTTTTTTTTTAAATCCCGTCATAAATTTAAAATGTCACATGAGAAAACCCCTTGGCGAAATCTGTTATTGTAGTATCGTTGATTTAAAAAAATTACAAACATAAAGCACAATATTTCTTTAACTAGCTGATGTGACAAACGGATATTGTAGGCCTGATGTAAAATAAAACCTTGCAAAAAATGAGATCTATAGGTACGGGTAATCAATCTAGCGTTTTCCAGCTTATAAAGTTTTATAAAGCTAAGATTATGTTTTGTAAAATGGGCGTATTTTCCAGGTTTCTAAGTGCAAACACCAAGATCAATACCCTATCGACTAAACAACAGCTTTAAAAAATGCAGTCGACTAGACCCTGTATGCATAAATTATTGGATTGGTATTTTTTGGCTGCATTACATTATTTATGCAACCTTTAATGCAGCTCTTATCATGCGAAAGAGCATCAATAAGCTGCAGGCCGAGTATCGTGAACAACTCGTGAAGAACACTATTATACAGTAATGTGTACATTATTAATTCAATATAGAATCTGCGTGCAATGGCGACTTGTTGAATTTATTCCTCTTTATGTCAACTCAGAATCAAAGCGATATGAATTATGATGGAATTGAAAAGCAGTTTCGCAGCTCAGCAGTATATATGTGATCTATAATTCAAACACGCATACTTTATAGGCTACGCATCATTTTTTCTTTTGTTTTGTATTTAACTGAGGACATGCAGGCTGGGTTCTACCAGTTAATAAGCGTTCACAAGTTTGGTAAGTTGAATCAAATTTTATTGAAAAAGGAAGCCAGTTATTTTTTTAAAATAGAACAGGTATAACAATCTTTCAATTTAACTTATTTCACTACCATGTATAAACACCGAAATAAAAATTAGCCTACTATTAATGTTTAGAAGAAATTCGCCTTTAATAATATACCTATAAATGGAAGGCCAAACTCTTTTCGTGTTACCCATGTTGGTATGTAAGAATTTGAAAATCTTACTTTGCAATTATAACATATAGGACATAACTAACCAAAATATATACCATACATAAATTAATAATAGAGCAAGGGATTAATGATGGTTAGTCGGAGCAACGGCACGGTCAATCGGACTGGCGTCTTACCTTTCATAATATCTTGGCTCTCTCTAAAGTACAATTTCAGGTAATGTGTCAATAAATGCATGTATGCCAATAATGTTTCTCGAAATCATTGAAAATTAAATACTTCACAAATTAAGTTTCATCTATCTGGAGGAAATTGGAAGTCATATGGCAGATATTCCAAATGAAAAAGGGGCGATTAGTATTCTTGTTTCTGGGGTAAGCATTTTCACGTACCGATTTGAGCATTTGTAATAAGTATAATTTTTTACATTCATATCTGTTTTTGTTCATCAGACGGCAGACATAGCGTTGGGTTCCGTTTATCCGACTGCCTTCGCATACAGTAAAATAGATTTCACCACATCGTGGCTTCATTCGCCTCTTAGTATCCTGATTCCTTCACCCAAAAAAATCGGTTTTAATGTATCGAGCATCATTTCCCCTTTCCAATTCGAAGTATTAATATTTAAAATAAATATATCTCTTACATCATAACCATAATGCTCAAAATCTGTCATTGTTGAATAATTGTACACAGGTTTGGATTTTGATTTTTGTTTCAATCATGGCTATTATTATTGGTCTGTACTATGTGAATCATTATGTAGCCGTGGTATCGCAAACATTGTCCTTCGATCAATTCAACCGTTTTAATCGATTTGGGATAGTTTATGGTTATGCTATCGGAATTCTTCTTTCACAAGGTATGTCTTACTTTGTCCTATGTATGTATTTAAGTATTGATTCAAGCAGTGATAAATATTTCGAATGCGCTCCGAAACAACTGAAAATAGGACAGGTTTGCTATAACCGTTGGCTGGCTGTGCGACTTGTAGCTGGAGTTTGGTGCCTCAGCTGCCTCGTATTGGGAACTGCCTACAGTTCCACTCTCATTTCATATATAACAGCCCCACATATTCAACCCATTATTGGTTCTTTGGAGGATATACCAAAAGTGGCTGGGCTAAGTGTTACGGTAAACCGCGGTCAAGATTTGGAAGCAACAATTTTGGTGATAGAAAACTGCTAAATAATCCTTTTAAACAATTCATATCCTTTATTATGTAAGGGGTCTTTTTCTTATACTTCGTATAGAACTCTAAAGATGGTATTTACAAATACTTGGGAGACACGATCCGAAACAACTCTAGGCTGCGTTGCTCTGACATTTCTGACTGCGTAGCATTGGTTCTAAGGGGAGATCACGTCTATATAAATGTATATAGGTGTTTTGTATGAATTATGAAATTTTACTAATAGACTGTTATATATATCATCCAGGGTGCGCCTGTAATTGAAAATATCGTCCATCAAAATTTCTTAAAAACAGGGACCTGCCAATTAAGCATTGCTCAAAAATCTTTCAAGATGGCACCGATCGTAAATGCAATGCAGAAATCAAGCCCTTACTTGAAACCCATTAATCAAGGGTTTTTAAAAATAAATAATTTACAAATAAATTCATAAATTAAAATAGTGTATTTACGAGTAAAATAGGCTGCTACATTTGTGGGAGAATGGCTTGATTCAACATTGGCTGAAAGTTTACGTTCCGCGTACAGAAGAATGTTCAATCGATAAAATCCAGAGGGAGAAATCTCCTCGAATACGATTAAGCCTGACACATTTAGGTGGTGCCTTTGTCCTTCTGCTCGTCGGCTTCGTAGCAGTATTTGTCTTGTTCATTGGAGAAAAAATCATATTTTGCTGCTGTATTCGGGATTAAAAATCGGACTGACGAACACTCGTTTCTGTGCGGTCATCCACTATGAGAAAACCAATGGCACAACTCTACTGCGCGGCGATATAGGAAGGTCTACACTGCACATCACATAATTTACGCAAGAAAAGTGATATAGGTGTTTTAAATTTTAAGTTCGATCATTCGGTTCGATCATTCGGTTCGATCATTCGGTTCGATCATTCGATCTAAAAGTAGTTGGAGAAGCTACTGATGCCAATAGAAAAAAAAGAAAAAATTCAAACATCTCTTTCCAGCTTTGGCGATTTTAATTTGATAGTAAGAGTCGATGAGTGGATCCTTTTTTTTTTAACAAGCACTGTTGTAGATTTCTTAAATAAAAAGAAATCAAGCGTATACTATTAAATTAAGCACGGTAGAAAAGAGCCTTATACTTTTAAAAGTAAACCTTGATAATATACAATAGCTATACTTTATGTATCAAACAAGTGAATTAGATTTACTACTGAAAATTTTTTGCATTAAAACAAGCATTTTCATCTGATAACTTATGTAAGAGCGACAGTCTTTGATTTCATTGCTATTTCATTTATTTGTACCGAATTATGACATTATTCCAATAATACATTGATACTTATAATATATTGTTAGTCTCGATTTATTAGGAATCGTTAGGATTTGGGTGCTCTTCTTGCATTTTCCATCGAGATTACTATCAATATACTTGGATAGATTCTTAATATCAGTTTCATCACCCAAGTTAGCATGGAATGGATCGTTCACATCAGGCTCATAGCAGCTGCCTTAACGATTGTTTGCTTTAAGATGTTGCTCGCTGCTTTATTCTTGCCCAGCACCTTCAGCCCAGTGCGTTTTGATTTCTTGGTAGTAGACATCAGTACTTTCTTGCTATTCATTTTTTTAATTTTTTTTATAATATTCTTAATTCCTTTCGATGGCTTTTTCTTGGGGGTATCATCATCAGAGCTTTTTTTCATGACATTCTTTATGGTTGGACGAACATCTCCGGTGTCCGACTTCGAGGCTGTCGAATGAGGACTTGGCGGATCATCATCTTCGTTGAGCGATTCATCCACTGGGATCGATGCTCCTTGAATCTTTTTAATGTACATCATTATCTCCAAAGAAGTTCTTTGTTACATTAAGACTTCACTTACCGCAATCGTCAGACAGACCAAGGACAGAAAAAGGATGAAAGTTGCTTTCATTTTTAGATACGCTCTCTTGTTAGCCAACAAGTTGGGCGCACTCTACTATACACATTATAATATACCCAAAGTTGATTGAAGCTTTCAGCAAATCAGAAAGCTCGACGTTTTCTATACACATTTATGTACGTGTCACTTTGGAACGCCATGGACGTCCGCTCGCACGTCATCGCAATAAAGCTCGATATTTTTATCACAAATCAAAAGGTCATCTTCTGTATTTTCAAAACGAATAATTACACATATTACACACGTACATCATAAGCAGCACTTTGTTCAAGAGTGAAAGACGGATGGTATCCCATTAGATAGAGCTGGATGACGTCGTTCAAGGTCTTTTGGAATTGTTGGACTGCGACCTGGAATAAGAGATCAGTAGCTTCATCTTTTTTCTTAGGATTGGCCAAGTGGAGGGCGATGATCATGCCAGGATCGCAGCTCATCGTCAAACGGAAGGAGGGAGCCGGATTCTTGGACACATCCAGCAGCTCTTTGTGCTGAGATAGGAGCAGAGACGTGACTGATCGCTCCCGATCTAACAAGGATTGATCCGATTGAGATGAGGATGACTGATAGGATCCGCTCTTCTTAAACAGCTCATCGATCTCAGCACCTAAATATAAATAAAAATTAATTTAAAATATACATTAATACAAAAATATAAAAATGAAATATTACGGTTGGCGTGGAAGACGTTGAATGGGAAGGCAATGTCGTAAGGGTGATCCCACTGGATGATCATGTCGTCATAGCTTAATTTGATCCGCTTGTTTTTCGACGCCTCTTTCTCTTCCTCCATTACTTCCGTGACGGACGCGGCGTAACTGAAAGTGAGTAGCTTGCCAAGAAATTTGGCAACGGCGGGAAGGATGGCTACCACCTCATCCGCACCGCATCCACCATCGACGTTCAGCTCCACAAATTTGAATTGGAGATCGAAGAAGTGGAGAGACTTTTTGGCCGCTTTCTTGACGGAGGGAGGTGGGCGGATGAAGATCTTTTGGAGATTGCCGGTTGAGATCTTCTCCACAGCGATGGCACATCCGGCCCGGAAGCTTTCCCACTGCCGGAAGCTGAAAGTCGTGTTGTGACTCAACTCGAACATATCCTGAAGAGCTACGGTCCGCATTTTGGGAGTCAGATTGAAGCGGAATGGACACTTTTTCTGGACGTACAAGTTCATCGATTCCGGAAGAGCACTTCCGCCATCGTCAAACTGGGCCCTGGCGACAGTTCCGGCAATTAATGGACAAATGACGACATCATCGGCGCAATCGAAATGTTGGTAGAAATCAAAGAACCCAGACAGGAGATCGACTAATTCAAGACTTCCGCAATCCACTTCCGGCTTCTTGAAAGCAGCGTTCCAGCCGTCAATGAGTACAGGAGGGATCCCGCTTTGCAGCGACTCTATGCTAGGTAGGATGGACCTCTTCTGGAGGTAGTAGATGACGAATAAAGAGACGGCATAGCTCGACAGAGTGGAGTCCGGAAGTCCGGTGAACCCCTGACATTTGACCCACAATTTGACTAGGAAGAAGAGGGATCGGATCCGAGGATCGGTGGATATGATAGAACCAATGAGATTCGAGTTGTGGACGCCGATGTTGGTCGTACAATTAACGTCACAGCTGGTTCCGGTGGGAGCATGAACGAATTTGAAGATGGGGACGCGGGCCTGGCTCACTAAGAAGGGTTGGACCACATCCGGATGAGCTTGCATCACCTGACTGGCGCGCTTGAGCATTTCCAACTTTCCCGATCGGAGAGTATCAGCATCTTCTTTGATATCAGAGAAGATATCGTCTATTTTTCAAAAATAAACATTTTGTTAGAGTCGTATATTTGAGTATCTTTAAAAGTGATGGTTTATACCAGCAGTGGTATTAGGGAAATCCAGATAAAGGTCGAGATCTGAATTGGTAAAAGCCAAGCCGGAAGCGGCCGATCCGAAGCAGAGTAGACGGACGCCCGGAAATGAGAGAGAGAGCCACTCTTCCATTGACCGCATGATGTGCTCTCTGGAGGCTGCTTCCCGTTCTGTGCTCTTAACGAGGTTCACTAGAGTAGTCAGCTGATCGTTTAATGAGGATGAAGGATCCAGCAGCACTTTGGAAACCATCGAATCGTACCGGATCTTGTCTATAATTTAATTTTAAAGATTATTATGAGATTTTTAAAATTATTATTTGAGGATGAAATACCTGCATTGGTGATTTTATTGTTATTCTTGGGCATTGGACGGGGTAGGACAGTCAGGTGGACTCCTTCCACGACGTGGGTCTCGTTCAAGACATCTCTAGCTTCCAGACTATAAATTATGAAATATATTTTGAAATAATTGAAAAAAATTAGGAGGTGAAAATGAGTATACCTTGTGCTGAACTGGACCAAGAGGGTGTCATCATTCCTTCTGAAGGCCAATATGGTTCCAAAACTTTTCAAGTAGCTCAAGAGAGTTTCATTGCTTGTCTCGGCAGGAATTCCTGAAAGGTTTTGAATTAATAATGTTACTATATTTCATATTTAGATTGTAACTTGTTACCTGAGATGACAACCCCTTCACTGCAAATCTTCTTGTTGACTCTATAAGTCTTTCCCTGCACATTCACGGCGGTGATGTGCTTCTTCCCACGATAGTGCTCCTCCCTGCAACTGTCATTCAACTGAATTTTGCAAGTCTCACACCACAACAAGAGGTCTTTCAGCTTCCTCTTTAAAAATCAAATCATATCAATTTTGGGAAATTGTTTTTCAACATTTGAATAATTCATACCTTGTTGCCTCCTTTGTGATTCATTGGTGATTCAAAGGGGTTAAACCCAGCACCAGGAAAGAATATTTCATCCATTTTAAGGCATTTGCAATTGTCACCCAACCTTATTCGTAATTAATAATAATGATAAATAGTAATTATTTTAATTAATGAAAAATGGAAAATTAAGAAAAACTCACGTGTAAACAGCGGGGGAATTCTTTTTCCTGGCAGACGACGGTCAATCGGTTCTAATACGCACATTTCTAGCAGTTGTAAAAACGAGCGCTAGATGGCGTTTATTCAGTTACCAAAGGGGTGGTTTCTGAGAGTGGGGAACACCGCTGGTCGGAGGTATTTTTTTTCCTCTTGGCTCCTCGAAAAGTCGTTGCAACCTTTTCAACCGGTAAAATTATCACAATTTGGTAAGTTTCCACTTGATTGCAATGCTCATAACCATTGTTTAAACGATGTATTGGTCTTAATTACGTTCAGAATGAGGTGTGACAGTCCAGTAATGGCGTTG
Source organism: Chydorus sphaericus (assembly GCA_030141595.1). Classification (NCBI taxonomy): domain Eukaryota; kingdom Metazoa; phylum Arthropoda; class Branchiopoda; order Diplostraca; family Chydoridae; genus Chydorus; species Chydorus sphaericus. The sequence goes on along the minus strand of CM057926.1, from coordinate 2,591,340 downwards.
ACTGCATTGCAACACCGTTACTAAATTTATATACCGGTGTCATTTCAGCTGTCAAAATTCAATACTAGATGGATATTTGACTCTGAATCTCAATTTTTCAGCTGTTATTTCTCTACTTTTGCAGTTTTTTATAATCTCAGCTGTGAATTTCATGATAATGGTGAGGCAAATGATTTTGCAGAATGTAAAGTGGTTCACCGATTTCTGTCACATTTTCAATTTTTGCAGAGGTCACTTGCACGATTTGATGGATTTGAGTTGTTTTGTGTGAAAAAGAATATTTGTGGTTTTTCATATAGGGGGAGGACTGAAATCAATACGCGAGACTGCATTCACTCTACGCGCAAGCGCCGTAATAATTTATTTTTTTATTTTTATTATTTTCAGTTGAAAATGCCGGCCGTCAGAGGAGATGGGATGAGAGGGCTTGCTGTCTTTATTTCCGACATTCGTAACTGTGAGTTACTGTTTAATATGTTTTTAAAAATTATTAACTTATTTAATTGTTTACATTTTAATAGGTAAGAGTAAAGAGGCGGAAATAAAGCGAATTAATAAAGAGTTGGCCAACATTCGCTCCAAATTCAAGGGAGATAAGACGCTCGATGGCTACCAGAAGAAGAAATACGTGTGCAAGCTGCTTTTCATCTTTCTTTTGGGCCATGATATCGATTTCGGTCACATGGAGGCAGTCAATCTCCTGTCATCTAATAAATACACCGAAAAACAAATCGTAAATATTTTTCTTTCACTTTCCAATTTTGCAATATTTTTTTCTCTCATTAAATTTTAAATAAAACTAATTTCATTCATTTTTTTTATTTGTTAGTTTTATTGTTTAGATTGTTTTTTCCAATTTTGGGCAGTTTAAATTTTATCAATCTTTTTAAAATCTCTTTTTTTTACTAGAATTAGTTAATATTCTCATTTTCACATGGTAGAAATAATTTATTTATTTTTTTACTTCTTACTTAACAATTTTAATTTTTTTTTTTTTTTATAAATCTTTCTGAAAAAAAATTATAATAATTTTAATTCTTGGGCTAGTTAAGTTTTCTTAACAGTTCAGAAATATTTTTTAAAATATAAAATTATTAGTTTTCTAATTTTTATTCTCACTTTCCCTCAGAAATATTTTTAAAAGAATTATTAAAAATTAAAATAAATAATTTATTTATTAACAGGGTTATTTATTCATCTCTGTGCTGGTGAACACAAACAGCGATTTGATCCGGCTCATCATCCAGAGCATCAAGAACGATTTGGGATCCCGGAACCCGATCCACGTGAATTTGGCCCTGCAATGCATCGCCAACATCGGCAGCAAAGAGATGGCGGAAACATTCGGCACTGAGATCCCAAAATTACTCGTCTCTGGCGACACGATGGACGTGGTGAAGCAGTCTGCGGCGCTCTGTCTCCTCCGACTCCTTCGCACCTGCCCTGAAGTCATACCGAGCGGGGAGTGGACTTCACGCATCATTCACTTGTTGAACGATCAGCATTTGGGCGTCGTTACGGCCGCCGCTTCTCTTATTGAGGCCCTTGTCAAGCGTAATACGGACGAATATAAAGGATGCGTCAGCTTGGCCGTCTCTCGCCTCAGCCGAGTAATTTTTAAAAATCTAATAATTTAAAATAAAATTATTACAATATAATTTCAAGTAAAATTGTCTATTTAAAAAAAAAATTTAGAATTGACAAATTAAAAAAAAAAATCATTAAATTTAATTTGATTATTAATTTTTCGATTATTAATTAGTGACCAACTAATTTTTATTTATAATCTCCCTATTTAAAATTTATTTATTTAAAAAATATATTTTTACAGAATTTTTATGGTTGATAAATTAAATTCATATTTTTTTCGAATTGAATGGTTTATTATTATTTTTTAAATCATTTTAAATTCAATTCAAGTGTATTCAGAATATTGTTTTAATAGAGTTGACAATGCAATTTACGTTTTAAATTTATTTTCAGATTGTGACGGCTAGTTATACAGATCTGCAAGATTATACTTATTATTTTGTGCCGGCTCCTTGGCTGTCGGTCAAATTACTCCGGCTTTTGCAAAATTATCCTCCACCTGGTGAGTTTTCCTAAATTGTTCACAATCCTGCAATTTATGTAATTTTATGGCTTTTCTTTCCGTCTTTTAATAGTCTATAATATTAAATAATTAGATTTTGTTTTTGCCAAAAAACAAGTTAACATTTACTTAAAGATTTCAATTTATTTTAAAAAGTTGAAAAATTAAAAATATTATTTCAACAATTTAAATAAAAATTGCCAAGTGAAACTAAACAATATTTTACGAATTATGTCATACAGATGATGCGGGCGTTCGCGGTCGTTTGACGGAATGTCTGGAGACCATTTTGAATAAGGCGCAGGAGCCGCCCAAGTCGAAGAAAGTTCAGCACTCTAATGCCAAGAACGCGGTACTCTTCGAGGCCATCAGCCTCATCATTCACGCGGACAGTGACGCCGCTCTGCTCGTCCGCGGCTGCAACCAGCTGGGCCAGTTCCTCTCTCACCGCGAAACGAACCTGCGCTACTTGGCCCTCGAGTCGCTCTGCCTGTTGGCAACGTCGGAATTCTCGCACGACTCTGTCAAGAAGCATCAAGAAACTGTCATCAACGCTCTAAAAGTATTAATTAATTTGAAATTTTTTAACTCTATACGGTGGAATGTGGAAGTCCCAGAGGGCGGAACCGCCATTATAGACAAACTAAAGGGTGGAAATGGAAAATTTGACATATTTTTCTCGTTGTCATGGCAACACTAGTATTTTAAATTCAGGAAAATGTGAAGTAACCAAAACTGTGGATATTGGAAACACTAAATAGTGGAAAGAGTTTATTGCGTAATTTGATTATGTTAAATTTTGTAATTGAATTATAGACGGAGCGAGATGTGTCTGTTCGCCAGAGGGCCGTGGATCTGCTGTACGCCATGTGCGACAAGAGCAACGCGGAGGAGATCGTGCAGGAGATGCTCAACTATCTGGAGACGGCCGACTACTCTATCCGCGAAGAGATGGTGCTCAAAGTGGCCATCCTGGCGGAGAAGTACGCCACCGACTACACTTGGTACGTGGACGTGATCCTCAACTTAATCCGCATTGCGGGCGACTACGTTTCCGACGAGGTCTGGTTCCGCGTCATCCAGATCGTCATCAACCGGGACGACGTTCAAGGTTACGCCGCCAAGACTGTCTTTGAGGTACCTCCGCGAGCTTTTATTTACTTTTTTATTATTTTTATTATTATTTAACTAAACAATAATAATTTTGTTGTCTGAATAAATGATGACAGGCCCTTCAGGCGCCTGCATGTCACGAGAATATGGTCAAGGTGGGCTCTTACGTCCTCGGCGAATTCGGCAATCTCATTGCCGGCGATCAGCGCTCTTCCCCCGCTGTTCAGTTCCAGCTACTCCATTCCAAGGTAATTTATGACATTTATATCTGAAAAGTTTGTTCAACTTTTAATTGAACGGCCACTCCTCTAGATATTCGTACATGTAAACTTGAAAAAAAAAGTTGTTTTTGCTCGCCAAAGTGAACTCTTGATTATGCACGGAGCGTATCACCTTGAACATGAACTCGTCGATGTCTAGAGAGAGAGAGACTTTGTCTGCTCTTTTCTTTGCCAATGTCTATAGAAAGAGAGAGAGAGACTTTTTGAATTATAAAAATATCCCCTCAACCTTCAATCATTTTAGTCTTGACAGGCGTACTTGAAAGAGAGACTCAAGTCAGTCATAGTCGGGGGAGGGAGGGATGACAGATCGACATCTTCGAGTTGACTCTCTCTTGCCTTTGAAAAACATGTTGAATACATTATCGTATGCATATCCCTCACCATAATAATAAAAAGTTAAACTGGTTTTATTCCCATATTTTTCATGCATCTTGATTCCATTATATAAGACGCTCGAGTTAGTTAATTTAAACTGGTTTTTATTTATTATATTTGAAAAAAAATGGTTAGTATCACCTGTGCTCTGCTAACACACGCGCCCTATTACTGACCACCTACGTGAAATTCGTGAACCTGTTTCCCGAGATCAAGCACCTCATCCAGGACGTTTTCAAGGCCGACAACAACCTTCGCAGCGCGGATGCGGAGCTCCAGCAAAGGGCATCGGAATATCTCCAGCTGAGCATCGTTGCTTCAGCCGACGTCTTGGTATATATAATCATAGAAAAAGAAGAACTGGTTCTTCTGATATCAAACGAAAGGTCAATGTAATTAACTTTCTATTACGTTTCAGGCTACGGTCTTGGAAGAGATGCCCCCTTTCCCCGAGCGGGAGTCATCCATTTTAGCCATCTTGAAGAAGAAGAAACCCGGAAGGGTCGCCGAGCCCGGAGCTCCTAATGCCGGCCCGGAAGGCTCTACTCCGCCCACTTCCAAAGAGAGGAAAAGCAGTCCGGCTGCCATCATTAACAATGGGAATTCATCCAATTCGAATTCCAATCAGAATGCGGATCTTTTGGGATTGACTTCTCCGCCGACGTCTTCGGCGACTGGCGGATCAGCGCCCCTGGTGGACGTATTGGCGGATGTGTTTAACGCCGCGGCGCCTGTTAATAATGGCTTCGGTGCCTCATTCCAACCCGTCGACAATATCAAAAAGTATTCATAATTTTGTCCACTCTTAATTGAAATAGTTTCCTCGAGCATTCTCAAAGTTGTGACAGGGAATGTTGTTTTTGAGTTTATATGAAGAGAGAACAGGTTTTAGTTTTTTTTTGTCATCGACCTTTTGTTTGTGAGAAGCGACACGGACGATGACTCCTTTGCGTGATTGAAATTATTTCAGGTTTGCCTGCAAGAATAATGGAGTCCTCTACGAGAACGACTTGCTTCAGATCGGAGTGAAATCAGAGTTTAGACAGAATCTCGGACGCATTGCCCTCTACTTTGGAAACAAGACGTCCTTCGCCCTTCAGGTTTTCACTACTACCTTTTTTTCCACTTTCCAAATTATTCTAAAACATCTTCACCATCTAAATTTTTCCAACAATTCTCGTAAAAACAACTTTCTAAGGAGTTGGACTTCTTTAAAGATTCTCGGCATCCCTCAAAGAATCTTTGAAATCATGAGCATCTTTTTGAAATTCAACAGGGATTTTCCTCTTCCGTTGGTACTCCTGGAGATTCCGCCACCAAGCTGGTGATCCAGGTGAAGCCGGTGGAGCCCACCGTCGAAGCCGGCGCCCAGATCCAGCAGTTGGTGAACGTCGAGTGCGTCGACGAGTTTGCCGACTACGCCACTCTAACGATCCTCTTTCTCTACAACGGAGTGCAGCAGCGCCTCAGCCTCAAACTGCCCCTGACGATCAACAAGTTTTTCGAGCCGACCGAGATGAATTCCGAGGCATTCTTTGCCCGCTGGAAGAACCTGAGCGGAACGAATCAGGAGGCTCAGAAGATCTTCCCTGCTTCACAGCCCATCGATGCCGCACACATCCGCACCAAATTGATGGGCACTGGCATGAAATTGTTGGACGGGATTGACCCCAATCCGGAGAACTACGTCTGCGCCGGAATCATCCACACTCGGACTCAGCAGATCGGCTGCCTCCTCCGACTGGAGCCCAATAAACAGGCCCAGGTTAATGACTCTCAACTATCTATTACACAACACAATATAATTAACGGCGTTTTATTGCGTCATAATAGATGTACCGGCTGACGATCCGCTCCAGCAAGGATTCCGTTGCTCGAGTCATCTGCGACCTTTTGTGTGACCAGTTCTGATGAAGATTTCTACATTTATTTCAATGTTACATGCTTTTTTTCTTTTTCGATGGTAGAGAAAAAAGTCGTCTGCTGCTATTATCGGACTTTGCTTATTTAGTTGAATGTTATTAATTACATTTTCCTCCCCGGCATCATGAAAACTGACTGACTCTGTGTGTGTCTGTACTGTTTAGGGAGTGGCCCCTGCCACGGATAGAAAGATAATGTCTTATCTGTTTATGTCGTTTTTGAAAATATGGGAAAAGGGGAATCCCAGCGCCGCATTATTGGTAAACGCATCAGGGCCCGAGCTCTTCGTCTTTTCTCTCTCCCTCTTATGCTGACATTGAATAAATCTAAATGTTGAACTAGAAGAAGAGGAAGAAGAAAACCGGTCATGATGGACGGAATGAAAAACAAACTTTCCCAAAAATATTTTTATTTTTTCCCTTTTTTCTTATATATCGCCGCCAGGATATGTGACCTATTTTAGTTTTTCTTCCGTGAGAAAGAGAATTCTCTTTTTTTTTCGTGAAAAAGAAGGCGGTTTGAAAATATATAGAAAACCTTAGGGGTTGAAGAGTGATGACGGATGAGAAAGACTCAAAAAGAGATTTCATTATAATAATATTTTATAGCCTCAAGGAGGTTTTTTTTACTTTTTTTCTTTACTTGATATTGACAAGAATGGTTAACAGTGGTCCGTCATCCGTATAGAAGGAGAGCTGAAGAAGGGTGAAGTAAAAGGACGAGCAGCCCCCGGGGGCGAAATGATCCGATAAGGGTGAGGTACAAGCGAGAGCGAGCGAGCAGTACAAGTCCATTAAGGACTCTGGAAACCGGCCGGGTGGGAGCCAGTTGATACTGAACCAGCGTCGAGTGTAGAGCTTAAATATATTTAAACAAGTCGGGACTGCTGAGATAGGCGACGGTTTTAGTTAGTGGTGCTGCTACTTAGCGGCCATGTGTTAAGTTGATTTAGTAACACACAGAAGAAGAAGAAGGAAGACTAAGACAAATATTTAATTTTAAAAAAATGGAGTCTGTGCCTTTGGGTTGCTGTGACTACATGGGTCATAATGAGGCCAGCATGGATGCTCTTCCCAATTTGAATTTGTGGGAAACGGAATCCTTCGATTCGGTAAGTGTCAATAATAATATTCAAGGTCTGGATTAGCGTGAAAGTTGGGTTGAGGAGTTAAACCGGTTTTGCCACTTGCTATAGCCTCAAGTTCACTGGCCATCCCTACTGGATAATGACCTTAAGCAGGATTCTTTTTTAAGTAGTGGATCTATATAATAAACAAGATTTTCTTTTTTTGTTTATCGTTATTCCTCCTTTTGCGTTCGTTTTCGTGCGGGACTACAGCAGTAGAGTTCATTAGCCGCCGGTCAAGGACAAGAAAGAAGTGAAAATTCTTCCTCCTTTCCTTTTCCTTTTTTTTTCTTTTCCCTTTCTTTCTCTACTGCATCATACAGGTGTGCTGCACGCGGGCAGCGTGAATAACAGATGGCGCACTACCATTGGTCTGTCTATTCTCTTTTAAAAGCGGGAGATTTGAACAAACATTCGTGCAATGTCATTTTTCAGAAAGAAAGAAAAAAAGGAAAAGTCAAGTGTCATATAGCAAAGTCTATTTTTAAAAAAAGAATATATAATTCTTTTGTCGAGTATGGCGGTGTCTGGTTCAGCGTGATTATTAGGACGATACGTGTATCACGAAACTGAGCGCCAGCACATTTCCGGGGGGAGAACGATATGATTTATTTATATATAACACCATATAGTAAATAGAGTGCTGCTCGGAAAAGTTCTTAACACATTTTTATTAATTAATTAATTAACTGACTAATTAGACAATGGCTGTTGAATTGCACGACGACGACGACTGCTACCAGACACCAATTTGGCCTACAGAACCCCTGGATTTTCAAGAAGAACATTTGGATCCTGACGAAGATGATTTGCTCTTCTCCGGTGGGGAATCCGCCATGATGGTTCTTCACGATCGGCTCATCCTTGACAAGGCGATTTCAGCCAATTTCAACAGCGGCGATTTGGAAATGAGCCAAATTCAGTTTAATTCAACAGGTAGGAAATAAATTTAGCTCTTATTTTATGCAAGAAGAATTACGAAATACTTTCTTTATCTTTTATAAATAGGGTTTACAGAAGAAGAGTCTTGTAACAATAATAGCATTAAGAAAGAGCCACAATCTCCCGATCGGGAATCCCGCAAGAGGTGCTTTCCAATGCCCCAGCGAACAGTTGAAGTATTTCTAAAATTTATTGTAGCCTATAATAGTGTCCTAGATAGATACAGCACGATTCTTTTTACGTATAATAATAGGTGAAAAACGTTGCTCGCCGGATTCCCTCATTAATTCCGGCTACGACGACAGCGCCAAATGCTGCATCAGCTCCAGTTAATGCAGTCGTCCGCCAATCAGGTAGGATTGTGACCCATTTCCTGTTTATTATCTGTTACTCTCTCAACTCTCAGGTGCGCACGTCATAGAGATAGACGCAGACGTAGTTGTGCGCACCTGCATCAGTTGTCCCAACTGGCTGCACAACAAGCTCTCTTTCATTCTTCTTTTCTATATTCTATTATAATACGTAATAAATAATTGTCGTACAACATGCTCTACACACCTACGCAAAATTATTTATTGTATTATACTATATTATATTCAATTTAGATCATGTTTATGCCATCTAGCGGTAAATGAATTAATTTAAATGTAATATACATTGAAAATAGGAAACTTTGTGCTTCCGCCTACTCCGCCGTCTTCCAACTCATCCAGCGATACAGAGTGCTGCAGTCGGGAAGAGGCGACCGCTTCCCCCGATTCCGAAGCCGGAACCAGTGAGACTGAATCCGTCGCATCATCCACTTCCTCTTCTCGTCGCTCAATCCAACAGGGTCCTTCTAATCCACGAGGTACATCCAAGAGTAACAATGATTATTCCGGCGGATCCATCCGGCATCCTATCAACAGTCCACTCATCAGTTACCAGCCGGTTAGTCGCCTTCTTTTTAAACTTCGTTTAACGGTCATTTATTTTCTCTCCCTTCCCTGTGGTTTTCCTGCCGTCATAAAAGAAGCTATAGCTAGCAAGGAACAAGAACAATTTTAGAGCAATGAACTTTCTTTTTCTCTTTTCCTCTTTGTTTCCACACCGCATTCCTTTTTATGAGCTACTGTATTATAACTCAACTCGTCATTATCAGATTTATGCTAAAAAGGTTAAAATATATTTATAGACCGGTTTGGCTTAGGGTCTCTAGAAATTGTCGTCAAGGTAAGAAATAAAGCGGGTTCGGCAACTAGTAAAACATAAAAAAGGTTGACATTTTATTTCAAATGGGCTATCGTCGGCTCGTGTGACCCATATAGTTATGAAAATCAGCTGATAAAAATTATAGAGGTGAAAGGAACATGTGGTTATTCAAAGATTAGATTATAAATGCCTTTGCAGAGTGCAGACGACGGAAAGAACAAGACCGCAGGTTTTTTTTCTTCCTGTTACATACAACCAAATAGGGATTAGCCTAGCTGTCAATCATTCGATATACTATCTTTATTAGATGTCCGCGCTTTCAATCATTCAAAGTTCAGCTTATCAACCAATTGGCTTCAAATCTGGAACTCAACTTGAGAATAAAAATGGCTCATTTTTGGTATAATATTGCGATAAATTGGTTGAACGTTTTTTTTTATAATATCCGGGTTTAAAGTTATTCACAATCTCATTTCAATTAAACAGTTGCATGGTGACACTTTAATCGTTAATTTGAAGGAAAATTACCAACCAATTCCCTTCCAATTTGGTACACATATTATCCAAAGACTAATTAATATTATATAGAAAATTTGAATAATTTGGTCAAATAGTTTCCTCATAATCCAGGTCTGAATTATTCATAGCTCAAGCTAAAGTCGAGTTGAATTTGAATTTTAAAAACCCGATTAACATTTTATAGAAAATTGGTAATGAATGGATAATATGATAAATTACAGAAAGGATCTACGGGTACGCTGCAATTAACGGAAGAAGAGAAGAGGACCCTTTTATCGGAAGGTTATCCAGTGCCTACCCGGCTTCCTTTAACGAAAGCTGAAGAGAAATCTCTGAAGAAGATCCGGCGCAAGATAAAGAACAAGATTTCCGCTCAGGAATCCCGCAGGAAGAAGAAAGAGTACATGGACACGCTGGAGCGGAGATCACAGATCCTGGCTGACGAGAATGCCGATTACCAGGTGAAACTGAGGCAGCTCGAGATGGACAATGCAGAGTTACAGGCACAAGTTGAGAGGCTTCAGCAGCAGCTTCAACACAAAGATGAATCTCAATTCCAATCCGTAATATATTAATTATTGAATTTGGTTTAAACAACTTATTCTCATCCTTATTTTTAGGCTTTGATGACGAATTACATAAAATGAATTTTTTTTCGCGCACCAAAAAAAATCATCACCTGTTATTTTTTACACACAAGCAGCTAATTAATGCACACAGCCAACTATTCCGTCCTTAGGTAATAGCCTAATGATTAATTTACTGAAAATTGAAATTAATTATATTTTTATTTTTATTCACAGTGCATTTAATTTTTACAAAATAGGGGAGAGTGGTTTTTTTTTACTTTGATATAGCTAGTCTCCAGCATTGGGAAAAACACATTTATAACATTCAACGCTCCATTTAAAGAGGAATTCGGAATCGTCTCTTCTCTTTTTTTTTATTTAAAATAAATAAAATAAAAAAAAAACCTCAAAAGATAATATGTTGAAGGCCGTTTTGGTGCAATGATTTATTCCATGACATGTTGTTGACGTTCTATGAATTTTTCCTTGTTGCGATGATCTTTTTTTAAAAAATTTGAATAATAATCCAGTTGACGTTTGACCTTTACGATATGACATGCCCAGAGGGAGCCAATGATGATGGATCAGATTGCATTTTCACGGGCGTATATGATGTCAACGTCCCTTGATCCTGTGCCGTATACCTTTTTTCAATTTATTATATGATCTGTTCAACTAAAAAAAAAAAAACTATTTTTTTCGTTATGAAATCTGACAGTGTTGTTATTGCTCTCACATGTACACCACAAAATGTTATACACTTTTTTGCATCCTATAATCATCATCTGTGTTATTATAATTATTTCTTTTTAACGGTAGGAGTACCGAGTACGGCATAAGACTGATCATATTTTAGGAGTATACTAGTATGTAGGAATGTGGTTTCTGTTTGTTTTATGGCTGGGAAAAAAGGAGAGAACATAAAAAAGGTTCATAATAAGTATCTGCGACCATCTGCTGGACATTTTTGAACAAACGTAACACAAAGTGATCACGCAAAGGCATCGTATAAGTCAGAGAATATATGAGACAAACTTTATGCATTTAGGCTTAAAAAAAGTAATTTACAACAGTTGATGTAATCATCGAAATATTTTAAAAAGATATATTTCAATCTGGGTGTAAATTAAGCCGTACCGTTGTGTTTGACCAGTTAATTCTAATAATTCAAAGAGAATTTGTAATAAATATATAAGAAGAGTTATGAGAGCAATGTCGCGTAATAATCTGATAAGGCATTCGAATATTTTGATTCCCTTTTCCGGATATGAAAGAGCTGCCTGAATGTATGGAATTCTTAGCTCAACAAATAACAATACGATGGAATTTCCATCGAGAAATAGAGAGCAAATAACTTAGACCGACATGTTTACTAATTGCGCCACATGAAATCGATTAATTTAAATAGAAAATATTATGCTCAAAAGTTCGTTATATCAAGTAATGTATAGCCTATGCAAAAAGTTTTTTAAAATAACTATTTTAAAATAAGAACTAACTAGTTTAAATGGATTTGGATTTTTCGATTGATCAAATTACCATTTTAGTTTTAAAAACTAGTTCTAATCCTTAATGTTATTTACTTTTCTTCGTTAAAAAAACGAAGGCGGAGCTTTTAATCCGGTAGCATGGAAATTTCAACCGCGCTCTGTGCGTACTGTGTCTGTGTATGCCTGTATGGATGTGCAAATAACAACTCAATTATGCTGACATTTAAAAATTGACATATCAGGGCCCAAAATGTGAAGAATGTTTTCTTACATATTCATTATAAACTATGGTTTGTTTTAGCCTGGTTTTAAAATAATGAGTTTAAATTATCGAAATCATTATTTTTTTTAATGTACTTCAAACTAGCGGTGGCGCTAGTGTCAACGACATCTTATGGCGGTAAAAATTTAAAAAGAGCTAAAATTGATGTCATCTTTCTACTGCATAAACCTGTCGGCCTCAGCCCCGATCGAAAAGGACAGTTTACCGACTATTTTGCCGAACATTTTGCCGGCTACTTAATCAACTAACCATTTACCTATAACCAGGTTTCCACTCCATTTACCGACCAATTTACCAGTTAGTTTGCCGGCCTACTCATCGACTAACTTGCCGACCGTTTTATACCAACATATTTCCTCGCAGTGATTGGGTTGTTTTAAAGCTGATGGAATCAGTGGGACTGAATTACTCAGATCAACCCGGTGAGAATTTCAATTGAAAAGCGCGCTTTGCTATCTTAAGTCGTATTTGCTACTTTGTTGAAATGGAACATAAATAAATTATTAATAGCTCAGTTTGTAACTTTGTATGGAAAAATTCAATGAGAGATATTTTTAATTGATTAATTTTTTTTAATTGCTTCAACGCCTTTAATAAATGTCCGTATTCATACGGAGATAAGCTATAAATGTGGGAATAAAATCTTAGCTGAATTATTTTTCATTTTGTTTTCTTGTTTTTAGTGACTTAACTATTTTAAAACCTTGGTATGGTTTCAAAAAAAGAAAAGAAAAAGAGTACATATAAAATACGGTACTCTTACCAGCTGCCAATATCAGCTGGTTCTGATTTCAAAAATTTGAGAAATAGCGGGAAGCATACCTAACGAGTTTTTCTTGTACTGTACGTGTCAATATAATTGTCATGTGAATAATTATTGGATTTTATTTCTCAAGCTTTACCAAGTTTAGTAGTTGCTTTTCAAAGTAACGGGAATGAGTAACATGCTTAGCTGTTATGTAATACCGTAACCTGTTCACTCCCCAAGTTAGCAAAGTTATTCTGCACCCCGGAAATCATCAGGTCAATCAGTTTAATAACCTCACAATTATTGAGAATAAGTAACGATGCTCAAAACATTCCAATATTGTTAACAAGGCATACTTAATCTGTGTGGTGTGAAATGGACTTATGCATAGTCATGAACTAGACTGCAGTATTTAACCTTAATTAAGTCTGTAGTCATCCAGCCGGCGCTGATGCACTTTGACTAACGCCAACTTATTTGTGTGCCAATTAACAAATTGTAATATTATTATACTTATTGATAATAGTAAATAACATTAAGGGCCGTGTAGAACAGTAGCCTGTAGTAGTCCCAATTGTTAAGTATGATTGATTGGCCCGAATATGCTGGAATATATAAATATATCGCTCAGCTTCCGAAATCATTAAATGTTTAAGGGTTATCATAAGGAATAAAGTGGTTGGCGTTCGACTGGTAATCCTAAGTTTGAGAGTTCAATTTCATACTGGTCATGTGTTTTCTAACTTTTAATTTATAGTCTATAATGTCTCCATATTATTTATGTATCGTCAGTAAAATAGAAACTTTATTGTTGTATTACACAATAAAATAGTAATATAATGCTTTAAAAATATGGAACATATATATTTCTGTTCAAAGTTGATATTTTTTTCGTAAAAATCTTCATTCATTCATTCATTCATTTACAATTATCAAGGAAATAGACTCAAGTCTCCAACTCAGTAAAAAAAAAAATTGCCAAGACACGTTTATTATTTCTGTATTTTCTATTGTGATCACTTGAGTAGGAAATAACAAATATTTTTACTAAGGGTTAAATTCAACATATATAAAGATAAATAAATAAATATGATGGGATTAAATTATTGAATCATTTTCCTACACATTTCTCCTATTTCTACTCACCTATAATCTACAATGATATAAATATAAATCTACTCTCTGACTAATCATCTACAATATAAGCAAAATAAAATGGAAATCAAAAACGTCCATTACAATAGAATATGTCATCAATGTCAGTGTTTTGCGTCCTTAGATCCGGGAAGATGCTCCTTTATTCATTGCTTCTTATTGCCGCCAGAAGTAGGAATTGGTGATCTCTTATTTTTCAAACCCGCTGCCGGTTTGCCTTGATTAAGGGGTCGAATAGGCTTTGGAACTGGCCTTTTCAGCTGATGAATAGGCTTGGAAACTGGAATTGGTGAGGCGGCTCTCTTCTTTTGAATATGGAGATCAAGACCACCAGTCTTTACCTTCTTAACGGGAGCAGCCTGATGATTATTTTCTTCGGACCTCTTCTTTGGAACGACCTTAGCAGCAGCAAGCTTATCGATGGTAGAGACCTTCTTGTGGCCGTCTTCTTTGGCCTTTGGAAGCGCCTATGATACCAACCAATTCGAATTTAAATTGATCAATAAAATAAGCACTAAAGTCAAGTATAAAATAGAAGACTTACGAGAGCAAGGCAGACGAAGGAGGCTAAAAGGATGAGCTGCCACTTCATGATGTTCAAGTGAAGAGGGAATCTTCTGAATTGGATGAGCTCTCATGGACGAGAGAAGCTTTTTATCTGGTCTAGAACAAGGGGGAAGCATTCTGCCCTCAAAAGAACCTGCTGCTGCTGCTCTTGCTATTGACATCACGCAGTGTGTGTTAAATTTACCTGCGGCAGACTTTGCCGAACAGTTTTCCGGCTTCTTTACCGACTAATACATACAAAACTGAGAGGTTTTCCGGCCGCTTTGCCGGCTTCTTTAGCTACTAATTTGCCGGCCGTATAGGCTTGATAAATCCTGCCAGGTTTCCAGTTTATTTACCGACCAATTTACCAGTCATTTTTCCGTCGTACACTATTTTACGAGTTTACAACTAATTTTTCGCCCGCTTTAGCGAGTAACTTTATTCCGACCTTTTACCAAAAAAGATCACATAAAAACGGTACTTTTACGCAGCTGCCGATATCAGCTGGTTCTCATTTCAAAAATTTGAAAAATAGCGGGAAGCATACCTAACAAGTTTTTCTTGTACGTGTCACTAATTTTCAAGTAAATAATTATTGAATTTCATTTTTTTAAGCGTTACCAAATTTAGTTATGTCTTTTTAAAGTAACGGAAATGTGTTATATGCTGAGCTAATGTTTATAAATAACCTGTTTACTTCCCAAGTTATCAAAGTTATTGTGCACCCCGGAAATCACCGCAGATCATTCAGTGTGTTTAACAACCTTACAACTATTGAGAATAAGTAATGATGCTCAAAACATTCCAATATTATTAAGAAGGCATAGTAAATCTGTGTGATGTGAAATGAAGTTATGAATTAGACTGCAATAATTAACTGAGAATTCGGGACAAACGATAAACATCTCACTGCTTCTCACGATAAAAAAAACGTAGTATTTTTGGAATCTCGTTGATCTAGATCCTAGTTAACCATTGATGCACCAATAGAAACTCATTTTATTCGTTCAATTTAAGAATAATAATAAGGAAATAGACTCAAGTCTCCGAAGCCTAGTAGGCGATAGACACTGGCACCAGGCACACCAACTTGGTCATTCCAATTCAGTAAAAAAATCATCGAGAGACGTTTTTATTTTATTTTAACATTTTCTAAACGAACCACTTGAGTAATAATAATAGATCTTTTTTACTAAGGGCTACATTAACATGCATAACAAACTAGCCTAATGTCAATAAATATAGAAATTAAATTATTTAATATTTCGCCTACAGCTAGTTCTACAACATATTCTATAATCAACAATGATATATATAAATCTTCTCTCTGACTAATCATCTATAAGCACAATAAAATGGAAATCAAACCCATCCATTACAATAGAATATTATGTCATAAATTTTAGTGTTTGGCTTCCTTATGTCCGGGAAGCTCCTTTCCGTGCCTCTTATTGCTTCCAGCAGGGCGAACCGGTGATCTCTTAGCTGCCGGTTTTCCGTGATTAACAGGTCGAATAGGCTTTGGAACTGCCTTTTGCTTCAAATGAGGGATAGGCTTGGGAATTGGATTTGGTGAAGCGGCCCTCTTCTTTTGAACATGGATATCATGAGGATCAGCAGCGGCGGTCTTTGCCTTCTTAACGGGAGCAGCCTGATGATTATGCTTCTCTTCGGACCTCTTCTTTGGGACGACTTTAGCAGCAGATTGCTGATCTACAAGCTTCTCGATGGTAGAGATCTTCTTGGGCTCTTCTTCTTTGGCCTTTGGAAGTGCCTATAATACCAATTCAAATCAATATGATTAATAAAATATGTGATGAATTAAAGTATGTTAGAAGACTTACGAGAGCGAGGCAGACGAAGGAGACCAAGAGGATGAGCTGCAACTTCATGATGCTCAAGTGAAGAGGGAATCTTCTGAATTGGATGAGCCCTCTTGGGAGAGAGGCTTTTTATCTGGTCTAGAACTAGGAATAAGAAGCATTCTGCCCTCAAAAGAACCTGCTTCTTGTTGCTGCTCTTGCTAATGACATCACGCGGTGCACGCAGCATAGAATGTCTTCCGGGATTATGACAAGCAAATGAGAGAGTCAAACCAGTTTCTTTCTTTGGTCATTTATGTAACACAGTCGTCGTCGTCGTCGTCAGCCTAATTTCCACCTGGTTTGTATTATTACTATCAGACTTGACCATCTCCATCTGTGATGAAGCAGGATTTTTTTTCTTTATTTGGAGATTTTTAAAAAAGTAGTATTATAATTCAGGTCAATCACCGGTCAAAGGAAATAGCCTAGATGACTTTATTTGGATTGACAAATCAACATTTTCATATTTGGTCATTTAGTGTTTTGTATTATGTAGTCAGTGAGTTACGCAATCGTGGAGAAAATTCCGTACACGCCTTAAAAATCCGAAGCCTTGCCAACTTGGGAAAAATAGACTTTGCACTGTAAAAAATGCTGCTGAAAAAAATGACGAAGAAACTAACCACATTCTACGGTAAAAGGGGAGATGCGAATAAAAATAACAATCCTGTCCTACAGAATCGGGAACAAAATTCAAGTCCATAACTAGGCTTATCCATTTTTTTTGTGCTCTTTTTTAAAATTAAAATCTAGTACAGCCAGCACCTCGTAATAATCTATGCCAAACATCCAAACATATCGCATATATGTTATGATTCAACCTCAAATATCTACATTATATGATCTCAAATTATTAACATAATGTGCAAGGTTCCAGTGCGTGTATATTCAGATCAATCGATCAAAAATGGTAAAAATGTTTTCTAATCACTCAAAATTACATGCATGTTGAAGGATTGAGATTGGAGAAGGGTCAATTTACAGCCCTTATTAAGCCTCATTACTTGTAATTGGCTAGTTATACAGTATGGGATAATTTCATGTGATAATCAGCCCACTACATTATTCTAGAATTCATTAAGGGTACCTCATTTATTTCTATTTTATCTGGCTGCGAAACAATAAAACGGTAAATTAACTACTAAAAAAATGAACAGGTTTTTATTTGTTGTAACATCTTCGTCGACATTGCATCATTCCATTTTCAAATATATATATTTTTAAATAGATTATATGCACTTCTTTTGGTAATGTAAGTTGTGAATTCTCCATTAAAGCCATTATACGCTACATTAATTCTTTTACATAAGGTTCTAAAAAAAGAGAGATATGACGAAAGAATAGAGAAAATATAGTGGAAATGTAAAGATCATTTCTCGGTCAGTGAGTTCAATGCCCGAATGGCTTTGGCCTTTTAGCTTATAGTTACATCAAGTTTCGTTCCAAACGAGTTAGTTTTTCCTCATTACCATTTCGTTTTTTTTTCTTAGGATTTTTTAAATGGTAATTCTTTTTCTTATGTAGTTTTAAAAGGTTTGAATTTCTTGTATGCTTAACAAATAATGAACTTTTCCTGGTTTCACTTGTTGAGTAATAATGAAAGTACTTTTTGGCCAGTTCACCCGGCTTAAAACTGGTATATTTATTCTTTTTATTTGATCTACTATTAATCAATCAAGGAAATGCTACTTAGAATCAGATTCTAAATGACGAAAAACTATTTGTTTACTTTTACTTTCTTTCTCTTGTCCTTGGCTGGCCCATATATTCGCAAGACCGCAAAATAAGCAACGGTATAGGGCTACCTGGTGAAAGTCCTTCTACTATATAAAGAAACGTGAAATCTACCACTCCTAGTCCTGCATCATACAACCAGCAATCATGAAGTTCACTCTGGCTGTAAGTCTATTTATTCCTCTTTTTTTTTAAAATTCATCTATTACATAACTGAATTAAATTAAACAGATTTTCGTGCTGATGACCATCTTCTTGGCTCTCACTTCTGCCACTTGGTATTACGATGAAAACGCGGACGATTCTGTTGAAATCGTGAAGAATCCGAGAAGCGGTAGGATTCTTATTGAGGAGCAGGATGATGATGACTCTTCTATCGGCGGGAAGCGTACCTACTCCCGCTGGGGACACTCCCGCTACGGCGTTTGAAAAAGAAATTCCGTGCTCTGCTGATTTCACTCAATACTCATTATGTAATAACCCCATGATTAAATGTTTTTCCAATCATAAATATACAGAATGTTGCATGAAATTATTACTCAACTGAAAGTGTTTTTCTTTTTCAGAAAGAGAAAGAGAGAGAGAGGTGGATTTTCAAAAGTAAAAGTAAAAGTAGGGCAGCAACATTTTTTTAAATAGGCGCTAAAATGAATTGTTATGTAATAGCATATAGATTAATCGATAGACGTATATGAAAGGGTGTGGTTTTAAGAATTCAATATAACAATCAATAATGATAAGAGTGGAGCTCAGGGGCGTTTTCCAATTTTGTTTTTTTCTCACTTAATGCAATCATGAATAAAATTCAAATATCTGTAAAAATGAACTTTGTAAGAGAGAATATTCAGAAGAGGTTTTTAATAATTGGCTCCAATTACGATGCAACATACAAATTCAAATCATTATCATATTCATGAAGATTATTAAAATTCTTCTGCTTGAATTACTGTTAGGAAATCTTGTTTTTTTTTTGTTTCGGATGAGGAAGAGTGACCTTAAGATGTCTTCACGTGATTACATGATGGTCATTGGTCAATAACCTTACTTAATCGCACGTGTAAATAAAACTCGCTCGGCATCGTCCCATCACGAAAGAGGAATTAACGAGCGCGGCCACAAAGACGTCTTTCTGACCGTTTTAATTACAAAAATGACAGATTACTTTCATCATTCATTTCTGTTATGATTTCGTTTTAAAATATCTTCATCAATTGTGGTTCTCACCACTTACCTAATCTTCATGTTGAATGTTGATGAAGGTCACGAATTTATCGTGTAACTAATTAAAAAAAATAATTTAGGGGGTTTTAATTCAAGTTTTTTTAAATAAATGTATCAACTTATTGTAGTTTTAAATTGCATGATAGGGATCAATTAACTGCACCAATCAACAGCCGCAGGCTATCACGCTTTCACGCAAATCTTTTCTTTTTTCTAAAATAGCGCGTTCCGTCACGAAGTGCCACCTAGCGGTGAATAAAACAACTTCATATTGAATTCGGATCGGAAGCGGGCCGCACCCGGCAGCATCGTCGTCACCCGCCGCCCACTTTTTTTGTTTCTATCGTCGATTGCGCGAGCGACCTCGATTGAAGCTAAGCCACTATAGTGCCCTCCCAACTGTCGTGCGGCGCAGAATCAGGAAAACATTCATCTATTCAACCAACTTTTTAAATATATAGTTCATTCAGTGTGTGTGTGTGTCAATCGTGTGTAATCAACAGGCATCAGTTGTAACTTTTTAAAGTAAGAAGAATCTTTAGCGCGTTAACGGAAGAGCGCTAAATAAGGCGCTTGTTTAAGATCTCAAAAAAGTTGGTTTTAGAAAAGAGAAGAATAGAATATTGTTCTTGTCTTAGTTAGAGAGGGACAGTTGAAAACAAACAAGATAGGATACACTACACAACATTCTTTAAACTTGTTGTGTGACGTCATAACGGAGAAAGTTATACAGCAGGATATACTCAAGAAGAAGAAGAAGGAAAAATCCCAGCCTGGAGCTAAATAAGAGAAAACCGACTTTGATTTTTCGTGTTTTCCATGGCCTTCTAGAGGAGTATATCAACCGATATGGACTTTTTTCTCATTTTCATCTGGACCAGCATCTTAGGTATATTTTGTAGAGCAAAAAAAAAAGCGCGGGATGTGGTTTTTGGTATAGTTTGATAACAATTTATGCGTCAACATGTTCTGTTTTTGTATTAATGCAGGAGCGGTTACGGCAGAGTTTAGGGTTTCACTTCCGCCGAGACTCACGCCGGCGGATGAGGAGCACGTCATCCGCACTGGGGAAACATTTACGCTGATTTGTGAAGCCACCAAACCTATCGAATGGAAACTGCCTAAATTATCGGTATATAACTCTTTTTAATCATAGTGCATCACGCTTTGAAGGCAATAATTCTAATTAGAATAATTTTAAGTTCATTGAATTTAATTAACTCTCAAGAGATGTACAAGATGACATCAATTTCCTTTCTAATGAAATTATTCTTTGCGACATAATCAACCGCAAAGTCACAAACCACTAATTATAAGCATATCCTAGAGAGCGTGTCTATATACGTTAAATGGTAATAACTAGTTTCTAAATCAATTAATTGCCAATTGATTTTGTGTATTTCGAAATAAGATTTATAGGATTCACTAAATGACGCAAAATTTCTTTTGCAATCAAGTTGATTGCATAGCACAATAACGACAAAACAGCCTCAAAATCATCTCCTGTAGTTTGGTTCTATGTTGATAACTAGAATTACAAATTGTTAAAAAACCTAAAATGTGTGCAATCTGGATCAACTTAAAGAGTTCTACAAATTCACAACTAGTTATTTGTAATCACGTAATTTTTAATAGCGAAAAGTAGCAAGTTAAACAAAACTGTGGATTTCCATTGAAAGCAAATTACTAGGTTTTCTAATCAATCTATAACTATAACAGTTTATTTTATGATTTTCTTAATCAGCTTAAAAACACCTACAAAATGATACCAATTTTGTTTTTACTGAACCCATTCATTCAATCATAGAAACGTAATACAGATGAAAAAGATGATTGAAACTGTTTTTATATTTGATCAATGTAGCATCATTTGGACGGCGTGATGCATGATCTCCCTTCACGGACTACCAACACGTCGATGAGCCAAGTGACGGACGGTTACCCATATCGATCCCAGCTGCAAGTGGTCAGGGCCCATTACCGGGACACGGGATACTTTGCCTGCTTCCATTCCGGCGCTGATGGAGATGATCAGCGAGTGGTTGCCAAAACCTACGTCTACGTACAAGGTTCCTTTTTATTTTATTTCAGATTATATTTAGCGAGGTGCTGCAAGTGTAATCTTTTTGACACTTTTCAACATTTTAGATAAGGTAACAGTCACGGATAATAATTTAGGAGGGGGGTATGATTAGGCTTGATAAGGGAATTTAAAAATTGATAAACAAAAACACAAGATGTTCGACATAATAGGATTTTTTTTCACATTTTTCTTTCTCAGTATTTCATATATGCTGAAGATTTCTTTAAAGATGATAAGAATCTCTGAAGATTTCCGGCATCATCTTAATTTGAGGGTTTTTTTTCAAAATCAAGTCTTGCATTTCTTTAAAGACTCGAAAGATTCTGAAGATTCTTGAAAGATTCCTTACATATTGCATGATTAATTCTCAGTTATCACACAACATTCAATTGTTCTACAAAAAAATTGCTAAGATTCTTCGAGATTCTGAAGATGCCTGGCATCATTTCATTTCAAAGCTAAAAATTATGAGGAAAGATAAATAGCTACAGAATATTAATCTACATTGTATAAATTTCATAAAGACGATGAACATTTGATTGTGAGCGGAGATGATGAGATGCTTGTATCGGTGGTGGCGCACCAATCTTCGCGGGAAGTGATCCCTTGCAAGCCGACCAGTCCCAACGTCGTCCTCACCCTCTTTTACGGGAGCGAAGAGGTAATAAATTCAGCACCTTTCAATAACGCTTTCTAATCGTTTATACACATTGTCATCGTGTTGCATAATAACCCCGTAATGTACGTGTACAACTAGATTAACCTAGAGGAGGGTTGGTCTTATGACATTCATGAGGGATTCATCATGGAGGATGTCGGATTTGACATGAGCGGCATGTACGAATGCAATGCACGTCCACTTGCAAGTTCCCTCGATCATGTCGCACAAACTGTCTCCTATTTTGTCAACGTTCTCCGTATGTCCTACTCCTTATATTACATCATTTGTAGCTTGCTTCTCTGCTTCTTTTCTATTTCATTTCAAATTTCCCGCTTTTTTTTCCTGGTGTCGGTATTTAAGTAAAAGGCGTCAAAAAATTTGAATTTGAAAATCAAACAAATTTGACAAAAAAAAGGTTGAGCTGGGCAGCGGCAGCGGCGCTAGTGGTAGTGACGATGGGGATGGTGAAACAGAGGAAGAGGACGGTTACTGGCACTACGATCCTCGCGAAGGATTCATACTATCCCAAGCGTCCTTATTACATCACCACGGCTATTACGAGTGCCACGCCCGCTTGAAGGCCGACAGTAGCAACGCTTTACCCGACTCACCTGACGGACAGACGGAAACGATCGGATTCTTCCTGACCGTCATGCGTAAGTCTCCGTCCTCTCTTTATTTTAAATCCTTGAAATAAAAGTAATGTCAACATGTTCCGCTTTTTGCTATTGCGCAATCTCTCTTTTTTTTCGAAATCCCTTCGGGATTAGTAGGAAAAGGGAGGCGGATAAAATGCTAACCGGAAATCTATTCATCTTTTTTTGCATGCCCTCTTTAATAATCGTTTTTTTTATCGCTCTTTTTCTTTCTTTCTGCTGCTGATAATTTATTATTACTAATTTCCTGCCTTTTGTCATTTAAAAAAATTAATATTTATTTGTTTTCAATAAACAGCGAGTACGGTGCCTCCTAAGCCGTTTATCAATCATACAAATGCCACTCAGGTGGGATTGGGGGATAGTTTCTACCTCAACTGCTCCGCATCTTATGATCAAGGAGTGATTGCCGAGCTTAAATGGCACGTCCCGCACCCAGACAAAATCGACGTAATTATTTTATTTTTTTAATGCAATTTTTATTTCAATAAAAAAAAAATGGTTTGAACAAAAGGGTACACGGATTAGAACGGGAAAATTGAGTTCCAACACGATGCAAGTGTCCGGAATGATGCAAAAGGTCGTCTACCAGGTCCTTTACGTCACGAATGCCAATCAGAACGACGAAGGTTCTTACGAGTGCCTCGCATTCGATCACTCTGGAAAACACGATCAAGATATTGTCTCCATTAAAATTCATAGTATACACCATAAACATTCCTAATTTTTTAAAAATCTAATTTAGTAAATCTAATTTAAAATTAGGTGATGGGACTGCTTACGTGAATATATCTGACGATGGTCTGCCGACGATCCCCGGAGCTCCTGCCGGAACTTTGGAGCCGTATATTGTGAGGGCCAATGATTCTGTCAAGTGGGTCGTCCGCTTCCAGGCCTATCCGTCTCGTTCAACCTCCGTCGTCTGGTCAAAAAATGGGGAGCGCATTCCTGAAAATTCAAATAGGTTTTTTACCTTTATTCATTCTTTTAAAAGTGATACATTTCAATTTATTTTAAAAATATTGAATTTTAAGGTATATCATTCGACACACTCGATCGCAATCGACAACCCTGGAAATAAATTCCGTATCGGTAACGGATAGTGCGGATTACCAGCTCACCATAACTGCGGGACACGTTGAAAAATACCGCAATTTCTCTCTAAGAGTTCAAGGTCTATTTACTTATTTATTTATTCATTCTTAATTTAAAATATTAAATTAAATTAAAATAGATAAGCCACAGGTGATCGCCCACTTGAAAAATAATGTTGGAAATACTGTGCGGTCCAACGAGCGGTTTGAAATCCGCTGCAAGATCGTCTCCTTCCCGCTTCCCGACTCCATCTCAGTCCACTTTCGTGAATGTCCTCCTAGTCGATCCTGCGATCCTGTTTGGACCCTAATCTGGAACTCTACCAAAGGATCTCTTCCAGTATAATTCACTTTTCTTTTAAATTCAATTTCCCGCCTTTTTTTTAATATTTTTTTTTTTATAATCATAGAATGCAGGTCGATCGAATCGCAACGGAGAGATATTCATACCCACCAATTCCGATTTTCAGACGAAGAAATTAGATATCGATGGAACTGCCAAAGTGTCCGGCGATTACCTTTGCAAAGCTTGTAACGAGCTGGGCTGCAGTGTAGAAACAGCTGAGAATCGCCCTAGATTATTAGTGACTGAATTGTCATCGAAAGCCAAGAACGGTCAGGAGCTATCCAGATCCAGGCTGGATGATCCTGTTGTCGGAGAGACGTTTAAATTGCAGTGCGGTGCCTCCCTCTACGATTTTAAATCGGAATTGAGTTGGTGGTCGACGGATAACTCTGGAAAAGCGATTCCCATCTCCGCCACCAAATTACCTCAAGGTTTGTTTTCTTTTTCTTAAGATTTCTGATATTATCTAATTAAATGTTATCTAAAAATGATCATTTAATATCTTCTAAAGGATTCTCCAAGTTGGCAATAACCCTTTGATGTTTGATGTATAATTAAAAATGTTTTCTTAATTAGGGGCCAAGTTGATAAAATTGCCACGGGATTACACTTACATGGAAGAGCTAAGCTGGGATAGAATCGATAAGAAAGCAGCTGGCACTTACGGATGCCGTCCCACCTCCTTGAAATCCAATTCGAGCGCCGTTATCAACAACACAATCTCCTTCACAGTTAGAGGTATTTGCTAACTGATTAGAGATTAAATAGTGGGGAGTTTCTAGATTTTAAATTCTATTGATTTTTTTTAATAGATCCGAGGAAGCCTCTAGTGATTAATTCTAGTGATACGGATGTTGCCGTGGAGAGGAACAGGGAACTCTTCTTGTTCTGCCAATCAGATGGCCTGCCACTACCCACTACAGAATGGTTCAAAGTATAACAAGCATTTCTCAACATATACTTTTCAAATTAGCCGTTTTCATGAAACAATTTTACATAAAATACTTCATTCAAAGATTGAGCTTAGATCTTAGAACCTCTCAAATATTAAGCTGTCGGAGTTTTAAGCTCGGTTTTAAGTATAAATAATTCAGAGTATCTTCTTCGGACGCTCAGAGTCTTTATTAGAATGTTCGGCATCGTTTCGAAATTCTAAAAAATGAATCTTTTAGAATTGCTCAATACATCTGAAGAGAGTAAATCATAATTTCTCGAATTAAAATTATAAAAATTAAAGATGCCAAAAACCTGTTCAATATGCTCAGAATCTTTCAATTGAGATGTCCGGAATCTATTAACAAAATTTCTATAAAAATTCCAAAATTTTTTTGAATCTAAAAGATGTCCAGCATAATTTAATTTTCAATTCATTTAAATAAAAAAAGGATGGAGAAAGAATCCTTAGCGGAGTGATGGAAGATGCCCTGAGTCCGGGAATATCGATGCTATCCATTCAGTACGCCAACAGTTCCCTATCAGGATCGTACGAATGCCGGTCCAAGAACATGGCCGGCAATGCGGAGCGCTTCTTCCGGGTGCAGATCCTGGATCCGCCCGTCAGTCCCGGATTGATCGCCGCCATCGTCGTCGTCCTGGTCATAGTCATCGTCCTGCTATTGGTGCTCGCCCGCAAGATCCGCATGGAGAAGAAGAGGAAAGAGTTCTTCCGCGCCAATCAGTTGGACATTTTTGATAAGGGAAATCCTGAGAGCATCAATCCGGATCTGCCCATTGATGAGCAGACGGAATTGCTTCCTTATGATAGGCGCTGGGAATTCCCGCGTGACAGACTCAAATTAGGTATTTTAATTCCTTTTTTAATTTAAAAAAAAATGGAATTTCATTTATTCATTGCATAACTAATTAATTTTATTTTTCAAAAAGGTCGTCAATTAGGAGCAGGAGCTTTTGGGCGAGTTTTGAAAGGGGAAGCGACGGGGATCGATCCGGCTGAGCCGGTGACGACTGTTGCGGTCAAGATGATTCGTTCCCATGGCAACATGATGGGCCTCAAAGCCCTCATGTCCGAACTCAAAATCATGATCCATATGGGTTCGCATTTGAATGTTGTTAATTTACTCGGAGCCTGCACAAAACACGTCACTAAAGGTATACTTTTAGATAATATTTAAAAAAAAATTTAAAAAATTTAAAATTAACTATTTTTGATTTCAGGGGAATTACTTGTGATTGTGGAATACTGTCGCTATGGCAACATTCAGAATTACTTAATCCGGCATCGATCCAGTTTTATCAATCAGGTGGATCATAGAGGTAACCTCGATTCCACCATCGGAGCGGAAAAATTAGCAGAAGCCTCTTCTAACCAAGACCAGTAGGATTTTTCCTTTTTTATAGTCTTCAATACTTCTATCAATTAAATTTTTTACAAATTATTATTACAGATTGGGGTATCAAGTGCCAAAGAGTCCACTAGGAAAAATTCCAGATAATTTAAATCAGTATGCTGGAGGACCCAATACAGTTGATACTGAAAATAGTTTTCTCTCAATGTCTCCCACAGGTTTTTATAACTTAAATTTAAGAAAAAAATGCATTTAATAAAGTTTAATGTAAAACAGGTCAGAGTGATTTAGTTGATGGTGGGCTGGATAGTAACGGTCATCCGACGCTCACTTCGGCGCCTTCGAGCTCGTCCAACGGTCCGCAATCGCCCACCCACAACATGCCCTGGAGATCCAATTATCGCGGTGATTACCGGGACGAGCCGGACCAGAAACCGCTCTGCACGCGGGACTTGATTTGCTGGTCCTTTCAAATCGCCCGCGGCATGGAGTATCTCGCCCGCCGCAAAGTGAGTTACATTTTATATGTTATTAAAAGAAGTTGCTAATTCTACCGCTAGATGGTATTTCTCCCAGTTGTTTTATTTACCGCTAGATGTCTTGTTTAGACATTTTTTAAATAAAAAAATCAAAACAAATGTGAACAATTACAAAAATAACCAAATTTTCTTGAATTAGATTCTTCACGGTGATTTAGCGGCCCGAAATGTGCTCCTTTCCGACGAAAACATTGTTAAAATTGCTGATTTCGGTCTTGCTAGGGAAGTGTACCGTTCAGGCAATTACAAGAAGAAAGGAGAGGTAAGATTTCATTCAAAATCTCTTTATATTTTAAATTGTTAAATTAATAAAATTGAATGTAAAACAGGGTCCTCTGCCAGTCAAGTGGATGGCCATAGAGTCAATCTTGGACAGAGTGTTTTCCACCCAGTCAGATGTCTGGTCATTCGGGATTGTGCTGTGGGAGCTCTTCTCCCTCGGCAAGACACCTTACCCAGGTAATTCTGAATTGAAAATAATTTCTACTACTTCAAATAACCATTTAAAAATATTAAAGGAATGGATGCTGATGAGCAGTTCTTCATTCGACTACAAGAGGGCTACAGAATGGAGAAGCCCAAATACGCGCCGCGCCAATTGTACGAAGTGATGAAGAGCTGCTGGGATCGGGACCCGGTATCCCGCCCCGATTTCACGGCTCTCTCTGAGACGCTCGGATCCCAATTAGAGGCGTCTGTTAGGCGTCACTACATGGACCTGAACGACGCCTACATTGATAGTCATCAGACTAATGGGCTTGCCACTGATTATTTGGCTATGATGAGCTCTCCTGATTACGTTAATGTGGGCGGAGGGAGCCGGCCCTCGCCCATGCCTAACAGGCGTAGTCTCTCATCACCTTCTTATGTCAACATGCCCCCAGATCCCAATAGGTTTCTCATTTCTTTCATCTTTAAATCTTCATGAATTCATTTATATTAAAGTTTAGAATCTCATCAGATTTGCTTGGAATCTTTATGAAATATTCATAAGACTATTTCAGAATCTTTCAGGATCTTCAAGAAATCTTTTAGAATTTCTTCAGAATCTTTTAGAATCTTCATTGAATCTTTAGAATCTAATCAGAATCTTTGAGATTCTTGATGTTTAATTATAATTCAACTATAAATTTTGTTCTTAATTGAATTAGGCAATCTGATTATCTGGCGATGGGCGGGAAAGAAGGATCTCCAATGATGCCAGAAGGTGGTGGGGCGAATTACTTACTAATGACCAGTCCTACTGCATCATCATCAGTGTCAGACCAGCCTCACTTTAATTTCCAGAACTTCTCGCCTAAACTGCGGAAGGCGGATCAAGTGGATTCCGTGGAGTTGAGGCCCATGCTGGCGCCCAACACTCCGACCTCTCCGATGACGGCCTTCTCCAACCCCAATTACCAGAATCCACCTCCAATGAAATCCTCTGATCTGGATGATCCGCCTCCGCCTTACCAGATTCCGCCAAATCTACACCATCATCACAATAACAAAGATCACTATGTCAATATTTCATCTGCTCCTCCACCAGAAGAAATGGGAGGAGCAGAAGAGCGGCACTACGTCATCCCGAAAAATAACTCTCTAATTGTTTAGTATAAATCTTGCCTCCCCCTTTTTTTATTATTATTTTACTCATTTTTTTGTGACAAAATATACGAAAATGGCTTCTTGAAAAGGATCGTTAGTGAATTCAAAAAAGAACTTGTCAACTATGATTTACAATCCAGCCGCGAAGGATTAACGAGCTATTCAACTGGATAGAAAGCACCATGTTGTAAAATTGACCGCTAGATGGCGGAACACTGTATGCGTCACACCAGTGCATGTGCTCTCCTCTTCCTGTTCCCAACAAGTCAGTGCCGAACGAAACAATCATCACCACAACTCACGCTACAACGGTTTCTCCGTTCCAAGGCTTCTGAGAAAAAAAGGAATTAAGTTTTATTTATTTTTTATTACAGTCAATTTCACCAATTGAATTAGTGCTGCTGGTGTGACTAGTGGAAGAAAGTGTCGCTTCTTCATTCTTTTTTTGAAATAACCTTGAAATCCAAAGGTTTCTGTTTAGCCCCATCTCTATTGACAGAACAGCTCGGCACCCCTAAAAAGCAGTCGATTATTCATAGTCCAAATAGGGAAAATAAAACTGAAAATCATAACAGAAAGAGACGTTTGCCTTCAACTTCTTCCTCATGGTAAAATCTCGTATTTCTTAAATATCTAATCAATTTCCTGATTCATTTTCTAGATTCCCAGTATTGGTATAAGAAATTAAAAATAAAGAAAGAGTTCCTCAGCTGTTGGAAGAGGTTGCAACCTCTCCATGCATGGAGGTCTCCATGGCAACTCTCTTTTTTTATTTCTATTCTATTAAACTAAAATTAAACTGGATTGATTCCAAATTTCCTGGCTGGCTGCTTGTGTTGTCACCCCTGATTGTCTGGGCAGCTGTCCATCTGCACGAGGCTGAGCCAATAAATGTTTCCCTTTCCAACACGCAGGGATGCCACGGTGGGCTGGAGGGAGCTGGAGATCATGACAGGACTCTGGATGCCGGCCATGCTGGACGACGTGGACCCTAAAGGAGAGTGCATCTTCACAGACTCTTACACGGCCAGGGACCTCGACAGCAATTTCAAGTATTTCAAATTTAATTTTTCAAAAATGTATGGAAATGCGATGTGGTTGAGAGCGCACCTGCCCTTTTCCCTTTATTACCCTCCGTCACAATTGATTATTTCGGGAGTAAGGCGCACGGGAGTGTTTGTGAGCGAGCTGAACAGCTGCACCTCCATCAGCCAAGGGCCAAGAAATAACAACAGTCGGTAATAATATAAATGTTGTTATTCACGCTAGAGAGCTTGTATCGATCCATCGTATAGCTGAGCTGAGCTGCTCGAGGCGTTGAAGGAAAAGTCCTTGACGTAATAGACTGTTTTCACGCTTTTGCCGGAACTCTTTCTTTAAAAAAAAAAGAAAAGTTGACAAGAACCCTTTCAGTGACACGCGGCCAAAGACTATTTTCGTATGCGAGCTATATGTTTTTTTCTTTTATATATTTTCAAGGTTTTTTTTTTTTTTTTTTAAATATTTAGAGTTACTCTACTGTGTGCTGTTGCGGTTATTGTGGTCCGTGCGGGAAACGTGATAAGCTGCCCGAGGCATTGCCAATCACGATGCATTCGCTCCCCCCTCCCCACCCTTTTCATCGAATAATATGCATGGAAATCCCGAGTTTTAAAGAAAAAAAAAAGTTTTTAATTTTATCGATCCTGCAGGATTCCTTTTTTAAAATGAAGCTGTTTGTGGAATAATTTATTTTAATCGCCTTTTTCAAGTATAATTAATGAGGCAATTTACAAGATTTATTTTATTACTATTATCGATCCTGCGAGGATTGTTTTTTTAAAGGAAAAGTTTGTTTGTATCGATCTGGTGGATATGTAGGGATTTTGTTAATAAAGTCCTTGTGACTGGCTGGCCTGTTTAATTCCTGCATACGTAATAGTGCTCAGTAGTAGTAGTAGGATCGATGCGATGATTACATTTTCATTCCTTTCTCTTTTGTTTTTTACACGTTTTAGTAGAGGCCGATCCTGTAATGCCATCATTGATCGATACTGACCTGCCGAGCGTGACTCTCTCGGTCGCTCCTTGTCTAAAGGAGATTAACAATCCATCTCCTCTGACTGCCCCCCCATCAAGAAGTACTTTTCCTATAAAGAAAAAAAGGAGAAGTTACTTTCAAAACGATCCTGCAGGAGTATATATATATATATAAAGAAAGTTTCCTACACGTAATAGGAAAAGAAAAGAAAGAAGAAAAAAGCGTTTAGAGCTTATTATTATTATTATTATCTAGACTAGAGGGAAGATGCTCACGCGCCAATAAATCCTGGAGCAGGATTCTCATTTCCTATCCTTGGGAAAAACCAACTCCTTTTTATCGTGTCCTATTAGAGATGAGACTTGAGAGGAGAACTTTTAACGGGGGGAAATTAATGGCAATCCTGCGTCAATATAAGTTTCTTTGAGGATCCTTGCGAGTTTTTGATGCAATTGTGACTCTTAAAGAGATTCTCTTTTATTTAGCAATTGTGTACGCTAATTGAATTTGCAAGGCTGCGTGGGCAGCTAGCCTCGTCAACAGGTCTTTTTCTCCATCTTCTTTCCATTATTTCTCTCTCTTTTTTTTTTATATCCGGTCTGTTGCCGGAAGGAAACCAACGTCCTCAGCTCCCTCTCTAGAATGACGCTGGGAATAAAAACGGGGTGTAGGATTCTCAGTCATCGCCCAGGATCGGTGCGAGTTGGACGTGCTAGCTCTCTCTCTCTCTCTCCTCCGCTTATTACTCTTAACTCATAGATGACTATACCTTCTTTTTCTTTTTAATTAAAAATGAATGAATAGTGAAGGTGCTGAGATAATGGAGCAGCAGCAGCAGCAGCAGGCGCGAGATAGATCCGTGTCTCCCGTTGCGGGATCGAGAGCCGGCGCTTCGAGGCGTCCGACCTATCATCACCACTTTACTCACCGGCGGCACTACGCCGTGCGGCGGAAATTGGGCAGAGCCTCTAAGACTGTTCCTACCGCTCCTCCATCCAATTCAATCCCATTGGGATTTTCTGACGATTCCATTGAAGAAGTGGATGATGAAGAAGAGGCAGAAGAAGAATCCAACTTGAATCCGAGCCTCATTGTTCCCATTATCAATGTGATACAGGACAGCAGCGAAGTGGAAGATGCCAGTTGCCAGGAAATCCTTTCTACTTTCTCCATAAATAAGGATCTGTTGGCGCTGCCCAATCTCGACGACGGCGACGGCGACGCTAAAGAAGAGGAAGAAAGGTAAGACTACCTCATTTGTTCCACCTGTTTCTATAAATAAGAAAAAGTGGAGGGGGGTATATGCCGCGCTCCTAGCTGCTTTATCGATCCTTGTTGTGTCTGCCCTCAATAAGAGTATCGATTGAGTGGGTGGCGGGCGGCTCTAGATAGAGCACCACCTCCTCGACACACTGATTGGCCATTTATGGCCCGTCGGGTACACCGAGGAAACCGCAAGGAGCGATGGAAAGGATCCTTGATGTCCTCTCGTCGTCCTCAATTGAATCACACATGTCAATAATGCAATGGCTACACTACTACTACTCTAGCTATTGAAAGTTGCAGAGAGGTCCTTCGTCTATGTGGCTCTATTGAGTTGCTCCCTAAAATCCATCACTCTTTGGGAGGCTGCAATTAATGTGACAAGATGCTGCTGCTTCTACTACTAAATGGGTTCTCTTTCCTCCTTTTATTTCGGGGTGATTAAGAGAAAAGTAATTGAGGAACGAAGAGGAGTAAGCATTAGCGCCGCGTCATCACTTGTCCTACCCGAAGGGATTACATGATTCCTTTCTTTTTAAGGAAAGAAAAAAGAGATCCCATTAGGATCGTATTTCTCTCTCCAGCAACTCCTTGTTATAATATGATGTGCATATCATACATCAGTTTACCCAATTGAACGCAATCCGGCAACACCTCAAAAGAGATATAAAGCGGCGCCCTTTCTTCTCTTCTTGAGAGATGTATATTTATTTCTTTTGTTGAAGAAGGAGAAGGAGAAAAGGATTGGGCTTTATATTGGGAGCGTGCGGGATGATGTTGTCACGAGATATTGAATTATTATCCACAGCAAAAGGGGTTTCTCTCTGGAATTCCAATCTGCGATGTACGTCGACGAGTAGTATTGACTTTTCTTTTTCAACTTGTCTCTCTTATCTCTGTGCTAAACAGGCGCTCCTGGCGGCCTATGAGCGCATTAGTAAATAAATTAACGACTTTGTTCTTCCTTTCTTTTTTTATTCCTTAATAGTTAAATCGATGCCTTTTAAATAAAAAAATAAAAAAGATTCCACTTTGTGGGATCGTGTTGAAGCGGCGCTGGCTACTGTCACGCACTTTGTGCTCTCAAAAGTCCTTCAATTAAGGATGCGATTTCCCCCACTCCTTTCAATAATAAACTTAAAAATTAGGATTGGCTTCCACACCGTTAGATAATCCGTTCTTAAAAGAAAGTTGTTATGTCCACCGCTAGATGGCGGGTGGCGTCGCCCGTCCGGGAAATTTGTTTTGAAAAAAATAAAAATAAATAATAGACTCGTGTGTGTGCGTGTCTGCAGTTTATTGTTGTGATGATGATAGTTCTTTTCTTCGGAAGGCCCCCCTGACGACTTGATTGAAAGCGTTATGGGAGGAGCTAAACAAAAAAAATCTAATATTATTTTCTTCGTGAAGGATTGCGCAGTACGCTGCTCGTTATTGAGCACGATCCCGGCGTGTTTATCATTCCTAAAGGGAAAGAAAAACGTGAATTTATGCAATAAAACGAATCTCTTTTGTCTGACCGTTTAATATGGATTCCCACGACTTGTACTCTGAAATTATTCAAGAATTATTTTTTTAAAAATAAATTTCTTCTTTGGATGATTACATAAGATAAGGGGGAAATCTCATCAGTATCGAATCTATTAGTTGAAGATTACCTCTGCAGATTGCTAAAGCTTTTTATGACGTAATTACACTTTTTTCTTGGTTTCCTTTGATGATGGCTCTTGGGAATGATTGATCCTCGCGTGAGGCCCTATCGGATTGCAATTTGATGTCGACCACCCGCGCCATGATGAGATTCCCTCTCTGTATACACTACGGTACTATTGCGTAATTCGAGTTTCACCTTTCACAGTCTTTTTCATCACATTGTACGTATCGATCCATCTTATAAAGACGAAAAGAATCCTTAAAGATAATCTAAAGAAAAGAGAGCATCGGAATGTTTGATTATATGTGTGATGTTATTGGGCCCGTTCAAGTTTGTCTTCTAATATATCAGCAGGATCCCGTAGGTATTAGTTTTGGGCTGGAATCTAAAGTCGGCTAGCTCGTCCAGCTCGACTCTTTTGTCTCTCCCGAAGTGAGGCGGAAAGTAGAAAGTTGGGGGGCTGCATCAGCTCACCTTTGAAACATGAGCAGCTGCTTACTGCTTGTGCTCTCCACCTGCCATCATCTCTTCCCTTAACAAAAGGCTAGGACGATCCTGCTAGGACGATCCTGCAGGCCTTTTCTTCTTATGCGCAGTTTGCTACAAGAGAGATGCCCAATTAAGGGCCAGTCCTCGGGCATTCCTGCTATGCCTTTGCGCATAACAATATTCTTCTTCTTTTTACGAGTATATTCTTTTATATAGAGAGCTGCAGTAGAGGTGGGCGGCGTCCTGTCCTACCTGCATCACACATAGCTACTCATATTGATCCAACAGGCTTTCTATGTATATGTACAGGTCCAGCTCCTGTTTTTTTTTTTTTACTATTATTATTTAACAAGGATGCTCCTTTTTCGGGCATCATTTTCATTCAAACTCTGGATGAAAACGATGATGTAGGAAGTGGAATGGAATGGCTTTTATATTTAAAATAGGATTGGGAAGCACTTGAAAGTGCGACACATGAAATCCTGTTAGAAATGATGTTTTTATAAGGATTCCGTCTATTGAATGAGGTGATGGCCGATGATGAGCAAATCACCCAGTTGACTCGAAGGCATTTCACCGAGAGCATCATCATCATGTCGAAAACAGGGTGAGTTTACTGCATAG
Source organism: Chydorus sphaericus (assembly GCA_030141595.1). NCBI lineage: Eukaryota > Metazoa > Arthropoda > Branchiopoda > Diplostraca > Chydoridae > Chydorus > Chydorus sphaericus. The sequence goes on along the minus strand of CM057926.1, from coordinate 2,556,836 downwards.
TAGTCGCGTAGTTTGATGAAATTGTTTGAATTCCGAAGCGTTGCATCCAACTTTGGTGCGTCAGGATCGTTAAAAGGCGGATCCTAAATGAGATTCATTAGCATTTTCAAATTGATTTAAAGGGACGCTTTTATCAAGTGTATCGTATTTAGGATGAGTATAGGGCGTTGATTATTATGTGATGTGTATATCATTCTTTGGTGTACCCAGCGCTCCTACCGGAATACACCGTAAAGAGAGAGTGAAAAATCAATGAATGGGTGAAGGGACTCGTGGATGCACCTCACATGTATAATGATATCGGCTGCTCAAAGTTGACCATCAATCTGTTTGCTTCTGCTCCCGCTCCTTGTGTATGTACTCAACAACTCTGCCAGAGAGAGAGAAGTGATGTATGGCTCTTTTTGGTGTTGCTGACAGGCAAGCATCATCATGAACCGTGAAAAAAGGGGTGTATATATATATATATAAACAAGATAGAGCTGAGCAGTAGACTGCTGCTGCTGCAGGAGCATAAGAGATGAAGCCGGCGGCCCTAAGGCCAGCAGACGGCATCCGTCCTTCGTCCCACTCGGTCGCTATTTAGCTCGTGAAAGAATACATAACAAGACCTTTTTTAAGTTGACTTACTTTGGAACTATTTAACGCAAAAGAGGTAAAACGTTTTTTATTCCAATTGAAGTTTAAAAGAGATTTTTAAAAGAAAAAAAAAAACCTCGGGATCAATCCTTTTTCTTTCTTCTTATTTTAAGTGAAGCACTTGGTAAGCAATCTGTTTGCGTTCACACGCTCAGTTAAAGCGCACTTTAATCGATTTTAAAAAGATGTAATGCAAGTTGTAGGATAGCAATGATTGTGCGTGTCACCTTATATACTTGTTTGGAGAGTATCGCACGTGCCGTCCATAATGGACGATATGCGTCATTCTAGCCTCTATATCTATATAAGATTTCTACTTCTTTTTCTTCTTTTGTCGAGTGTCCAGTGTAAGGGAACAACTCCTTTGGGGATTTTTAAAAAAATATATATATATATATATAATATCGATCCTAGTTTCAACATGGAGCGAGTATAGAACATTTAACGAGAGAGAGAGGGACTTGCGTGAGCTCGCGTAACTTATGGCCCTTAAACTCTTTTTTCGTTATAATAGCCCAGAATTACGGTGTTTAAGTTGGCTAGCAGGAGAAAAGAAAGACATGCACGAGCTACAGCAGCAGGACAAATGGCTCAACATTATAAAGGCTAAACGCTCAAAGGGCCATGATACGGAAGCACTTGATGCCGATTTCCTTAGAGACTCGCTACATACATGCAAATAACCCCCTTTGGAGTTGAGTCGCAGTTGAGAGCAGCCCTGGGGGCGACGTTTTGAGGCAACAGTTGGGATGTAGTGAATTACTGCAGTCGCCTTCTTTTTTATTTCTTCTCAAAATGACGACACCATTCTTATGTCCCGCACTGTCAACTCGATTCCCTTCCATCCCGATTTGGGGGGACTTGGTAATTTATGTTTACTTCTTTCCATGGAAAGAGACATGAATCAAATTTTCCTACACACTTGAAATATTTTGAATTCTTTTACGTAGCCTCATTATTATTTAATCACTGAGGGACTTGAAAATTTATTTATTTATTGTTCCTCGTCCCTCTATTGTCTTGTAAAGAGTGGGTCCCCATTATCGGGAGTGCTCCCCAAAGTCCCTCATCACGCTAAATATTAAGATGCAAGTGTACTGCTGCATTGCAGCTATTCTTTAACTCTCTTTCATCCCCGAATCTTGTAATAACTATAATAAATGGTAAATATTGCGTCTGATCCTCAAGTCCCGATGGATCACCATAAAAGGGGGATATATGGCAACACTGTAATCCTTGGAAGCCATTGTTTTCCTTTTTTTCTTTCTTTCTTTTTTAGAAAGCCACATGATGAGACAAAAAAAAAAGAATCTTACATAATCGAGCCGTGAAAGGAGTCAAAATAGAGTGCTGCAGCTTTATCGATAATGTTTTAAGAAAAAAGGGAGAGTAACTAATTATGGGGAGGTACAATGGCGAGTTATAGAATTTTGTAAAAAGAATTTGAATGACCAATCAACGGCCTTTACTCTTTTTTCGGGTTGACATGACGTTTTTCTTGAAAGAAGAAGAAAATCACACTGACTCAAGTGCCAAGTCACGATTGGACCATAATTCACACAGCCAACACAATCTTCTTCTTCTTCCAATACCTTATCGGGGGATAACTTTCTCTCGACGATGATTTTACTTAAATTATGTGATTGAGATCTGCATTTTTCCTTTTCTTTTCTTAAATTTCAGCTGATTGGACCTCCCACTGCCAACTTTACTGCATATTTTTTTACACATAGTTTCTACGGTCGTGAATTTGGTTGACCTTTTTTGAATATTTTTTCACGCGTGCGCGCACGCATTTGTTTAACTCCGGGACCCCTGCGAGATTGCGTAATTTGTTTAAACAAAAAAAAAAGTAAAAAAGAGGCAGAGAGAGAGAGAAAAAAAGTTTATTGTTTATTCAAGAGTTGCAGCATCGACTTTTGCGTGCCGGGCGTTGATTGGACAGGAGCGGTGTGTATAGACCTGCTGCTGCTCCTGCTGTGTAAATATCGATTATATGATGATGGATGTCCTTATTTTCTCTTGCGGAAATGGATTATAACCAGGCCAAACTTATTATTATTGCGGCATTTTTTTTTTCTGTTTACTTTTTAAAATGTAGTTGCTATGGCAACAGGTTTACGCAGAACAAAGATTTTTTTTTCTGATGGAATTGAAAAAGAAATGCAAGTTTATCGATCGTATATATATAGTGCGGCCATCAAGGGAACTGTGTAGCTTCTTGTTTGCCTTGCAAATACAGCATTTCCACGTAATTCGATTTGGGACTAGCTGCTCTTTCTCGAACCTCTCTTTTCTTCTTCAAAGAATATCTACAGCTTCTTCTACCTCTGCTGATGAATCTTTAAAATGAAAAAAAGAAACATGTTGCCTTCTCTCTCCTTTTTTTTAAGATGTACCACATTGACAATCCCTGCGGGACTCTCGAGGTCTCTCTCTCTTTTGGCAAGGAACGACGTCTATTCCGCTCACGAGACGACATCACGAGCTGCATAATTGATTGCAACTTGTTTGCCATGTATAGAGCTCCATCTTTTTCTTTCTTTTAAACCAAGAATGTGGCTGATCGATATTATATTTTATAAAAAAGGATTGATCCCTGGTTGTTTTTTCTTTCATTTAAAAAAAAATAATTAAAAAATCAATTTAAACGCTGAAGGAACCCGCTCAGAGATGGCGCCATCAGCTTGAAAATAAAGAAAGGGAAGGTGGTTTTTGTACAAACAAAACAACAATACCTGTTGAAGTGGGAGGAGATTGAGGAGAGAGATGCAGAAGCTGCGCCCTCCGACATGGCGCAGGTCGAGGACTCCGACTCCGGTCGAGATGCGCACAAGTCTGCCTTCTGGATCGACGACGTGCGGCTGTACGGATTCGTGCGGTACTCTGCAACTGTCGAGGCAGGCCAGTCTCAACATAGCTTCCGGCCCGGTTGAAGCTACATCTTCCATCACTCCAACAACTTCCAATCTTCTCCTATTGCCGGGAAATCGTGCCAGATCCCGCAGTTTCGACTGCACCACCACTTCGAGCAGTCCAAATACTCCGGAATCACCCAACCAGCCGGCCAGCAGCAGTAGTCATCATAATCACACGTCTGGTCCGCTCTTTGGGATGCTGCGCCGCTCATTTTCCCGCAACTCTTCGGCCGCTTCGGAGCCGGCGAGTTACAGGAATGAGCTATCGATGCTGGGCGGTGGAGGTACGGCCGCGAGCAGCGTTAGCGGCAGCGCCGTCTGCATCCACTGCCTGTGCGTGGAGGAGTACGAGCGCCTCTTGTTATCGGAGACGACGACTGCTGAAGGAGGAACGATAACGAGCAGCGGCGGCAGCGGCAGCCTGTTAGAGAGAGAAGCAGAAGAAGGAGAACAGAGCGGAGAATACGACGACCTATTACTGCTCGACGATCAAGACGATCATTCTTCATGCGAGAGCTGCAATGCCGCTGAAGGGGGCCCATCATCAGCATCAGCAGAGCAGCTCCGGCTCTCTTTCTTGGGAGAATCTTTCGAGTGCCGACAAAAAGTGGAGCCCTGGATAAGAGAGCAGATGATGAGGGACGAGCACGAGCATCAAGGAGTTTTTCAACATGGACTGAGTAGAACAGTGGCCCCCATTCGCCGGGGCAGATCCTTAGGATTAGCACCTCAATCCTCCCTTGGGATGATGAATGATACACAGCTCAGGAGTGATGCTCACCAATTAAGGAGAGGTGGATCCGAATGCCGGCCCACCACGGCTGAGGCTGCACCTCCGTGTCTCTTTAATTTCTCTTTCAATTCGTCAACGGGAGAGCCTCCTTCTTCTTACTATCAAGTCTCCTCTCCTTCGTGCAGTCTATCGGGCGGGAGGAAGAGCCCAGCTCCGCCGGGAACACCCCGATTGGAGCGCCAAGAAGCCCTCTGCGGCTCATCTGCATGGTTCGATCAATCAAGTATGGATGGACTGGCTGTCCACCGATATCAAGCTGCCTCCTCAATGGAGACTCACGCTTCCGCTTCTTTAGAAGTGGATTCCGGCGCTTACGGCATCGTCCATCGCACTTCAATAGAGAGTCAATCCTCGGATGTTATCGTCCCGCAGCACAATCATCATCAGAGGGGCAGAGGCTCTTCTCTAGAGAGCGACAACTCTTTGGAGAGCGCCGGTAGAGGTCTATTACCAAGTAATCCGATGCTGCTCGAAGATGTACATCAGCATCCGAGAAGCAGCTCTCTACTAGCTCGGCGCAAGTGTCTCAGCGCCGGAGCTAGTCCCAGCTCCAGTCCGCCGTGCACAAAATCGGCCGCATCGTCATCCGGCTATCCAGGCCGGTTGAACCTCTCTGCGGCCGCGACTGGCTCCAGCAGCGAGTACGGCGACGCCGTCATCTCCCCGAGTCCTCCAGCCGAAATCTATTTAACTGTGCCAGTGCTTCCCGCCCTAAATGCTTCAGCCTCTTCTCCCTCTTCCAAAGATGTAGGCTTTAATAGGCCTTCTTTCCTACTGCGGCAGAGATTCCGCGGGAGGAACGATTCCTCGCGATCCTCTTCGGATTCCAACAACGTCTTTCTGAATAATGCAGCGTCGGCAATTGCCGATAATGTTTCGAGCAGCAGCAAATCGAGGGCTCTGAGTCGGAGCGGAGACTCGTTGCTCCACCCGAGGGGAGCTGAGGGGAGCCGGCCTCATCGATCCCGATCCATCGAGATTGGCCTTCCTACAGCTCATCATCATCATCATAGGACAGAGTACCACGATTTGGCCGGTAGCGCCCGACGTCAGCAGTGGGTCTCCAGGCTCAAGTATGTCTAATTGTACTGCTGCTGCTGCTGCTCACTATCTAATATAATAATAAGTATTATATATGCACTGGGTGAAATTTGACGAGTTTATTGAAGAGGTCTAATGATGACGACCTTGTAAAAGGCGTTGTCTTACACATGGCCGATCGATATAGAGAGATACACAAGCCCCAACTAATAATTCAAAAGGATACGCAATCGTTAATGTTTAACTAACCGTGATGATGCCAGTGCATCATTTCGTCGGACGATATAGCTTTTTTTTTTCTTCTTTCTATCGTCATAAATATATACAGTGCGCGGTATGGATAAATAAAATGCGAGAGATAATATCCCGGATGTGTTGTAGACGTCACTTGAAAAAGTCAGCTGATAAGATAAGGCACGGTGTGTATTGATGGTGATGAACCATTTTTTTTATTTCGTTAGTCAAGTTTGTGCAAGAAAAGATGCCTCTGCGGCCGCTCAATCATTTAAGCGATTTGGATTTTGAGGAATTTTGGTACAGTAGGTAAATCTGAAGCCGCCGGGCTATGTACTATTGATTATTTGTTTGGTGTCGCGCCATCTGTTCTACCCTTTTTCTTTAATATATTCAAATTAGCGTCATTATTGCGGCTGCTGCTGCGGCGCCGGCTCGGGTGAAAGCTAACACTTTTTTTTCTTCTTTCTTTCTTGTGAATTGTGAATTGCGATGGCAGCAGATGGTCCGTAAATCAATGTCTCACTTCTTTGATAATCGAACACTCTTTACAGTGTATTCTCATTACAGGCGATTCATTTTCATGTCATTTCATTCTGAAAAATGAGGAGAATTTCTAATGCTTTTCTTAAAGGAATTTGGATTTAAATTTACTCGTTTTATGCAGGAAAAACAGTCCTGGGGAATTGGTGATTCAGAGCGAGAATGGAGAGCGGAGGACGCTGCGATCTACGCCGGATTGGACGGACGAGGCCGTCAACGGAGATCACCTCTGGGTCCCGACATCTGCCTCTGGGGACCTCTGTTACGTCACAGACCCAGAGGCCAATGTAAGCCAGCATGTATGTTTTTTTTTTCTATTGTCTCTCTTTGTTTATATACATCTCAAACTTTTACGATCCACTTTTGGTTTGGATTAAAACTTTTAAAAACTTTTATTAAAATAAAAAAAAATAGAGAACGGGTCCTCGGATGAAGTGCTCTGGGTGCAGGATCGTAGCTCACATTTCCTGCATACCTCAGATGAAGTTTCCATGTCGGCCCACATTCTGGGACGGGGATGTGCGTCAATATCGGGAGAACACGGCCACCAGTCACCATTGGGTTCATCGACGCTCCCAAACGGGCAAATGTCAAAACTGTTCCAAGGTATCCATCTCTATCTTTTCTTTTCAAATTTGATATCAATAAAAAATACAAATCATAAAAAGGCAAACTTTATTACTTTGAAATTTCTTGCCTTTTTTTGTTTTATAGGTGTTAACATAATAACACTCTTTTGCCCGCTCGTAAAACTATATATATAAAAATAGGGTGGTACACGCAGGAAAGAAAAAAAAAGATTAAAATATAAAATGTGGTTCAATATTGCCTCCAAGGATTTGAACTAATTAACCCGTGTCCCGATAAGGCTCTCCTTATCTATCTCTAAAGCGTTACTGTATTTTTAAATAAAAAAAGGAGAGCTAATGTGTTTTTTTTTTCACAAAGATTTCTCCTTGGCGATTACACATTTTTATGGTGCCGCAAAAAAAAAATAGATATGAAGAAGGAACAAAAGTTTGCCAGTGATTGGATTTTTTCTTATAGACCCGCATCTTCTCTCTTTATATAGCGCGTTATATAACACAAAAATCACGGGATTCTCTATATACTCTGTTATTACGTGTCGTATAAGTTTTGTTTTTCTTGGGAAAGACAATAAAAAAAAATATTCTTCCTTCTTTTTTTTATCTTTTAAAATGTGAAGATTCCAAAGATTCCAAAGATTCTTTTGATTTTTCTTAGTCTTTCCAAAGCAAGTTGTCGTTTGGGTCGAAGGAGATAGTGGCCATCAGCTGTTCCTGGTGCAAAGCCGCCTACCACAACAAGGAGAACTGTTTCAATTTGGAGCGATTGAAAGAGCCCTGCTCTCTCGGTGAGTATTGATCCATTCTTAATTTGAGGAAGAATTCCTTCTTCCTCTTTTTATTATGTTACACGGCATCGGAATCGATATGTACCCCCGCCGAAAGTAGAAATGCAATCTCTTGTCAAAGGTGTCGCCAGCCAGCCCCAGCCTCTCTCCTATCTCTAAAAGCTTTCTCCCTTTTATGTAAGAGACAGTTGTCGCTTTTCTCACAGTCCTGTCGCCTCTAATATAGACAAGGATATCTCTCTTTTATTTCTATTTTTATTATGTGCAGCAAGTAGCACTCTGCAGGTGTCTGCTGGTCATTTCCATTCAAAAGTTTACAAGGATTTTTATTTTTATTTTTTATTTTAAATAGGTTGCAACGCGAGTATTATAGTTGCTCCGTCATGGATCGTCAAATTACCCGGTCGGGAGAGCTTCAAATCGAGCTTGCGTAAATCTCCGAGAGGGCGCAAGGATCGCGGTTCCAGCCGGCGGAGCAAAAAGAGCGGAACAGGATCGTCGCCGTCTACCGGTGGAGGAGCTTGTTCGACGACGTCGGTGGTGGCGCAGGATTCCTCTTCTTCTTCCGCCGGAAATCGAGGAGCAGGAGCAGCTAGGAGCGCTTTTGTGGTGAAGCCGATCCCTTGCGCAGGAACGCGTCCCATCATCGTGTTTATCAACCCGAAATCCGGCGGCAATCAGGGCGCCAAACTGATGCAGAAATTCCAATGGCTCCTCAATCCTCGTCAAGTCTTTGATCTCACTCAGGGAGGACCCAGGGCTGGGTAGGTCAACACCCCACAAATCCCGCGGGAAATTTGAAAGTAAAAAATAAAAATCCTTATTTTCTTTTCACGTAGATTGGAAATGTTTAGAAAAGTGCCGAATTTGAGAGTGCTGGCCTGCGGTGGAGACGGAACGGCCGGCTGGGTTCTCTCCGTCCTCGATCAGATTGGGATCAATCCTGCCCCTCCTGTGGGTGTGCTGCCGCTCGGAACGGGCAACGATCTAGCTCGAGCCCTCGGCTGGGGAGGGGTCAGTCATCATTACACTTCTCTAGCTTCTTTATATGATTAACGACCCTCTTTTCTTATCTCATTATTAACGTCTAATAACACGATTTATTACCATTACTATATATATAAGTATAATGAGTAAAACTAAGCGGATTATAAATAAAACAGGGTTACACGGACGAGCCCATCTCCAAGATCCTTTCTTGTATGGGGGAAGCCGAGCCCGTCATGCTGGACCGCTGGGAATTGAACGTTGAAAAGAATCCTGATGCTCAGCCCTGCGGATCGGATCCTGAAGGAGTGGGATCTGGACAGCACCAGAGCAGGGACACGCTACCACTCAGCGTCGTCAACAATTACTTCTCCTTCGGGGTGGACGCTCAAATCGCTCTCGATTTTCACGAAGCTCGAGGTGCCTTACGTCATTCTAATTAATCAACTTTTAGAGTTAGCATCATTTCCCAAGAAGTTGAATCTCATTAGTTCTAAGAAACTGTAATTCTAAGAAATGAGCTTTGAAGTTTGTTTCATTCTCCTTCGAAGATTCGATCCATTTGAAGCGATCCTGTAAATGTTTGGGATTTAATTAAAGGGTTTAACCAAGTCACGATAGGGGTAATATTACGTGTCGTGCCAATTATGTTTCCTGTCGATCCAAGGGAAAAAATAGAGTGCGTGTTGCTGTCGCATATTGGATCGATCCTGAATTTGGCAAGACCTGTCTCATCCAATCCTTTCAACTTAATTGAGAAATAGCTTTTTTTTTCTTTTTCCTTTTTCTTTTTATACAGTTAAATGGAATTGAGAATCTATTTGTATTTTACAGAGGCCCGCCCACAAAAGTTCAATTCGCGGTTGCGCAACAAGATGTTCTACGGCCAAGCCGGCGGCAAGGATCTGCTGCAGCGCAAGTGGAAGGATCTTTCAGAATTCGTGACTTTAGAGTGCGATGGCAAGGATATAACGGGGAAATTGAGGGAGCAGAAGGTGCACGCCGTCCTCTTCCTCAATATACCGAGCTATGGAGGAGGCACTCACCCGTGGGCTAACAGGACTCACGATGGAAATCAGGATCAGGCCACTGACGATGGGCTCATTGAAGTCGTCGGCCTCACCACCTACCAACTGGTTAGCTTCTTTCTTTAAAAAAAAAAATCCTGCCAAGGATTTTTCAGGATTTTCATGGAAATATTTATTTAGTCACTGTAAATTTTTAATTAAATAACTTATTTATGATTTCTAAAGAAATCCCGTCAAGAATTTCCCAGGATCGTCAAGAATTTCTGGAGAATTTTATTTTGATAAATAAAAGAAGAGAATTTCCATAAATTTCTTTATGCAAATTGTTTGAAAAAGAAAATTAACATATGTTTTTATACATGAAAATAGCCTTTACTTCAAGCGGGAGGTCACGGGACTTGCCTGGCGCAATGCCGTACTGCCCGCATCGTCACCCGTCGGACGATCCCGATGCAGGTGGACGGAGAAGCGTGCCGACTCAACCCGTCCATCATTGTGCTTCAGCTGCTGAACCAGGCGCCCGTCTTGGCCAAACGCCCTCGAGGATTCTATCCGTAAAGAAATAAACTTTCTTTCTCTCTCTCTCTCTCTTGAATTCTAATGTTGCATAATAATAATAATAATTGTTATTGCTTAGAACTCCGGTCCTTGTGGAGCCACTCAAGATGCAAGTGAAACGCATCAGCATGCCCGACTACGAACTGCATCATTATGATAAAGAAGCACTTCAAGCTTCAGGTTTTTATTTTTTATTCTTCTTCTTCTATTTTCCAAGGATTTTTTAAAATAAAATATTTCTTTTATTTTTAAATATAGCGACGCCTTTGGGTCAGATATCCGTGTCTCACGACGCTGTACTAGAGCAGGTGCGTAAATTAGTCAATGGCCTACTGGATGCTGGCCCTGGTCCTAGGAGCCCTACTGGAAGGATCGGATCTCCTCCGCTCAATGGGGACCTCGTCGTGGATAAATTAGGCGCCGAATGGTGCTTTCATCGATTGTAAGTTAAATTATTTTAAAATTTCACTGTAATCAGTTAATAATAATATTTATTGTTTGATAAAGGTTGTACGGCGGAAAGAGTCTTCCGGGTGGATTCCGCCCAGGAGCACTTGCATTATATAACTGATATTTCCACGGATACTCTCTACATCCTTGATCCAATGTCATCTATTGATTCAGATCCTATTGGGTAACCTTTTTTTTTTTTTTTTCTTTCACCGGTGTCGGCCGTAAAATTGACCGGCATTTGGATGAGTTTGTCGCCGGTCATTTTTTGTCCACAACCGTACCTCACGGAAAATTGAAATTTAATAAATATCCCATTTATTTAATAGATTGATTGGGTCCGAGTCTGGTCCTAATGGTGCGGGCACCATTTCTGACGATGCCGGCCTGGATGAGATGGTCAACTTGGCCAACAGTCAACTCGTCCAGGAGCAGCTGCAGCAGATGGATCCAGCATCTCCCACCAAATCCTCCCATCAAAACGATGAAAATTCTTCCTTCCTCCTGCCCGTCCATGTCAAAAGGTTCGCCCTCTATCTAGACGATGATTACGTCATCTGAAATCCCTTCTCTATTCTATCCCTTTTTAAATAAATAAACAAGAAAACAAAATCATTAACATATACATTTACTTATTCATTATACAACATTATAATAGAATATTTTATTTTTTTCGGGCGACTTTTGCATGCAGCGCCCTAGACGGGAAAATGGCAATCTTATGCCCCCGTAATAAAAGGTATATATTATCTAAGAGAAGAAGAAGAGGGGCTTGATTACAACCAAGATGATTGATGACTTAATTTCCTCTCTCGTTTGTCTGTTTACCCCGCAGTCCGCTCCTGGAGAAATCGTCGGCAAGCATCGTCAAAGCCGCCAAGGACGGAGATCTCAAAAAGGTTAATTTGAATTTCTTTTTTGAATTTCTTTGTTTTCTTAATTAATTTTTCTTTCTAATTCCAACAGGTGAAGGATCTGCATTCAACGGGTATCTCACTGCTCTCTATCGACGGGCAGGGACAAACTGCCCTTCACTGGGCTGCCCGTCACGGTCACCGGGACATCGTCAAATACCTCTTAACCAATGCTCCTTTCGCCCTTCTCGACATGGTCGACAATGACAAGTAATTGATTTAATTTAAATTAATTTTTTATTAAAATTTAATTTTTAAAATATAAAAAGGGGTCAGACGGCGCTGCATAAAGCGGCCATGGCCAAGCAGCGTGTCATCACGTCCATGCTGGTCGCGGCCGGCGCCAATCTCTCATTGGCGGACAAGGACCGGCTCACTCCACGCCTTTTAGCGGAACGGGCAGGTGACACTGATTTAGCCATCTACCTGGAAAGTAAGTATCTATATTTTTTTTTTAAATTTAATTTTGAAAAAATTATGATTAATTCAATTTTGAAAATGCAGCCCAAGAAAATTTCCACAAGACGTCAGGAGAAAACGTGGAAACTTGTGTCTAGAAAAAATGAATTAATTCAATTTTTTTTTTTTTGCCCCCGATCTCATTCTTGTTCATCCTTAATAATAATTATAATATATTATATATATATTTTTCTTTGCATCATTCCAACCTTTTTTTTTTTGTCCCTTGTCCTACTCACTTTCCCTTACGAGCGCTAGATAGCGTCAGGGAAGTAAAAGAAACAAAACAAATCCAAGTCAAAAACGTGTTTTGTTGTTATTTAAAAAAAGAAAAAAGAAAAAGCCTTTTTCCAAGAGCCTTTTGTATTAAAAAAAAAACAATCCCTTTTCTTCCACAATGAGAGTCTCGGTCGGATATCAAAAGACTTTGCGCTGTGCAATGGGCTCCTCCTCTCTCCATTAAACCTAACTGGGTTTTCCTCCCTCCTTTCTTCTTCTTCCTCTGCTCTGCTCTCTCATTGATGTTGTGCAATTTAAAAAGTGATTTTCTTTCTATTTTCAACCCCAGTTTGTTTTGTTGTTGTTTTTCTTGGTATACGACATTGATTTTCCCTACCATTGTAGGTGCCTTCGCTCTCCCTATAATATACTATTCAGCCCCCCCCCCCCTCACACATTTATTATTATATAAACACTCTCGATTTATGCAACTCATCTCACTTTTGACAATCTGATTGAAATTTATCCTCCACATTCCAATGCGCCCCCTCCCTGTGAATTTGAATTTGAATTCTTGAATTGAATGGAGTCGTCTGCTGCTGCTGCTCCACTTCCTGCGTCACTGTGAAAACCAACATTATTATCAAATAATAAATGAAGATTTAAACTAAACAAAAAACTATTATTATATAATAATAAAAATCCCTTTATTATTGTCTCTTTTTCTTTTGAATTACTTTGAAAAATACACATTGCATCGAGTCAATCTCTTGTTTTCTCTGTTGATGATTCGACGCTGATTTTGAAAGTGTCGTCAAACTTTTGTTGATATGACGCAACGGTTGAATAAGATGAAGCTCTGCTGTAGATGAACGTGGACGCTATGATGATGGCCGTGCCCAATAAAAAAGTGAAGCTCAGGTATAAATCACCAAAGATGAAATAAGAGATGATGCAAGAGAGCACAATAGAAATGGAGGTGGCAAATGTCTTTAAAATACTGTCTGCATACTTGATGGTGGCTGCCACAATAATCCCACCAAAGGACTGTTAAAAAAGAATTAAAATTACATTTTTTAAATGATTATTTAAGAAGGATACTTGGACAAAGGCAGTGAACCAGATGAAGGAGCCGAAACCGTGAAAGAGGCCCAATTCTCTCACTTTGCCACCGTCTGCGATGACGACAGTCAAAATGGCAAAGAGAACGGCGAATAAATCTATATTTTTAAATTGAATTCCTTTAATAAAAGAGATGAATAATATTTAAATCATTAAAGTATATACTGAGTTGAATGCTTCGGACGAGGAAGTAAGGCTGCTGGCCATTCTTCATCACTTTCTCGTTATAGACGCCGGTGAAGCCGCTGATCAAGGCCGCACTCGTAGCGGCCAAAAGACCGATGAAATAAGACGGACCCTCCGTCTCCGATCTGAACGACACGCCGCTCTCTACATTCAACTGCGTATCAATTATCGAATTAGATTTAAATTATCTGATTAGGAGAAGAAAACAATTAATTGTTCATACTTGCGTGAGGATGACCCCTGCAGTGAGCAGTAGGAGCGCCACCCAATGCTGGCCATTTAAATGTTTCTTAAGCAAGATTCTCGCAAAGAGGGCAGTCATCAAAATCCTCGTTTGATACGTCACCTATATTTCAAACTAAATTAATTCAATCATTCTAAAAATCAGCTAAATAAGTTAAACTTTTAAATACAGTATAAGTAGGGGCATCCAAAGAAGAGAGAGCATAGATGACCAAGTTATCCTGAATGATGTAAAAGAGGCCTGGAACGGCTAATAGCGCCGTATCGGCTGGTCGACAAACTACTTCTCTGTAGAGGAGGTTTACAGTGCCTTGGACAGAGCCGGAGAGCTGTATGATTAGGATTAGGAAGGATATAAAGAGCTTCATCGTTTCCATGCTGAGGACGAGGACGGAAACGATGTAAACAGGGCTTAAAGAATTGTTATCTTCATCGTCGCTATTAGGAAGGAGACGATTGTTTTCGAAATCCGGCTTGTGCGTCCTCGAGTAGCGCAGACAGAGAACTGCCATCGTGTACTGTCATTTTTAATCATTAGTTTACTCAAAATCGAGATGAATTGAATATAATTAAATACCTGGATGGTAAGTAGAGCCAATAGGCCGTAACGGCGAACGGCCGAAAGATTGCTGCCTGGTGCCATTTTAATATTAAACTGATCCGATGATTCATGCAATATTATGATGCAGCAAATATTACTAAAAATAATAGGCCTATTAGTAATGTTTATATAATACCTTGTGAATTGTGACGATCAAGTCATTTGTGACAAAAATTATTCAAGTTTTATTATTACACAATAGATCGGCAGTAGCACTTTTCAAAAGAGGAGCGCGTCTGCTTTGGCCTAGCACAGACAAGAAAATAAAAGTGGTCCCATCATACTGGTTTTTCTTCTTCTTCTTTTTTTCAAATTCAATTGTAGAGAGAATGAACTTGACTGAGTACATACCATCAATTTCACTTTCTTCCATGTGAGATTATTGCCACGAAGCAGGTAGACGTCCTTGAATATACCGGTTATTTGACGCTGTGGGCATCAGCAGCGCAAGTGTCTGTATATATATATAGATGTATCATTACTTTTACCTTGAACCAGTCATAATCAAAATACATTTACTCAATAAATATATCTATGATGATTTCTGCATACATTATTTTCATTACTTTTCAAGTCAACACTTGTTATTTTCTTAGACAGTATTTCTCTATCTAATATATTACCGAGCTGTAATGCTATTAATATATATTTATATATGTATGCAAATATGGAAGATGTGGTCGTCAATCACATGTTGCTCTGGGCAATGTGTGAGCTAGCATCAACACGCAGGGCTGCATGCCGGCATCTACTATATATATAGCTGCGATGATATACAATAATATATCATATCCATTATATTAAGAATTCCAAAGGAAATGATGACGTCGTCATCGCCCCAGCACACGGCTATGATGCCAAAGCAGAGCTTCAGTTTCGTGGCTCTTATTCAGTCTTTCAACTAAAGAGCTCCTGAAAACAAGTTCTATTCTAATTCTTGAAAGCGACACATCATCATACATAAATTAAGGCAATTTACAGCACTCATAATTTCTCAATATATTAGATACTAATTGATATTTAAACAGATGGAACAAGTGCTTTCAGTGAATCACAACCAGGAGCCAAATAGTAAGAAAGTGGTGATCGTGACAGGCGGCAGTGGGCTCCTGGGTAAAGCCATCAAACAGGTGACCCAAGATGATCCTAGGCCAGACGAGACTTTTTTCTTTCTTAGCTCAAAAGATGCGGATCTCACGTACTAATTTACTTGTATTGAATATTGAAATATTTAAAAATATGTATATATTTTTAAAATGATTTAATTAGGAATCCAGAAGAGACTAGGCAGCTTTTCGAGAAGTATCATCCGACTCATGTGATTCACCTGGCTGCTAAAATCGGGGGCATCTTTGATAACATGAAGCACCAATTAGACTATTTGGTATTACCTTTTAAAACGCCCCTGAAATGAAATGAATTATATGTATTTTTTAAAATAGAGGAGCAACGTTCTTATCAACGACAACGTCCTGCACAACGCTTTCCAATACAAAGTCTCAAAAGTTGTGTCCTGCCTCTCCACTTGCATCTTTCCTAATAAAGCCATCTACCCTGTCGACGAAACCATGGTTACCTCTATTTTAATTCATCTTATTAGAATGCCAAGTATATGTAAAATGTTATGCATAGATTCACGACGGACATCCGAACATGAGCCATTTGGGCTACAGCTACGCCAAGCGCCTCATCGACGTCATGAATAAAGCCTACAACAATCAGCACGGTTGCCAGTTCACTTCTGTCGTGTTAACCAACATTTTCGGTCCTCACGACAACTTCAACCTAGATGTATTAATTATATTGACGATCTACTACTAAATACTAATAATAGATGGTACTAAAGACAATTTTTATTTGATTAGGAATGCAACGTTATTCCGGGACTGATCCACAAGGCTTACATCGCCAAGAAAGAAGGTAAGCCGTTGGTCGTCTACGGATCCGGTAAACCGATGCGCCAGTTCATCTACTCCCTGGATTTAGCCCGACTCTACCTCTGGGTCATGAGGGAATATCCAGAAATCGAACCCATTAATCTATGCGGTAATCGATTAATAACTATCTTTACTTTTTTAATCATAAATTTTAAATAACAAATGATCAAAAATAGTTGACGAAACGGCCGAGATATCCATCAGGGATGTGGCTCAGATGATTGCAGATGCCTATGAATTGGAGCACGGCTTAGTGTTCGATTGCAGCAAGGCGGATGGGCCCATGAAGAGGACTGCTTCCCACAAGAAGCTCCGCCAATACCTGCCCGATTTCAAATTCACGCCGCTGAGGGAGGCCATCAACACAACCGTTCAATGGTTCATCGAAAACTACGATACTGTCCGCAAATAAATAAATTTTTGAAAAAATCAGAATCTTTTTGGGTCCCTTTTACACTCTTTAAAAAAAATCATAATATTATCGCTACAATATTACTGTAATAGGGGTGATTATATTGTAATTGCAGACTATTATTAAACGTTTCTTTGATTATTTTTGTAGAATGTCCAAAGGTTATTCAACTGCAGCTGGGTTACAATGTATTTTGTGGACGTCGACACTCGATTGGGTTCAAATCCAGTTGGACTATATAATCAGTCAATCATTCGAGCTGGTACCCTTGTCAGTAAGAAATGCAGCAATCGCACCTATACTTCATTGATATTATCGAACGATAATATTGGTTTACTGGTTTTCACAAAGTTATAAGCAAATAATCTCAGTTTCATCTTATCATGCTTGACAAGGAATGCCTTCTTAGTATATCTAAACTAGTTTTGGAGGTCATAGACATTTTTTATTTCTTTCAAAAGTCAACGATTCGATTTAAAAAAAAATAAATAGAAATAAACTACACATCTAACCTTATGAGCATTTCCTACACGAGTTCATAGTATCATCCATAAGGGATCGTTCATAAATGATGTCACAATAAATAATCCCTACTCTAAAATGATGTCACAAAGTGCAATCCCTCTCCCAAAAGTTTAATTTTAATTTAATGAATTGGAAGAAAATATTTATAAATTGGACAAATGAGCTGTTTAAAAAAAGTATAGCATCATTTATGAACGCTTCCTAAGCGCTTCTATTTATTGAAGAAAAGCACATCAATTGGTTAATATCAAGAAATGTGATATTATTCCATACTATTTAAAAAATACTGTATATACTTATTATACTTAAATGAAAAGGTCTCTTTTTATATGATATTGTCACAAAAACCATCGTAGAATATTTTCTTCGCCTATATTATTATTTTAAGTTTTAAATAATTGAAAATGTGATTTATCAATTATCACGACATTCACTTTTGGATACATATACATTTATATTCTCGTGCCTTGTTGAAATCTTGCCACGTTAGAGCGCCACGTTGGGATTTGAATATGGTTAAGCATTGGTCCTTTATACATAGAAACAGGTTTATTGGTTCATCTATCTGTTGCCAGAAGGCCAAGTCATCTTTCTTTTCCCACTCGAACATATTTTATCCACGTAGAGGGACAAAAAACCTTTCTAACCGATTATTATAGCACTGCTTTAAGAGCACGCGAAAGTATAAGGCTGATTCAATACAACTCACTATTATACCAATAATGGCTGAGAGTAAGATGACCATTTTAGTAACTGGCGGAAGTGGATTAGTCGGACAAGCGATTAAGAAAGTGACCGAGGAAAATCCAAGACCCAATGAGCAATTCATCTTTCTCAGCTCTAAAGATGCTGATCTTAAGTATAACTATATAAATTATTACTTACTTTTAACTTAAATGTTAACAATTCTAAAATGTTAGGGATCCGATAGCGACGAAGAATCTATTCGAAAAATATCAACCAACTCACGTAATTCACTTGGCTGCCATGGTTGGCGGTCTCTTTCGCAATATGAAGCACAACTTGGACTTTATGGTGATTTTTGGTTACACTATTTATAAAAGTATAAATACATTCAATGTGGTTTTAATTATAATAGAGGAACAACCTTCTCATAAATGAAAATGTACTGCACAACAGCTTCAAATTTGGGGTGAAGAAAGTCGTTTCTTGCCTCTCAACTTGCATTTTCCCTGACAAAACTACTTATCCAGTGGATGAAACAATGGTTTACATTATATACATTGCAAGTGTACTGTATAGAAATTCAGTTTAATTTTATTAATAGCTTCAAAATGGACCACCACATCCTACTAATTTTGGGTATAGCTATGCCAAACGGATGATTGACGTGCAGAATCACGCTTACCACGAGCAGCACGGCTGCCAGTTCACGGCTGTTATTCCAACCAACGTTTACGGACCCCATGACAATTTCAATCTTGACGTATTCTATACATCTTACTGCATTTTATTAAAAATAATATTTAAATGACATTTAAAATGCAGGATGGTCACGTTATTCCTGGATTGATTCACAAAGCTTTCATCGCCAAAGAGAGAGGTGAACCGTTGGTCGTTTGTGGTTCGGGGAAAGCTTTGCGTCAGTTCATCTACTCGGAAGATCTTGCCAAGCTCTTCTTATGGGTCCTCAGAGAGTACCAAGAAATTGATCCCATCATTCTATCTGGTTTATATTATAGATTTTCATTTGTGGTGCTAACAGCAGCTCATGTAATACTCTTACTAAATAGTTGATGAATCGGCTGAAGTTACCATCGCTCAAGTGGCTCAGATGATCGCCGATGCGTTTGGAATCGAGCAAGGAATCGTTCTTGATACCACCAAGTCTGATGGTCAGATGAAGAAGACCGCTTCCAATGCCAAGCTCCGCCGCTATTTACCCGATTTCCAGTTTACTCCGCTTAAGGAGGCCATCGATACGACTGTCGATTGGTTTATTAAGAACCATCATGATGGGGCAGTCGTTCGCAAATGAAATTGTTCACAAGCAATCTTAAACTATATCCATATACACAATATTACTACTGTAGCCGATATTTTAACATTTTAATTACGGTACCAATTAAGGAGTCTGTCACATTTTAGCATAAATATACACCGTAATAGTATCACATTTATAAGTTATGTTTATCATTTCTTTTCATTAGCGCATCGTACTATTATGTAGTGATACAATGATTCTGTTCAAATCAACAGCTTTGATTAATAAACTAGAGGTGGCGATAATAGGTCTTTCACGAATTCATTCTGCTAGATTTTTATTTTGTTATTATTGTTAATTTTTCATTCCTTCTTTGTATTGAGAGTGAAATCTTCTACTTGCAATTAAAAAGTGGAGTGGAATTTGCGCTATCTGTACATATAGGGATAAGGCAAGATGATTCAACCTGAAATCAATGAAAACGGCCGATTAAATCAGCAGCAGCAGCCAGATAGTCGGGCTCGTGTCTTGATCGGTTTCTCTGTTATCAACATCGTTACCTGGCTCTTGTCTACCACCTTTTCTGTATGCATTTCATCTATAGATTCTAATTAATTTGATGATATTGATTAATTAATTAATATAAATCCAGGCAATGCTCTTGATTCGATTCAATAACGCTACTTCTTTAGCTCGTTTCCAATCCTTGGATCTCATTAGTCCAGGTATTTATTAATTACTCTGTTACTTAATGACAAAAATGGTACAGTATTATTCTGAAAAATAGGGATCTGGGGCTCTCTCTTTTACGGATTGACCGGATTAATCGGCATCTGCGCCGCTTACGAAAAGCGCCAACCTTTGTACTTTTATTTATATTTTATATTTTTATTTTTAATATTAAATTTATTTTTTATTTGAACAGGTTAGTGGGAACGTAAGTTGTATAATACCTAATAATTTAATTTAAAATTGTGGAAGTTAATTTGATTTATAATTGTCTTTTATGAAACCAGTCTAGTACTGTCGATGCTGTCCGTTTTCAGCTCGTTGGGCATTGCGACCGTTCACGGAGCCATGGCCATCTCTCCTAAATTCCGCTCTGGCACTAGTATACTTATTTGCATAATCTACCTTCTAAATAAATAGGCAGTCTAATTAACTAATAATATAATTATTAGATGAAACCTGGTTAGGCCTAGAATGGACCCTGTTTGTAACGAGCCTCATTGGGGGCCTCCTCACCAACCTGGCCGTTTTCATCCTCGTCTCCACCCTGATGTGCCGTCCCTGCTGTCCCATTACCTCAACTAATAATAAACCCGTAATATTACATAACTATAACTTCAAGTCTTTTAAACACCTTGTAATTCAATTTAAAATATTTAGAAAGAGGAGACTTTCGTTTTGAACGATTACAACGGCAATAACCATCTTCCTTGCTGCCCGACTTTGAGCCGGATGCCGGCCACACCTCCAGCTCCTCCGCCGGGATTTTTCTTCCGACAACCGATGGAGCACGTCTACGACCGTCCACCCGCTAGGACTCCCTTGATTCTCCCGTTTCCTTCCATCAATATCACTGAACCCAGCAATTAATCGTTTGTATTTCTTGAAAAAGGCCTCAGCAATTACATAATAAAATTCACGCTCGAAAGAGATTCCGGAACAAGTGTTTGGTTCGATCAGACAAGTGCTGCCTCTTCATTTCCAACTTGTCTCCAACTTCGGAGATGAAGCTGCTCGCAATGTTCCTCAGATCGCGTAACAAGTGAGCGGCACCTTTGCCCATATCTTTGAGCCGTTCTTTCAAGTTCTTCAAATGCGAGAGTTCTTTCATCGTTGGACCATCTCCGCCTATTGATTGGATAAATTCACATAAGTGGGTTATACAAAAATTTCAAATGTTTACTTACTTTCAATCGGTTTAGAAGAGATGATGCTAAAGAATAAAAGCGGGTAAAGAAATATCATGGGTTTCATCTGTGCAGTGTACGATTTAAACCTCCAATAGCGTGAGGAAAACTGAGTCCAATTCTACTAGAACTCAGCAGATAGATACGTAAGTTTTCAAGTGGTGATAAATGGAGCAATTCAGCTCTTTTCCTTGATCAGCTGTTTCCGTTTCCCGTCCACCATATAAAATACTTCTTTTTATTTTATTAAGAAATATGATTTTGTTGAAGCAATCAGTTTATGTAGTGTTTAAAATAGTTATTTTCATTGGTATTAATAAGAGTACCAGGAAGAGTACATTTGAATTTTTAATAATAATTAAAAAAAAATATGAAGGCAGTCTTGCCAGATAAAAAACTGGAAATTTTTAAAAATTTAGATTTCCTTTTTTAGTAATTTTATATGATTTTACAATTTCATGAATATAAAAACGAAATTTCTCAATTGAAACGAATTTAATTTCAAAATAATTACACAGCATTCGGATTCGATGACTAGGGGGACGTTTTGGCGCGACACTCGGTTATAACTCAGAGTTGGTCGGTCGAACTGAACCGAGAATCGCGTTCGTCGGAAAAATGACAGATTTTGCCTCGGTTAAAACTTTTTGTTGAACCGAGATAGTTGAACTGCTGGCAGCGCTAAAATGCACCCTCAACTCGACAACTCAGTCCCCACTTCACTGCGCCCCTAGCGGCAGTCCAGTTAAACGTTGTTCGGACGGGCGACCGGCACTATTTTTTTTTCTCACTAAGAACTGTTGAGTTTTTCGTCAAGAACTCGCCGAACATCGGCTTGACCCCTAAATATTTTGTGTTTTTCTGATAGATCTCTTTAATTTGAATCTTTTCATGTGTGAGTCCCCTTTTTTTCAATCAATATTTCTCAATGCAAATATTGAAAACAAAAATGACCACGAAGCAATTTTGCAAGCATCATAATATTTTTGCAAATATTTCAGGTCCTTATTTTCAAATTACAAATCAAAAAAAATATTTCCGTAAAGAAGAAAGAATTCTGCGTCTTTTGAGACCAGTTTCGATAATTTTTGTGGAATTTAAGACTATGAAATCCCATTTTTCATTTTATGAAATAAGTTTTTCGGAGGAAAAGAGCTCAACCGTCGAGCTCTACCCACCTCCCAGAGGTGGGTTAAAACTGCTCTCTCGGTTAAGTTCAACTGTCGGTTCAGTTGTGCGCTAAAATGGTATCGGTTTTAACCGACAGGGGCATCGGTTCGACCGTGGCTCGCGAAAATGACGGCTCAGTTAAACCGAGACTAGGGTTGATCCAACTGTGTCGCGCCAAAACGCCCCCTAGTTAAATTACAAAAGCAGACGACGTTAGTTTCTGACCCATTGTGTGGTAACCCATAGCAACGTTCACAAAAGGAAAATTCTCCTTCTCGTTCTTTTCGAAACACGTGTGAATTGTGCATGTTAAAGTCTTCTCTTTGTCTTTGTTTGAAAAAAAAAATGGCTTGAATTGCTTTGTATTTTCTCCAACTACCCACTCGTTGATTAATCATATTTTTCATCGATGAGCTGATTGTAACAAAATGCCGAACAATACGTCGGATATATCGCTGTGCACATTGTGCCACAGTCATTACTCCTTCCAACGTAAGTATTCACAAATAATTGAATCATTTTTCTTGGAATCATTATATTTATCTATTTTCTCAGTGCCTTCATCTTCTCACTGGCAGAGGCATCCATGCAGGCTCCCACTCACTCTCCAGTGTGGCCACAGCTGCTGTTACCAGGTAATAGAAAATCATCAAATGAAAAGTGATTTATGAATTTTTAAAATCTATTTCTGTGCAGTGTGTCATGCAGCGAAGAGAGGGCCAGAAGTTTGTCTCCAAAGTGAGCTGTGAGGTGTGTGGCTCGATCAACAGGCTGGATCTTGGCATGCTCAAATCCAACCTGCCCTCCTTCATCAACTGCGCCCAGCTTGGTTTCATCCAGCTTCAGGAGATTGAGCTTCAACTCAGGGCCGAAAACGTCGGTTTCAAGGGTAATATTCATTTTATTTTTATTATTTTTATGTTGAAATTTTCTTTGATTTCTAAAATGATTTATTTATTTTTTTAGAATACTTAAATAAAATCTTTGTAGAAATTCTATTTGATTATAATAAAATTCTGAAATAATTAAATAAAATAATTTTCTTTTTTAGACCAGGGGAAGCTGTACACTCCAATAAGAGATGAAGCTGCTAAGAATGTGCCAACCGAGTGTTCTTCGAGCAGCAGAGCTTCAGTTTGCACTTTCGAGCACGACCACCTCCCGTTAGATTACTGGTGCAAAGAGCACAAGGTGGCCATCTGTTCCCGCTGCAGACTGTCGGATCACTTACGTCACGACGTCATCACTGCCCAGGAGAAGCGCTCTGTGGAACTCCAAGATTGGGTTAAATCCAAAAATGGAGCTAATCAGCTGTTGGATCGTTTGCAACAGGCTGTTAAAGCCCTCGATGACAAGCATTGCGTCGTTGAGGCAGATTACAAGAAGTCTTACCAAGAGGTATTACCTCATTTGATTAAAATTTAAAAAATAAAATCAATTATTTTTTATATTATTAAAAAATTAAATATTGTTAATATTAAAAAAAAAAATCAGGCACGTCAGAAATTCGTCCAATTTCATGGCATCTTGCAAGCCCGCGAGATGGAAGTTCAGCAGAAGCTGCACAGAGCCTTTTTGGAGCGCTCCAAGCCGCTAAAAAGCGTTGAGAAATCCCTACGTGACGTAATGGATGATGTAAACAATCAGCTGACGGCCATGCAAGAACCGGACGCCGGCCGAGAGGTCGTTCTACGCTGCGCTCAACTGGTGGACAAGCTTCGAGACTATCTTCCGGCCCTGGATTCCCTCTCATCCGCTCTACCCGAAATGTCTTACCAGATCGCTATGGAATCTCAGTTAGAATCGATCCGGATCCTCACTGAAGGGCCTTGCATGCTGTCCATCCAAGAGAAAGGGGATCCGCCTTTAGAGTGGCCCGGATTCGAATCCCTATTTCGTGAATTGAGTTGTAACAAAGCTCTACCTATTGAACCGCAAGTGCAGCATCCGAAAAAGCCATCTGAAGAGATCCCTCCGCCGGATATTGTGAGCCAGGCCATGAATTACGAGAAAGGCATTGTCGTAGAGGCTCGAATTTCTTTTTCCGACTCGATTGATAAGTTTTACGTCATGATGCAGCCTTCCGGGAATTCAGGATCTCTCGCTACCCTTCAATCCATCATGGTACAATTTCTAATTTAATTTAATTTAGTTTAATTAATTCAATTTAATTCAATTTTGACAGGATTCCAAGAATAAAAAGAGGACGACGTTGACTCAAGTGCTCCCTGGCCAGCTGTTTGCCTACCGCTCTAAAGATGGCATGTGGAGCAGAGTGCTCGTCGAAGATGTTAACGTGAGCTGTGATGATGTGTCCATCTTCCACGTGGATGTAGGCCGGAGAGAGCTCGTCAGTCTGGACCTATTCCATCGGTACGCCCGGCACCCTCTTCCGGCCGGAATAGAGAGCATCCCCGCTCAGGCTGTTTACTGCTCTATCAGTTCGTCTGCTAGGCCTTTATCCGTTAATGTGGAAAATAGGATCGTCCGCCTTCAAGTGGAGCGCGTTCTGGCCGGACAAGTGGGCCGTCTCGGCCATCAAGAGCACACTTTACTCGTCACCCTGTAATATTCTAATATCTAATTTATTTTAACTTGTATAAAATTAAATCTAAATTTGTGTTGAAGATTGAGAGAAGATCCTCCAAAGAGTCTATCCATCGCTGCTCGTAATAATCCTAGTCCGAATTGGATGATGCCCGATCCAGCAGTGGAAGAGCAGCAACAGCAGCAGCAAAATCCTTCACCCGACTTGTCCGACAAACCGCCGAAAAAGAAGCGTCTGCTCAACGACAAGAAGACGGTTGCATCCAGCTTCAACGGCGCAAGCAACAACAACGTTCCAAAGAAGAAGATGATTGTCACTCCTGCTGCTCCTTCTCCAATTCCGGAATCTTTGCTAGTCTCTCCACTCATTCTGCCTCCTCTGGCAAGCCAGGGTCAAGAAAACCGGAACAGGATCGGCGTCATCTTGACCCATCTCATCTCTCCAGGTCATTTTTACGTGCGGATCATCAGCGTTCCACCGGCTCTCAGGCAGGATTTCAATCCACCTAAAATTAGTTTCGAGGATCTCAGCTGTGAGTTAAAGTCCCACTACCGCTCAGCTCCTGCCATCAAAGTGGAGCTGGTTCCAGGGTCCATTTGCGTCGTTAAGCTCCCTGAATCTGGAGAATTCCGGCGCTGTAGAATCCTTGAAGATATCCACCAGATCCAGCTCGTCGATGTTGGCACCATCCTCGATAGAGTTGAGCCATCTCAGCTCCGTCCTTTGGAGGATCGGTGGAGTATTGAGGCTCTTCCGGCCATGGCGTTCCGCTGCTCCGTCTGGGGCCTTCGGCCGGCTGGTCACAGCACCAATTGGTCAAAGACTTCGTCCGATTCCATGCTGAATTTGACAGTCAAAGCCAAAGCTCATTTCGCCCGAGTTTATCATGTCGAAGGATCGATCCTGATGGTCCGCTTCTATTACGAATTCATCCAATCTGGCGGTCCTCTTGGGTGCGACGAGATCCGCACTGGATGCGTTAATGATGATCTCATGGATGAAGGATTGGCTCTTAAGATGCCTCCAAGTTCTTGCCTGGTGAGCGTCGGGATGCCGGAAGAGTGGCCTGCTTGTCTCACTCTTCCGCCGGATCTGGAGGCGAGGCCCGCCTGGATCGACAAGTTTGGAGTGCTGCATATCCACCACATCAAGGGGCCGTACCATCATTTAGAGAGGATTAGTCGTTTGCTCAATTGGTATTATGCTGGATCCCGGCCGGATCAAACGGAACTCGCTCACTGGGATGTCGGTCAGCCCTGCGTTGCCAAGTATAAAAAAAATATATTATTTATTTGAATTTACGATTATAACTTGGCAAACTTGCAATTTTATAGATACTCGGGTGATGGGGAGTGGTGCCGAGGTCACGTTTTGGCCGCCGATGACGAGAAGAAGTTGGCGACCATCCTCTTTGTGGATTTCGGCAACGACGAAGTATTTCTTAATTTAAAGTTGATTAAATTGATTATTACTAATCCAATGATGATATAGGAGAAGGTGCCTTATAAGGAAATGCGCCGGAATCTCATCTGCTTTGACTACGCCATTCAGGCCTACAGAGTCCGGATGGCTAAATATCCGGGCGTGTCTCTACCGACCGATCCCGAGCTCCGGATTCTCGATGACGTTCTAATCAAGAAAGACATCCGGCTAAGCATAAAATACCCTGACGATTCTGACATCCCACTGGCTACCAACGTGCAGTTTGTCTCCGGATCAGCTAATTTAGACGACACTTTCAGTCTCCTCCGGCCGGAAACGCGACCTCCCATCCCAATTCCAGTAATTCTTATTATTTAATTTAATCACCAATATTTTTTATGACTAAAATTTAATTAGACTGAAGATACGGATGAGCTGGAAGAGGTGGCCGTAGTGGCCTGCCCTCCGAGGAGCAGCACAGCCCTGCAGATCAGCAGCCTGCATTCGGACGAAGGGTCGGATGACGACGACTCTGACGATGCCTTTCCTGTTTACAACTTTGGTCCAAGCGTCAAGATCCGGCCGGAAGAGGAAGGGGACGATGTGCCCGCCTACCGCTCTTTGGAGCTCAAATCCAAGGTATCTCTTCCCATCCGCCTGATGGCGCTGGATGGTCCTAGAGGAGTCATCCAGCCGACCCGCCACTCACCCGTGAACGAGTTCAGCGCCGTTCCGGCCGTGTGGTACGAGCAGGCGGATGCTTTCGACCGGCTCCATTGCGAGCTGCAGGAAACGGCTCCACTTTTCCCGGAAATTCAAATCGTCGATCACGGTTAATCTCAATAAATTCTGATTATTTTGTTAAATATGAAATCAAATCATTAAAAATTCAGGGTGCCCTTGTGCTTGTTATTGCACCGTCAAGGAAAAGTGGTACCGGGGATTGGTGATTGGTTACGCAGATGACAATCTTGGCACGATCAAGGTGGAGTTGGTGGATGTCGGCCGCAAGTGCGTCCTATCGGGATCGCGTGTGAAGCAGTTGCCCATGGAATATCTGGCCGTATGTCCTTTTTTTTAGTTTTCTTAATTATGAAATGATGCTATTAATTTTATTTTATTTTCAATAAAGCTGCCGCGCCAGTCGAGGACGGTGAAACTGGAACAGTCGGCAAAGAAAAAAATGGAAAAGTTAGTCGACTGTGAGACGCCACTTTGCGGATTCTTTATCGTAATATTTAAAAAAATGTTAACATTAATTTTAAATGGTATTTAACTGATAAATGCAATTTAAAGGATGGATCGGCACCTATTCCAGACATGTGCCTCACCTACAAGAACCAAGAAGGACGTTTTGTTCCGCTCTTCGATGAAGGATCTTGAAGAGATTTTTTTCTTTTTCTTTCCGAGTTGTTACATTCAACACAGATCATTTTCTTGTCACTTGTTTTTCTAATTAATAAACTGAAAGAAAGGAGAGAAAAATGTCATCTGTATTTGCTTTTTTTATTTGAAATTGTTTACATAACCAATAAGGGGGGAGGGAGAGGTGGGTGAATTATGAATCATTGGAATCTGGAGCGTTGCCTGGTAACAGCTATTCACTTCCAGTCATCACAAATCTCGTATATAACTACCTTGTCCCGGAATTCCTTTCCATTGTCTCGCATGTTGTCACGATCTTACGACACGCTCTGTTAATACCCTCAAGTGTTCCTTACAACAACAAAAAATGCTGGGGAAGATTGTTAAGAAACCTGGTAAATACATACCTCAGGTAAACTTTTAAATATGAAAAAATCGGTTGTTTATATTTAGGATTGTTTAAAAATTATTTTTATAGTTGTTAATGACTGTGATAGCGTCTATGGGTTACTTTTGTATTGGCAACATTCGTGGGTGGAGCTCATCGGGAATTCCTTCCTTGAACGCAACAATTCACTCAGCAGGCAACAGGCCTAATTGGGACCACTATTTTGAAATGACTGACAATGACCTCAATTGGATTTGTATTATTATATCCAAGCTCTTTTTTTTATATAGCTACTAACAGAGATTGCATAATACATTAGCATCTCTTCCGCCTTTGTGCTCACTATTCGGATCGCTGATGATCAGTTTCCCGCTCACTTATTTGGGAAGAAAGAAATCTCTAATGGCTCTTACTGTGTTTGGAATGGTCGGCTTTCTACTGATGGGATTCACCGTGTACGCCAGACATAAATCGGTTATCTACATCGGAAGAATTCTGACGGGATTTCTTGTCGGAGCTGCAACTCCTGCATCCCAGATTTATGTAATGATTTTTATATTCTGTTCTATTCAGTATAAATTGAAAGAAATGGCTTTTTAAAATCAAATAGGTTTCGGAGTGTGCATCTCGAGGAGTCAGAGGGATTCTAGGATCGTTTACTGCCTCTTTCTTAGCTCTTGGAATATTCGTTACGTATATTATCGGAGCTTTCGTGAATTGGTATCAATTGGCCTGGGTTTGCTCGACATTCCCGATGGTTTTACTGATTGGAATGATCTTCTTACCTGAAACTCCTTCGTGGCTCTTGGCTCATGATCGTGAAAGTGATGCTAGATCATCTCTTCAACGTTTACGTGGACAGTAAATATATAAAAAATGTCCCTCCCTTATTAGTGTAGTTAATATGAGTTAGTTTTATCATTTTTAATCATGTAATAGGAAGACAAATGTGGAAAACGAACTGCAAAGAATGAAGGACAGTTTAGAAAAGAGCCGAATAAACGGAGCGTCTCAAGACATATCAGCCGAAGAACTTTTAAGAGGATCCGTGTGGAAACCTCTTGGTATCTCAATGGGCATCATGTTCTTCCAGCAGTTCACTGGAATCAACGCGGTTGTCTACTACACTGTCAGCATATTCAATGCAGCCGGCAGCTCCATTAAGCCTCGATACGCGGCCATCATCGTGGGCTTCGTTCAACTCTTGTTCACCGTCGGATCCGGCTTCTTCGTGGATCGATTTGGACGCAGGGCTCTGCTATTAGGCTCTGGATCGATTGTCACAATTTCAGTGGCTTCGATGGCCACCTTCTTTTATTTACAGCGTCGATGGGGTGAAGAAGAAGCAACAGCAGCCATCGGATGGTTACCTCTCGTCTCTCTGATGATCTTCTTCGCCGCCTATTCATCAGGATTCGCCAATGTCCCTTTCATAATCATGGGAGAATTGTTCCCTTCACGTTACAGATCGATTTTGGGTCCCATAACGTCTTCTTTTGGTCTTTTATGCACTTTTACAGTCGTCTACACTTTTCCGATCATGATGAGATCACGAATGGGATCAGCAGGGCCCTTCTGGCTCTTTACGGCCTCAACTATTATTGGACTACTCTTCATCTTTTTCTTATTACCAGAGACGAAAGGAAAATCTTTGGAAGATATCGAGCGGTTGTTTTCCGCCAGAGTCGCCCCTAGAGAGAGTAGTGATGAACCTGCCGTTGATGCATCAGCAGCAGCAGAGCTACCAGCAGAGAACCATGAAGAACTGGATATAAGGCCTAATGAGATAACCGAAGAGGTCTCTGATCAACCTATTACAAAAGTGGAGTGAAATTATATACCTTCTCAATAAAAGAATATTCTGTGAATATGGCCTGATTCATTTTGTATTTTGTATACAATAGACAATAAAAAAGGTTCTAAGGAATCTGGCATGTACATTATGCAGCAACAACTGGCCTAGTTAGAACAATCGAGAGCGTTGCTTAGTAACACAGTTCTATAGAGTTGATCACACAACACAAAACTCGTGAGTCATGATTGTGCTACACTTGAGCTTCCTTTATTGAATGATTCAGTGTTACTATTTATTATAAGTAGCGATTTTATTTATTTTAGTTGTAATACAAACGACTACACTATCGTTTAATATTATCAGTTAGACAGTTACCATATTAATGAAAATGATTCCGTCCATGAGCTACTTTTCTATCGGTAACGTTCGTGGCTGGAGCTCATCCGCAATTCCGTCCTTGGATTTGTAATATCACCTTACACAAAAAGTTGCATAATGGAATTTGAATTTAAAAAAAATCAAAATCAGCTTTATTCTCTGCCGCCATTATGCTCTCTAGTGAGCTCATCAGCCTTCTCTTTACTTATTTGGACAGAAAGAAACTCTGATGATGATGACATTAGTGTCAATCGTCGGTTTCTTCCTTTTAGGTTTCATCGTTTATGCTAGGAACAAAGCAGAGCTCTACGAAGACCGCATTTTTACTGGTCTTTAGGTCGGTGCAGCCACACCTGCCTCTCAGATCTAAGCAAAATGACTAGTAAATTCTCTAATATTGATTGAAATAGTCAAATATTGATTACATTATTATCAATTAAGATTTTAGAATGCGCATCGCCAGAAGTGACAGAGATTCTTAGGTCATTGACAGTTTTTATTTCTTAGCTCTTTGCATATTCTTTACGTGCGTCCAGGCCTATATGCAATCGGAGCCTTTACGACTTGGTTACATAAAGTAACTTGGATTTACTCCAGAGAGAAAACCACCACGAATGTATGCCGAATATATTTCGCGATTTGGTGATAAGATACCTCTAAAACCAAGCAAACCATCACAGAGAGGAGTCTACTCCTAGTCCCTCAACTGGAATTTGTGAAAATGCGGATTCTGCTCAAATATTTCCATCGAAAATTTATGACGACGAGAAGCAAATAGGATCTAAAGGAAGGAAACATTTTCTGTAAATTATGCAGCTTATTATACGCTTATAATCACAGAGGCCCACAATGAAATCAGGACAATCACAGAGATGAATAATAAATGTAAGCTTTTTTCACTATTATTACGTCAGAGGAGGACATAAAAAAGGTTGTGAATGAGGGGGTGAAGAAATTATTGTAACACACATAAAAAAGGTTTTCCCATACCGGGAATCGAACCCGAGCCTCCTGGGTGAAAGCCAGGTATCCTAGCCACTAGACCATATGGGACTATTAATGATTCGTTTAAAAGAAAACATTATTAAATGAATAAAAAAAAGTCTAAAAATGAAAATTATTTAAAATCTGATTGAAAACTAAATGTAAATAAATTAATGCTGTTGTTGAATTAGTTGGTGAGAATTAAAAGTAGCACAAGAATCTTTTCATTTCATTCAATCATACAGTCCATTCATTTTAAAAGTGGGGACCAGCAGAATACTTTCTTTTAAGTTACAAAATTAGCAAAGCACCGCTATAAATTACATCAAATTTAATTATATATTCTTTATTTAGAAAACATAAATTGGAAAAAATATGCGGTACATAGTAAGCGGTACGTAGTATTATTTGGCAGTGAGATCTTCAATAATTAGAAGGAAATTTAACTGTTGTTCTTGTTCCTCACTGTATTTAATCAATCAATCTATTCAAACGATGACTGTATACATCTTTAAATTTTAGAATTTAAACTTATCTCATCAATAGAAATTTTTTTTAACCCGTCTATTATACATA
Organism: Chydorus sphaericus; assembly: GCA_030141595.1. NCBI lineage: Eukaryota > Metazoa > Arthropoda > Branchiopoda > Diplostraca > Chydoridae > Chydorus > Chydorus sphaericus. Next base: position 2,525,165 of record CM057926.1, on the reverse strand, counting down.
ATCGATTAGTATTGGGCGAATCATGCATATAAGACAGGAAAAAGTAGTGTCGACTGTCGATTTCTCTACTGAAAAAAACTGGACCAGTGAATGAGATATGTAATAACATGTAAGCTTTCTCTTCGGAAGAACCTGAACAATTTTATTGCTTTATATAAACTCCAGGAATAAGCCCGGCTAGCTCAGTCGGTAGAGCATGAGACTCTTAATCTCAGGGTCGTGGGTTCGAGCCCCACGTTGGGCGAAAGCGTTTTTGGAATTTTTAAATTTCATTTAGTTTTTCTATGTCAATAAAAAACAGATGATTTTTTTAAAACTTTACAAATGATTAAAAATTTTCTCAAAAGACAAATGATGAATTTTAAACATAATTTGTATTGCAAGAAAGGCACTCCCTTCATTTCAAGGGAATTAACGCAGTCAAGTGAGGAATTGTTTAAAAATAAACGCAAACAAATCTTTTTTAAAAGGTATTTAAAAAAAGGTCGAGAGAGAGAAGTAATGAATAACCGATCGAAAAAAGGCACAAGGTAAATTGTCAAGCAATGGGTTCCGCTTATTTGCACTTTTTAAAAAGAATTTCACACTTGCAATTTGGGGGGAGAAATGTACAATAAGGAATAATAACAAAAAAAATGCAATTCCGTCGGATTATAAGTCAATAAGATTAAGTTTTGTTTTTTTCTAACAAGTAAATAATAAATTTGTACAAATTAGTTTTAAAAATGCCTAGAAAGGCAAAAGTTCCGCTTTTGATCGATTATCTCTTCTTCTTTTTTTTAATAACTAATTTTCAAGAAATTAAATCACAGATATTGCTGCTTCTTGCGGACGTACGAAGTCGCCTCCGAGGTGCTCACCACTGTCACTCCCTCTCCAACGTAAACTGTTTCAATTAAAAAAAAAAAAAACATTAATTGTTATTCATTTTATCAATTTATCAAAATTTAATTACCAACTGTAGGTCTGACACCGTTATTAGACTCTCTCTCAATTTTAGAGATTGGAGGTTGAGCGGATGTAGGCGATGACTCATCTCCACTGCGCGTATCACCGAATTGCGTCACCAACTTTGTTTTAAAACTGGCCGCTGTTGCGTGGAATTTGCCAAGAGCTTTGCTGAGCGCCTTATTGGCTGCAGTGGTGGGTGAAGAAGAGCCGCTGTTGTTGTTATTGTTCTGAGTAGTGGACCGGGACGATTCCGAGGCTGAAGCGGCCATAACGGCCGCAACAGCGTCCACGTCGATGCCGGGAGGAGGAGCGGTCGCCAGAGGGGCAAAAGAGCGGGTAGGGATAGGTGGGCCCTTTGGGAACGAAACAGCCGGTGTGAGATGAGAGGCCATTTGGGTCTGGGACCTCTTTGCTCTGGGAGGAGCTACTGGAAGCACCTTCTTAACAGGCGGAGGAGCCTTGTATTCCGGCGGGATCCTCCTCTGTGAAGGTGGCTCCTCTAGCGGCGGAAGTTTGACGTAGAGCTTGTTGGTCGGATAAGGCGGAGGTGGCCGGAAGGCCGGAGCTTTGGGCTCTGCAGCTGCCGGAGGTTTGTAAGGCATCGGAGAGATGATGGATGTAAAAGTGGATTCAGGATTAGGATTGAGAATAGGGGAAGGAGGCCGGATGTGAATGGCTTCCTCTTTGGTCCGGTTGGCCCGCTCCACGAGCTCCTGAAGCTCACTGAGAACCCGGTCTGGATGTAATCGAGGACTGACGCAAGGTGATGAGGAGGATTGCTGCCTGGCCGACTCTTCTTTTTGAATTGGATTGCGTAATTCAGTTAGAAGTAGCCGGATCTCGTCCGTCTTTTGAACGGTGACAACAGGTGATGATGATTGCTGATGATGATCCTCTTCTTCCGCATTATTCCGAGGAGATTGAGATGGGCTCAACCAGATGGCTTCATATTCGTGAGGCTTCTTTGGCCGGTTTAATCCTGATGATTCTTGAAGAGGCTCTTCCGGGCCGCTATTCTGTCTGGAATGGGAGGATCCAGGATTTCTCGACGGATCGACAAGAGTGGAGGGGCGCAGTTTGGTCTTTTTCTCAGCTTTAACGTCGTCGTACATTAAATAGGCTTGGCAATCCTGTAAGAGTTGTCGAGTGTCTTCATCCAGCCTCGAATGACACGCAGCCTCCTGTGCAAAAGTAAATTTTTATAAATTTGAGTTCTCTCTTTTAAAAATGTAAAAAAACCCTCACCTGATTGCGGATGAGGACGTTGACATAGGTCGGAACGACTTTATTTTGAGTGACTACACTCCTATCTAGCGAACCTCCTCCAGTTGCAGTCGGAGAGGTCGACATTATCCGCTGATCCCGCACTCCACGATCCAGGCTACTCGTTCCCAAGGGCAGTGCGGATGTTGACACTTCTTCCGCCGGAGGAAAGAGCTTCTCTCTCGACGTTATGTAAGTGATTGAAGGAGGTTTGCTCAGTACGATCTCGCGATCCGGATGGATCTCCACCGTAGCCGAGCTCGTCACAGTCACGGATTCACTGTGAACGTCGAATCCTCGGTAGACTTTCATCGATTTACTGCGCTTGACGGGCAAGCTCGGCTTATGAGTTTCAGTTTGAAGTTCTTCCGGCGGAAGAGAGAGTTTGGCCGGCTCCAGCGTCCGGTAGAATTTAGCCGGAGCTTCTCTGAGACGGAAGCTGCTGGATTTTCGGGATTTACTCTTCTCTCTCGGCTCCGCTGAAGGGGATTTTTCGAAGAAAGCTCGGATTTTGAGGATGCTGGATTTGCGGACTAATCCAGCTGATGGTTTAGGATTATCTTTAGGGCTAGGCGGAGGGGATGGAGTGGATTCTTTAGAAGTAGAGCCGTCGCTGACGTTATCGTAAGAGGAGGATTTTCCGCTCTTTACCCCGGAAGTCGGCGAGACAGGGGAGGCTTGACCGGAAGATGAGTCATTATTAGTGCGCCTCTTCTTATCTGGCAGCGGTGGAGCTGAATCTTGCGTCACCATCTCTGATGAGGTTTGGAATTGGAGGACGGGCCAGGGGATCAACTCATCTTCTTCTCGACAGACAACGTCCTCTTCTTCGTTCACTTCCAAAACGGAATTGGAAGAGTCTTCAGAGTTGACTTTGACAAAGATGGTCTCGTAGCTGGGATCGATCTTGTTGATTTCTGGGCAGATGAGGGGATGACCGTTCACGTCTAGATTCTCGTAGGGGTGGGCATCGATCATCTTGAGCTGCTCTATAAAGAGCTCTCTTAAAGCTCTGTGAACGAGGATGTACTGATCTTTGGTCTGGACCATGGCAACTCTCTGGCGGCGCATATCCGCAATCAGCTCGTATAGGCTGAAATCTTCCGTCAGTTTCTGTTAATTATTTAAATTAAATATTAAATAGGAAATTCAGAATATGGATAAATGAAGAAAAACTTACTCCTGCTCGAAGGAGTCCCCAGACGTAATCAATGGCGCAGATGGTACCGGTGCGACCGCAACCAGCCGAGCAGTGAATTAATAGAGGAAGAGTTTCGGATGCTTGGCAATCGCGGATGAGGCGGACCATGTCTAGTAGCGGTCGGACAAGGGCCGGAACGCCGTGATCAGGCCATGCCCAATAATGGAATTGCACTACAGTCCTCGTCACTATTTTAAAATTTAATTAATAATAACTCTTTTAAAATTAAAATGAATTATATTACCTGACTCGCCGGAAGCATTTGTATAAGTGAGCTCCATCGTCCTGAGGTTGAAATCATTGCACATTCTCCTAGATTTAAGTAGTTTCACGCTGTAGGGTCCGTAAGCCTTGGGCTCCGTGTCGTTCTCAGACCAGTAGCACTCGCACTTGTGCTTCCCAGACTCTTCCTCGTTACACGCCATCACAATTACCTATTTTAACAGTATTAGATTCTAATATCAATAAATAAAAGAGATACATTCTTACCTGAACGTCACACTCGACGACCATCCTCCAAAAGTCCGTCACCGTATGAGCCAGAGGTCCCTGACTGGCTATGTACGCCTGAGAACCGCTCGCACCACGAATGTAGTTGGCGTTGATGTAGTCACTCCCTGGGATGCCCACAATCTCACTCAAACTCACCCTCGTGCAGTCAACTTTTAAGAGAGAAAAGAGTTTAAATTTCAATTTTCAATGAGAAGATTTGGATGAGTTTACATGGAAGGATGTCTTTGTAGCGATTCTTCCTCCTGTTTACTTCCTTCTCCCCCTCTGAGCAGGAATAGGCGGGGAGGCCCTTGAGGCTCTCGCTGAGTATCTTGAGGTCTTGAAACTCCTTCTCGTACTGGTCATCAGACCCTTTTCGCCTCCTCTCCAGTGTCTCGACATGATTGAGGAAATTCTGCAGCACTGTCCTCAGAGGAGCTCTGTGCTCATTTCCACTGGATTTCATGATCTGTCTTGATGAAAATATGAATAAAAATTATTCAAGTTTAAAAATTTTAGAAATTACGTGTATACCTGATATTATCCCTTGTTGAAGTGTTCAACAGGTGAAATAAAAAAGAAAAAAAGATGATCGCCCCGGGTCAAGAGGACACAAAAGAGAGGCGATCAATTTGATAATCCACAGTTGTTCATTTGTGAAATATTGCCGGGTGTTTAAACTAAACAAAACAAGTTACACAAATATTGTGGAGAGAAAGTTGCGTTTGTCCTATTCCTTTTCTTCTTTACTACGTATCCCCTCTCTCTGGTTATTTATCAGCCGCCATTTATGAATTTCAGAAATTCCTTTGATGAGCGTTGCCGCTTTCACTAATTTTAATCAATTTAAATGTAATAATCATAAATAATAAATGTAATATGAATATAAATCATTTAAATAAATTAAAAATGAGTTTAAAAACATATAATAACATGAAATTAGAGGAAAAATCAAAATCAAAATGAAAGATAAATAAATGTGGCGGCGTTGGATGCAGAAGAGGGACAACAGCCGACTTTTTCTGACGCACCGCCCTCGGCTTGACGCGGTTCCAAGCCGAAATCAAAGTTTTTCTGTTGCGCTCCGTAGTGGGGATGTAAAAATGGCGTCTCCCATGTTAAAGTGGAAAAAAATCGCCAATCCCGCAGGACCTAATCCGCGACCGAGACATGGACACCGTGCCATCGCCATTAAGGATCTGATGATTGTTTTCGGCGGTGGAAATGAAGGCATCGTCGATGAATTGCACGTTTACAATACAAGTAAGTCCGAGTCCCGCTGAAACCGGCCGCTCCCGCCATTTTTCCTCCCTTTCCCTCTTCCCGCCACTTTCTAATTTTATCACTTCTATTTTATCTTTAATTTACAATTCATCTAATTTATCGATTATGAATCAATTCAAAATGTGATTGGGTTGCATCACTGTTGTTGACATTGTCGTGCAGCGTCACAACTTTTTTTGAAAATGTATTGTTGTGAAGTTTTTTCGAGTCGGCCCAAGATGGCGGCCCCCTTGAATCCGTTTCTAGGCCGTCACTCTTTCTCTATTCCCGAGTCTATTATTTGATTTCATCAAGTTTTTTCGACGTCATGTTATATAGAATTGAATTGGCTATTAATTGATGGGTGTTGTGAATTCGTGAAAGTGAGTTATGGCTTGTAAATCGGCCGCGGACTGAACCGGCGTCATCCTAGCTTCCATTATTGTTAGGAGAAGAGGGGGAAGCTGTTTATTGGGCTTGGGTGCGGGCCGCCATCTTGGATCTAAGGGGGCTCTCTCTTCAAATTCAAAATTTTGACATTTCCATATCAAGTTGCTGTATTTACATTGTAAACAAACACTCATTTCTATTTATTTTGTTTCATTCCACAGCCACGAACCAGTGGTTTGTGCCACCTGTCAAGGGAGATGTACCTCCCGGCTGTGCTGCTTATGGATTTGTTGTGGATGGAACCAGGATCCTCGTCTTCGGTGGTATGGTCGAGTACGGCAAGTACTCAAACGAGCTTTACGAACTGCAAGCGAGCCGCTGGGAGTGGAGGAGGCTCAAAGCCAGGAACCCTGACAGTGGCCCGGGACCCTGCCCACGCCTCGGCCACAGCTTCACCCTTCACGGCAGCAGGGTCTTCCTCTTCGGGGGTCTGGCCAATGACAGTGAGGACCCGAAGAACAACATCCCCCGGTACCTCAATGACTTGTATGTCCTGCACATTACACCAACTGGGCAGAAGGAATATTGGGACCTGCCAGTCACTTATGGAGAACCACCCTCACCTCGTGAATCTCACACGGCAGTTGCCTTCAACAGGGATGGCAACAGCCCCCAGCTGATTGTCTATGGTGGAATGAGTGGGTGCAGACTTGGAGATCTCCATGTGCTGGATATCAACACCATGTCTTGGACTAAGCCAGTTGTAAGTGGCACACCACCTCTGCCAAGATCCCTTCATAGTGCCACACTCATTGGTATGTCATTGGGTTTATTAATTTACCATTGGATTTCAATTGAATAATAATTGAAAATATAGGCCAGCAGATGTACGTTTTCGGAGGTTGGGTTCCGCTTGTGATGGACGACATGAAGATGCCGACTCACGAGAAAGAGTGGAAGTGCACCAACACATTGGCTTGCCTCGACCTCGGCGCCATGAAGTGGGAGCCACTCACGATGGAAGTGTACGACGACTCTGTTCCCCGTGCTAGAGCCGGACACTGCTCTGTCGGTATCCACACGCGCCTCTACGTCTGGTCTGGTCGAGATGGATACCGCAAAGCTTGGAACAATCAGGTTCTTTTTACAATCAAAATATCCTTTCAAAAATCAAAAGTCTAATTTTAATTTTATTTAAAAGGTATGCTGCAAAGATTTGTGGTTCTTGGAAACTGAGAAACCGCCGGGTCCAGGCCGGGTTCAGCTCGTTCGCGCTTCCACCAACAGTTTGGAAGTTTGCTGGGGTGTCGTCCCGACCGCCGAATCCTATCTCCTCCAGATTCAAAAGTATGAAGTCCCACCACCTGCACCACCAGCTCCTGCCGAACCTGCCTCGCCTTCACCGGCATCTACCGCCCAACCGACTCCAAGCACTCCTACAACTCCGTCATCAGCTAAACCACCAACTACCCCTGCTATCATTCGCACACCTGGAACAACCCCTGTCGCCCGTGCTGGAGGCACCAATATCGTTCGAGTTCGAGCTCCATTAGGCACTCCTGGTCAAACGATCAGGGTTGTAGGTCCTGGCGGGCAGACTCAAATTTTAAGGCCGGCTGGAGCCAACATGTCGGGCATTCAAGCCCTGGCCGCAGCGGCTGCTCAGACTCAACGATTGCCCACTCCGTCCACAGGCGGAATCCGGATGATTCAATCGCCAACAGTCCTCACAACCTCGGCTGGAATGACTGGAACTCAGACGGTCCGATTGAGCAGCGGCGCTACGATTCTCAAAGCTGGAACGAACCTGCAAGGACTGCAGACGATCCAGACGGCCGGTGGAAAACAGATTATCCTTCAGAAGGCGGGCGGGGGAGCTGGAGGAGCTGCTGGACAGACACAGATCGTGACGCTTGTCAAGACGAGCCAGGGGATGACGGTGGCCACCGTACCCAAAGGAATGAGTTTGGTACAGGGTAAACCTGGCACTACTACAACCACCACTGCAGCTCAGGTGAGCTTCACTTTTCTTAATTATTTATATCGATAGAAACAATAAATTGATTAAATTAATGTAATTAGGTACAAGGATCGCCAAAGGGAATCCCGCAAGGAGCCACTATTGTCAAATTAGTGGGTCAGCAACAAGGAACTGGAGTGGTCCAAGCCGGACAGCAGCAGTTGGTTACTGTCGGCGGGAAACAGCAGCTCGTCACGACTCAAAATATCGGCGGGAAACAGACGATCGTCATCACCCGTCCGGGTGGCGGACCCGCTGGTACGGCCGTTAAAGCCCAAACTGTAGGCGGCCAGCAAGTGATTGTCGTCTCAACAACTGGAGGGATCCGAACGGTCCAGGGAACAGCGACCGTAATGGCCGGTCAGGCCGGCACTCAAACGGTCAACGTCCTGCCAGGCACTGTTACCGGCCCTGGCGGTGTCAAAATGATGATTGTCTCGCAAGGGACCACATCGGCCGCCAACACAATGACCACAACGGCCGGTGGCGTTAAAACCATGCAGAAGACAGTCACTCTGTCAAGAGGAGCTACTGGTGGACAAATTATCACTTTGCCGAGCGGACAGACGCTCGTTCCGGGCCAGCAGACGATCACTCTTGGAGGGAAACCCGTTACGGTTCAGGTCTCGACGGCCGGTGGTCAGAAGACGGTCACTTTAGTCACGAGTCAAGCTGGAGGGACGATACCGGCCAATGTGGCGAAGCTTCTTACAGCTGGAGCAACCACTACTACTACTGGAGCTCAACCTAAAGTCGTTCTAGTCCCTCAGGCCGCTACGGCCGCTGCTGCTGTACAGCCGGAGACGTCGACAGTGTCGAGCAGTACCACACCATCGGCTTCGTTGAGCAGCATTTCTGACGGACCGGCCACGACGGATGCGGCCTTAGCGGCACTTGCTGCTGAAGCCGGCCTCATTGACCCCCCACCGACGGATGCAGCTGGAACTCCGACAGTTGTGGTTCCACCTCCGGTTAAGGAAGAGACCGGCGTTCCTATCCCCATTGAGACTGAAGAGGAAGCTCTGAAAATCCTGGCAGAAATTGGTGAGTCGGCTGATGCTGCGGCTGCTGCTGCCGCCGCCGCTGTTCCAGCTGAAACTACTCCATCTGCAATGGAAGTGGATCCAGCGCCACCGGCAGCGGAGGCGACGACCGAACCGGCGCCCGTTCCAGCTGAGCCCATCGAGCCTACGAATGAAACAGCTGAGGCTGCAGTCAGCAGTGAAGAGCCCAAAGCACCGGAAGGAGAGGAGGAAAATGTTAAAGAGACTGCTCTTCCGGCGGTTGCTCCGGAAGCGACGGAAGCGCCGCTAGTACCAGTGAAGGAAGAAGCGAAAGAAGTAGTACCGCCACCACCACAGCCAGCTTTAGATGAGGTGAAGAAGATGGAAGAGCCCATGGATGCCGAAGCGGATCCACTCTCTACCCTAGCATCTGCTGCCGTCATCAAAGCGGAAGCGGCGGAAGTGAAAGCGGAAGTCCCATCTAACGGGGTTAAGCAAGAAGCCTCCGATCAAGATGTGAAGAAGATTGATGGCATCTGGTTCGACGTCGGACTCGTCAAGGGCACCTCATCCACCGTCAACAGTTTCCTACTTCCGGCCGGAAGTGGTGACAACGCCATCGGACTGGAATCGAGAATAGACTTTGAGACGATGAGCCTTCAAGCGGATGCAGAGAAGGACATGAAGAAGATGGAGCTGCAGCCCGGAACGGCCTACAAATTCCGCGTAGCCGGACTCAACTCGTGCGGAAGAGGCGCATGGAGCGAGGTGTCTGCGTTCAAAACGTGCCTGCCAGGTTTCCCGGGCGCACCTTCGGCCATCAAGATCTCCAAATCTCCCGAAGGCGCTCACCTCTCTTGGGAGCCTCCGCAGAGCACAGCTGGAGAGATCACCGAGTACTCTGTCTATTTAGCTGTAAAGGGAAGCTCTGCGGCTCAAACTGGAGCGGCTAGCGGGGCGGGACCCTCTCAGTTGGCTTTCGTTCGTGTCTACTGCGGGCCGTCATCCCAGTGTACGGTGCCGAATTCATCCCTGTCGTCTGCTCACATCGATACGACGACCAAGCCGGCCATCATCTTCCGTATTGCCGCCCGCAATGAGAAGGGCTACGGACCGGCTACCCAAGTCAGGTGGCTTCAAGGTAATTTTCAAAATTCAATTTTCTTTTTTTCATTTTTATTAATTAATTATTTCTTATAGATTCGAGCACTGCACCAACGCCGGCCAAAGGAGCAGTCAAGCGCGGTTCCGAGGCTTCCAAATCGGCGGCTGCCAAAAGAGCGCGTGCCGATGTCGAATGAATATCATCATCTTTTTAATAATTATAAAGAAACTATAAAAGAAAAAAAAATGAAAAAAATACCAAGAAATTCATTGTTACCTGGCATCATCCTCCCTCATCTACTAACTTTTTTTTCTCTTTTTCATATGTACGTTTCATTAATATTTTTTTTTCTCTATTCGTGAGCGTGAAAAATGTAAGAGAGTCGCAGTTAATCCACTTTTTTTCCTGTCCTTTTTTTTCTCTCTTTTACTTGCTGTCAACCTTACGTAAAAAAAAAGCAAACAATTTTGGGTTTTTCTGATTGCAATCTGACACGGTTACATCTGTGGCTCTTTTGAATACACTTTCTTTATTTCGACCTTTACTATCAATTAGACTAAATCATTGGCATCTTCAGTGAGGTAACCCTTTTGGTTACGCCTTGCTGCATAAATGTCATCCTCTGTAAAGCGAATATTTTCAGGAGGAATGAGGGCTCCTGCGACGATCCGCCCTTCAACGTTGAGAAAGTTGAAGGTGGAGCAGGCTTTTTCGGTTGACAAGATTTCCACACCGATACGTTTCTCGCGCAAGAAGCGGATCACTTCAAGGTTTAACTTCTGGCTTGCATCTCCAACTCCAATCACCAGTATATCTGTGTGGGAAAAAATTAATTTAGAATTTTTTATTAAATTTAAGTGTAAACAGAATTGGTTACCAATTTTGGGATCAAGCAGGTAGAAGAGGGATAAAGACTCTACTGTGATGTCTGCAGCACTGCTCACATTCCAGCTGAGTACTGATTTTGGGAATATGGCAATTGGTCTGAAAAAATTAAGTTGGAGTTAATTAATTGTGCCAAGATTGTGATGTTCAGATGAGTCTTACCCAACTGCCCACATCCCATTGTTGAGGCGAAAACCAGCCTAAATGAAAATAATGAATTAAAATGATTGTATAATGATTTTGAATCAATTTATAAGCATTACAGCACTGTACGAGTTGATGAGAAGACCTCTAGAAGTATCTTCATTTAATACAGTCATTGATGAGCGATCTTCCTCGTGCAGCCCTCTAGATGAGATGAATTGGAGAGGCTGTGGAATTGTAAATTTCTTCCTGTATCAATATTAATTAGAATATCAACAAGGAGTTTTTAGCAGTGTGAATTTCTTTATGCAGTATTCTTAAGAAAAATTATATATTGACAAAAAGGTATAGTTGCCTGATTAAATGAAGGCCTAAATTGCGGATGGAGGCGGTCGCCATCACTAGAGACTTAATTTAGATTAATTAAGCCAGAATCGTTATAACTTTGAAAAATTACATAAACATAACAGTAGCGATAGTAAAATCCCGCACGCTTGCAGACGAAATTGTTAATTCGGCATTGACAGCGTTGCCAAGCTGGATTTATTTATTGCCAACTGTCAAACTTTATTTTTCTCTTTTTACCTCTTCCTATCTCAAAATTGAAGGAAAATTGCTCCTTTATTCATTTCTACGAGTAAATGTAACATTGAACTCACAAACCCAACAATTTTCGTTTAATCAGATTACAAAGGACTGTCCTTCCAATCTTCCATTGTTGCAAGTCTCCTACAGGTGGTAACTGGTAAACACTTGACAAGAGCCACGTGAACAAAAGGAGCAACTCCCGGCCCAATCTACTGTCAAACGTGTGTTTACGTCACACGATTGACCAACCGATAATATGCAAAGAAAAAAGTAAAACTTTAACTGATTCTCTTTTTTCTTTCATTGCTCAAACTGTGCACATCATTTATTCTTTCTCCATTCTTTGATTCAATATTTTGGTGTAAATTGATTAATTTGCAGCTCCAATCCTGCCATGGCTTACAGAAATGGAGAACAAAGGTATATATTTTTAATAAAGCTCCTTTTAATTACTCTTAATTTCATTTTGTGATTCATACAGGGTTTGAGAAGATGAAGTACATCAGCCTTGTGACACTCACAGTGCAGAATGCAGCCCTAGGCTTGAGCATGAGGTATGCGAGAACAAGGCCGGGGGACATGTTCCTCTCCTCGACAGGTATTCAATCATCTTTTCAAACACAAAATCATGTAAATAAATTCAATTAAACCAACAGCGGTGCTCATGTCTGAGCTGGTGAAGCTCTTTTCCTGCCTCTGGCTCGTCTTTCGTGAAGAGGGATCCTCCTTTGACAGGCTGAAAGGGGCCCTCCACGACACAATAATCAAGCAGCCAATGGACACAGCTCAAAGTCTGTGTCCCCTCCATGGTGTATGTCATTCAGAACAACCTGCTCTATGTTGCTGCCTCTCACCTGGATGCAGCCACCTATCAGGTATAAATTAAAATTTATTTCTCTCTCTCATAAATCTCAATAACTTTCCTTTTTTTTTAACAGGTGACTTATCAGCTGAAAATCCTCACAACAGCTCTGTTTACAGTGGCCATTCTGAGACGTCAGCTGATCCTCACCCAGTGGGTGGCGCTCGTGATCCTCTTGCTGGGAGTGGCAATGGTCCAACTAGCCCAAACGGAGCCGGAGAAAAGCTCATCTAAATCTTCTGGGCCCGAACAGAACCGCTTGATCGGTTTCAGCGCAGCTCTGGCTGCTTGCGTCCTATCCGGTTTCGCTGGCATTTATTTTGAAAAGATCCTCAAGGTATATACACTTTCTAAATCATTTCTTTTAAGAATAGAAGAGATAATAGTGAAAGTTTAATATTTTAAGGGCTCCAACATCTCTGTTTGGATGCGCAATATCCAGCTGAGTTTCCTCTCATTACCATTCGGCCTCTTTACTTGCCTCGTCTACGACTGGAGCAGCATCAAGGGCCAAGGTTTCTTCTTTGGTTATGACGCATTCATCTGGTACCTGGTGGTGCTTCAAGCCACGGGCGGCCTTTTGGTCGCCATGGTCGTCAAATATGCTGGTTATTATTACTGCTATTATTGTTATTTTAATTTCGTCTTCTTTTCTAAATTTAAATTTATATTATTACAGACAACATCCTGAAAGGGTTTGCCACTTCGCTGGCCATCATTCTGTCGTGCGTCGTGTCCATTTACTTATTCCAGTTCAACCTGACTTTGCAGTTCTCTTTGGGCACTCTTCTCGTCATGGCCTCCGTCTTCCTCTACAGTTACACTCCGGCCAAAGCGACGCACAATCCGCTGACCACCAAAATCTGAATAATCACTCTGTCCTTGGGCCTGATTGAGCTGTATTTGTTTATTATCATTATTATTATTATGGAATGGAAAAATATATTGAAAATCTTCAAAAAAGAAAAGAGAGATTTAAAAAAAAATATTTATTTTGAGAAGGTGAGTAAGAAGAACCGCCAAGGTCGTTTGAATGCAAGGTCGTCTGCAATGTGGCGGAACATCCGGCCTCTCACGATTCACGAACGCAGAAGAAGAAGATTCTTCCAAGCGTGTAGAAAGAACAATATATTTCAAGTTCATTGCTTTCACATCTTATCTCTTCTCAAGTCACGTCTCTTGTTCAATTTGTCAACCATTCAGTTATATCTAGAGGAATTCCTCCTCCTTCGATGGTAGCTGCGGAAAACCGGTTTCTTATGTAAAGAAATGTAATAAACTTCAAAAGTGATGACATGATACAAACACTAGAATTGGCAAAGAATTTATTTATTTATTTTAAAAAAAGAATATAAAAGTGAAAAAATTGTATTATTATAATAATAGCTCATAGAGGGCATCACAGCGACAAATTAAGAAAATAAAAGAGACGACGACACCACGTTACGACACATTTTGGTCAATATAAATGACTGGACAAGAACAGACTGATGACTCTCTATTTACACTTGCAAGAGTATTCATTATCTACTAATCTGATCAAAAAAGCCGAGAGTTTTCAGTACATGATTCACTCTCGGGATAAGATCTTCTTTGTAGCGCCAGACAATAGTGTCCTTGACCAAATGCTGCTTAAATTCTGAATCGCAGCTCTTCTTTAAAGTAGACACACAATCGGCCCTGTAGTGCTGCAAGTGGGCCATCTCCGGTTCCACCGGGTAGGAGGTGCACTGCCCATTTAAGCACGCCAGAGGGAAGTGGTTGTGCAGCGTCAGAATCTTGGCAACGTTGTGAAAGCACTTGACGTACTGGTTCGGGCTTGGTGTAGTTTGCACTGCGGTACACGTGCTGCAGCATGTGCATGTGATGAGGGATCCCTGCTTCCCACACGTGAGAGTGCTCCACATCATCCCAAAAGTAGACATTACGGAAATTGTAGCTCGCTCTACTGTAATTCCCGACCGCTAAAGATTTCGGGATGATCTGCTCGATGAGTTCTCCCCAAGTTTGTACGTTCTAATAATAATAATGATAGAGTAAATCTAGTTTAACAGGCCACTATTTATAAAGATAATCAATAAAACATACTTGTGGGAGAATCACTTCATCCGTGTCCATGAGAGCGATGTAATCGTAACTGTAGAGATTTCGGTAGAGGCAATCGTTGTAAGGGATGACCTCGTTTTGTCTCTTGCTCGTGATCTTGGATTTGAGGTACATGTGACGCAATCCAGGGATGTTTGGCTGCTCTCCAGGTAGCGTAATGGGCGTCAATTCAATCTTACCTAAATTCTGGTAATACTGCAGCACTTTTGAGATGTTAGAATGGACTTCTAGCTCGTAGAGAAAGATCTTTTCCGCTCCGAGTAATCCCAAGAGTTCGATCCACTCCACTAAGCGCGTGCTCAAATCTTCTTGGAGGAAATCCAGGCCTTTAACGCACACCGCAAATTGGCCTTTCTTAGCTGGAACGTGGTTATTCACGCGTAGATTATTAGTGGCCGGTTCGCACCCCTTTTCAGTCACCTATTTATTATATTATATAGAATAGATCTTTTTATAAACTAGGTTCGGATGAGTAAGTAAACATACAGAGACGGAGATGGGAACAGGATCCCCCGTAGATGGTAGTCCTTTAGAAGCCAATAAGGCCGGTGTCGGCAGATGGCAGGACATGAGGTAAGGCTGGAGAAGTCCTTGCTTGTAGTTGCCCCACTTTTTGTTCCAGACGTACTTGTACTCTACGACGGGCGTGACGACCGGATCTTTAGCGGCGTCGTACCACAGGAGGCAATGGGTCTTGACCGTCGGCTCGATCCGGTCGATCATGCCCAGAAGGCGGATCACCGGCACGCTGCCTCGCTTGTCGTGATAGGCACCGTACAAGTAGAAAGTACCGTTCGACGACCGGAACGTTTGCCAATAACTTTTTTTTCAAATAAGAAATTGCGTAAAATAATAAGATTATCATCATTTGAACTTTCTTATCTAACCATCTATATTTTCTACACCATTAGATGGTCAAATGTCTTTATATTATCTTATAAAAAGAAAAAGTTTTCTTCGCATTTCTTAAGATGACATCATCTACTTCCGTCTGTAAATGAGGTCGAATGTCTATCCAATGATGCAATCTCGAAAGGAATACCCGGATTTTAGAATTGCATAATGACTTACTTGTTATTAAATTTGATGTCAAACACGTTAGGGTAGAAGGCGCAAGTGTGATTCTTCCCGTAGATTTTAGATTTCTCTTTAATCCAGAATTCGAATGGAACGTTTGGAATCCTCTGCTGGATCAACGGAGCCAATTCTTCATCTCCCAAAGATTTCTGTCGATCCACTTTGAGCAAATTCGATGGTCCCGTAGGATCCGGTTGAGCACCTAAAGGAGGCGTCCCGACGCCTGATGAAGACGTCGCCGTAGTCAAAGTGCCTAAAGGAGTTTCAGTCACTTTCTGTAGGAGTAATCTTGAATTAACGGATCCTCCAGCAGAGTAATCTGATGATGACCGACTGTTGCTATTGGATGATATCTGGAAGACGGCGTAGCAGACAAAAGTCCAGGCCACTAGGAGGTAAACGGAGCGCTGCAGAGGCCGGAAGGGCCAGTGACAAACGCGTAGAAACCGGCCTTAATATAAAACATAACAATCCGTTAGATATCAACGACAATATTCGCTAACCATCTGTTGGTTTTTCCCGCGGGAAAGTGGCTCAACACACATATGGTGGTGTTTTATATATATATTATGTTTCGGTTTTTACCCACGACCTTCTGTAATGTTAACGATGTTAAACTATTTTGCACGAGAAAGAAAAACAAATTTGGTTTTCTAAATAGTGGAAAAAGAGAAAGCTTAGTACAAGATAGAAGGCCATATCTCTTCTGTTGTAGGAGAGAAAACGAGGTCGTCGGAGGAGCAGCTTGCTCAGCTTAGTGCCTCGCACTAAACGGCCAAGGGTCACACCAATAATTCCGAGGAAGAATAGCCCAAGGGGCGTTATCCCAAGAAGGGGGGCCCTTTTCATACATATTTATGTATATATAGAGGGGGATAACCTCGAAAAATGTGAGGTACAAACAAGAGTTGAGACTTAATAGGATAAAGAGTTTACATTTATACATCTATATAACTATTTCTCTTGGAATATATGAGTGTAACGGTTCAGATCGTGTGCATCCCGCGGGAATGACCGCCTTCGTCCTCCCCATCGGGCTTTGTGAATAATATATCCTACCCAAACTTCCTGTGTGTTACATAGATAACAGAAATGTATATATATAAGCTTGGTATGTGCTGCTCGTAAAGAAGCTAACAACACAGCAAATGATGAGGTTGCTAGATGAGCGACCTTGAAAATGAACGCGGGAATAAGGCAATCACGACAGGTACCTCAGGGGCAATGATGATGAAGGTTCTTCTTTTTTTCTTTACTTCGCAGAGGCTATTTACCCCGTCGTCGTCGATAATAAAAACGAGTCTAAACCGCAGCTCGACTTTTTTTTATTGTATAAAGAATCGTGAATTTTGCTGCACCTGATGGACGCATCAACCACATATATACCAAGTCTATTAAAATATAAAGCAACCTGTTTTTTCTTTTCCTCATCCTAGATTTATTATAGTACAGTTATATACGATGTATAAAAGAGAGCAGATAGCAGATGTTTGACAATCTTTACCTTCAACCATGATGATGATTACAGCATGTCTGGCCAAATACAGCAGCGCACACTTTTTATTTGTATCACGATAGAAAGAAGAAAAAAAGGAAATTGAGGTACAAGAGAGAGCAGCAGATGCTTCTTTAGAGGACGCTAAGCAGACAACAACTGGTTCTACCCGGTACCGATGCAACGGACTTTTAGTACTGCTGCTAGCTGCTCGCTCTTGGTCCTCCTCAATTCAAAAACCCCCGAGGCGGACTCACCAACTTTTCCCCAATGGTCCTCCTCCTACTCCTTCTTCTTCAAGCAAACATGCTGTTTCAAAAATAAAAATAAAAAACGGTTAATTGATATGACGAAAAAAAAGTTGGTTTCAAACAAAACAAACAAAACCCTTGGGCTATAGCTAATAATCATATTCTTTTTTTTTTACCCAGAGGCTCTCAAAATACCTTCAAGGGCGCTTACCTGTGATTTTTGGATGATACTCTGGTTTCTATGGTGAATCAACAGATCGATAATAGAGACCAAGCAATATCAATAGATTTATATTTAAAATTCCATATGAAATAAGGGTGTGACGAATATTTATAATATGGGCGTGAAAAAAATTTAAATATAATTAAGCTTCTCATGTTCCATCATATCGGGAAAAAAAAGAAAGAAGTGTTGGGCGTTAAAAAAATATTTGAGGGCGTGCATTTCCGGTGAATGAAATATTTTTTTGTTTTCGTGAAAAACAACGGTGGACAGGTAGAAAGTATATATACAGCATAATAGAACACGCAAATGATTCCGCGCTCATGATGCTGCTCAGAATCATTGAGCGGAACTGACGGACAGCTGTGCTCATATCAACAATGCGTAGCTAAAAAACAAAAGAAAGACGTTTTGAGGTTTCCCCTTCGTGATATCCGGCCCTTTATTTTTAAAAATTTAAATTTTCTTTTTTTAAAATTAGGATTAAGAGTGAGTGAGTTTTGACAAAAAAAGTGAGAACCGGTAAATATTATATTTATAACGGCAAGTAATATAATTTCATGAACAGTTATCTACAATGTCGGAAATATATTATTATGATGACCTGCTCTTATAACTTCAAATCCAGACAAATAAATGTGGGAATATTTCTACAATATAAACTATTATTAGAGCATTTTAAAACGTGACCGTATTCCTTTCCCTTTCTTATTATTGCCCAATTTTTTAAAACCTTGGTTGAATTGTATAAAGATTTCATTTTTCCTGTTTCCCATGAACAATCTGAGAGTGAAATTTCAGATATTATTATTATATAATATATCTCGGTCCGTGAACAATAAATGTTGCCAATACTCAACATCGATCTATCCATTTAAAAAACTGGTTTCTCTGAAAGAAAAAGAAAAAAAAACTTTCTTATATACTATTATGTCATTTACAATACAACACAATTTCTATATAGTTTTTAAACGACTTTCTATATAAAGTCATCTACGATGATTTTGCTAAAAATCTAAAAAACAATTTTAGCCATTCATTTTTCTTGGTAAATTGATTGTTCCCACAATGAAAAAAATTTGGAACGTGAATGAATCTCCTAATTCAATATAGAAGTAATAGCACGTGCGGTCATCGTGATGATCTCTTTCACACGCTCTACTAGTCCTAATTCGAAAATCAGCAACATCTGCTATATCTTAAAGAAGAAGGCAATAGCATCATTTAAAAAAGGTTAACGCTCTCTGCTACTAGTTCAACAACATGTGTAATACATAATAACTTTACTTAAGAACAGGAAGTGAGCGTTCTTCTTCTGGGATTCTTTTTTATGTTGAGATAATACCACAATAATAAGCTAATTAGAAATCCAATTACTTCTCCTTCCGCTGTCATCTTTTCAACCTTGAAAATCATCGTATATGTAAATTTAACTAAGCAAAGCGAATTGAATTAAACTTGATGGTCGGCTAATGCGCAGAAAGGAGAGAAACAAAACAGCTGGATATTAATAATCATCTTTTGCTGAGCAAAGAACTCGTAAAAAGATGATAATAAATCCTTGTAATAGATATTAGAGAAGACAACAGATGCTGCAATTTCCCATTTCCTTCATTTTAAAATATTTAAATTAATTAATATAATTTATCGAATATAAAAAAATAAATAAACCAGGAAAAAAGTTGAAAATCATGTATTTATTGTAGCGACCGAAATTTCCGCATCATTTGGTGTATAACAGCAATTATGTCAGAAATCGGGGCCACGATACAGCATGTAAAGTAGGATGCGATCCAATCAACATAATTACATGCATGTCTTGTTCATTATTATTATACACTCTTTCTCTATTATACAACTACTTCCTGGCAGAAATAAAAAAGGAAAAAAAACGGGACCCATATGTCGCTACATTCCTTGAGAAGATGGCAGCGTCGCGCCTTATTACGTCATTATGCATAACTAATAAATAAAAGACTCGAGTGCGCGTGAATAAATAACAAGCGCTCGTAAATTTACTTTAATTTTAAGAAAAATTAATTACTTTGAGCTTTCCCTTTATTCTGATATACTTTTTGAAAAATAAGTCAAAATTTAAATCAATTTTAATACATCACGTCCTGAATGTGGTCATGTATAAAAACCGCATAGGCTATACATTGTATACCGAAGTGAAAAGCTCGGTGCAAAAATGATGCACATCAGCTATGGCACACTTTTCTTTAGAGTTTTTCCCATCTTATATAATAATCATCCATATATATACATATTGTATAAAAGAAGATGATTCAGAGTGTAGCAGCAACATTTTCTCTTCTTCTTGTCCTGTGAAGATTCAGGTGACATTTTTAGATCATCTAGAAAGAAAAAAAAAGAGAAATCCCAACAAAATTGAGATGGATTTTCTTGGGAAAAATCTGCATTTATTAGCGCGAAAATGCATTTCACCTTAACCTAATTATGAAGGGATTAATATTCATCAGGAGTTAAATATTGGAAAGTCAATTTGAATAAATCGGATGCCGATGTAGAAATGAATCAATCAGGTAGTGAAACGCTGACCTTATTCCAATAAGGATGTGATGATCCTCCTAATTTGGCATTGAATCAATAAACAAAAGTTAGCAAAATAAACTTAAAAATAGGCCTTTTTTTAAAGTTAGCTTTCACTAATACTTTCGCTTCTTTTCTCTATAATAATCTTCTTCTTGTTGGACAATTAAAACGAAGAAGAAAGTGGCTGAAGCTCGCAGAGGAGAACGTTATGTTTAGGGCATCTTAGTGGTCCAGCTTAGACATGTGAGCAATTCGCAGCAATGCGGGAAAGTCGTTCAAAAAACGACTTTTTCTTTGTCAATGTCTACTTATTACAAATTATATGTATACACAAATCTGCTGTGGTCTCTTTAGCCATCTTTTTGGCAACTGCTTTTTTACACAGATCCCAACTTTCGTTAGTTTCTCTCTCTAAAAAAACTTGCTTCATCTTATTCACAATTAGTTAATCTAGTGGGTTATTTATTAAGGTAATATTTTAGTTCAATATTTGCTCCGGACAATGATATTTGTGTAGATATAATTAGAGGCTTTGTGTTACTTTACAAGTAGACACAATGCGTCGTAAAGTGAAAAGAAAGCCACTACTACTTTCTTATCGTCCTCAAATTGATTTAAAACCAGTCAAATAACAATTTTCAAGTAGGTCATTCTTGCGGTCAATAAATATTTAAAAAAAGTGAACGAAATAAATAATATCGGCCTTCAAAGAACTACTCATCTTCTAAAGCTTTCCTTTTTTTTAAAAAAAAAGAGGTTTAATAGTGCTAATATGTATAGTTAGGAGCGGACAGTATTCGGCCAAGGCCGCGCATCTCCTTTTTTTATGTAAATGTCAAGTGATGTAATAATATACGCCTCTGGAAATAAGAGAGTAAATCATTTTAATGACAAAGTCTTTTTATAAATAGGTGTGAAACGAAGCTTGAATTACGTGATAATACGTCACGTCCATCAGAAACCGGGTTAATTATAGTTGTAATGAAATTCATTCTACATTTTTTAAATA
The DNA here is from genome assembly GCA_030141595.1 of Chydorus sphaericus. Taxonomy (NCBI): domain Eukaryota; kingdom Metazoa; phylum Arthropoda; class Branchiopoda; order Diplostraca; family Chydoridae; genus Chydorus; species Chydorus sphaericus. The sequence continues at coordinate 2,504,280 of CM057926.1, read as the reverse complement.
TGGAAACATGAATTTCTATGTTCACTGGATGTGAAAATGTCGGCTTAGAATGTGAGTAATGTTAAAATAAATCCTTCGTGATTCGACCGACAATGAGGAATGATAACCGTTATTTTCCCATGATGCGCGTTTCAGTTCGTTAGACAACGCGCTTAATTTGTCAAAACATAAACCGTTGTTGACTTACAAAGTCCTCTCTTTCCTCAATCTATACTGTTACGTGTCCAGTTCTTAACATGTAATTGGTATTATTAATCAATTAATTCCGAAATGAAATAAAATCTCAAAATACAACGATCATTGTATTTACACGTCCACAACAAAATGGTTTTACAACAACATTCAACACACTCTCACAATCAATTTTAAACTTTTTTTTGTTTGTTTGTTTCAATCTTTTTCGGTTCTGAGGAAGTGAAATTTTTTAAGAGTTCAGTATATAGGTGGAAGAGAGAGAGGGGGCAAAAACGAGGATCAGTCTGCTTTCGTTTAATTAGCAATAATATAATATATTTAATAATTTGTATAAAGAGAAACATGGTCTACATGCCAAAGGAGAGGGGGAAAAAAGCCTAAAAGGGTGTTGTATAAGAATCCCACCTACAAAAAAATAGGATTTTTTTTTCTTTCTTTCTTCATTTTCTAGTGTTTTTTTTTCAAAGAGTCCCAGTCAATTTCAAATTGGTTTCCTACTGTACACATCATCATCATTTTGGTCTTTTCTCTTTTTTATTCTTAATTTCAAAAAAAGAAAAAGAAAAAAATTGTTTTTAACAATTAGGAGGGTGGTGGTGGTATTTAGGGCCAGGATTAGATCCTGCAGGATTACTGGATGACGTTGAGGTCGTCGTGACGGAGATGATGGAAGAAGTCGGGAGAGGAGCGGCGGCCGACACCACCATCATGGGCTTGATGAGCTGAGCGCGCACGCCGCCAGATGCCGTCCCAGTCGACACGTATTGACCGCCGATGATTGGAAACGTTCCTGGCTTCAGCTGCAATCCCACCTTTCATCATTTCATAATTCAATTATAAATATTAAATTTAAAAAAAGAGGAAATTTGAAAGGAAATACCTTTCCGAGTGAGGATCCTGTTAAAATGTGGGCCGGCTGCCCCATAACGGCCATGCCCGCCATGACGTGACCGGGAGGCAAGGATCTCGTAACGGCTATTGGTGTCATCACATGCGTCACGCCTTTTATAAATAGTCATATTATTAATAAGAGATTCCTTGTAATATTCAAAAGTATGAAGTACCTGTGGTAGATGAGGTCTGCAAGGATCGGCTCGCTTTCAGCACTCCATTAGGTAAACTCAATACTGCGTTCAACAGAATATTAATAGATTAAGGGTACAAAAAGGTTAATTGATTAAATCAGTACCTGTGGGACTATTGGACTTGATTAAGTGAGGCGAAGAGGTACTGTTCCGACTGGGATCGTATGCTGCTGAAGATGGTAAAGCGCTGGATTCAGATCCGCTGGAAGCCGGTATGGCAACCAAGCTGGGTATCACCACTCCGGCAGGGATGCAAAACCCTTCACCCTCACCCATCTTCCCGCCTATTTTGAAAATAAGTTAATTTCTTTTTTTTGTAAACTTTTTAAATAAAAATATTCACCACCAGAGGTAGTGACGATGGATTGGAGAGAGGTAGAAACGCCATCTGGGGCCGTGACGAGCCTCAGCGACGTTGTCGTCCCAGGTTGACCGCCGGCCTGAGTCAGCACTTTGAGCGTCTGCTGTTGTGCAGCAGGAGGAGGTGGAGGTGGTGGCTGAGCGGCTGCAAAGGCTTGGTACAGCTGTCCGCCGCCAGGGGATGATCCATCCGGAAGGACAGTCAGGTACGTCGTTGTGCTGCTACTGCTCACGATAGGCCGCACGTATTTGATGTTGTAAGAAGAAGAAGGAGGAAGAGCCACCGGACGCTGGATCACTTCTTCCACCGGCTGCATCCGGCCGTTAGAGGCGTGCTGGGCGACGGGCCGAACAACGTGCACCGGCTGCTGAGTTGCGTGAGAATAGGATTCCGGAGGGAAAGCTGAAGGGCCGTCTCCCCCATTCTCATCTCCGCTCATGTAATCGTCACCTCTTTCAGAGGCGGTGGATGTGCCGGAATTGCTCTCTCTGTCCGCATTATCCATTGATCTCGGATAATCCGTCCTACTAGTAGCATTACTAGTGGTGCGGATCGTGTGCGCCGCAACATTGGCTAATGTTAGAGAGTTGTTGCATTGCTCTTCCTGCTCTTCTAACCCATCTAACTCAACGTCTAGGGTGGCCGGAATCATTCCGGAATAACCCGGAAGGACCGACACCTCTTTGCGCAGAGAGGCGAGTCTCTGTTGGGAGGCGATTTTCTCCCGGGCGAGCCTCTCCATCGTGTGCTCATATTCCCGTTCTTTCCTCTTCAGCGTCTAATTAAAATAAAATGCAAATTAAAAGAGTTACGTGAGCACAAAGTCCACTGGTATGAAGGGTAGCAGCCAGGTAGACACTAATCCAAGGCCGTCTAGCCAGTTGGCAAAGGAGCAAGAAATTTAAAAACAAGGCCCGAGTTCAAAGGACTCTGAAGGACGCCAACTCAAAGGTTAATCTAGACCGTCGTCGTCTCGCCAAAACATAAAAAAAGATATAGAGCTGGGGCTAGAGCTAGCAGGATCGATACGGCACACACAGACAATGTGTCGTGCTCTGCATTTAGTAAGAGACCACGCGGGATATCATGTGATCACCACGTGCCGGCCGCGTGAATATATATATATAAAAGAGATATTCCTGTCCCGATCCTTGCGCGCAAAAAGAGGGGAGGTATTTCACCTTGAAGGATCGGGTCGCTGTTGCTACTAGCTGCTCAACAAAGTCGTCGCTCGTCTATAGAATCCTTAGAAAAACAACAAATGACGTCAGAGCTATGGCCGACGGACCGATGCCCCGCCCTACTTTTGCCAGCGCAGATGGTTCCCGTCTCACGCGGGAGTGCACATGGGCCATCTATTCATAGATTCTCTTTCTCCTCCTCCTCCAATAGGAACTATAAAATGATTATGTATACCTGAATAAAGCGGAGGGCGCTTTTCAGGATTCCTAGATTCGACAGCTTCTTGTCGTCAACGGCCGGAAGCTGCTTACGCAGGAATTCAAAACACTCCCGAAGGTGGGCTCTCCGATTCTTTTCTAATTTGTTGTGCACCTCTCTCGTCCCCGCCCTAATCGATTTGAATAATTAATATTTTAATCAATTTAAGAATAGAAAAATAATTTACCCAGTCCGCTTTTTGAGGTCTGATAATTCGTCAGCCGAAGTCCTGCCGCTGGATGATCCTCCTCCTCCGGCAGGGTACTGTTGAATAGGGCTCTTGTTCCTGCTGGCCCGCAAGAGGGCCTCTTCTAACCTGTGACTCCTCGAAGCGACATCGTCCACTCTGTAATTACTACTCGGAGTTTGTTGTTGTTCAGGAATGACAAGGACGACGTCTTGCATTTTAGGAGAGTATCCATTCGGTGTGGGACTGCAACTCTGCGACGAGCCGTTAGTGGCTGAAGGTAGACGCTGGATAACGCTGGCTGCGTGCGGATGCTCGTATCCATTGTTATGATGATGTCCGTTGAGTAATTTCGGATCCTCGCCTTAATAATTGAATAAATTATTTATTACAATTTAGACACGTAGCGCTAAATAATAAAATATAAGGGATCAATGGCCTCTAAGGGAATAAAAAGAAAAACCTAATAAATAATGCTGGATCCACTTCTTTTTAGGTGGAGCAGACGACATGATCTTCTTCTCTTCATCCGGTGGTATAGAACAAGTCTGCAAAACACCCATCCCAAATGACGAGAGAGATCCACACTGACTTGCCCTCAAAAATAGTGTAAACACCGGCCGTGACTCCCGCGCTTGCGCAACAAGCCAAATAAAATAAAATAAAGTGGGCGGGTACTGTCTCTCCCCTCTCGAACATCGACCTTCGACTAAAAAGGCACATGACAGCCCACGGGCTAAATAATAATCTTTTTTACTTCTCGTCGTCTAGTTACGCAACTGGAAAGGATAGAGAGAAAAAAAAGAGGAGGGTTTTACACGTGGGCGGCCACCTTATTGCGCTTGCTCCGTACACAAAAAATATAAATAAATAATCGATAGATTGTGGTGGGCGACATCTAGTGTTGGATTTAATAAAATATACCTTTAGGTGATGGCTGAGATATTTGCTGTTGTTGCTCCACAAAGAGGGCAGCCTCAAGAAGAAGGTCCAAACTCATCTCTTTCTCTCTCTCTCTGACAAAATTCCTTCAAATCAAAAACAAGAAAACTTATCAGATGAATATGACGCATCCATATAGCTAGAGAGAGAAAAAAGGCACGTGTCCTACCCGTGACGTCACCAGAAATGGGCGGAACGCTACACACACACTGGCTTTCTCACACACACACACACACTGTCTGGGTTACAATCGATAAAAGCCACGGTACAAATACATTTCGAGAAGAAATCACTGAAAGAAATTCACTTTCGAGTTAAATTAGAATGTTGAACGAGTTTTTCGTGTGGAAAGTCGAGAGAAAGAAAAGCACGTTGCTAAAGAGTCGGTCTTGTGATGGTGTGGCTTGTGTTGGTGTGTGTGACGACTCTCCTCTACTCGACTCTCTCCCACCCTTCCACGTACGCCCGCGTGGCGAGTACAACAACGCGGGTTCGGCGCCCGTGGGGGAGACAACACAGATTCACATAGATTACACAATACAAATCGTACCACTAACGCCGCTCTGGCGGTTGGTGCTAGTACTAACTCACTTTACGTCTTTTAATTGATTTTTGTGCATTATTTCAATTAAATTATTCATTTTATTGAATTTATTGAATTATTGACAATGTTTTAGTAGAATTTTCAAAAGTTTTGATTAGTTACAGTAGAATTTTATGAATTTTAAAGAGAGTTCCCAGTCTATAAGCGACTTCTCTGGATTTCAACCAACGTGCTGTGTGTTTGTTTGGCTCGTCCTCACGTTGCTTTTCAAACGGCGGCTCAAAGGTGCCATTTTTCTTAAACTAAATTTTCCTAAATATAAAATCCTTGTTGTAAAGATGCCGAGCTACTCTACTTCTCAGAGCAGTCTCGTGGACCAGAATCACATCCTGATGATTCGTATGGACAATGCCAAAATCATATCTCACGTCCTCAAAGCCATCAACTTCAAAGAGGTTTTTTTTAAACTCTACTAAATTCTGATTCTAAAATATGGTATATTATTGTTGTAAATCTTAGAATGCCCTGTTCAGTGCCAGTAAAGAGGGGCTCAAAGTCACCTGTCGAGGACATGAAGAGCATCCAGTTGACAGCCTTTCTAGAGCCACAGATTTTCCAGGTAACTTGTCAATAAAACATGACAAATATTCTAATCTGAATGTTAATTTAACCACAGAGCTATGTTGTCAAAGAAGATGAGGTCAAATTCCAGCTGAACCTCACAGTCCTGCTCGAGTGCCTCAACATCTTCGGCTCCGGATCCAACAGCTACAACCTGTCTACAGGTGTCACCCCGGCCCTGAAGCTCTACTATAGTGGCCAGGGCACGCCTGTCACCATTCTGTAATTTTCTCACTTTCATTCCTAATTTTATCTTAATTTTTAATTTTTATATTTATCAAACTAGCTTGGAAGAGTCTGGGGTCGTCACAGACTGTCGGATTCGAACGGCCAATTTCGATCCAGTTTTGGACTATGACTTTAGCTCGGCCAACGTATTTGGCCGCATCATTATGAGCTCGGAATGCCTTCGAGAGGTGTTCCAGGAGCTGGACGCCAGTTCAGAAACTGTCCAGTTTTGTCTGGCTCCCGATTCTCCTCACTTTGAGAATCACGACTCACGGCCATTCTGGAATCTACCACGTAATTTCTTTCATCTATTTTTTACTATTTTAATTTAATTTTAATTTTATTAGATTGATATTCCAAAAGATAGTGACGTCATTGAAGTTCTCCGCTGCACTGCCCCCGTTGCTTTCAAGTATGATAAAAATAAAGTATATACATGTAAAATGGAAATTTAAATTAATCATTCATTTATTAGGTACAAATTGAACTTGATTAAACCAGCCATTAAACCACTTGGCATCTCTCACAAAGTATCTCTGAGGATCGACGATACCGGATTGGCCTGCTTCCAATTTATGGTCAAAATGGAGGATAATCGCACTTGCTACATTGAATTCTACGTAATATTGATTGATAAATATTTATTTTTAAAATTTTTATTTCATTTTTAAATTTGAAAAACACACAGTGTCCAGCGGATGTGGATTTGGACGATTGATATACATATATTTCTTCTCTTCATCTAATTTAATTACACGATTCCGGAAGGAGTGTTGCCTTCTTCGTTTTTACTCTCGAGAGAGAATGGCGGGATCCGGCAGTCAAAAGTGTGTCCGTCTTCTCGCTCCATTCGAAATGTTCCCCTTTTTGTAATTAAATGAAAATAAAATCATTTTGTATCAAAAATTTAATTTATTTAATTTATTGGACTAGTTTTTTAAAAATAAAATTTTAAAATATCTGTTTTTTTTTCTAATTTCTGAATTTAAAAAATTGAATAATTAAAAATTTATTAAAATGACAGCATTATTATTTTGATTAAAAAAAAAATTGGAGAATACATAAAAATAAAAATAAGAAGAATTTATCGATTTTTTTCCAATCCCTAATGTAATATTTTAAAACTGTTCAGTATTTAAAATAGTTAGTCAATGACAGCTTGAATGTAATTGAAAATACAAATTAGTTATTCGAATTGGAAAAATCCTAAAAAATGGCTTTTTATTCTAAATAATTGTTAGTTAAAAATACGTATTATTAAAATTATGAATTTAATTATGATTGAAATGTATTAATGAATTTGATTTTGATTTAATGAATGGAAGTTACCACATGTGTCCGGAAGTAGCTTGTAGACTAACATGAGAGCTGTACTGAAAGGCCGGCTGCTGGGGAGAGAGGAAGCGGCTCTTGACCCACAACGCCCCGGCCAGCGCACCGTTTCTAAAGTGCCAGAAAGGCTGAAAATGCGCCAGTGCCTCTCACGAAGTTGAACGGCCATCTCACCCAGGTTTTCCAGCCGGATACAGTAGCGCCACTATCAAGATTTAAATAATTAATTAGAAATTAGAAAAAAGGTCATAAACATCATATTTTTTTTAATATGAAAAAATAAATTAATTGGAGCGATAAACATATTTAAAATGTTTGATTAAACATTCATCAAATCGACATTCATTTAAAGTTTAATTCCAATTATTTATTCCTGAACAGTTTTGTTATAAATGATTTTTAAAAATTAAATTAATTGATTACTTTGTTACGATTTTCCTAAGGCAATTTTTTATTTAAAATATTCTCACATTATAAAACCAGATTTTTTTTTTTATTTATATAAATTTAGAATTTTACATTTCAAATAAAAATAGACTATTTTTATTTTAGAATAAAAGTTACCCAGAAGACGGTGGTATTCTGAGATTCTCGGCATCCCATGTAGAAAGGTGTGACTGTAACGCGGACGTTCTCCGTCGTCTCTTTATGGACGTCGGAGAGCTCCAGCCAAGGGATGATTCCGCTCCTGCCAAGCTCTCAGCGTTTCCCTCGCTTCAAACGGTGGATCTACAATAATAAATAGAATTAATTTAGAAATCCAGAAAATTAACTATAAAAATTAAATACCTTTATCAGGATCGGGCATAAGAAATTTGTCAAAAAGCTCGTGAGATAGAGGTTGGTGCTCTGTCGTCCTGTATGGTAAAACGTCCTCGTGAGCAACATAATCCAATCTGAAATAATTTTGAAAACATTAATTAACAGGAATAATAATGTGAGATAATAAAAATATACCCAGGGATAGCATAGAGAGATTTACTGTTCTCCTGCTGGCCTAAGAAAGTCACCTGCCTCAGTTTGAGCTCTCTAAAAGGAGTCAAACATTTGAGAATGAATGAAATTAAACTTTTAAAATTGGCTCACAATGTGTGGGCAGTCCCTGGAATCAATGAGGACTTGGTAGTAAGTGTGATTTCGTCCCTTGACCTCCCTGCCAATCTGATTGAAGGCATTGCCATCCACATCCACTGGGGTCCTGCAGCATCCAAACAAATTTTAGGATGATTTTATAAGTTTAGAAAATCTATCAATATGAACATACTTTGCATTCTTCTTGTCTGCCAGAATGTCTCTGTCATAAACCCGGGCAGACTGTAAAGTTAGAATAGTAAAAATATTTAGTTTTTAAAAATGAATTGAATAAAAATGTAGATGAAACTGATTACCCAGGGGAAGAGGACGACACCTCGGTAACCAAAGACTCTGTGGAGGAAGAGCTGACCAGTATCATATTTACCCTGAATTTTCGGCGTTTCCAATATCCCAACTTCGGCCAAAGTCCTTCAAAATTCTCTCTGTATTGAAGGTTGACTTATGCTGACTTGATAATATGAAATACCTTGTCGTATAATGATGCTGCAGAATGAGTTGTATTTTAGCGTAACAAGGCTTTCGCCGTAAAATGAAGGAAATATTGTTGAGAGCCATTAAAACAACTACGATTCTATTTTCTTTATTTTTGTTTTTCTACGACGAAAAAAATGTAGTGTTCCAGCTCTTCGGCAGGAACCGTCATTAAAAGTCAGCGTTGCCGCTTCAATCAAAACAATTAAAAATGATATTGAATTTCTTATTCCTAATGCTACTTTAAATCATAAAATTTAAATTAAAATATTATATTGAGTAAAAATGTTCACTTTGATTTCTATATTTATCGAAAACTAGAATATCAAAAGTACCTGGCAACGCTGGGCGTTTACAATTATTGTATTTTCCTCTTTTTTTTCCCTCCTCCCGTTTATTGTTTTTCAGCTGCTTTCGGGAATTGCAGAAGACGTTTTTAAATAGCCAACTTCTTATTTAAAAGAAAAGAGAACGTTTACAAGTGGACGTTTATTATTCATAACATCCAGAATGCATTGACTGATTTCGATAAATTGTAGAAAAGTGTCTGCAGACGTCTATCGGCACAAAACAAAAGTGGACGTCGTTGGAGTAGGAAGGAAGACATGGCGACAGCCTCGTCCTCCACCACTACCAATTCCAGTGGGGATCAGCAGCCTCAGCCAGAGACTGGGAATCAGGAGGCTGTTGGAGCGGCAGTCAAGCTGGAGGACTTTCTCAACTCTGGCAGGACCGGCAGGAGGAACGCCCTGCCAGACATCCAGCACGCTCCCTGGGCCCAAGTCTCGACGGGGGAGCTCCCGACAGATTTCTCCAGGCTCTCCTGCCAAGGTATATTATCTATTGATATTACTTGATGAATCAAAATTAATATTATTAATTCTGACAGACGGAGGGCAGACGACTTCAACGAGCTCACCTGCAGCACCAGGTCCACCCACGTGAATGATGGAATACTCTTTCCTTCTTTTCTTTGGAGAACCCCCCGTGATCTTGGAACGAATGGAGCCAGCAAGTCATGAAACAGCACAACCCACACTTTTTTTTAAGTAAAGAAGAAAAAAAAAAACTCTTTTCCTGTCATGTTGTTCTGCTTAACTATTTATTTAGTCTCTTATAATAAACTCACTCCTTTCCTTTTGTTTCTGTGTATAAATGGATATTATTATTCAAATGATCTCTACTACTCCACTCTCTCTCTTTTTGGAAACAATAATAAATGATCAAGTTGCTTCTAACTGCTGAATTATTCATCCTTTTATACCGCACTTTAAACTCCTCAGCTCCTTTATATTAAGTGCAGTTGGGATATAAATCCATTTAGATTTCCGAGTGGCTCCTCCACTTCAATTCTGCTTAATGAGATGAGCCTCAGGGACGACGCTGCTGCAAATGACGGAATAATCAATATTACATGAAAATGGTGTAATGTCTTTATTTATATAAATATAAAGGAGAAAAGAAAGAATTTGGGGAATATAGACGGCTCCCGCGGGATTATTGTTCGGCGGCGGAGCAAAATCGATCGTGACATCCTTTAGATATATTGTTTAGTTACCGCCTCTCCCAGTTTAAAACTAAAATAAAATAAAAAGAGGAGCTAGGCATTGAATCATTGATTTTCCTTGGCGCTATCATGTAATGAAACATTCAATCTGAAAACAAGATCGATACTATCCTTTTTACAACTGTATAAAATATGTCGATAAAGTGATTACTGTGCCAACTTTATGACGGATCCATCGCACTATGTGTCTACATCATTTGCATCCATCATCATCATGACATAATGCTCATGCAAACGAAAGTTTCAAAGTCACGCAGTTATCATTATGCAATCATCGAGTTGAATTTAATGGGGTGGATCGATCCTAATTGCATTCCCGACCCCAAAGTTTGAAGAAAAAAGGATCAGAGACCCAGATGGATCGATAGTACACCTACAAACAGTCGAGTTACCACTTACGCGCAGGATCAAAAAAACATATCTTTGTATTTTCCTTATTCAACTGTTACACTCATACACACTGAAAAACAAAGAAAGAAATAAAGAGAAGAGCGAGACCAAAAAGGGGTCTGTAACCACAAAAAATGGTTCGCGAGGAAAACAAAAAAGATTGATCAAAGAGTATACACTGGAGAAAATCTCGAGTAAAGGAGAAAAAAAAAATACTGAAAAAAAGGAACACAAAAATAATTCTTGGTTACAACAAAAAGAAAGATAAATTTGAGCCTCCAAAAAAAAAAAAAAATTTTTTTTTTTTTGCACACAACCTCAATAATTAATTAATCGAATCACTTTGTTTAAATCTTGACGAGATGATGATGAGATAGACAAAATATATAAGGCACGACAAAAAAAAATCAATAATTTTTTATCTGGATTATGATCCAGCTTACCCGGAATGTAAATTCGACATTGATTTTTTTTTCTTATTTAAGGAAGACCAGATTTTATATAGAGACAATTAAATCGACTAGGTAAATTATTTGTTAAAAAATACCCGAAAGAAAAAAAGATGATTTCAGAAATATTGCTTAAGAGAATTTAGACGATGTAGAGAGTGTTGACAATGAGGACATAATGGTTGTTTTTAGCCAACGTGACAACGTAGCCTTCGCTTGTAATCTTGAGACCGCAGCAGCGAGACACTTTGACGTGAGGGCACTCGAACTCGGATAAGAGCGTGCCCGAGCGTGAAAAGACTGCCACGTGAAAGCGGTTCCCGTGAGAATCGGCAACGAGCACGTCTCCGGCATCAGAGAGGTCCACTCCGTTGGGGAAATTCGTCACTGATTCGCAGCCAATGCGGCGCATGTACTCGCCTTCTTCGTTGAACACCACCACGCAGTGACCCTATTAAATAATTTTAAAAATATTAAGTACGGTACTTGGAGAATCGTACGGCATTTGGGCTGGCAAAGTCCCGGCAAAATTCTGCCCAACACCGGTGAATTGAATACCTTGAAATCACAGATGAAATATTCCTTTCCGTGTATGGCGAGATCAGAGGGTTCGCGCATGCGGTCAGAAACGTCGAACCATTTGATGAGATCCCCATTCTCCGTGATGCGGAACACGGTGGGAGAGACGGAATCCACCGCCACAATGTGACCGTGATCGTCGATGGCCAATCCGGCAACAATGTCGATGTAGCGGATCACGATGCGCTTCACAAACTGGCCGGTGCGGGTAAAGATCTGCATGCGGGAGCGCTCGGATCCGCGGTCGCACACGACGATCTTGCCGGAGGAGCGGATGACGGCCACCTTACGCGGGTACCACACTTGGCCCTCTTCTTTGCCCGGATTTCCAAAATCGTATTTGTAGATACCGTCCTTGTCAAAGACCTGAATTAAAAAAAAATTAATTAATTTTACCAGGAAAGAGAAATTTGACAAATAAAATTACTTGAATTCGGTGATTGTTGGTGTCGGCGACGACAATGTCCTCATCAGCGCCCAAGCAGAATCCATGGGGCGAATTAAATTGACCCTTGGCCGAGCCCAACAGGCCGAAACGGACCCTCGTCTGCATGGGATGATACTTGGGGTTGATGGCCGAAGAGGATGAAGAGGACGAAGACGTCAAAAGGTTCCTCTGGCCCAGTGGTGATGAAGACAAAACGGACGGTGGACGAGGCTGTAACAGACAATCACTTCATTTAGTTATTTTGGAAAGGAGCAACATTTCTTTTTAGCTAAGATAAAAATCACCTTTTTTCTTTAACCTTTTCCACTGTGGCGCTCCCTCTCTCTTAAAAACAATAAATACAAACTAAAAATAACAAAAAATAAAATTATCTTTGTCTTCTTTTAATTAAAAAAGAAAAGAAAAAATAATACCTAAAAACAAAGCCAGGTGAAGAGAGTAGGGAGTCGAATACACAGTGGAAAAGAGCCAAATAAAAAAGACAATTTTTTTCCTTGCAAAAAAAAACTTGTATTTTGGACCAAAAAAAAATAATAACCATCCTTACGTTGACTATTACATGTTTTCTTTAAGGAGAGATGGAGAGATAGAAAAAGGCAAAGAACTTTGTTGTGATTTCTTAGTTTCTAGGATTCAATGACACTCACAAAAATAAGGAAAAAAAGAGAAAATGGTGGGAGGACAAGAGAAAAAAAAAACTTGGAGGTTTTTGTGTTGCGTGGACTCGTGTTTGTATTAACTTAATGGCGCCAGTGGGATGTGCCACTGGAGATATCACTTCGTTTGTAACGCATTCCGTAGTTGTTTACCGAGTTTGACGGAACGAATGGAGGGGCTCCCAGAGTAGAGACCAGGTCGTGAGGAGACACGCCGCCGTTGACCAAGAGGCCCAGGTTGGTGCCCATGCCTTGCACGCCAGAGTGACCTAGAGAGGAGGAGACGCTGTGACTAGCTCCGCCCATAGAATCCAGACCAAGGGAACCTATTTAATTAATGAATAATTTAATTAAAACTCAAAATTTAAATAAAATTAATAGAAATTACCATGAGAGCCGAGTTTGGCGAGAGCTTGTAAATTGGATAGAGCCTGCATATTGTTCATGTCGCCAGAAAGGAGATCAGCGAGCATAAAGGGCGACACTTGAGCCTGCGAAGCATTGGCCGACGAGTGAGGGGACGGAGTGGCCCTTTGCTGCTGCTGCTGGAAGCTCGACTGACGCTGCTGTTGCTGCATCTGCAAGTGATGACGCAGTTGCTGCTGCTGCTGTTCCTGCTGTATCAACTGCTGCTGGAGGAGCATGGCAGACGACGGATGACCGTGATGTCCGTGGTGATGCATGTCCACTTTGCTGGCCAAATTAGCCAACTGCTGAAGATTGTACTCTTGGATAGAAGTCATTCCGGAAGGGACGAGATCCGCCGGAGAAGGACGAGAAGAGGAAGAAGAGAGATCATTATTCATCATGTTGCTGAGATCGCTACTCTTCATCAAGTGGTGCTGCTGCTGATGTTGATACATTCCGTGAGGAGGCGGGTGGGAAGGACCTGTTTCAAATGGTTTAATTATTTAGTGAATTTAAAAAGAAAAATTTCTACTAAGTTACCTCCGCCTTCGAGTGGAGAAGAGTGAGTTGGGGACGGCGGCTGAGGCGTCGACGATGGAGTAGGCAATCCAAGAGAAGAGACTGGTTTTGAAGAAGACCCAGCAGAAGAACTTCCGCCGCTGGATCGCGGCTGAATAAAGTAGCCAAAAGCAGAATTGAGAGCCTCTTCCAAACGGGATGGAGTAGGTTCAAATTTGAGCAAAATTTCGCCGCCACTAGAGGCGTCTCCTGATAAATCATCCGGAATGGCGGCAGAGCGAGAAGCCGTACTGTGCAGCAGCTGCATCTGCTGACGGACCGTCCCGGCAACATGGAGCAATCCAGTCGGTTCGGCTTCAGATAGAAGAAGTTTCGTGTAGCGGACGGCCGTCTGGATGCGGTCACGAGTGCGATCCACCCTCTCCATCGCTTCCATGATGCCCAGCTCCTTTGAAATAATTTATAAAGTTAAGTTTCTTTCAAGTTAGAAATGAAATTAGACGTTATAAACCTGTTTGCTGTGAAGGTTTCCGAGCTCTTCGAGGGCGGCATCACGGCGCTTATCCAATAGGGCAATGTAACTAGTGTGGGCCTCGGCGATTGACGTCTTGGCTGACTCGTACTGGCGCTGAAGCTCGCACAACATCTTGTCCAATTTGTTGGCCCCCTGGCGGCAAGTGTTTTGACGCACACCGATCTCCTGACTGAACTGCGTCAGCTCGGCACGACAGCGGGCCTCGGCCTCCACAAGACGCTCAGTGCGGTGATCAAGAGCCTGGTGGAACACGCTCCAGCACTGAGAGCAGCTCGTCACCTTCATCGTTAAAATCATTTTAATATTACACAATTCAACCAAATGAAATGGAAAGAATGATTCTACATCTTGCTTCTAAAATCAAGAATAAGAAATTAAACCTCTACAAAATTTGTCAATAATTCAATTACTTTCTAGTTTAAATGACTAAGAATTTTGATTACCCAGTGAGTTTCAAAAATAATAACTTCACGGTCAACTAAAATATGACTTTATTTAATTTGGGGAAAACAACTTATGAATATCAAGACAATTATACAAAATAAAGTTACCTGACAAGTAAGGCAAAAGTGAGTGTATGGCTCATTGGGGTGCCGGGGGCAGTTTGGGTTCCTCTTGATGGGCACAGACTGTCCAGACTGACTCAGTTCCTCAAAGGTTATCACTTTGTGATTGTCAAAGCAGCGCATGTACTAGTTCACAAAATCAATCTAATTAATCTCTTTGAAAATAAAATATAAATGATGAAATTAAGTACAACCTTGTGGGCTGTGTGACAGATGGAGCAGAGCAAATTGTCACAGTCCATGCATTTGGCCACTGCCTCCTCATTGGCCTTGCAGCTGTTGCAGATGAGGCCACTCAGAGTGGAATCAGAGGCAGACTTCTTCTGGTACACTGGATCCATGTGCAGTGAGCTCAGTCCACGCTCTCCAATCTAAACACACACATTAATATTAAAAATAGTTTTGAAGAGGAATAGAGAGGAATTTACCATAGTCTCTTGCTTGCAGAGGGGGCAGCTCAAGGCTCGCTGAGGCTTGCCCCTTCCCATGTAGACAGCCTCATCATTCTCCTCCTCCTTCTCAGCAGCAACCAGCAGCTCTTTCAGGCAAGTCTCACACAGGACATGGAGGCACGAAAGCACTCGGGGGTTCTTGTACTTCTCCCTGCACGAAAAGCACATGTTGAGCGAAATGAAAAACTCATCCGAAAAAAATTATCTTACAAGCACTGGGGGCACAGATTCTCATTCTCAGCTGCATCCTCTTCCAGAGCGAGACCTTCAAAGGAGGAGAGATCACCAAAGAGGCCCAGCTCTTCCTCTCCATCATTATCGTAGCCCTGGAGGGCCTCCTCCCCATCCGTTCCAGACATGACTTGCTAGTTACCAGGAAATCTGAATTAAAATGTTAAGAGTTGGCATGATAAATCAAGAAAGTAAATAATAAAATAGAGTAGACGTTACCTCTTCGTTGTCCAATTTCAAACAATACAGAATACTGAAGATGCAATAGTGACCAGTCGCGACATTTGGGCAAACAACAAATTAATTAATAATCAAATTCAACAGTTTGACGAGAAAAGAATCGACAAGTATTTTATCCAGTATCGTGTGGAACGTGACGAGGAGGGATTGAATTATCAAGAAGAAAGAAACAAAAATGTAACGCGGCCGAGAAAGGAAAAAAGAGAGGCAGAGAGAGAGAAAGAAGAGTCCGTCAAACACGAGGAACGGCCATCTTTCTTTTACTTTTTTCTACTTCAGCAAGATGAAATGAAAAGTGGGGGAGCTGCTGTTCGATCGACGTTCGCTGGCGTAGGAGAACACAGAACAATCTAGTGTGCGGATGTTGCACTGTTGCCACGATTCCACTTTTCTTTTCTTTTTTCTTTAAATAAAATAAAATAAATAGTTGCCGTATACGTTAATTAATTACCAGATGTTTTTATCGAATTGGTTTTAAAATAAATATAAGCGTTGGTTCAAATATTTAAATTAGATTAACGTTGTTGATAAAGTTTTTTTTAAAGAAATAAATTTTACAAATAAATGTAATAATCATGTTTTTTTTTCTTTGTGAAGTTGGTGTAAAAAAATTCTTTTTAATTATCCATATTAATTAAAATGAAATTATTCGTATTGTATTTGGTTCATTTTTTTATTACTGAAATACTGAATTTTTTTTAAATATTCGTTTCATCGTTTCTTTTTGCTACCGCTAGATGAGCATAGTAAAGCGTAGCAAACCCGCCAAAAAACGTATTCGCCAATTAATTTTAAATTCATCCGTTATTATTATTGGTTTTTATATGAATGTGGTGTTTATAAAAAATTTAGATTAAAAAAAAAAGAAAGGGATTCAAGCGACAAAAAGATCAAGGAAACTATATTTTTACTTTTTAAAATTAGTTTTATGAAAGAAAAAGAGATAGACTCGAAGAAAGATTGGTGGACGAACTGCTGATTCACGTTTAAATTTACATTCGCGTCAGTTAAAAGTTTCGAATATCTTGCTAGGGACAAGTCCCTTCGTGGCATTATTCTAGCGTGACGACGACTGAAGAGTTTTCAGTTCAGAAGCATCGGCCGTCCTCACAACAAGTTAACGAAAGGCGCTCCTCAAAAATAGTAAGTGTGATAACATCGCTGATGACTTTTTAAAGAAGAGATTCATAACATCAGTTTTGCAGCCTTAGAAGTGAATCTACAGCGCCCACCGCCATCACTTGAAAGTATTCATTTAGGCATTTAGCTATACATACAATATAATAATTGCTAGCTTTTTTTTCCTCAAGAATAAGCCAGACACACAATTTATTTGGTGGGTTTCACTACAGAACCTGTTTTCCTATACCTTTGATGTTCTTTTCAACTTTTTTTTTGTTCCAAACAGGTTTTGATGATCATGGGGATCAGCGGCCACGTCAGCACAGCATTCTTTTGATTTTTAACAGCAGGCTGTTGCCTGAGCAGAGCGCATCCAGAGGAAACCGGTTAGTCACCCTCCTGTGAGCTTTTTCTATTATACATCATTATTCCTGCATATCTAATATATTTTTCTTTTATTCGGTAAAAATAATGCCATCAGATGCCAACAATCTAAAAGAAAATCGAATGGAGCAAATTTAAGTATTCGTTTGAATAATATTTTGTATGTGTACAAATTGTTTGATTATCAGCAGCTCCCACATCTCAAGGATTGCGGGTAAATAGAAGAGTTCAAATATATCTATTGTAGAAATCAAATGATTAATTAATAAGTAATTTTTCAAAAATTATAATGATAGGAATCCAAGATGTTGATCTTGATGTACAAGGCTGATGCAGAATTTATTACCACGTATACAACACCACCACCAGCAGTATACAGCAGTTTCATGGTAATATTCGAGGGGTTGCCCACTCTTTTCCTGGGTGAATCATGACAAAAATTTTACATGTACAATTTCTCACTTTTTTCTCACTTTCCCTGTTAAGAGATAGGAGATATTTCTCACGGACTGAACCATGAGAAATCAAGTGGGCAACCCCTCGGTAATATTAAAATATATATTGATTAATACTTATTAAGCTATCCTTTTTTTTTAAATATATAAATGTATTGATATCATCGTTCAATTAACATGGAGATTGGTGATAGGTGCACCTTTAAATGCAATTTTATAAAGTTAATTATTTAATAATACCTTCTAGTCTTCGAAATTGAAAATTAGATTCCTAAACGACACTTTTGGAGAGTGCGGACTGCGGCCGTCCTAGGATCGGTTGGCAGATCAATCCTTTCGGGCCTTGCAAGTGAGCAGGGAGCACTCTAACCTTTTTGCCGTCAAGGTATCTATTTAAATTAAATGATTTATATGTAGGCCCATACACAATTAATTTTTGTATGGGATTCGACGGCATTTTCTTTGGAAGGATATATCGGCTGAGCGGATCGATCCAATCGCAATCAAAAGAAAGAGATGGAGATGCTCGGGAAAACGAGTAACAGCCTAGGTACAGTATAATATTTTTTTGTACTCATTGTAAGGATCACTAGCAATTTTAGACGTAGGTTAACGAGGCTTCATCTGAACCGGCATCTTTTACGATGGTTTTCCTGCTCCTAGAGGATTCTGATTTACGTACTTATTTGTAGGGACACGCCTTTGGATTGATAATCCAAAATTCATCAGAGAGTGAGTTTTTCTGTTTACACAACCATTGTAAATGAGCATAATTAACGTTGTCTTGTTTGATAAACGAATTAGCGGACCACATTGTAGGAAAGCTGCTTGTTATGCCACCAACCACACGTACCAAGCTAACTATGTAGTAATTAAAATTACATATCAAAAATCTAAAATAACAACAATTGGTTCAAATTATTTTGAAAGTGGTAGTGAACTACACGACAGGTAAGAAGTTGGCCTATTAAAATACAAATCTAAGCTAATTAAAGCAATTTTCGAGCTGATTTAAACCTTAATATAGACAAAATGATCAAATATACCAACGAGAGGAATGGCACCACTGTTAACCTCTTCTATAATCTGCGTCCACCTGTTACATCAAAGCTCTGAATGACGCTGGTATCTGTTGGTCTGTCAAGGCGGACGACTTTTTCCTGTACTCGAACGATCCTCACGCCTAATGGACCGGATATTTCACCTTTCGATCAGGCTATAACGGCACAGTATGCAAAACCAGCACTTGCATACTGTAAGGTGATAAATGTTATTTTATAATTAAATTATTTATTATAAACCATTCTAGTCTTTGAAATTGAAAATTTGATTTCTAGATGGGATGGTTGGAAGATCGATTCTTTCGGGCCTTATTCTAAGTGAGAAGAGAGCACTCTAACCTCTTTGCCGTCATGGTATCTATTTAAATTGAAATTATTTATGTGTAGGCCTGCACACACAAGTCAATTTTTGCATGTAGGGATTCGACGGCGATTCGACTGATTGGATCGATCCAATCGTAAATAGGAAAAAGATGGATATGATCTGGAAAACAGGTAACAGCCTTAGTGGCTAGGTATAATTGATTCTGCGATCATTGTAAGGATCGCTAGCAATTTAAGACGTAGGTTAACGAGGCTTCATCTTAATCGGGATCTTCTATGATCGTTTTCCTCCTCCTACAGGATTCTGCTTGCCGCATTTTATAGGGACAAGCATTTCGTTGGAAATCTAAAATGTACAGAGAAAAAAGTTCATCAAAGGGTGAGTTATTGTTATTAGCACAAATATTATAAATGAGCATAATTAACGTTGTCTTATTAAGTGAACGAATTGGTGGGCCGCGTTGTAAGGAAAGCTGCCGCTTTTATCCCGCCAACCACATAATGCTAACTATGTAATAGTAAAAACTACACATTTTAAAAATTTAAAACAAGAATTAATTAAAATTATTTAGAAAGGCTTGAAGACTTTAACTTTATATATGACAGGTAAAAACCAGTACTTACCTCAAGGTAAGAATTACTGATCAATGTATGATCATCGGAATCTCGGTAGTTATTTCTCAAGAAGGTATATTGAAAAGACATTCCTGTACACAAACAATTATTTGCCTGTAATAGCATTATTATTGACTGCGATTCTTGGAGTTTATTGAACATGCATGAGGTATTTTATTTGGATTAAATATTTTTGTAGACGCTTGCAAGCAGCTGCGTTCACTCTCTGGAATTGGGACTGCCAATCAGGATCGAATCGATGATCTATCCATATAAAAGACGTGCAAAGTGTCTGGCCACTAGTATGGGGATCAAGATCATTCCCCGCATAAAAATGATTAAGTAGCCTGCTCCGTCAAGTATACGACAATGATAACTCGCTAAAAAGTATTTACTTAAAAATGTGACATACTGTATGTCTTACATTTTAAAGTAAACACTTTTTTAGCGAGAACTCCTACCCATGTGGAGAGGTTGGAATGATACCCTTGAGTTTAGATTTCTTTTTCTTCTTTTTTGTTTTGATGGGTGTGGATTAAAATTAGAAATAAAAAGGAAGAATGAAATGATCCATTTAAGAATGAAAAATTGAGGCATTCATGATAGTAAAAAATATTATAGGGAATTAAGAATGAATTATGGTAAATTGTAATAAATTAAAAATTATGAATTTAGAATGAAAAGTTATGACGGATTCATGATGGGATACTGAGCTGAAGCACGTAACATGGCATAGTTAACCAAATAACCAATAGAACACAATAATCGAACGCTATTTTATATGGTTTATACTCGTGTTTAATTAAGTATTGTTCAAATAATAAGAGTTGAGTGATAGTTAGTTAGTTAGGACCTTTATAGAAATTAAAAAAAGGCTTGAAGCTGAGTCAAAACTTTTACGATTTAAAGTAATTCAAGTAATTCAACTATTCGAAGCGGAATTCAATGCCAAAACAAATGGTGCAAATTATTCCACAATTTCGATGTCCAAAGTCCACAATTTTTGGATGTCGAGATAAACTCGATGAACCATTTTCTTTTAAAGAGGCAAAGTGTCTGCCGTTTATCGCCATTAACTTCTTATTTAAAAGTTAAATTGATTTTAAAAAGCACCATTCCATTACGCTTCGAATTCCACGTTGAATGGTGCAGATCTCCAGTATTTTTTTCTCTCTAGAAAGGTCCGCGATTTTCCTTAAAGGTCCGCCAATATATAGGAGGTCCACCTCCGTGGTTCGCGTCCGCCTAATAGTGTTTACTGCATCAGTCCACTATCGGCTATCCTAATTATTATTTAAGTATCTGTAATGGCTTGTACATATAATTTTTTTCAGTAAATAGTGGATTTAGTATCTTTAACTTGGAAGTAAAATAGCAAAATGGGTGTAGTTTTAAATTTTAAATGGGTGTAATTTCATTTTAAAACATGAGTGTAGCAACAGCCAAACGGGTTGCCATAAGTATATACATGCAGATTCGTAGAAAAATTATCACTACCATCAACATATTTTCAATTGATATTTGTAACTACTTCATCCATACAATAATCGCTATAAGTAAGCCGCTAATTATACTGTTACACACTATCAAAGTATAAAATACTTATTTGTAATAATATGCTGTATTGGAAGTTATACAACTTTAAACCCCAAGTATTTCTGTAATAGTAATTGTTGTGATCATTCGACTCAGGAAACACAACGTTTAAGTTCAGAAGTCGAGTGATCAATAATCAGCAGTTATCAATTACTGAAAATAGCAAACTATATACAAGATATCAAAACGATGAAACTCCCTCGTCCGTTTCGATCAGTTCCAGGTGCGGTTCCGTTTCTAGGGTCTTTTTCATTTAATAGAGCTTATGAACAATGAACCCTAACCAATTCTAAACAAAACAATGGCATAATCATAATTTCATATCAAAATAAATATTAAGTTAGAAAAGATAACGTTATCCGAAATATAACAAAAGACTTCAGACAGGTGACGGGACGTTCAAAGGTCGGAATGGAGCCACAGCCGACACTACAAAAAGAATAACCTGTTCTTATTTTCATGAAGGCTACATTTAAGGTTGTTCGGTTTCAAAACTGGTTCCGATTTTTCAGGTCATCAGCCCGACCTCTACTAATATATACTATACATTACGTGCCGCATAATATAATCTTGAATCGATAAGACATCCAGGGCCGGTTCTACCCGAGCTGGCCTCCCGGCATAAAAATCTTGATCTAATCACAGCTGGCCTCAGGCCCAATTTTTCTATATTTAGTGATGCGTGAAAGCTAATTTTAAAGGCCAGTTACTCAAACAACACTTTTTGATGAAGTTTTCTTTGAATTTTCAAACATTATTCTGTTAATTTCGGACATTTGGCTCCTTGAAAGGCCGTGGCCTCCCGGCACGTGCCCATGGTGCACATAGGCTAAAGTGCTAAACTGACATCAGCAATTTCCTGTAGGGGTTCTAATGAACAGGTGCCGTTAAATATTTGCTGGTTACATTTTTGGTGTTTTTGAAACCCATTAAGACTTTCCTGGATCCCAACAGAAGGCTTTGGGCATTTTTTTGCTTTTTATGCCTGACTGACTGCTATGTACTTCCGGTGAACGCGCAAGTAGTCATATTCAAAAGAGGTTAAGAGGATGAAGTGTTCTTCATGATAGGCTCCCTTTTTTTGCATAAAAATTTCCCCAGGGTGGTATAGTATAACGTAACGCGATCAGTTGGTCGAAACATAGTCTATCCATCTATCTAGTGGCCGATTCTTCCTCCCCTAGCCTATCGCTCGTTTAACAGCTTTGACACGGCTCCGTTAACATTCTGAGGGACGATATATTTATATCATTAGATAACCGTCGATAGGTACTACTACAGCTATTCGGTTAAATTAATTATATTATATGCATTGGGGCTTCTCGGAGCGATAAATGAAATCAAGATTATTTTGTTTCACCTATCTAATAGGACGCTCTGTCGATATCGCGCTTCTAGCAGAGAGATCTGGACCAACCCATTGGCGACAGGTATTTTGAAATATCTCTCCCAGATCGAAAAAAACGATCCAAGGTCTGGGTATAGAGCGTTTCATCAAATCCAGGTAAGGCAAACGGCAAAGCATACAAATTGAAAATTGTACGGGATTTCTGTGCTTCCAATTTTTTCGAAGCAAAAAAACAAAACAAATATAAATCTGAAAACATTAAGATATTGTCACGAATGACTCGTGGGTAAAATAATAAAGGTACATTGATACAATCCCCTTACCTTGCCAGTCTGATGGCGGCCCCTTTCCTTCAAACAGGAATGCTATATTTAAATTCTGTACTCGTTTTAAGAGAGAACAAGTTTGTTGACCATAACTAGTCAACAAGTTATAATAGTTGTTGTAATATTACTATGAAAGTTCATATAAATTTTGAGAATATTCTAAATCAGTTCATTTTTCAAGCGCAGCTCCTTGAACTTTTATTGTTTTAAAATGAAGGGCCTCTGCAAAAAATCAATATTTACTGCTTCGCCATTTTTAAAAAGGTTTTTTCGAAGTAAACGTTCCACGGTATGTTGCATTTGACTCTAGTATTGTATTTTACTTTATTTTTCTGATCAAGAATTACAGAATTTCAAGAATTTCAAGAATTACAGAATTTTCTGATCAACAATTTAATTTAAACATTTACAATTCGGCAATAAATTTTAATTAAAAAATATATGAATTAAAATGCAGTATCATAGCTTTTACCCTTATTCTATAAGATATTTTTAAAAAAGGTCAGTTGGTGTAAAATATCGGCCTTTTTTTCTTCGAAAAGTAGTTTTTCCATTGGAAACCCTGCTTAAAGGCAACAAAGGCTTGCATTACCTTACTAGATTTTCATTATCGAAAACCTATTAATTTTCAATCCCCTCATACATTTTACGTAGATTGATTATTGCTGATTGCATTCTTTTCCAAATTGAAGCCACGTGTATAACGCTCCACCCTGTTGAAGGTCATGATTAAAAATTCAAAGCCCGATAACTTTTGAACAAAAAAAACTGGTTTAATGAGAAATGTTTTAAAAGTTTCTAGAATGAAAAAAGCAACAAAAACACATTTGTAAATGCAATTATACCCCCCATTGTAAAATTGATTTAAACATTTAAGTTTAACTATTCAACAGTTTGTTATAATTAATCTGGATTAATTCCAGCGGATGTATACAAACTCGTATACATGTTCATGTGTGTTGCAACGTAATTTATTTTACAACATTATTGACAGGTTTCCATTTGCGTCCTTTATTTCGTATTCTCGAGTGTACTATATAGCTCAAGCCTCCGCCTCAACAATAATGGGTATCTAATTCATTTTATCGAAGCAAAAGTCATTTTATACATACTTGCCTAATATCCGTTGTTTTTAATGAAAACGTGTTCTTGTAAATATCCACACAGGAGGAGTTTCATCACCGCGGATATTAATGGAGAGACTGTTTTACATAAACTTACGGAGAGATATCAATTAAAAGACTTAGACAATTCTCTCTTCTTCACGCCAAAAAAGGACAAATCCATTGGATGTTACACAACTGGATCAGTTTCGCCAGAACCTGGAATGCCGTGGGCTTGCCTGTGTAAAAAAGGTTACTACGGTCCAAATTGCTCCATTCCAGAGGTTGTAATGACCTCAGTTTGCGTTCAATATTCAAGCTACTGCTCTTCTCTAAAAGTCCGTTCAAAACCACGTCGAATCATTCACTTTATGAACGTTCATCACGAGTTAGAGCACGTAGAGGTACAACTTGGAGAGCTTGGGGATGTCGTCGATGTGTTTGTACTTGGAGAATCGAACCGAACGACTTCAGGGAGACCCAATACACTTCAATTACTTCCCAAAATGAAGAATGAAGGACTGTTTAAAGAGTATCACCATAAAATCATTCACGTAACTATACCATCCACCGATTTCCCGGATGATCCTGCAGGAGGGGGATGGATAACAGATGCTTTCATTCGAAATTATATAGGAAGTGAAGGATTTACCAGGATTGATGGTAATTCGTTATTAACATCGCAGAAATCAGCTATAGAAATTATGTTTGAATATAGGAATCAAAGACGATGATCTAATTGTTTTGACGGACACGGACGAATTTCTGAAAAAGTAAATATTAATAACTGAATTAGATATGTAAAGTCTGACTATCAATATGAATTATTTGTCGTTATCATAGGGATGTTTTATTATTCTTGAAAGTTCACGATGGTTTTCCAGAGCCCGTCAAAGTGAATTTTCGTGAATCTGAATTTGCATTCTTCTGGAGGAGAAAATTGGACGAAGGAAATGGATACCAACATTTTGATAAAGTGAGAACACAAGTTGCTTGCACAGTAGCCATGCTTCGTGAAGTCTACGGCAATCTCATCATGTCCATTCGAAGAGAATGGCTTACACCACAAGACCACGAGGGGATGGTACTTCAGATCGCCGAAAAGAAAAAAAAATACGGGCTGAATCACATCGTGTCCGATGGAAACTGGGCAATCGGACGATTCGAAACATCTGTAGCTGCTTTTCATTGCACTTGGTATATATTTCTTTACGTAAAATTGATACTATTTATTACGTTTCTATCGTTCAATAATTTCACAGGTGTTTTCGACCAGAAGGAATCCGTGACAAGTGGCTGGCAGCCAATAGAGAAGAACTGATTGATCCTGACGATAAAGAAAAATTAGAGCTAGTTCGCATCAAGAAAGCTGTTGCCAATGGGAATCTTTTTGGCCTACCAGAAAGAGTGTTGTACATGGTGAAACCGGAATCCGAAAATGATACAAATTTCGCACCTGGCTATGTCTGGAAGAATAGAGATAAATTTGCTTTCTTGCTGTATCCTGACGATGAAATAGATCTTGCTTCATGAATTTATCCCCGTAATGATTTATTAAAATAAAATAGTTGGCAGTTTTTTTGTATTTGTATTTATTTTTGTTCTTAACGGATACATTGTTAGAAAATAAGTAACTGTAAAATTAATTTATTCTGTTAACTTATATATATATTTTTAATCCGACAATGATATGCAAGGTTTTCATTATACCACTCATTCAATACAAAAAAACTCAAAAAAAATCTAGCATTCCAGCTACAATCACAAAGCACCCTGCTACATGTATACCATACGTGTGTCTTTTTGCTTCTTGAGAACAATTTGTCACAAATAATAAATACCACGGAAATTTTAGTTGAATATGTTTGTTTATATTGAAAGTTTATCCCTGAGGGTTATATTTACTTTAGTAAATACCGAAAGGTGATTAATAAACGAAGTGCAATTGTAGTCTGCTAGACCCTGACCAGGGACTCTGGACTGTTTATTACACTAGTGATTGCCAGTTTAGATATTATGAAAGTAATTTTTATTATATTACTAAGTTGTAAGTATTTAAAATGGACAACCACATTGAAAAAATACTAGTTAACTTATTTATTTACATTGGGATACCCTTGGGTAATTAAAATTTCAATTTGAATGAACACATCTCAATCCTTTGAAGGCTTCAACTAAGGATCTATAGAAATCGTGAGTTTGATACAGATTTTACTGAAACTTTCTGTTACTAAAGAACACTTATGGCCCCTCGGGGATTTGCATTTTGGGCCGAATCTGTGCTGTTAAAATATATTTATGTCAATGAGTCAACTGTGTTGTGATCTGTCAAGTTTGACTTCAAAACACAGCTAATCGTCTGCGGTCTGCCATCCCCCAAAGCTAACTTTTTTCTTTTAGATAGTTCAATACTAAGTGGTTTACTTAATGAGCTGTAGCGTACATGTTTAAAGCATTGCCCTAAATGGCTATCAAGGGACTTGGCTAAATGGCGACAAAGGGACATTTTATGAATAGGAAGGTATAAGGTTCAAGTCTTATAAAGGGTACATTATTTATTTATTTATTTATTTTTCGAATTCCATATTTATTATACAAGAGAAACCCCATCACTGTGCTGTACTAAACTGAATTATATCTTTTAAATAAAAAATAATTGAAAGTTATGTATTTAATAAAACAAATGGATTGCACGACTATAGCGGAGTGGGAGTTTGCCGGGTGGACTTCATAATAGTAAAATAATTAATTATAAAGTTTTAATTAAATATAGAGCACAAACATACTATGGGGTGCCAGTCGGAGATTATTATTTCTAATATTAGGATCTTAGCTGTAAAATTAAGATTAACATTCAACATCTACGTTTTAGGATAAAAATAATATTTTAATGCAATCGTGTCATTTAAAAAGCGTACAATTGGTTTTAAAAAATCTGATGTTGAATAAATTCAGTGCATAATAATGATTGCCACCACTATAAGTTACCCTCGGTGAGGACAACACCCATGAATAGTCTGCCTTTCGGTTATACAGGTTAACAGCCAAGTCAGTAAAATACACATATATAAAATATATTCACGAAATATCGTCTAATAAATAAAAAGAATATCGATTTCTTTGTCCTTTCATAGAGAACTTAACGTTCATGGTAAATACATCTGATTTCATGTACCATTTTGATTAAGTTTGTTTATCATTCAGGCCCACCTTTTAAATATAAATTAAATAGTATATATCCATGTTTTTCAACTCAAGATTATGTTTCTATTTTTGTATACATGAACTTTATGGAGCAATTGGTAAGTGCGCAGTCGTACGGAACACAATACGGTTTATTTCAATCATATTTAACTTTCGTGGTTCATTACTTCATTACAAGGCGTCATATATTCTATTTTACTTAATTGGTCACAAGGCTTTATGTATGAGGAATAAACTAACAAAAATGTATTATAATTTAAATATGCAAGACTAACATGGGATCTAAAAGGTAAAAAAGTTACAAAAACAGGAGATAAATATGGCAGTGCCTGTACATATTTTAAATTATACAACTATGTGAAAATGCAAACATTTTTCAATAGTATAAATCTTTTAAAAATCGATCATGTATTAGAAAGAGTCTCCGGTTTGCACCCATTACTCGGATACCTGTTACTAGCCTGAAAATAGGGGTACCGCGAGGTGTAACATAATTTTTTTAAATCGTTTACTCTTGGGAGTATATTAAAGTATAAACGTTATATACGAGAGAAAATGCAAAGAAAACTAAGAAAACGTGGTAAATTTGTATGCTTTATAAAAAAAGTTGTAAAAAAAGTAAAAAAAAATGTGTAGTTGGTTGCTGCTAACAAATCAATTGTTTAAACAATTTATTTGTTAAAATTGGGTGAGCATAAAATTGATTTGAAAACGAATGCTCCAAAAAAATCAGACCCGAGGGATGATAACTAAAAGATCTTGTAATTGAATTAAAAGCGATTTCCGAGTCGCGGAGAGAAAAAAAAATATCTTTTTGGTGGGCCACGGAAAGTTGTCTAAATCCAGAATTATGTTTACATACCTAAACTAGACTTCATTGGACGCGGAATTCAATTCTGAGTCGATTGATGCCAAATTTATTTGTTCGCTTATTTATTTTTTCGCGCTGGTTGACACGAAAAAAACTGGCCAATGGCAGCGCAGGGGAGATAGACGGAAAAGAGAAAAAAATTGCAAAACTAATAGTGTCTCGCTATTCTTTTTATATCTTGCTCAGGAATCAACTTTTCAAAAACAATGTCAACTTGGCCAATTTAACCGCACGCGGAAACAATAATACAAGATGCTTTAATGCCGGCATATCAGCTGTCCCTATACAAGAGAACTGCAATATTTTCTAATGATGACACCTGAATTTCAGTCGGGCTATCTGGGGTTGAGTCCCAGCATACAGCTAGTTTTTTTTCCTTTGTGGGAACTGGACTTGGAGGGGTTCGAACGGCGTATTCTCGAGGGAAGCTCGAGCAAGTGTCAAAATATTTTCATAACTTTTCTATAACGATTTTTTATTTGCACAAAAAACGATTACCATATTCAGAATCAGCGCAAAAATTTAAACAAGAATTGTATAAATTTAATCTAAAATGAAGAATCCACTTAAACTAAAAATTTGAAAGCGCTGAAACTTGAAAGCTATTGCGTGTTTTAAACGTTTTCATTTACTGCTTTCTTGGATAGTAAATGTGCGCATTACATGTTTTGTCATGACTAACTAATTGACAGTCCATATGGTGGCTTATAAAATAACTTGAAGATCTCTTAAAATATTTTTAAATTCAAATCAATAAAAAAATTTAACAATAAAAATTTAATTCTCCTTCACTCTCCCTGTCCGACATCTACGTACGCGCCACTTTTCAAATCATGGAGAAACTTGTAGCTGCAGTGAGATTCGAACCATTAACCTATGACATGAGACGCCAACCAGCTATGGCTAGAATATATTATAAGAGACAAGGTCCAAAGACAGCAACCACACTTGAAACTATCTCAAAGATATCTTGCAGCTATACTGTGCTTACAGGGATAACATTCTTTCCTACGAAATAGTTAAAGCATGAAGCATTGGGGCCGAGTCTTGTGCTTAGATCGATTCATGTTTTTTTAATAAAAAAAAATTAGAAACGACTGCGTTTTTAAATTTGTGTTTTTTTTTCTTTTTATTTATGAAGTCATTTTAGACAAATAAATTTATGTTAAATAATAAAAAATATGGGGAAAACTATGATAAACGGATTTTCACCTTGATTAAAATAGTTTTCATTAAATCTCTATTTAATTTACACTCGAACCAAATGATTGATTTAATTTATGAATAATTACATAATGATAACCCGCCTTTTTCAAGGATACGGTCTGACTCGCAGCTCGGTATCCAAGTACTAATACACTATTCGGTACTTCTACTGAGGCTTATGGGCAATGCACGTAGTGTTTGTACAGCGTTGCCAGGTTTACACTATTAAACCAATTTAATTAGAATAAAATAAAATAACCTAACCTAACCTACCGTGACCTAACGTGACCTATCACCGCCCTAACAATAACCTAACCGTAAAAAAATCCTACCAATCGCCTATCCGGGGACTTTTAGTCGCCTATTGGAAGCTAGTCTCATTATAATTAATTTTTAATTATGTTAAATATATGGAAACCCAATAGAAATGCAGGAAAACCCAAAACCAATAAGAATTCAGCAAAAAAAGCCAATAAGATTCCCGATCCTGGTAGTTTTTGAATGAGATTTTGAATTGCCAATATTTTGGCAATTCGGATTGGTCGAGTAAGGTATTTCAGGTAAACATTATATGACCTATTTGAATTGCCAGAATTTAAGCAATTCGATTTTGAGTTGCCAGAGTTTCGGCAATTTAATTTCAAGTCGGGTTTGCCGAAATTTACGCAATTCTAATTGGTCAAATAAAATTATTCTGATGAGCTATATAAGACGAACTCGAATTGCCAAAGTTTCGGCAACTCAGTTTTGAATTGCCAAAGTTTCAGCAATTCGACTTTGAATTGCCAAAGTTTCAGCAATTCGAGCCTATGCTGAGTTGCCAGAGTTTCGGCAATTCAAGTTTGAATTGCCAAAGTTTCAGCAATTCAGATTTGAGTTGCCAAAGTTTCAGCAAGTCGATTTTGAATTGCCAAAGTTTTGGCAATTCGATGTCGTATATTGAGTAACAAGCAACTGAATTTCGGATACTAGTATCCGACATTTAGCAACAGTTGCCAAACCGGGCGGCCATCACGACCGTCCGCTTTTTAATGATGGGTGTCAAGGGACGTTCTTGCTCAGTCCGTGGCGAGCTGTCCCTTGAGATACCATTATTTACCGACAATCAAATTCAAACGCCGCTAGAGACCGCCCCCTTTCCTACTAAACAAACACCCTTTTAAAAATATTTTGGTGTATTTGAACCCAAGGGATTTATAGTTTTTTGGTTAACTTTGCGCTCTGTCAGATACAGTATTTAGGTTAACTCCACATCTGTATCCCCCCAAAGTTGTGAGAGAGTTTCACTAGTGTAAAATAGAACTGATGACGTTGATAAAGGGCCAAAGCGTTGTGATGTTTGACCGGCACCAAAAACTAAAAAAGGGTTTGAAAGTATCTGGGGTATAAAACGAGTGTAGGAGATCAAGTGGCGAAGCTTGCTTCCTTTGTAGATTTTCAATTTCAGGCTGTTTGGAGGTTTAATATTTAAAAACCTAGTTTACTACTAACTCATCACGTTTGCAAATCATAAATTAAGAAGAAAAAAATAAAACAAGCAAAAGGATTACTCTTGCATCAGTAAAATGGTCAGTAAAATGTAAATATAAAGTGGTAAATGTTATTCTTACATTATTATTGAATGAATGAATATGAGTATATTGTTAATTTATTACAAGCAAGAGCTGCTAGTATCATAAGAGGAACAATTGGACCACCGTCCCCGAAGGCCTGCATGGGAATCTTGTCCATAAACTCATAGTAAAAGTTCAATATGTTGTACAATGGACTACTTTTGTACTTTTTGAAAGCAGTACCATAAAATGTAGAAAAATAAAATAAAATTCATTTCTTGTCCATATACCCCATAAAGACTAATGGAGAAATTCGTTCGTGTTACTATTAATGTGTTTAGTAGTAAAACACTCGCAGGGCAGGTTTTTACCCTTTCATTACCCCACTTATGTAACCCTTCCTTTGAGAATAAAAATATTTTTGTTTTAAAAAAATCGACCTTCTAGACGATTTCGCTTGTTTTAATTTTTTTTTTATTTTTTTTATTTATTTTTCTTAATTTACGATTGGATTGAGGATTCTGTTCTTTCCATCTGAAAGGACTGAACCAAATAAAACACGTCTCAGAGAACATAAGAAGAAATACTATGCACAGACGCATCGGATCGAGAGAACCAGCTGAGAAATTTCATTGTCCTTGGCATCAAACTGAATGAGAGGTCGTTTTTAGGGCTAAAAAATTTTTTATTGGCTTAGGGGAGAACTTCTAAAGAATAACGAGCTGGATCACGCGGATATGTGGCTCGGTGAGCTTACAGCTTTTATAAATATCTTGGTGATTGGGGAATCCAATTGAACGGCTTTTGAGAGCCAAACGAGCCACTACCGGCTACTACTTCCTCTCCAAATGAAGAATTTTATAAATAGATCTTGAAGATCTATTTATATCATACGCAAGTAAATGAAGCCTACAGCTAAAACAATTTATCCCATAAGCCTCAGTCGAGGTACCAAATAGGTAACTAGTTCCCGGATACCGTGTAGTCGTCAAGTGTATTTTTTCTCTCTTTTTATTAAAGATTTTATAAATGCCGCTCTGTGTTTTAACATTCTAAATGTTATACCAGCACATCGCTTGCTATCTGAAAGTGTTGAGCAAGAACATTGAACCAAATTTTACAGCTTCACGACAATTATCCGATGCCGACCAGATTGAATTTACGTGAATCAGAATACGGTTACTTTTGGATGAGGAAGATTGCAGGTTCTGGCGGCTCATACCGTCAATTCTACATCAATTAAAAAGTTGTCTGCACCGTAGAGATGCTCCGTCAAGTGTATTTTTTTCTCTCTTTCTATTAAAGATTGTATAATGCCGCTCTGTGTTTTAACATTCTAAATGTTATGCCAGCACATCGCTTGATTTTACGTGAATCTGAATACGGTTACTTTTGGATGAGGAAGATTGCAGATTCTGGCGGCTCATACCGTCAATTCTACATCAATTAAAAAGTTGTCTGCACCATAGAGATGCTCCGTCAAGTGTATTTTTTTCTCTCTTTCATACCGTCAATTCTACATCAATTAAAAAGTTGTCTGCACCGTAGAGATGCTCCGTCAAGTGTATTTTTTTCTCTCTTTCTATTAAAGATTGTATAATGCCGCTCTGTGTTTTAACATTCTAAATGTTATGCCAGCACATCGCTTGATTTTACGTGAATCTGAATACGGTTACTTTTGGATGAGGAAGATTGCAGATTCTGGCGGCTCATACCGTCAATTCTACATCAATTAAAAAGTTGTCTGCACCGTAGAGATGCTCTGTCAATCGTATTTTTTCTTTCCTTCTCTTAATTATTATATAAATGCCGCTCTGTGTTTTAACATACTGGATTTTATGGTAGCACTTCACTTGCTAATTAAAAGTGTTCAGCAAGAACAACTCGTGTTACCGCTAATTATAAAGTTTGAAAGCGACATTCTAAAAATATATACTAGGATCTACCGCATTGGTCTGTCTCATAACTGAAAGTAGGTACACTGAAGGTTAAAATACTGTATACATATATTAAGAGTCTTGAATGTCTTAGAATGAACAACAGCAGTTATAAATCTAATTGTTGTCTTCTTAATAATTTAAATTGTAAGGCTGCCACATAAAAATGAATATTCTGGTTATGTGGTATATTCTGGTATATCGGACAAAGGAACACGGATGGTGTGTTTCGCTTTAAGTTGTCAAAAACAACCGATATTGACGCTGTGTCTAATATAGGAAAAACAGTAAATCTCAATAGGTATGGCCATTTTTGTCAAGATTTTTGGTTTTTCACTCTCTTCTCAATATAGGACGTCATTATGGACGAACCTCTGTCTACTTAAAATATCAAAACTAGCAAAAAATGGTGTATAGACTCAATCAATAACGTTTTACGACTATCGTTACATTAATAGTCACTTAAGATTATACATACTAACACTTATACTTCACACTAATGGATCCTTATAATACAGTTCAGGCCTAAAGTACACTCATTTATATCGTTTTTGATTATAGAATTGATTTAAAATGAAATCATATGATTTAAAAAACTATGTTTGTTCTGAAATGATTTTAAAAATCTTGATATTCTATTTTAGTTCTCACTCATTATTTATAGATATAGTTTATTAAAACAAAATCTTCAAATTGATATTTGAAATTGGATAAGTTACTTCATTACTTTATTATATTATATCATTGTATGTCTTTATATTTTTTATTTGCCTTTGAGAATAATAATATTTTTGTTTAAAAGAATCCGACCTCCTCGACGATTTTGCTTATTTTATTTTATTTTTGTTTTTAAATCTTTTTCTTAATTTTCCACTTGACTGAGGATTCTGATGGTCCTCTATAGTTGAGATATATGAGTACATAAACAGAAATGTACCAATATAAAATTTTAGCATCCAAAACAAAATTCACAAAATACTGATTGTATTTAGTGATTCTCCACACAATTTCTTGTATATATATTTCAATTGATAATATACAATCTATTGATAATTTATATTACTTAACTGACCGAAAATAAGTATTATTATTAGATTCTTGGATATGTTGTTTCAGAAAACAAATCCATGAATTCGAAAGATTATGTTTTATCCCAGTTAGTAGAAAAAAACCAACAACGATTAAAATAAATAAAATATACGTGCTGTAAAAAGTATTTGAATTAACTAAGAATGCTTGAAAAAACTAATATGTTACGGTAAATAATAATATTAAACCATTAAAATAAATGACCCAAGTCCCACGAGTTGAATTCAGTGCCCTCTGATCACATATTTTATAGTTAAATATTATTACTTCATCAAATAATTATGCATGTATTTTTTCCTAATTAACTGTACACAACATACGGATTGTATTTAGTGATTGACAGAATTACTTTTAAATATATTCGATTTAATAATATGTAATCTACTGATAATTAGTTTAACTTAAATGACCGAAAAAAGTATTATTCTGAAAAAAAATATTTTATAAAATATTCTCATTTATTTATGATGAATACTCGCCATAAATGCGGACACAATTTAAAAAAAGTTCTTTTTATCACTAATTTATGTTGTCCTTTCTCAATTTTTCTATTATTAGCTTCTTGGATATGTTATTTCAGAAACCAGATCCATGTATCCGAAAGATTGTGTGTTATCCCAGTTAGTAGAAAAAAAATAGCAACATCGAAAGAAAGTGAATAAAATATACGTGCTGTAAAAAGGATTTGAATTAACTAAGAATGCTTGAAAAAACTAATATGTTATGGTAAATAATAATATTAAACCATTTAAATAAATGACCCAAGTACCACGAGTTGAATTCAGTGCCCTCTGATCACATATTTTATAGTTAAATATTATTACTTGATCAAATAAATAAATATGTATATATATATATATTCGTTACTTTAGTAATTTAACTAAGAATAAAATGAAAAAGGAATACAAGCTTAAACACTGGACCTTACCATTAACTCAACCGATCTACTTCGAAGCTGACTGGTTACTAATGTGAAAGCTACCTCGTGGCAAGGAGTAGTATCCCATTCTTGCCTTTTATAGTTTTGCTCGAGGGCGATACTTAACCTTGCATCAAAATTAGGAAAATAGGAAAGAAAGCCGCAATTAATCACAAGTTGCTGCTATGCCATCTAAAAAAGAAAGCTTACGTATTTTAATGGACAATTTTTGCAACTTTTAAAACCAGTGTAATTTTAAAATGTAGAAAACAAATCACAGATTATTGCCGTATCGCGTATCACATGCCCCTACAGATTTTATGTAACTAATTCTCCCGGAGATTGCGGGATAATTAGTAATAGGCCTCGCCCCTTCTCTCACCAATTTTCTCGCACATCAAAGAAAAAAAAATTAAATTGAAAAAAAAGATTTGCTACATTTTTCATTGAAAAGCCATTTGCGTGCGAAGACAAGTTATTTTCAGTTCCTCTTAAAGTTTTTCTGGTGAAGCCCACAAGGTTGAAATTTGTGTAAGACCGCCCTTCACAGAGCTTCTCCTATTTTCTATGGCTTAAATGTTATAGATAAGAGAATAGGTTATATTAATAAGATAGAGAATGCCTATGTTAAGTTTATAAAAACGTGACTGGTTTAAAAAAGAGTACAGTGTTTTTCGCACTGGAGTAAACACATCTTTTGGTCTCCATAAAATAAAAAATAGATTAATAGCTATTATTTAGCCTCACATATCATTGTAAGTATACAATACATGTTATTAAAAAATTATTACTTTCGACTTTCGAAAAAAGTCCAGTATTGTTTTATAAATATTTTCAGAAAATTTTGAAATAAAGTGTTCTCCGATTGAAAGGATTGTAAATTAATTACCCTAATTCTTTTCCCGGGTTCAATTATTTTTTTCCTCCACAAAAAACTTTCCTTGACTCAGGAAGCCAGTGTAAGACAAATAAATAAATAATACAGATTGTGAGCCATTATCATGTAAAGAAAATCAAGGGCGACGACGAAGGGAAAACTGGTTTTAGATAATATCTCGGTCAATAACTCCTTGGACCACATTCTAGCAGGGAAAACTTATTTGATGTTAAAACGACTTACAGGAGAAAAAAAGAGACAAAAAGGTTTTGGAAGTCTTGTCCTATGGGAACTTAGGTATCACTGGGAACTGGATTTAGAGATATATTTAGTCGATTGTCTAGCTAGAATAGGAGTAGGAAAACTCGAGGCAAGAGGGTCGTTTTTTGACTAGCAGGAAGCCTCCATCATAATGATAATGAACCGTGTAGCTAAATATTTAAAATAATTTCCGTTGGTAATAGTATGATTTATCTAGCTCCTATACTATGTCTTTATATGGTATTTTAATCATTTCATTCATTCATCTGTATCACAATGGAAACATCCCTTATCATACCACTTTCTTTTCTTTGTTCAGCAGGCTCAGGCACTTAAATTGTACTTAAAATCATAAAATGGTACTGATTAAGGAACGGAAAACCCTAAGAGTTTTATTATTACACTAAATTATGCCTCATGAAATGTTATTAATTTTTAAAATAAGTTGTATTAAGCCGATAAAATTTTGTACTCGACTATGCTTTAGTCATTAACTAATTTTCTTCTCAGTAAAAAAGGCGGATCGTAAAAAAACATGAAAAATTATCAGGGACGAAGAAAGGAAAACTGGTTTTAGATAATTTACTTTCTATAACCTGCTGGGCCACATTCCTTGCAGAGAAAGCCTACTACACACTATTTCTGATGTGATAGAATTTTCTGATGTGGTAGAATATATCTCCGCTACAATCTTCCAGGTCCAGAGTCTGACAAAAATACTCACTGCCATACTTAATATCATCAAATACTTTGAAGAAATGAATTTCATACACAAGACCGTAGCAGATTGGCAACTTACTTTGTTACGTTGTTACTTTACTTTGTTATGTTTTCTTCGAAAAACTTCGCGACGCACTGAGACTTTTGGCTGCTCATACAAAAAATAGCTTTTATGTCATGAATTGAATAACAGCTAATACAAAAAATATTTTACAGTTCGATAACGCGTTTTCGAATCGTTTTATAGCGCAAAGAACGAATTTACTTTAGTCTGATGTTACCCAATTAGGGCTGAAATTATCCGTTTTGACGGTAACGATTGATGTTTAAATTCAGTTCATTTTTAAACTAATTTCATTGTTAACACACAAATTGTTCATTTATAATTTTTATTTTAGTTCCCAATTCCATGTATAAAGGTGTGAATTAAGGTGATGTAACCCTGTAAGCAGAATATATCTATAATATATCTTAGTGATGAATCGAATTGGGCTTGATTGTAATCTTAAGATATCGCATAGCTAACTCATGAATAACTAATTTACAGTCTATATGGTGCCCAGGAAGCACAATATATACATTGGACATCTATAAGATGTATATTGAGTATGTCTATATCTCTTTTATGTCTCTGTCTCTTTTATATGTATATGGTATATATAAAAAAGGCGCAAACAGGTTGTTTCGAGTGTTCTCAATAAAACAAGAAACGTATATATATTGTATATATCTTCCGTATATATATTGTATATATCAGCTTATTTTTGTGATAATTCTTCGTAAGAATTTATGCTGAATGTAATGGAATAATTGATAACTAATAATAAGCAAATTAATAATTTGATAATCTGAATTGCACATACACATATGAATACATGGGCCAGGAAGAGCGCTCTTCCTGTCCTATGTATACATATATTTCATAAAAAATAAAAGAATTAATTTAAGAATATCCCATATGTATATTGTTATATCAAACAACTTGTTTTCTTGAAAATGGGGGGCGAAACAATTTGAGTATATATGCTGTATATATTCCATAGAACAACTAAGAATAAGAGAATCAATTTAAGAATCTGTATTAAACATAGGCATTAGTATTATGCATACAAATCCCTGGTAGCTCACAATTTTCGTCGGGTTTTATTTTATATTAACTGAACTCCGAACATCTGAAGCCTTTATTGAATACCTGATAGATATCCTTTAACTGATTGTCGTTAGTAATTTAAATTCCGACGAGAGATGTGTTTCGGGCATCCGCGTGATACCCCGGATGACCGGATCCGATATTGATTACACAGTACCGGATTTTTTTTTTACAAAATATGCATTATGATATAATTATTTCTATAAAATTATGCAGAACAGCAG
This sequence comes from Chydorus sphaericus, assembly GCA_030141595.1. Lineage (NCBI taxonomy): Eukaryota > Metazoa > Arthropoda > Branchiopoda > Diplostraca > Chydoridae > Chydorus > Chydorus sphaericus. The sequence continues at coordinate 2,466,394 of CM057926.1, read as the reverse complement.
AATTTATATTTAATAAACTATGAAGATTTTTTTGAAGCAATAAGCTTAAGAAAGAGATACGGCAGCGCCATTACTAATTCTCCCGTATTTCGTGAAAATCACGCAAATCTTTTTCTCCTGACTTGGTAAACAAATAACTAAATAATGAACATTAAAGTTCGTTCGACGGCGCACGAGATGATGTATAAATTAATTGTAATATAATAGACCCTATTTTTTTTAATGAGTAGAAACGTTAAGAAAAACACTAACGCTGTTCGTAACATAAACCATCTGGTATATAAAGCCAAGGGATTCTCAATAATTAGTAGAATCACTGAATCTGATAGAACATCACGGCCAGGTAATATTATATACTTCAGTAAGGAATAAGTAAAATAGGTTCGGTAACAATGGAAAATAGAATAGATTGGAACTAGGTACTGAAAAAGGAGAGAAAAAATTTATTATTATGGATTTACTATGGATATGTATGGAAGTATATCTAGGATATATCAATAATTAAGGAAAAGTTGGATGTATTCATGTCTTTGCATACATATACATGATGCTTTAAATATATGTATCCCGTATATATGTGTGTTGCCTGGGGTGGCTCTAAGATAACTTGAAGATCTCTTAGGATATCTTAAAATTCAAAGCAATAATTTTTTTTTTAAATTTAAATTTTATTTCTCTCCACCCTCTCTGTCTCACCTTCGTGTACACCACCACATTTTAATTAATAGAAATACTTGTATCTGCAATGAGATTCGTACTATCAACCTCCTGCATGACATGCCAGGCTCAAATAATTGTTGACGCTTGCATAATAACTCTCTAGGAAATCAAAATGGCTACACATATATTACACATACAGATTGAAGAATGTCTGGCCCATTCCAATATCTATCCAGGAAAAAAAATCTGCGACCGATACTCCTAATAGAAAAAGCCGTCGGCGCAAACGCATTTTCCCATAAAATAACACGGCGGAGGGTCGAGGTGTTCGAATAATTCTGATTCCCACTGTATGTAAAAGGCACTTTAATATAAATCACAATATTATTATTATTGATTTAAGAATTAAATCTACTTCTCGGGACAGATGAAAATAACTTCGGATTAAGCAACTATTCCATGATACTAGTGTGAACAGAATGTACATTAATTTAGTAAATAGTAGGGTTATTTTGCGACCCCCTTGCTAATGGCAGCCATTGAATGAGCACAGGACGTCAACATCTGAGACTAGGAAACGGTCTCAAATGTAGAATCCTCACCAAACAATAGTGATGACCAAAGAAAACGAGAAGGGAGTGCTGATGGATGATTGGTACCATAGAATTAGTATCATGGCGGCTGAGTTGAATTCTGCCTTTGGCAATTGCGATGTAAAGCGCGCACATACGGTGTGAATGTGCAAAAAGCTCACTTAAATCATTTATGTGAACACAACCGTAGAAAATTATCTCAAGTTTTTCCTTATTCAATATTCAACTGGCAATGTGAACACTATCGAATAGTAGTGATTTACTGGAATAGTAATTTCGAAGAAAAAATACTATTCCGGATTTAGCTTTAAACCAGGACAACGGCTTCAGTGTGAAGAGGGTATAACGTCATAAACCTTATTCTGGAATAATATCTCTGTTTTCGTTCATGCACAAATTACTCTTGAAATATGTTTTATGCCAGAATAAGGCTCAAGTGAGAAGACGGTATTATTTGTTATTGTAGTTATTGTACTGTTTATTGTACTGTTGTATTGTGTTGCCATTTCGAAACAAAAAATTGACTTGAAAAATTCTACATAACCAAAAAAGTATAATAATCCTACATCAAGGGTCATCTTTTAAAAAATTGATTTAAATCGTACATCATAGTCCTGAATATGTGATTTAAATCGCGACTTAAGTCAAATCTGATTCAAATCACCAAGTGATGTACCCAACACTGATCGTCTTCTGTGCTGAATAAACTGCCGTAACAAAAAATAATTAATAAAATCACATTAAGATTTTGTTCATAACAAAACAAAAACGATCGGTTCGTCTCATCTTCGTATAGCCACTGCTTATTCTTGACAATGCCCTTCAAACTACTTTCAATTAGTATGGACATATTAGGCTGAAAAAAGCATTAAAACATCTTCATTTGAAAAGGTCACAAAGACTGGTTATTGGTTCATCTGTAGGAAGTGCATGGTAATGATCATAATATGCTTTTTTGCGGGTGTATCGGTCATTGCCTTTTGGGGTCGACATCAGCAGCCAGCTGATGTTATCCAAATCCAAGGCCAATTGAATACAAGAGCATCTCAAAGCAGTTTATTTAAAAGAAGTCATATATGTGCATTACTGTATGTATATATACAGTTGGCGCTTGGAGACCAAAGAAACTTTTTTCAATAGTTCGCCTCAAAACACATGCCTTGAAATTTTACTCAATTTAAATTTATACTTAAATATAAATACTGTAAATAAACAAAGTTAATACGGCGATTGGTACCTGGCTGAGTTGCAGCCTGAAAAAAACACATTTATGGATGTTAACATAAATTTTATTAACATCCCAGGTAGCACAAGATATCTAATATATATCGTAGGGATATACTTCCAATTTTCAAACTTGTCAGTGATATCGAGCTCTACAACCGATATGTTTTGTATTTTAAGCCTTAAAAAGTTGTAGATATCACGACGATATCGATTTTTTAAAACTTGAATATCATCTTTTATGATTTTTATCTTTAATATTTAGCATTGTAATTGTCGTGATCTTATCCGAAAAAAAGATTATAAAAATCATTGATTGAAAACCGGAAAAAAATGTAATTTCAGGCGTGAAATAGAAGTGATCGAAAAAATTGCCAGAGAATACACAATAAGGATATTAGGAGCAATTACATACATAACAATCGAAGTTAAATTGTTATTTATACAATTTCACTACACATGGTTATTAATGAAAGGAACAATAAGAATACGCGGAACTTCTCCTTCTACAGCATCATCAATATCGAAAAAGTCCATCACCCACGCCTTTTCAACCAAATTAGTTGTGAATAGCTCTTTATCCCAAATCATTTCACGGTCAAAATTCAATGTATCACATATGTAAAATCCTAAATCTGTCGCTGGACAGGGAGCATGAGGTATATCAAAAAATTCTAAAGGCTCTCCTGTCGTAAAATCTCTCGCTAATTTAAATTTGAACCCGTGTACATAATAATCGGTTACTTCACTGACTTTGATAATGTAAGGAATTTCTCTATTTTAAAAGTGCAAAAGACACACACTATCGCGCGCTGAGCCAGGTTTAATAGCATCAAAACCAGTTTTCTTTAATTTTGCTGGCCTCTCAAAATTTAGCTCCCTCATTACTTTTGGATGTGTCTCTCTTTCAGAGTGTCTTTTAAAAATCTGTGCCAGTGGCCTCTTGGTCCCCCTTATTAATCTAATCATTTGACCAAGGTAAGTTTCCGGTGGAAAACAACTGTATACATCCAAAGGTAAATCAAAATGGAGGTAATCTTCTACTAAATGAATCAAAACATGTATGTTGAAATGCAAATGGTGCTTCCCGTAGACTCTTCCGAATTCCGAAACGTAGTATGTGAGACATTCACCAGCAAAAGTTACCAAATCTCGATTTGACCCAGCGCACAAGAGAATCCTCATGGGAACAAAAAAAAATACAAATAATGATAAAACTTTTCGTCACTTAAAATCCCCTTGAGAACATGACGAGAACAGACAGGGGCGACATACAGTCCCCAGGTGCGGTACTGTGTTGCCTTCCAACGATTGCAATCGGAGAACGACTTGAGATCACGGTTGAAATCACTAGGTATATTTCTATTAACTAAGGAAAGGCGCTCCTCTACGGCTTGTAGCTGGTCTGGGAAAAAGCGTCCACTTCTTGATGGTTCCTTTACAGGTTAAGTGCATATAGTCTTGAGCGAATACTTTGACCATATCGATGTTCAGCTCCACTAAAGGGCTTGCTGTGCGATGGTGGCTGCGGTCGGAAAGGTTTCTGACTGACTCGTTTGTCCGTCTTTCACAATTCAGTAAAGGGAAGGTCATACGGTGCAAGACTTGTAATAAAAATTTTTTTAGCAAAAATGGGAAGTTAAAAATAGTTTTTCTTAAATTTTATCTGATTTTAAATTTACTCCAAAATGTGAACACTTAAAAAATTCGAAAAATATTAGTATATTACACACCTTCTTGCCCGGCTGGACGCATCGCTCACATGCGCTCTTCCCGCGATGTCCTTTGATGCCTTTGAGGAACGGGCGGGTGCATCGCAAGAGATTGCCCAGATGATGAAGCGGTAATGGCGCCCCCTCCAAAGTAGCCCGTTCTCTTCTAAGTGTTTGGCCTCATCAATGAAAGGACGAAGGTAGGCGTCTAAATCAGGAGGCTTGGAATTCCCGCAATAAACGCTAATTTCAAATGGCATGGTGTCTCGACAATCAACTAGTCTTCCCAGGATTGGCAAGAACTGCAACTTACTCCGGCTTTTCTTGTGAACAGATACGCCGTCCACATTCACTTGAAGGCGAATTAAATTTGTGTTTTGTTTAAACCCAGATTCCAGTTTGTTAACAACACCTTTTTCTAAACCAAAGTGGTGGAAATTTTGTGAGTCCGGACTATCCCTGGTGGTACGCATAATACTTCGGGAGTCGATGCTTAATCGTACCCCAAACGTTTCTTTAATCACTTTCGCGTATTCTCTCTGTGCCATTTGAACAACGTTATATTTCAGAGCGATCTTGGCCAACTTCTCGGATAACGAGAGTTCGTCTCCATTCAAAGGCTCGTCCTCATACAAAGGATCTCCGTCATCTTCTGAAGGTTCTTCAGACGGATAGGATTCATCTTCATCGTCGGAGCTACTGTCTGGTTCGGTATCGTTATACTCCGTGGAGCTTGAAGATGTTTCGTAGGTCGATTCGGTGTCATTTTCACTATCAGATGGCTCATCATCACCCGTTGACGAATTCTGTTCATGCTCTCCTACGATCAAAATTATAATAGAACTTTACTATTTATTTCGTAATAATTATTGCACATTGTCATGGCTGCAAGTTACCTTTGTTGCCTTCAAAAGAGCTCATGCTGCTTTCGTCATTTTCAGAGGAAGGTGAGGATGCCCTTCATCCACAGAGAATGCCAGTTTCTAGATTGTCAGTGCCTCCTGAAACGGAAGAGCTGCTATTCCTTTGCCCAAGGTCAATGCACGTAGCTCCTAAATGCATAGTAATAAACTATTTTTTGTTTAAATATTCAATTTAAAATCTGGCCACTTACCTTCCTCACAACCAGAATGTGAATCTGTACTGGAATCATTTTCTGAAGAACTCGTACTGTGAACTATCATCATCTCCTGCTGGTTGTCACCTTCTCGGTCACTGATATTTTCACGAACTGTGGAGTTTGGATCCAAACTCCCATTATTGTGTCCTGTGAAGACATGAAAAGATTTAGCTCATTGTTACTAACATGTCAAGTTAATAATACTAACTTAATATATACATCACATACCTTTGTATGGAAGAAAAGGAACCTGCCGCTGAAGGGAACGCTGCTCAGCTGCAGCATGTATCCAACGATTCCTGGTCCACCTTGATGACATGACTGCTACTTTATGGATGTCAATGCTTCCACTCAATAAATCCCTTTTGAAAGTAGAAAAATGATAATCTTAAATATTCTTAACATACAAAGTATAAATGAAAAACAGACATACGTTGTAACAGGAGCGAATTAGGATTTGGTGCCGAACAATCAAACTGGATGGTGACGTATAACCACAATTCCAATGAACCTGTTTTTTTTTGAATATTTGCAATATATACTTTACGACAATCGAAAAGCAGGCTAGTTATTGTTTACAAATAAAATACCGTACGTTTTGATATTCTGATTTTAAATTTAGGATAACGATGTCAACATTGAACACCTAAGTTTTTATTTTCAAGATATTCAATCCGGACACGTTTTCAGTTTTCAATTTCACTCTCCATTTGCCAAAACAAGTGTTCCGCACAATATAGAATATCGATTATCGCTTAGGAGGATACATTGTTTTCTGCCACAATCATTTATAAATTAAATTTAAAAACTGAAAAATATAAATAAATATAACTTAATTTTGTGCTATGATAAATTAGATAGATATACATTATTAACCAATTTTTTAAATAATGTTGCATTAAAAGTCAATAGTACATACTTATTGCTGTTTAGCAGCAGCCACTTCCGTCTCCCGCCTAAAACTACCCATCCCACCACCCATCACCTTCACTTTCCACATTTCAATTAGCGTCTTAATCAGTGGCAGGTGTGAGGTGTGATTTTCAGTTTCTGCTAATTTAAAAAACGAATATCTCAGTATTTTAGCCTAGTTTTGTATTTTTCACATTAAAAGTGCAATTTTGTACAAAATGGAGCCGCGTCGTAAATCAGAACGTTTAAAAATGCCGTCTAAGCACAAATTTGACGATTTTCAGCCTGCTTCCGGTTGTGCTGCCAACGTGGACAGCCAGCCAGAGAAAAAGACGCCCAAAATGTCAAGGCGCAGTAGGGCTGCTGCTGAAGAACCTGTGCCTGAAAAGCCCAAGTATCATCCTGGTAAGTATTTTCCCAAACATTATGTGCAAGCATTAAATATCTTTACACTGAAAAATATTCACACTAATTCATGTGTTCGTCCCCTCTTAGAAATGTTCAAAGGATTCGTCCAAGGGAAAGAGAGAGACCGAGGCCACTCTGTTTGTGACATTCCTGCGATTGAGGAAGCTGGAGAGAGGATGAGTGGTTAAAAGCAGCAACAGCAAACTGATTCCGATGCAGAATCTTCTTCACTGAAAACGGCCAGTGCTTCAGTTAAGAAAAGCCTTGTAAAACAGGGCAAAAAGATATAACAAGTAAACATCATCCTTGGTTATCAATAACAATTCCTTTAATGAACATTTCCTAGGTGCCTAAGGGTACCCGAGCCAAGGATGAGCCCAAAGGATGGGTCGTGCAATCAACCAAGACAGTAGATGAAACAAAGAGGAGCTCAACATCCAATGGCCAACTAAAGTCATCACCTATTGGTAATAGGTGTAACTTACTTTGTAGTTGAAATTGTTTTAGATGATGACATGGATTTTACTTCTGAATCAATGGAGTCTGAATCAGAGGACGAGGTGGTTTCAAAGAGACCTAAGAAATTTCCCAAGTATAAATGGTTTTTGGATGATTCGTATAGGACTTCAGGTAATATTTAGTCCTTAATGAATTATGTAACAGAATAGGTTAATCATCAAGATATATTTTTTCGTTAAAAAAAAGACAGGAGACGAGTCGATACCTCCAGATGACTCGCCAGATGAAAATGGTCCAGTAGACGGCTCATTGGTGGATGCCTCAAAGGAAACAGAGAATAGTAAATCAGATGCTTCTAAGAACATCTGCTCATCTCTTTGGTAATATACTTAAATTTATTGGGGGAAAACAAATTCTTATTTAATTTTTAATGAATACCAGATCATGAAGAGACGGATGGTGAAAATTTTACCACAGTGGTTCCAAAGAAGAAAGGAGATGGTCGCCAATGGAAAAAAAATTCTCAGCCAATCGTTTCTTCTGGTATTATTTCTCTTCATACTTTTCATATTACAAATTATATAAGAATTTTTTCTTTTGCCAAGTTGTGCCCGACGCTCCGCCATCGAGCCAGACCGGGCTTCCTCCTTCTTCCCCTCAAAAGGAATAGGGTCAGCTCCCTCCTCCGTCCAAGCGCTTTAGTCACGTTTTTTCCGCTCGAACAACGACATACGTTTACGTGTCTCACCGATCTAATTTTGTGTGTATTAATATCGTGTTCTTTCGTGTCTAAAATAAAGTGCTTTGTGACTTAAACTTGTTTGTGTTAAACTGAGAGGAAGCGTTGGGTACATTTATGGTGCATCGACCGGGAAAGGTGAACACTGTCCCGAGCCAGCACTTCCTTTCTCTCGACTCGACTCACGTGTGTTGACGGCCATTGCCCTGTGTATCCGTCATCATCCACTAACATCGTCTCATCCTTTCAACTTTAAAGTCCCGCGTGGCATCTCATCTACTTCTCTCGACTATTTCTCCCTTCTCAAATCGTCTCGGCCATTTCCGGCCGATCGCCAGCAACCTGTCTGGACACGTCTTAAACCGCCTCACTATCGAGGTGGTTGTACGGCAAGAAGGAGCAGAAAATCATCCCGCTACCTCATCTTCTAACGAGCATTCTTCTCAATCTCGACGAGACCGTTCGACATCTCGACGTCCGCGTCAATCTTCTCGCCGTTCTTCGTCTCCACATCGACGTAACCGGTCTCCATCTCGACGAGCGTCTTCTCCACGTCGACGCAGCCGGTCTCCAGCCTCACGTGCGCGCTCTCACTCTCGGCGCCACCACTCTCCACCTCGTCGTATACGCTCCAGGAGCCGTACACCTCGCCGTAGAGAGCTTACACCAGCTCCTCAACCCCGAGTGAGCGTCTTTCAGCGGATCGGCCACCGTCCAGCAGCTTCGGTTACGCAACCCTCATCGTCATCTTCGTCTCGCCATGGCTCAATCCCTTCGGCCCTCCAAGGAGCGCATCCAAACACCACTCCCCACTATAAGAGAAGAGGCAAGCGGAGCAAGACAAAGAAGCGACGTATGGGAGACGAGTGACAACCCTAACGTCATCTCTATATATCGTGCTGCTGCCAGATCCAACCATACCAAGCTCATCAACAAAATCCAAACCGAATTAGCTCAACCTATCACCACCGAACGAGCCAAAAATCTGAGAGCAGCACTCGTCCGTTGTTTTGGTGATATTGAAGCTAGACACGACCGCCTTATACAATTCACGCCCGAAGAAAACCTTGATGATGAAGAGCAGTGGCTAAAGGCCGCCGACGTCGCCCACCAGAGTGCCCTGTCCCAACTCAATGCCGTTCCGTCTATGTATGAAGCCAAGGAGCCTTCCATCACCGGCTCACGCCGCTCCGGTGGCAGTCATCGGTCAGTTTCGTCCACATTATCTAAATTACGAGAAGCGGAACTTGACTTACAACAATCTAAATTACAGATGGAACAGGAACTCACGGAAGAAGAGTATCGTCGTGAAGAGCAAAGCCAGTTGGATAGGATCGAGCTGGCCAGGAAGATACGTCAGTTACAAAATGAGCTCGACCAGAAAGCTCTCCGCGCCTCTACTCTTCAAGCTCAAGCTGCCGACATCCTAGGAGACAACGACGACGAGAACGATGATGATGGAGCCTTCCGAGGCTGGCCTGGTCTCGGTTCCGACCTAACATCATCGGCTCCCAACATCATTACATCCTCTTCTACAATCATCAACACGCCTCTTCGTCCTCCGTCAAGATCATTTATGAATACGCCATTTATGAAACAAATTCGTGGGTTTGGCGACCGTGTAATTAAAGCAATGACTCCACGTAATACAAACTCCATTGTTGAGGGTTTAGCGCCTCAAACTTCTTCGTATAGTTCTTCTACCACTATTCCGAATAGAACCAATTTAAATACTGTTTCATCAACAGCAGGGCAGGCGTTATTTGGCGCGCCGCCCCCTCTCATCAACACCAGGCCGGTGGTGTCCACCACCACCACCACTGCTTCCACGGGGGTTCCGTCCGCTCGGCCACCTCCTGCACAACCTCCGCCCGTCACGGCTGGATCGGCGTTATTTGGCGCGCCTCCTCCGTCTTCCGGGCCGGCTACTTATAGCACTCCAAATCCCTTCACATCTAACGGGCCGGGCGTATTTGGCGCGCCACCCGTATCGTCTATTTCAACTATATACAATAGGCCACCTCCACCAGTATCTTCCGGGCCGGCCGTATTTGGCGCGCCGCCTGGAAATAATACACCACTGCCATTTACAACTGGACAGGCGTTATTTGGCGCGCCGTCCACCAATCACATACCGCAAAGAACGAGTTGGTCTACTCCGTCGCCAACTAATCCATTTATTGGCGGCACAACTACTCCCGAAGTCGATCCCTTTATTCCGGATGAATGGATCAACAACATCACGGCCAATGCTCCTGCCATCCGTAACGGGATCCGTCCGCCTAAATTGGATCTGCCCTATTTTGATGGAAATCCGATGGACTATCCAATGTTCATTCAATCATTTAAGGTCCAGATCCACGATACATGCACCAGTGATGCCGAACGACAGCGCCATCTGAAGAACTGCCTTTCCAAGGAAATCCAGCAACGACTTGGTCAAGCTCTTCTTAATCCTGGTCTCTATCATCACGCTCTCACTGAACTCCATAGAAAATACGGACATCCTCGCATCATTTCAACCGCCTGTGCAACAGCTCTAGCATCGCTTCAATCATTCAGAGACAATGATTTTAAAGCTCTCAGTCTCTTCTCCTCAACTCTACATTCTGTCGTTGCTACTCTTCAGCTCGGCGGGTACGGTGCAGAGCTCCATAGCAGCTCTACTCTTTCACAGCTTGTCCAAAAACTACCACCTGGATTACGCAGCAGATGGGCCGAAAAGAGTTACCTGATTGAGTGCCGTCTACCCAACATCGCCGACTTGGATTGCTGGTTAGACGACGTTACAACTGCCGAATACTGCGTCCGTGCTGGACAATCCGTCCACCCAACTGAGACGAATCATCCAGCTTCCGGCGACCGAAAATCCAACAACAATAACAACAAAAAGAAAAGAGATGGACCACGCACACTTGCCACTTCATTGGAACCATCATCTCCACCGTGCGCCAACTGCTCTGGGCCGGCGCATCACATTCGAGAGTGCCGTAAATTCCAGGGCCTTGATGTAGCTCAAAGAGCAGCGATCGTCGTTGAAAAATCGCTCTGCTACCGCTGCCTCGAAGCTGGTCATCGTAGCCGTGATTGTCAACGAAGGGAACGGTGCGGAGAAGATGGATGCAAAGGATTACATCATAAAGTCCTCCATGGTGCTCCACGTATGTATCCCGACTCCAAAGACATCCGTTCTCCTCCCAAATCCGAGTCAAAAAAGGAAGAAGCCAGTAAGGGTCCAGCAACGAAATCAATCCTTAAAGTCCACCTTCCTGACGCCTCTACCGATCCAAGGACCGTTTACGCCAAGGACTTTACTGGATCAACAAATATCGACCCAATGGCCGACGTCGCTCTCTTCTCACAATCATCGGACGTCTCTTTGATCTCCATCGTACCTGTGGTTGCCATTGCTGGTAGTATTAACTACCTCACGCTCGCCGTATTGGACTCGTGCAGCACCATCACTCTTGTGGCTGAAAGCCTGGCCAAGGACTTGAACCTCTCCGGGCCGGCCGACATGGTCAGGATCGGAACTTGGCACGCAGACGATCCCTTAACCAGGACTGAATACGTCGGATTCCAGATTGGTCATAGAGACGGTAGCAGTATCTTCTCTCTAGAACACGTTCTCACCGTTCCGTCTCTCAACATCCGCCATCGAAAAGCTGATTGGGATCGCCTTGTGAAAAAATGGCCTCATCTTTCCGGCCTCAATCTAACCTACGATCCTTCTTTGAAGGTTGAGATCCTTATTGGAACGGACCACATCGAGACACAAGAGATATACCAATATAAGAAGGATCCTTATGGCCGCCGCAGCCCAAGAGCCATCCTTACTCCCTTCGGTTGGACTATCGTCGGTCCTTCAGTCGGCATCAAAGGTGATGGACAACATTGCTTCGTGACCGGGCCATCAATGGAAGACGATCCGGCGGATGATATCGCCAACATGATGGATCGCCTCATTCTCCATGATGAATTCGCCGCCTCTCCTCATTCAAAGCCACCTGAACCAGCTGATGAAGCTCGTGCCAAACGTCTATTGGAATCGACTACTAAATTCATCGGTGACCGATATGAGTGCGGCTTACTGTGGAAGAACGACGACGTAAACATGCCCGACAACCGATCCTTCGCTCTCAATCGCTTTTACCACACACGCCGCCGCCTTCGTGCTGATGCAGCACTCGCCCAAGTCTACGTGAAAGTGATGACCACGTATCTTTCCCTTGGTCATGGAAGCCGCCTCACCGAAGAAGAGATCAAGTCCTTACCAGTTGGAAGAACCTGGTTCCTTCCGCACCATCCGGTGCTCAAGCACGGAAAGTGGAGAGTTGTATTCGATGCTGCCGCTACTTACAACAACGTATCACTCAACTCTCTTTTATTAAAGGGACCAATTGACCAGATAGGATCTCTTCTTGGCGTCTTAATACGCTACCGCCAACATCGTATCGCCCTAAGTGCCGACATCGTCAAAATGTTTCATCAGGTGCGAGTCACCGACAAAGACCGATCCTTCTTCTGCTTTTGGTGGAGCTTGCCCGACTCCAACGAACCGCCATCGATTCATCGGATGAATGTCCAAATATTCGGATCGATCTGCTCTCCATCTATATGCTCACATATCCTTCGGCTCACCGCTCAATCCGCAGGAGACGAAGCCGGTATCGTCCTTCATCAGGTGTTAGACCATTTTTACGTGGACAACTGGTTAGTTTCTTTCGACGATGAGGACCAAGCCATCTTCCTAGCCGAGGTTGTGAGTAACGTCTTAAAAGAAGGTGGATTCGAATTGGCCCAGTGGGGATCGTCTTCCAAAGAGGTCCTCCTTTCATTACCCGGAAACCCGGTATCCGAAGTCCAGCTCGATTTGGAGGGCCTCCCGACCGAAAGGACCCTCGGCCTTAAGCTCAATTACGCTACCGACTCTTTCATGCCAACCGCCAAAGCTCCACCTGATGCCAGCACAAGGAGGGATCTTTTGAGAGCTACCCATTCAATTTACGATCCACTTGGAATGCTTTCAGCCGTGCTTGTTCCCGCCAAACTCGTCCTACAAGATGCCTGTCGCCTTGGTTCCGGCTGGGACGATCCTCTTGATCCCGTCCTTCTGGAACGATGGAGCAACTGGGCCAGTACTTTGGACGCCATCAACGGTCTATCCATACCCCGCTGCTTCAACAACGGACCGGCAAATGTGAAAGGATACGAGCTACATCTCTTCTCCGACGCCTCCGAGCGTGTTTTCGGTGCCATCGCCTTCCTCCGTTTGATCCGAACTGATGGAACCTACTCTACCGCATTTGTCATGGCCAAATCCCGCTTGGCTAAGATTACTTATCAGTCTATTCATCGAAAGGAACTTAATGGAGCTCTTCAAGCTGTCCGTCTTGCCGTCTTAATCAAAGGAGAGCTTCGTCTTCCCATCATGTCGACCACTTTCTGGACGGACTCGGTTACAGTTCTACGGTGGATCAATTCGTTGACGTGTCAGTTCCACGTATACGTCGGCAACCGTGTTGGAGAGATCCTGGAATCGTCGGTACCTTCTCAATGGCAGTACGTTCCAACTGCTCTGAATCCAGCGGATGATGTTAGCCGTGGTCTACCAGCAAACGTTCTTCATCCTGGTCATCGTTACTTCACCGGTCCACCTTATCTATTACTTGGCGAAAAGGAGTGGCCGTCTCAAGACCTTTTGGCAAAGAAATCCGACGTCAAAGATGACCCAGAAATTAGATCACTCAACTGGATCGGCTCCTTATCCGTCGAAACCGGACCAATCGACGAGTACATCGACAGCATTATTCCATTCAGTAGAAAGAAAAGGATCCTCGCTACCATCATCCGGGCCGGCCGAAACCTTCGCCGCCCAAAAGGTTCCAAGATCATTGGTGAACTCACTGCTAACGAGATTCAAGAGGCTCTGGACACGTTCATCCGCTGCGCTCAAGAATTCACGTACCCAAAAGAGCTCCGTGCTCTTCGTAATAATGTAGAAATTGATAAATCTTCTTCCCTTCTCAAACTCCGTCCATTCATCGATCATCGTGGACTTCTCTGTGTAGGAGGAAGGATCGACAAGGCTCCGATCCTGTACGACACCCGTCATCCGGTCATCCTTCCACCTACTAGTAAAATCATGAAGCTGATCGTCACCTCTCTTCATTGTCAGCTCGAACATGCCACGACAGATCGAGTGTTGGCCGACTTTCGCAGGCTATATTACGCGCCCCGAGCCCGCTCCGTCATTCGTTATATTGTGTACAATTGTTACACTTGTCGTCGCTATTCACCACGCCCGTCTCATCCGATGATGGCTTCTCTCCCTTGGTTCCGCCTGCAGCCCCATCTGCCACCGTTCGCTCACACCGGCGTCGATTTATTCGGCCCGTTCGAGGTCACCATCTTCCGCCGAAGAGTCAAACGCTGGGGCGTCCTCTTTACCTGTCTCAACTCCCGCGCAGTTCATCTCGACATGGTCTACACCTTGGAGACGGATTCCTTCATTTGTGCACTCGACCGCTTCCGCCACTCCCGAGGAACGCCGGCTAATCTCTATTCAGATAACGGGACTAATCTGGTTGGAGCCAACAACGAGCTGCGTGAAGGAATTGCCCGTCTCGACCAAGCCAAGATCACCAACAGCCTCGCCAACAAAGGGATTCATTGGCAATTTATTCCTCCCGCCACTCCTCATCACGGCGGCGCCTGGGAACGGCTCGTCCGGTCGGCCAAGCAAGCTCTACGGTTCGTCCTAAACCAGCAAACGCTCACCGACGAGATCTTCACCACCACACTTAAGCTGGCCGAAAGCCTTCTTAACGGTCGTCCTTTAACTTACATCAGTACGGACCCTGAAGATCCGGAGCCATTGACCCCGAATCATATCCTCCTCGGTCGCGCCAACCCATTCATCCCGCCAGACATCATTGGCACAGACGATCTATCTTCAAAGAAACGCTGGCGAGTATCTCAGGCCATTGCTCAGCACTTTTGGCGCCGCTGGATGGGTGAACTGCTTCCAACTCTTATCCAGCGACCAAAGTGGTTCCAACCCCAACGGAATCTCAAAGAAAACGACGTTGTTATCTTTATTAAGAAGAACAACCCCATCGGTAAATGGCCGCTCGCCCTCGTCCTGAAAGTCTACCCGGATCCCGATGGTACGGTCCGCTCCGCTCTCATCCGCACTGGAGGGACCGAACTCCACCGCTCTTCCGTCGACCTCTGCCTACTTGAACCGGATCCTGAAGATGCGTCCGCCCCAGTCGGACGCAGGGCCGGCGATGTGCCCGACGCTCCGCCATCGAGCCAGACCGGGCTTCCTCCTTCTTCCCCTCAAAAGGAATAGGGTCAGCTCCCTCCTCCGTCCAAGCGCTTTAGTCACGTTTTTTCCGCTCGAACAACGACATACGTTTACGTGTCTCACCGATCTAATTTTGTGTGTATTAATATCGTGTTCTTTCGTGTCTAAAATAAAGTGCTTTGTGACTTAAACTTGTTTGTGTTAAACTGAGAGGAAGCGTTGGGTTCACCAAGTAGACAACGATGAAGAAGGCCTTATTGATCTCCACCAGCTAATTAAGTCTGCTTCATTGAAGGTGAAAAACAGAGATCTTCAGCTTCAATCCCTTCAATCGACACAAATGGAAGAACCAGGTATCTCTACAGGTAATTTCTTGTTTATTTTTCAGTTAACAAGTTATTTACCTCCAATTATTTACCGAGTAGGAAGCGATGGAGGTGACCTACAGCGTCGCCAAAAAGTTAAACTCGCTTCTACTTCATCCAACTAGAAGGAAAGAACTCGACGACCTAAATCGAAAAACAGGAAAGAGGAATCATCGTCTTTGGGTATTTATTTTCGAATCTTTTACATTTTATGATATATATTTACAAGTTTTTAACGAGTAGGAAGCGATGAAGATGATCTACGTAAAGGCAAAGACAACAAAACCACTTCTACTTCATCAAAGATCAAACAGGAAGGTCACCGTCGTCAATCGCTTGAAAGGGACGAAATGGAAAAGGCAGCTTCATGTATTTTTTGCTTGGAAAAAGTACATGGCAATTGATTTACTCACGTCTTATTTGCAAATAGGAAAGGAACAAGAGGAACAACGGGATCGTAAAGAGAAGAAAAGTAAACCTTCATCTGAACCGAAAAACAAACCTCTTCGCCTTCAATCGTTTCTATCGACAAAACTGAAGAAAAAACACAACTCTATCGGTATTTTAAAAAATTGCTTAGCTCATAAGATTGTATATCTATTTATTATTTTACCGAGTAGAGAGCGATGAAGATGACCTAAGTGGACACCAAGAGAGCAAAAGCAATCCTGCTTTACCAAAGATTACTCTTCAATTTCTATCGCTGGAAACGATGAAAATGAATAATGCTCATTTCGGGTATGTTTCTTTTTATCTTCAGTATGTCTCACATTTACTCACAAATTTACTTTTATTTTGCTGAGTAGGAAGCGGCAAAGATGGAAAACGTGGCCGCCAAGAGAACAAAACCAATCTTGCTTCATCAAAGAAAGGTTGTCACTTTCAAACCCTCGAATCGGTCAATAATGATGAGGAAGTTGCGCTCTCCGCGGGTATGTTTTTTTTCAGTGTTACATATGTCATCAGGTAACCAACTATTTTTTATAACTAGGAACCGATGAAGATGACGACCAACGAGAGCGCAATTGGGATAAATTGAAGAAGATTGAAAAAGAGCTTCGCCGCCATTTGCGCAAATCGGCTAAAATGAAAGAGAAAACCCAGTTAACCGGTATATTAAGTAAAAGTATTGTTTTGTAATGTTAGGAACACGAATTTTATGCTATTTTACCGAGTAGGAAGCGGCGAAGATGGCCAACGTGGCCGCCAAAAGAGCAAAATCATTTCCGCTTCTTCGAAGAAAGAAAAGAACATCTTCATGGGTATTTAATCGAAATGTACTTATTAATTGTGAAATTAAACCAAAGATATGTTTACTTTTGCTCTAAACAGGCCATGACGATGAAGAAGATTTCAATGATGGCGGCAATCGCAAGAAAGTAGTTCGCGTTCGCTCTTCCGTGAAAGAAAACCTCTGTCTACAATCAACCAGTCTTGCGACTCCGGTAATCTAATTACGTTTAGTACGTTACTTTTTTTAAATAATATTAATTTTAAAAAATTATATTAGAATCTGACCAACGGTACTATTCACAGAAATCGGGAAATAATTCCTCCGTAAACAGTAAGAGTTAGTTTATTTATTTTGAAATTACAGTTATGTAAACATTCTGATTATACAGAACCTTCCTCATTTTACGACGAAATGGCTCAGAAATTGATGGAGAAAGAAAAGAAGAAATTGGAAAAAATCAAAATCAATGTGCCAGAGATGTATACATCTGCAAATGTGTTGTTTGGTAATAGTACGTTGAATTTTAAAATTTAAATTTTTGTTTAGGTCACCAAAAGGGATGACGGCTGCACTCATGGGACTACGCTTTGATGTGAACCATCACATTGGGGCTAAACGTGTTTTGCTGGATGATTCAACACAAAGTACTCTAGAAAAGGTTTCAACCATGCAATTATGGCCAATCTTGGAGGATGAGCTTAAAGTTGTGGAGGAAAAATTGAGATCTGACAGGCGATTTCGTGAAAATACGGTAGTAATTTTTTGTTTCTATTGCTATTTCATTCGTATATTTATTATGTTAATTTGGGTAAGGTGGATCAATTCTTGAAAAAGAAAAGCGAAGGACACCCCGTCGCTACAATTTACTCCACCATGGACATGGCGTTTGGAATCCATCTGGCTCGTCAGTACACACTTTTGGGTCGCCGAAATCAGAAAAACTTCAGTGATCTTCACCTGTACCTTTACGTGAAAGGTAACTAATTTTTTCCCTTTACTTTATAATCTATTTTAATTTAACAACGTTTTATTTTCGTAGTTGCTGCGCAAACAGCTTTTCCTGCCCTAACTGATCCTGCAGAATCAGATAATTTTTTATGAATTTTGTAACTTAATCACGAAGAGGACCAGGAATTTTTATGTTTTTACTCTTGCTGATCACCGCCAGCAAAAACCAAATTGTGTACAATCTGTAGAGGTGGAAAAAATATCCAATACATTCTTTCGTTTTTTTTCACGTAATCACGTTGAGATTTATTTATTGGGTATCCGTTAGTGTACTTTAATATACACGTCTCTGATATTACTATGATGCCGTAGGGATGTAGTACAATATCGTTTAGTATTGTATTAGGAATATCGTTCATACGTCTACCGTGACATGAAAAATGAGTGCAAACGCACTTGGTTTAGATAAAAATACTGGATGAACACTACATTTCTAGAATATCGCAATGATATCAATAATATATCAATCCGATGTCGCAGCGACATTACCATCAACTTTTAAAAAATATCGCATAGATATCACCGTGCTACCTGGGATGAAATCTATCGTAAACAATTTTCGATTGTCCATTTCACTCAATCTTAGCTTAACTCATTTTCTAATAATTAACAAGCAGAAAATATTTGCGTTAAATATCTTGTTATTCACGGGCATTATAAAAAAAAGCACCAGAAAAACAAAACAAAATGGTAACTATGAAGCTCGTCACTTTTTTTTTGTAAGTATGAGTCTCGTTCAAAACAATGTATTGTTGGAGTAACCCACTCATAAGCACATTAAAAAATCATCACATAAACAATAATTCAAAACCTTCCATTATATTAAATATACTTAAACATGATTAAATATAAATAATAACTACAAAGAATTATTTATTTATTTTATGTCCATCACCATTGACAACATTGTTTCTGATGGACACATTTCATAAGAAAGTTCTAATTTATTAGATCAAGGAATATAAAGTATAAAAAAATCTCTAATAAATTAAATAAAAAATACAAGATGAAAACGGTCGCTTAAATTATTATCAGTAATATTTCTTCTTATGTTTGGAACAACTGCTCATTTCTATTGCCTGTTTTTTTTGTTTTTTTATGTGTTGCTTTTTAAAATTTGATCATAAATAGATTAAGAACTATTCCATTGAATGGTTGCTATTTCTTACTGATTGTCTTAATTTACTATGGTTTGACGGACACTTCTAAGAGGAAAGTGCGGATTTCCAAAGGATTTAGACTTATATTTTCTATACTATAAGGTTTTAATATTGACGCTGGTGCCGGGTCACGCCAAGTTTTTCTTTGGACATCCTTTCTGAGCATGTTGCCATCCAAAGTGGTCTCTTCCAGAGAGACAACATCGAATCCGGCGAAAAGATCCTACACGTACGATGTACCCATCAGTTATCAATCAAATATACAAAGGAATAACAATCTAATTGTATGGTAAAAAAGGCATTACCTTCAATGAAACGGTAACAGGGATAGAGTGAACTGGGTGTTCACCCAAATCGAATAGGTGTTCCAATCTAAATAGATATCTATCATCCGAAAGCGGCTCTAATGTCAAAATATTGACGTTCTCTGGCAGGGAGCGCTTGAGTAATGCATGCTATTGTAGTAATAACAAATAATAAAAGTTAGAAAAAAATGTGTATCAATTTAAAATCGGTAAATTAAACTTATATATTACTTGATTCTTATAACGAGAGGACCACGTTTTGAAATCCAAATCCGTTGCAATGAATGAGATTTGAGGGTGCATGTACAGCTCCTGACTCCTCACTTTGATAGGTTTGAAAGAAGCGTCGTTGATTGAGGAAGACATAAGAACGTGGTAGGTTCCCCTAATAGCGAGTCCCTTGCCGTAAGCAGTCTCGTTGTGCGTTTCATTCATCTGGCACAAGTCCTGACTGAGAAGCCTTCGATGAATCATCATCTCCACTTCACCTTCAAAGATACTGCCTCCACCTTGAGCTCGATCCAAGATAACAGCCAAATGATTTCCAGCTGTATCGTTGATGAAGATGTGGGAGGTGAGGGCGTGGTAATTGGAAGCGACGGGCTCCTTCGCTGCGTTCTTGTATCCCACACCTTGAACGTTCCTCTTCCTCTTGACCGTTTGGTGAGCGTTCACGTCAGTGTAGAAATCTTCCTTATTCGCCAAATCCGTACTGAATCGGCTCACGACTTCTTTACTCAGCCCATCCCTTAAAGTAATTTTATATAGTGCGTGATAAATACAGTATAATATTTATGGAAATCAATACTACTCACTCAATAGAAACAGGGCCTACTACCCAGTCCAGTTCCAAATGATCTTGGCCCTTGTAAAGGCGAACGATTTGACCGACCCAATCGCCCAGTACTTGATGGATCTCTTGAACCAATTCTCCCTCGTAAATGGTATAAGATGGTTCGCCGCCGATTGTGGTAGCGTTGCTAGTGTTGAGTGGATGGAACATGTAGAAACCGGAGGCAATCAAATCCGTAAAGCAGCTATTCCCGCGCGTGGCCGGGTACCAAAGAACGTTTTGCTCCAGCTTCATCTTTTTCTGTCCCGTCATCTTGAAAGACCTAAGAAGGCCCGTTTTCCCGTCAACTCCTGCGCTGATTTTCTACATGTATTCACCCGATTAATCACTGTGCAATTATTAGATAATGGTTTTATTAAAAAATTATATTACATCACTGGATACTAGCTCATTCAAGGTTACATTTTCTGGTCTTATTTTCATAGCGGATTTGGTTGCAGACCCTTCTTCTTTTTCAGGGTCAGCCGGATGAACGTAAAATGACCTGCTGCCCATCGGTGGTAGATCTGAGGCCATGAACACCAATTCTCTCTCGGCGGGGCTGTTTCTACCCGGCAAGTTTAAGATGAACGGTGGAATGGGGACCAACTGACTTGGAACTATTTTGCCTTCTGGATCTCGAACTCTGAAAGAAGGTGGTTTCTCGGACACGGGAAATCGGACATACTTTCCAACAGTTCTTGGTAGCGAATTGTAGACGTTGACTACGAAAGGTGATAAAGAGCTCTCGGTCACCTCACATTGGCTTATATTCAACTGGCAGTACGAGACTTTCGGGAGTTTAACATCTCCCAAAGGTAGCACTTTTTGGTAGTAAGAGCTCTGAGTTTTCTTGCATTCTTCCATGCCGATGTTGAGTCGCAAATAGTAGTCGTCTATGACGTGCTGCTTAGCGGTCCCAGGGATGGCATCGTGATGCTGCATAAGTGCCATCGCTTCTCTCATAACGTTCAAATTTCCCGCATTCGGTGAGTTCTTTAGTTTTAACAGCGAGGCCATTTGCTTACAGCCCTATATTGTTAACATGATGTATAACGGTTATAGTCACGTCATCTCTTATTATAGTCTGGTGCTATTTTGAAAATATAAGTTTGAAAGCCAAGCCCCCCCCCCCCCGAAAATTTAAATGGAGCTTGCAACCAGCCTTTATTTTTAAATCAACAACTAACGACGCGTCATACTATATTAATTGATGAATACATCATTATATTGTTAAAATTTGAGATGCCCCAACCAATGGAATACATAAGCGCTATGAATAGATGAAGAATAAAAATCATTATTGTTACCCTTAGTATGTTGCTACCATGGCGAATCATGAATTTAAAGGAAGGCCTTGAGGAATAATAACCGGTCCAGAAAATATGATCGCCGTACGATAGCGGGAGCATGTCGTCATCCTTGGTCGGCCAATCGGATTTCTTGGCGTCATTCAATGCTTTGAAATAGCAGCTGGGTGTCGAGTACAGAAAATTGAAGTTACTCCCATTCCTCTGCTGCTCATTGGCGTACCTTCACATTTCATGCATCAAAAGTATTTCAATAATTTTCAATTTAAATTGCGAAGAATGAGAATTGTTCCTACTTGATCAATTTGTCGACGTTTGAGAACCAAACTTCGGCGTTGTTGTAAGTGAAATCACTTCCGAGGAATATGAGAATGTTGTTGGTAGCATAGTTCACCGACTGTGTTTTGCTGTATGCAATCATATCTCCCACCTAATAAAGACAGATTGTATCATTTTTTCTATACATGGCTTATTCATTATTAGATTTCTTACTCGTTTATCTACGTTGTAGTCACTTGATGTTGGGTCGTCTATAAATTTAAACGAATCATTTATTATTTAAAAAAAATATTATGTAGCTTTTTTTCTATCACAGTTGAAAAAATAAATAAAAGCTGACCATTGACTGGCGGTGAAAATTCCGCATCTCCACAGAAGTTATCGAAGCAAAAGGTTTTCGGTGGATTGAAAATGTTGAACATGACGCTACTAAACAATTCCCCATCAGTCCCTGTAAATTATGGGTTATTAATCATAATGTATTCGATGGATATATGCCTTAACACATTAAGACAACAACGCACGTGTAGCTATATGAGTATATTACACTTACCCAAATGTTTGTTGCCGGTCCACAGGAATTCTAATGATTTGGCAGGTGATCGAACACTTCTCTCCATAATATCTATACGGCCAAGCATCACTGCATCATAACCCTTATACATAAATTAACTTATTTAGATATTAACCATTGATATGTTTAAAAGGCTTTATTGTAATGTAGATGATGTAATATGTTAATACCATTTGAGCATAAAGAGCGGCCTGCTCCCTCGAGTTGCCAAACGAGTCCAAATGAGAAGTGATTTTAGGACGTGCACATTTTCCAAAAGTTTCGTTAATGAACCTGTTATTACATAATGAATATTTCTCAGCCTGTTCTCAACTTCGAACGCTTAAGTCTAACTCTTAATATACCTCAATCCGAGAGTCATCTGATCGATTATATCGGCGTAATGAGTGGTTGCCTCGTCGTTCTCACACCAGCCACCATTCACAAATTCTAACTGTCCATTCCTAATCAATTCCTTAACAATGGCTTTTGTCTCCTCCGTCTGGTACGTCCACCATTTGGAGAAGTAAATCATTTCGACGTACATGTACTTGCGATCCCTGTTTAACAGCAGTTCTTCGATCACGTTAGAGATGATCTTCTCTACATGGGCATCATCGTGACTGGTTTTCATTGTGGGGATATGAGTCCCCCAAAAGTACTGCTCCGTCGTTTTCAAATATCCAGGGTCGTTGTGCGAATCTTAATTGAGCAATCCAGTAATTAAGTTAACCATAAATAGGAAGAAACATAATATAGTATGCACTTACGAAGTATAAAGTGAACGTTAATCGAATCGGATTTCAAGGTCGGACAATTCTGAAATGGTCATCGAAATATTTCGTTTATAACAAGATTCATAGTTATCAACCTTTCGGGTTGTAATCGTTGAATTATTATTTTTAAAATATATTTTTAAAATGGCAATCTAAACTTTTAAAATGTTACTTTTATGATCTAGTTTGTCAAAATTATAAAATATTCATAATTGTACTATTAGCATCTTTTAAAGTTATTTATCGCAATACATTACATAATAACTCTCCCCCGGCGCAAACTCCTTCTTCCGCTTGCCGGGTGAGCCCTTTTTTATGGCCTGTGTAAAGCCATTTTTTATTGAACTCGAACTTTACATTGAGTAGTTGCATATTCGCTTAGCTTCGCTTATTGGATTAAACGTGACAAAAATTCTATATAATATTTAGCAAAATAAATAATAATTTTGACAACCAAGAAATAACTTAAAAAATTAAAAATTCCAGGAATGAAAGTCGCCAGTTAGATTCGAACACCCAACTTCAACTGTAGTTTTGTTTACACCGAACATGCGGTAGCTTAGCCACCTGCGCTACTTTAGACTTGCAGTAAAATCCAACCTAGCTGTATATATTTAAAAGCTGATAACCCGAAAAATATGATAATATATTTTATATCATGAGCGTAAATCCTGTAAGCCTATGTCAATATCTCGTTTTAATGGTTAATGTAGTTCAAACATTTCAAAAATCAAATTTTGCTTCAATGCAATTTTCCTCTCATAAATGAATCTTATTATATTCAATGGTAGTAGAGTGTAATGTATTGTAAAAAAAATAGTCTAAATACTTTTATGAAACTCTCAGGTTCCCTAAGTTGATATAGACTATTTAAATCTACACTTTACTATTTATCCCTTAAAAACTTTACCATTTATAATACTGAAGTTCTCCCATAACTCAATTAATTCAATAATCAAATATCTGTTCTCAATATTTACTTCACGGCCAGCCGAGTAGCCGCCCAAGCAAAGCCAGAGTGTCGTCAGCAATGTTTACATAGTGATTCATGTACTTGAAGTGGTCCTAAAAAATAAAATCACACCACCGACGCATTTTTCTAATGTCAAATTTTTATTGCAATTGATTGCTACCTGACCCCCCCCCCTATTACACCCAACATATTTTATGATTAATTTTGATATATATTAAAGATCTTAACTCTCAGTAGTTTTTGCGTCAGCCTCACTGAAAGTTTCTAACTTTTTCCCATTAAACATCCCAGAGCCTCTCCCTGGCTGACGCCCTCTAGGGATACCAATATTAACTACCTTTCGGTAATTTACTACGTAACTCTTAATCCTCAGGGAAAAACCACTGTAAAATACTGTAAGTATTACATGATAAAATCCGCATGCAGGGTCCTCTTTAGGTTGATGACGGCGTCGACGTCCCCCACCACTGCTAAGGCTCTTCTTACTTGATTCGAATATGCGAGACTCTGATCGACGAGGTATAGATGCAGCATCGTCATCTTGAGATGTGCGAGAGTGATATGAAGTAATGGGAGAATCGTTCGGATTTAAAGTTTTGTCAGGTGATCTTGAGCCAAGCCAGCAAACCATTAGCACAAACAAGAGGGAACAGTATAAAATTTGAACATTTTTCACTTTAGGCATGATGGAAAGAAATCCAAAAATGATTGGATTCCGTACGGTTGGCTAACAAGCGACTTGTACGACTGCGGTCCACTGAATGAATAGCAGTGCTTCAGGTGCGAAGAGGTCAACCAAAGTCGATGACATTAGGAAGCAGTAATAATGTTGTTAGTCAACAGACTTACAGCCGTTATCCGGGAAACGGGTTCCAACTTTCATAATTTTCCAACCAAGGCTACATTATCCACTCGATATACCTAATGTAATAGAGACAACCAGTTTTCTTCTGCCACATCACTACCTGCTGGCTTAATATATTCGTCACTCGGGTTAACAATCTTTCAGACTTAAGACATTGTGTATAGCCAGTCAATACAAACTAAATTTCCTTATATAAAATTAGTTCCTTACGAAAAGTTTTGAGTTATCTATATTAGGGTGTCCCATTTTGCAACGATATTTTTTTTTCGAAGCGGCCTTTCAATATGTGGTGTGAAATATGGTAAAACTAATGTGTAATTTTTATTTTGAAGAAAAAAAATTTTTTAGGGTACGCTCTTTCGAAAAAATGGTCAAAAACCACAAAATTGACCAATATTAACCAATTATCTAATAAATTTTAAGCAAGAAAAATTCGGCCGCTCTATTATAGGTAGATATACATATTGTCTATACGCACACCAAGTTTTATCCAAATCTATAAACATTTAGGGTGCGCTCTTTTGGTTAGAAGATTGAAGTAAATTAATATAAGGTTTAAATGGCGTTTTAATCATGCATAACTTATTCATGCTTAGTGCGACACTAGGTGACACATCTCATTCATAAGTTGATTGGAGGGGCATCCATTCGGAATTCTGAAGTCGGTTTAGCTCCAACCAAAGTAATATTTTAGATATCGAACTTTTAATGTTGCAGGTCCCGCGTAGGCTACTACCCGTGTATCTATGCCAACAACATAAGCTTTTACTGTGCCTGCTGTAAATTTTGTAGTTTTTCCTCTATCAAAAACTAATAGTTGGTAGCTTCAGGTTCACCAAACAGCTCCAACTCAGTTCATATTGTCCAATTACTGGACCATCTGGTAGCCAGCACGGCTAAGGCAGATTCAATTCGGGCTGCTACCCGTGCATCTATGCCACCTACAAAAGCTTTTACTGTGCCTGCTGTAAATTTTGTAGTTTTCCTCTATCAAAAACTAATAGTTGGTAGCTTCAGGTTCACAAAACAGCTCCAACTCAGTTCATACCGTCAAATAACTGGACCATCTGGTAGCCAGCAAGGCTAAGGCAGATTTAATTCGGGCGTTACTTAAGTAACAAGATGTCTCGGTCAAAGGGGCTGTAATATCTCCTTAGTCATTGGTTCTACAGCCAAGATAAATAAAACTACAAAAATTGCAGCAGGCACAGTAAAAGCTCATTTAGGTGGCAAAGATACACGGGTAGCAGCCTACGCGGGACCTGCCCCATTAAAAGTTCGATATCTGAAATATTACTTTGGTTGGAGCTAAACCGTCTTCAGAATTCCGAATGGAGGCCCTTCCAATCAACTTATGATTGAGATGTGTCACCTAGTGTCGCACTAAGCATGAATAAGTTGTGCAAGATTAAAACGCCATTTAAACCTTATATTAATTTACTTCAATCTTCTAACCAAAAGAGCGCACCCTAAATGTTTGTAGATTTTGATAAAACTTGGTGTGCGTATAGACAATATGTATATCTACCTATAATAGAGCGGCCGAATTTTTCTTGCTTAAACTTTATTAGATAATTGGTTAAAATTGGTCAATTTTGTGGTTTTTGACCATTTTTTCGAAAGAGCGTACCCTAAAAAAAAAATTTTCTTCAAAATAAAAATTACACATTAGTTTTACCATATTTCACACCACATATTGAAAGGCCGCTTCGAAAAAAAAATATCGTTGCAAAATGGGACACCCTAATCTATATGTATAAAACAAAAAGTTATCGTTATGTATCAAGAAATTCCCTGATTGGTCCAAATTTTACAGGGGGAGGGGTTTAGCTAAAGCAGTTGAGCTTTTCACTTGCAAATATAGTTTTAGTATTTGAGGAATAAATGGAAGAGCTTATTAACTCTAATGCTTTAAACGCTAACAGTAAACCACGGTGATTAACTTGCATATATATCTTTTAGAGAACATAACTTTACTTGCAACTATTTTCTCGAATTGCGAAGAAACCTTAGTTAATTCCTTGAACGAAGGTGGCCGCTTAGGCCGCCTGAGAAATGCCAAATTGGAAGAATAACAAAAGTAAAATAGTTGTTACGGTTTTTAACACTTCGAATCAATGCATGCACACATGCACCAATCAATACAAATTTAAAGTAATTTCGGGCAAAGCCGAAGCAAGGGCCAGCTAGTTCAAAATAAAACAGCTCAAAGATATGGTCGGTAGGTTAGTTCTTACATATCAGAAAAAAACTGGACACAAACTATTTCCAGGGTAATGGAATTTTTGTACTGCTTCCTTTTTTTCTTCAAGAAAATGATAGATGGAATTCCTTATATTTGCATCGTTCCTTTCCTATATCTCTTTGAAGAACTAGCTATTTCATTTTTAACACAAAAAGATCACACTCACTATTTTTTACACAACAGAAATTAGGAAAATTATATATTTTTTAACTTGTACACTGTTAGAAAAGTGTTACGTTCTCCAAGAAAACAAATATCAAAAACCGATTTACAAAGTACGCGATATTTTTATCTCGATATTTTTGGATCGATTAATTGAAGCGCAAATTCATTAAAGATATATCGAAAAATAGTAATTATAAAAAAAAAACTGCGATAATTATAAATAAAGGAAAACGGAAATCTCGATGGATGTACGAATCACTTAAATATAAATTTAATCCCATGTTATTTACTTAACAGTTACGTCCCTATATGTTGTTTTTATGTTTTGCCTTCTTCGCATGGGACTATTTTCCAATAAATTTCGTTTGGCTGAAGTGGGATTTGGACCAATCATCTAGTGTGTCCCATGCGGATGTGCTACCAATATTCATATACTGTAATCTTGCTATTATATCTTCTCTAAACATGGCAAGAAAATGTTAATGTGCTTGATTTCATATTTTATTACTTTGCTTGAAGCATCATTATTTTCAATTAATTTTGCTTGATTAACTGGATCATATCTTACTTTGGATTTGAACTTTTATATTTGTTTTCAATAAGCGTTATTTTTAATATCTCTATTCGTTAAATAAAAAAAATGTCATGTATTTCTTACGTATGCATTATTTTGCTTACAAGAATCACATAGCGTAAGAACTTCGTGTATTTTTTGTATTTTTACAACTCATTGTTGGAAAAATAAAAATTAATTATTTTTATTAATTTTTTAATTAAAAGAAAAATTCCAAATTTTGTTTTGGTATCCAGATTCTTGGGAAATTTTTTAACAAATAGCCATCATGCTATTGAGAAGTTCACGATGTGTATAATGTATCTCACCGTCATTTGTTTTTAAGTGTTAAATGCATCCATCAAACCAGTTTTGTACGTATATAATTTTATATATTTTTAATAGTGATAAATGACTAATTTGATCACTCTACTGTTAATCGCAAATTGCTTGGAAACCCTCTTCAGAATTCTTCTGTATGACCATCGTATTAATTTATCACATGATTAAACATTGGGTAATTGCTTAAAATATTTCGAATTATCTTTAACGCATATATTTTCTGTAAAATCAAATTCAAAAGTACCTTATGACATTACGTAGTATATTGCGACACTCTAATTGTGGATAAATTGTGGAAGAAGTCACGGAGATGTAGATCGTAGAGTTGTGTAGAATAGAGTGCATTGATGCCCAAAAAAACGTAGGGCTTTTATACCTTTTACAAAGCAATTAAACGTGTACTCATAGAGAGCATGTGTTAGGCATCTTTTAGCATTGGTTATTAGGGATGATAATTGAGAGACTTGAAAGGTAGAGTAGGTGAACAATAGAACAGCTATGTATTGGTTAGGCTACTCTCTCCCCTTTTATTATGTGTTAAAGCGCTATAGGAATTCTCCCCTCTCCCTGTTGACATTCTTATTATCTAGTGAGGGAGCGGGAACCCTCTCTCTATAACTATAACTTTAAGTCAGATTAAAAGAATCAATTAAATTAATGCGAGAGTGTGACAGATTCCTCCTCCTCGATGACAGTCGACCCGACTGTCCTAGCTAAAGACAAAATTTAAAACAATCTCGCATTTTAAACGTAAAGCAGGTATTTAGTGTTAAAAATTGGCAAAGACAGTCAATTTCTTTACTAAAAATCGAAATAAAAAGAAAAAGAAAAGAAAACAAATACTGGAAAAAGAACCCCTTTCCCCCTCCTATAAGACAGTTGACCCCGACTGTACTATTTAGTAAAGATGAGTAACATATAGAAATTTGTTAAACAAACAAACATAAAGACACAAAATATAAGACATGATAGTATCAAATAAAATAAATTTGACGAAAGAATAAACTCTTCAACGTCGATTTTCACATTGCTGCCTGACGATCTCGTCCAACTCCAGTTCGTATTTCTCATGAGCTGCCATTCTGCGATGTAGACGCCAATGTCGGTAACCGCCGTAGATTCCAGCCCCGATGAGTAGTATAACAGCTACTGCCAGCTCCCAAGGATATTGATCGCTAGCCCAATTCTTGAATTGATGCGCTCTGAAACCATTTGTTGTACTGTAGAATTGGCTCTCCATTCATTTATTTTCTTGATATAGTAAGTAAAACTACTCTCCAAATATCGGATGGTTTTCTCTGCCGGTTTTAAATCCAAGTCCGTGATGATTGTCCAAGATGATTCACTAAAAGCGACTTCCGGCTTTTGTTGAAAAATTGCGTTGTCTTTTATTATAACTTTGGATGTCACATCAGAAATCAGCATCAGTCCAAACGTAATGAAGGACATTAAAAGTGTAAAAAATTTTGACAGGTTTCGACGAGCTCTTGTAGTGCGACGTACTTGTGCTTCTTGCTCTTGTACTGGTTCAATTTGATGGCGCGGATTTGATTCTTCTTTCTTCATTTTGTCTTCATCTTCTTCTTGCTTGTCTATTACTTCCAGTTGCCCTTGATTTATAACCTCTTCATAAGTAGAGGGTAGATTTTCTTTCGTTTCAAGTAGTATTTTATGCTCTGATTCTGTCTCTCGTGATTCGGCTTCGTTTAACTTGATTTCCAAATTTTCTTACGATAAACATTGCAAGTCCATTTTCGAATTACTGGGTGTGGATATCTCTGTAGAAGTTTCCTTTTTTTATAGTAGTAATAATCAGAGGGATGGCTTCTAGGGTAACTTGAATTCCCGTAGACTGATAATCTATTTGTACTTCTTAAACTGTTCAAGAAGATCATTTCCCAACAGTAAATAATTTCCATTCATCTCCATTACTATTGCTTTTGCTTCAGCAGATCCAGAAAGATGTTCAATCTTGATAAAAGCGGCGCCAATTGGTATGGTTTCTGAACCGTTTGCCATCATTATGGGCGGACCTTCCCATTTCAATAATTTAAATTGGGTTTTTTCGAGAAATTGAGGTGAAATAATTGAAATCTCTGCTCCAGTGTCAACAATGGCCGAAACTTTGTTCCCGTCGCAGCTTACTTCTTCTGTTAAAAATTTTGATGTATCCATAAGGAGGATTGTTGGAGCATTTTCTTCTTTTTTCTTAATGCTTTCTCCTATTTTTCCGTGGCACACCAGGTTTACTGTTACTTTTGATGGACTTTCAATTTTAGGGTCGTTCTCTTTTTCGACACTCCGTGCTCTAATCCCTTGATATTTCCAATTAGGATCGAATCTTTCTGAATCTGGATTCTTGAAACAGAACCTGGCCAAATGACCTGTAAAGTTGCAGTAATCACAAATTGGTCTTCTATTTCTTTGTCCTCTTGTTGAAGTATCTTCTGGTGGAGGTGAAGTCCTCTGCTGTCGATTCTGATGCTCCATGAATATTTTCATAATCTCCATCATGGTCTTCATTGTAGTCTCGATGATTGATTCAACTGGATATAACGCAGCTCTTGGAACTTTTTCTTCCCTTTTTTCTTTTCTTAGTACCGATTCCGACCAGCTTCTTCTATTGACCATAACATCTGCTTCTGTATGTATCTTTATAGCTGCCAAAAATTCAGCGCAGTTTCTTAGTCGCAAAGGATATAGCTTTTGGACTAAAATAGGGCTGAGACCTCTGAATAAATTCTCCACTTTATTTGCTTCGGACATATTTGGATCAACAGCCCGGCATAAGTTAATAATGTCGTAGTAGTATTCAGTTGGAGGTTAATTTATTTCCTGAACTCTCTTCCGAAGTTTGCTTTCTTGAAATACTTTATAGTTTTCTTGCTGAAATTCTTGCAAAAATCTTGTACGTAATCCAGGATTATCTGTACCAAAGTCTTGCCAATGTCGAGGTAGATTGGTACATTTAAACCATTTAAGGCTTGCATCTTCTAGTGACATTTGAAAATAATGCACCTTGTCATCTTCTGTCCAACGGTTGTAGTCACCAATTGACTCGTAACGTTCCATCCATTGTAGTGCATCTTCATCTGCTTTACCATAAAAAAACTGGTGGTGATTTAAATTTTATTTGAGCTCTTCTTGCCAATTCTTCGTCTGAATCGTCACTTGAATCCGAATAATAAAGGTAGTCGTCGATTGAAATAGCTTGAGATTCATCAGAACTATCTTCGTTTGTAGATTCGGCTCCAAACTGCTGAATTAATATCCGTGGTTCAAAATACTGTCCGCTTTCATCGTTAAACTTTTCACCGCTATAGGGCTCTTCTCTGGTAGAGGATTCTTCACCGGTAGGGGGCTGATTTATAGAAGCAGTGCTACAGCCTGCAGTTCGTTGAATAATTTGTAATAAAGATTCTGGTCCTTCACTTGTTGGCCCGTATTCGACGTTAAATAGTGTCTCTTCTTTCAAAACTTGAGAATCGCGGATTAAATTGGAGCTATGATAGGTTTCTTGATAGTCAACGTAGACGTCTTGATCAATAGTTGATAAAGATTCCGAGAATAGCTCTTGGCGGATAGAGCTTTCACCTTGATTTGGTATGTCTTCCGCAATTGTAACTTCCCTACTCTTCAGAAATGTACTCACTTTTTGTGCATTAATTCTACACCGAGAAGCCTTTTTCTCTTCTTTATTCATTCAAATGAGAAGTGCACAGTGAGTTCTTGAATCCTATTGATAGATGGCGTTCACGTCGCTTCTGCTTGAAGAAATCTTTTTCTTGAAAAATAGACTCAGCGCTCCCCTCCTGTATTTTTTCTCCCCTCCTTTTTTTTACTTGAATGCAAAACTTTTCTTTTCTTTTCGGAAAAGGGAAACGGAAAGGAACCCTCTCTCTATAATTATAACTTTAAGTCAGATTAAAAGAATCAATTAAATTAATGCGAGAGTGTGACAATATACGTTAATAATATGAC
Source organism: Chydorus sphaericus (assembly GCA_030141595.1). Taxonomy (NCBI): domain Eukaryota; kingdom Metazoa; phylum Arthropoda; class Branchiopoda; order Diplostraca; family Chydoridae; genus Chydorus; species Chydorus sphaericus. The sequence continues at coordinate 2,434,309 of CM057926.1, read as the reverse complement.
AATATACGAGTAACACCATCACGTTAATATCAAATTAATAATTCCGGAGCCAAATGTGCACAACCATATAATGGTGAATTGAGTCACACACAACAACTATAACTACTCCATTTCTTTTTCGTTCTTTTATTTATTCATTTTTCCCGAAAAAGTTTATATAATCTTCTTCTTAATGTTTTAGTTTATTAACTCAAAATTACACTTTATATGTACTGCGGCAATTGAACTGTATTACTGATGAGGGCGATTGAGAGGAATGAAATCGACGGTAAGATGAGTAAGAAACTCATTGAAGTCGAATAAAAAGGGGACGAACAACGAGTATGACGGACTGCTGGCCCGACTAGTGCTCGGCTTGGCCGAGACCACCGCTGATGAAGCTCCTTGTGAGTGGTGATGGTGAGCCCCATCTTAAGAATTACCTAAATCATCTTTTTTTAAACAGTTTTTAAAAACTACTTTTAAAAACTAATTAGTAGTAAAGTATGATGATGATGTCGGTGAGTCTTAGTCATGGTAACGAGATCAGGCCGATCAGTTGTTACCGTCTTATTGTGAACTTCAGCATGAGTGCCGTGCTGAGCAACAGAGACCGGATCAATGACCTGAACGGCCGTTGAGTCTTCTACTCTTTGGCAACGTTAATAACTGTTGTAGTGGCTATTTTTTTCAATCGTTCTAGTCGGTGCCAGTGGACGCTGTAATTTGAAATAAATTAGTAAAATGTGAGTAAATCAACTATACATATATTTTTAAAAAATACGTTTAATACTTTATGTGAACAGCTGCTCATCGTGGTAATCGAAATCTTCCGGATCACCAGAATGGTGCTAAACGTTGGACTTAAAACTCCAACCGAATATATTCCTCGATTGAAGCCTTAATAAAATAAATGTATGATTAAAATTAAAAACCTAATCTAAAGATAAAAAATGCCCATCTTTGACTAGCTAATTACAACATTAAATAAATTTAAAAAAAGTTTATTGCAGAGCAAAATTTCGATCTACGGACCTCTGGGTTATGGGCTCAGCACGCTTCCGCTGCGCCACTCTGCTTGCCACTCTGCTTATAGATTTACCTAATCCCTAACGTCCTAAACTACCAGGTAGACGACATTAAGTTTCAGATCTGTCAGTAGGTATTCGTGGCTTTACACGAAACTCGAGGCGGAGTCGATCATGAGAGGGCCGCTATTCAAATTAGATGACGAGGACGAAGTAGGAATGATGAGATTAATCCATGTGGCCGGAGATTGATTCAATGGACGGGGTCAGAGTCGATACTCGTAGACGGGACTGCGTGACTGTTTTCACCAACCGGGGTTTTCCTGCTCTCCGTGTGGAAATCATAATCATCCCGACCGACATCTGCCGTCAGCTTATTCATACCATCCCTAGGTGGAGCCACTCTCAACACAGCTGGAGCCGCTATGCCTATTTTTTATGTTTTCGACTCATATCTTAATATCGGATTTAATGTGTATAAAAGATAAGTGCCATCCCTATGAATTATTACGTAATAAAAAAATAATGCCCATGAAAGATTATTATATACTGCTAAACACAGCAACATAAAGTATGTTACATAATAAAAAAGGGAAGTTTATGGTTATAAAAAATATTAAGCTTATCAGGGGCCGTTGCTTATGGGTGGCTATGCTGACGACATCCTTATAACAAATGATATTTAAAAAAATTAAGTAGTGCCGTTTATAAATTACCTCACAGTTCCATAGCGGCCAATTTCGCCCTTCCGAGACTATTTGTAGCCCGACAGGTGTTAACGCCGGGAGCACGTCATACCAAAGAGAAACCAGAGGGTTTTTTGCGTCATATAAGATCCAATTTCTTATTACGTTAAATTTTCTTTTACGGTTTGGCCCTATAACGTGTCATTCAATTGTAAAGATTAAAATTTTTCCTAATTAAATGTATTGAAGCGTCACAAGTAAGTTGAGACATGAAAACATTTTGTCACAAGAAAATAGAAATACAACGAATTTGGATTAGCACGACAGAAGACGTGTTCTCTTTTCTACAAGTGTTATAGATCTTGCAATGGGCATCATAAAAAAAATAAAAAAGATATGATGTCAATAAACTTCTTGGTTCTGGATTAATTGTGATCTCTTTAATCTTGTAAATGGGATGCCTTATTTATGGCGCTTTTTCTATTTACCGAAAAACGATAATACATTTTCTGGGATATCGGTTGTAGCATTGCTATAAGGGACTGATATTATCTAATCACCGGTGTATTTCTGGTAAGGCCGGAGGGTTTAATGTATGAACTAAATAGGCGACAACAGCTCTTGTAAAAATGGTCAAACCGAGTTGTCTTATTTTTTAGTAATAATAACACTAAAGAAATTAATTTAAAATGATCCGTACAACAAATGAACAAAGGAAATAGATAAGTGATTCAACTGGAAACCTATTAAGAAGATATGAATTATGAAAAAATATTAGACTAGGAGTAAATATTATTGTCATAATACAATTTTCCAATAAGGTTACACGACCAAAAAGCTAATGATGTAGAAGTTAATTTATTTCAAATAATACTAGAGAAATGTCAGATGTTTGTTACTTTTTCAGTCAAGAATAGGTTGCGCCACCAGGTGGTAGCATCATGGCGCAGTTGGCGTACTTTTGAACATTTATAAATATGAAATAATTAAGGGTTTTCCATCTTAATATCTTAATCACTGGAAATGAAACGACAAATCATGTATGTTAACCAAAATACGATATAGGATTGGGAAAGACATTTTATTATATATTCAAACATTTGCCATCTATGAATTCCCCTGTTGGTTCTTTTTTTTTACGATGGACTCGATATAAGTTTATTGTGGTATTTCAATTCCGTCAAAGCCGTCCTGGGCCAATTTCCGTCAAAGCCGCCCAGGAAGATGGCCCCGTACTAGAGGTTGCTATGGCAACGAAGTCTAGTAGAAATATTCGCCCTTCCCTATTGAATCTCTTCTTTTGTATTGAACAAATGGATCTATCAACTTGATTGCGAGCCAGCGGAGTTTTTTGAGCGAAGCGAAAAAAACGAAGCGTAGGCGGAGCTGATAAGTCGTGTGAGAGCGTGAATAAAAATTTTGCCTAGGGACTGTTATTTTTTGAGATGGTTTCTTTTTGTGGGCAGGTATTTGTCACTCCCACAAAATATATGTCTGCCTAGGGACTGCTTTTTTTTTGGGATGGTTTCTTTTTGTGGGCATGTATTTGTCAGTTACCCAAAATATATGTCTGCCTAGGGACTATTATTTTTCGGGATGGTTTCTTTTTGTGGGCATGTATTTGCCAATCACAACAAAATATATGTTTGCCTAGGGACTATTATTTTTTGGGATGGTTTCTTTTTGTGGGCATGTATTTGCCAATCACAACAAAATATATGTTTGCCTAGGGACTATTATTTTTTGGGATGGTTTCTTTTTGTGGGCATGTGTTTGTCAGTCACAACAAAATGCTTGCCTAGCGACTATTATTTTTTGGGATGGTTTCTTTTTGTGGGCATGTGTTTGTCAGTCACAACAAAATGCTTGCCTAGGGACTATTATTTTTTGGGATGATTCTTTTTGTGGGCATGTATTTGCCAATCACAACAAAATATATGTTTGCCTAGGGACTATTATTTTTTGGGAAGGTTTCTTTTTGTGGGCAGGTACTTAAGTCACCCAAAATATATGTTTGCATAGGGACTATTTTTTGGGGGTTTCTTTTTTGTGCGTGTATTTGTCAGTCATACAAAATAAATCAGACTGAATAAAAAATGACTTATTCCAAGATGAAAATCGGTTATATATATGCGTTTAAGGACTGATAGCTTTGCTTGCAATCATAACTGTTCAAACAAATAATTCTAAAATAATCATTAAGGTCCCAAACCTTTATTATTATGTTCTGTTGGTATAATACAGCAATGATGGATTACTTTTATCATAAAGGCGAGCTGAAAAGCTCTGCTTTACTATCTTATCATGCACGGGCAGTACTAGTTCTTATTCATGCAACGTGGGGCATGGGTCTTTCATAGACCGGTGCATATGTACCGCACTTATTTCTTAAAATACGCACTTCCCCAAAAAACCTGTGAAATATTATTATTAGTTATTATTATTTATCGATTTCTATAGCGCCCTTTACATACATGATCAAAGGCGCTCAACTTAGTCGAAGAGTGTTTTTCCACACAGGATAACACATTGTGTTCTTTAACGTCATATCCATGGGCGGCACCATTGGACCCTTGAGCCGACAGCCGCTTTGGGCGCAGAATTCTCAGGTTTAGACGGAATTCGAACCACAGAACTGAATCCAGGGCTCTAAGCCGAGACCAGCGCCCCAGACAGTTCAGCTAGCCATCTCCAAAATATATGTCCAAAAATATAGGTTTATTATTAAACTAATATAGTTATAGTATTCGACGCACGACTCATTGCCAAATTATTAATCAAATGATACAAGGATTTTTATGAATGACGAGACAATACCTTGTTGAACCATTTTCCTACTAAGTGTCAAAATCAATTAAAATTATCAAATACCAATTACCCTTTGTCTATTGCAGTTACCTCATAGATAGAAGGTCCATGATGTACGCTGTTCGCGTCCGCCGAATAGTCTGTACCGCATCAGTTCACCGAGTTCACTATTGGCTATCCCACCTATCATTTTTAAAAAATAGAGCTCATGCTGTAAAAACTGGATGTTACATTTTTTATTTGGACGTTTTATAGGGCTTGTGATGGATTCAGTTTTTCCCTCTCATAAATGAGAATTTTCAAGTTTGAGATATTTCATGATGTTTCTCAAAAGTCATAAAATGAGCATGGTGAATTTGATAATTTAATTTCAAAACACGGGGGTTTATAAATTATCAAATGGCAACGTAACATCATAGACAAAATAATCGAAAAATAAAATTTATAGGGAATGAGAAATATTTTGTACTTGGCAACGCACGATATTTGGAGAATTTTGAATTATCAAGTTTTACAGTGATAATTAAATTTGAAATTTTTTAAATATAACTTTTTTGCACTATAGGACAAAACACCGGGCAGATTGCAACCCTTGAGGATTTATCGAGTCAACAACCTTTCAACCAGAATATGTAACCTTCGAATGTAAACCTGTTTTATTAGCATGTAGAATATTTTAAGAAAACCACGACTTTGTATACGAGTATCAGGAAGTGTAAGTTATAGAATGCTATTATATAAAATCCCCTCTCTCATGCAGCCTACATACTTGCAATATTCAACGAACTCGTAAACGAATAATGTTCGATGCTACCACTTCAAAATGTATGGGGGAGAGATATATGGTTCAAATGCAAACTACATTGGGTATTTTAAACTTTAGAAGATTTTGTTTCCAATTGTGAAAGAACAATATTTTCAGTGAAAACGTCAAATGAATCAATAGTATCAATAAAACGTACTGCACTCTAGAACGGGGGGGTATTTATGAGTTTTTAAAACCATTAAACTGTATTCATTTGAGAAATACTACGGCCGTCGTTAAGTATGTCCTACGAGTCAAAGTTAAGAGATGCCTGCTGGTAAAGTCACAAACTACTTTCTAAATACCAGCACTATATATAAAAACTTGTTTCATTCCTTTTCCTTCACCCAGCGTGGAATCTTCTAGTTTGATACTCCTCTTATTTCTTTTTTTTATTTTGCCTTTGGCCTCCGGCAAATAGTTATTTCCTAGCCAACTGCAGAGAAAATGTGCGGTATGTTTTGCACGTCACTATTCTAATTTCTGTTTCGATTTATTATCACTTAACATTTTTATACTGCGGTTTTACATCATAATAATGTTTTTCCTTTTTTTTTGTGGACAATGCCAAATTTGCCTGAATTTTGAAAAAGAGGAAAAAAATATAGTTCGGATTTGGTTGGGAAATGACGGTAAATCCAGACATACGAGTCTTCTAAAACCGGATCTAATGTAAAATTAAGCGCCATCTAGTCCACGGAGATTCATTTTAATTTTTTTGTTTTGTTTTTTTAACAAAGTCAAATGTAAAATGCAATAATAAGAGCTATGGTAAATATTTTTATGCTTCAGTTCTTAAAAAATAAATAGAATGAGTGCATGATTGGAAATCAACTTGCACCTAGAAGCAATTCCCCAGTCCTCGTAAAAAAAGAGCTCAGAAACTAATGGTGGCATCTTAATCTCAATTCCATATTTCTGTTCTATGGCTCATCTGATGATAATATACCCTGACGAAAATCGTTTGGTTTTGGAGCTGAATTGACTTACAATAAACCTCACCGAAATAAGCCATATATACCAACCCTTTACGAAAACCTAATTCCATCGAACGATTTTCTTAGGGATTTTTGCTTACCTTAACTATCTGACTCCTAAAACTCGACGAGAGATTATCGAAACTCTGATCAAAGGACTCCAACGGCTCGAATATCGCGGTTACGACTCTGCCGGTTGTTGCATTTCTATTTGCATCGTTCAGTTACGAACATCCTAATCATATTGAATTTCCATTTTATGTAGGGATTGGAGTTGATTCTCCTTTATCCGACGGCATGTGCCTGATCAAAGAAATTGGCAAAGTTCAAGCTTTAGAATTTAAAATCACCGCCAGTGAGTACTGTGATCCTTTTTTAAACTCTTATTTTTTCTACAGGAAATATTGGACAGCATATAACGAATTTAAACATTTTTTTTTTGCTTGTTGTTTACATTTTAAATTCCTATTTTATATTGTAGTAAAGGCTACTCTGGATTTCGATCGAGTACACCAGACTCACTGCGGGATTTCGCACACCCGTTGGGCCACGCACGGACCACCCAACGAAATCAACTCTCACCCTCACCGCTCAGATATCAGCAACGAATTTATTGTCGTTCACAACGGTTTTTTATTTTAATTTTAAACTGATTTAACGAACGATTATGCTAAAGGCCTAGATATATAACAATAATGATATGTTTTATTAGGAATCATAACTAACTACAAGGCCATCAAGACATTCCTTGAGAACAAGGACTACAAGTTCGAGTCAGATACTGACACTGAAATTATTGCCAAGCTCATCAAGCATATTCACTCTCAGCATCCTCATCACTCATTCTGTGAGCTGGTCGAACAAGTCATCCAACAATCAGTATGCCATCGTTTCCTGCAATATACATAGGGAAATGACTGTTAATGCTGATTAATTATGTGACTGTGGTTTACAGGAGGGCGCTTTTTCCCTCTGTTTCAAGAGCGTCCACTTCCCGGGTGAATGCGTCGCCACACGTAGAGGAAGCCCACTTCTGGTGGGCATCAAATCCAAATCCCGCCTGGCTACGGATCACATTCCTGTTCTCTACACAAAAGGTACAGTGTGTAACACTACGAATATTTATATAAATTACTTGTTTTATCGGCATTTTATTTCTCTTGATTCAACATTCATTAGATTTTGTCTATTGTTATTTTTGCATTTTCTACCTAATTTTAAATTGTTTTTCTTCTTCAATTTTACCTGATATTTTCCTAATACCAGACGAATCAATGCTCATGGCAGGTAAAATATTTTTTGTTGTTTTTATTTATCATACCCGTGTTTTCTATTGGTCCTGGTTAAAAGTATAGTATTTATAAACTTTTTTTTGTTCACGGCTTTTGGTTATTAATATAAATAGTAGACCAGCTCCCGGTGATTCAAGAGAGTACGCCCGTTTTAGCCCGTCGGGATTCGACAGCCGAGTTTGCTCCAGCACTGGGCGAGAACTCCGAAGTGGAATATTTCTTCGCTTCAGATGCTTCCGCCATCATAGAGCACACTAACCGTGTCATCTTCCTCGAAGTATTTATTATTGTACAGAAAGAAGCTGAAACTAATGTTCTGTTATACGTACAGGATGACGACGTTGCGGCCGTTAGGGACGGAACTTTAAGCCTTCATCGTCTTAAACGGATGCTGGATGACAGCCATGCTCGTGAAATTACCACTCTGAAAATGGAGATTCAGCAGATCATGAAGGGTATAAATCATAACCTATGGTTAAAGAATGGGTCAAAATTTAAACAAAGATAAATTGATAATGCTTCTAATCGAAAATAACAGGCAACTTCAGTACCTTCATGCAGAAAGAGATTTTTGAGCAACCAGAATCAGTAATCAATACAATGCGCGGTCGTATCAATTTCGAAAACGAAACTGTGGTTCTCGGAGGTATCAAGGTACATTAATCTTCTTTATAGTGAATTATTATTACATTATAATGATTCTAGTGCTCATGTATAGGATTACATTCCAGAGATCCGCCGTTGCCGTCGTCTTTTACTGATTGGCTGCGGAACGTCTTATCATTCAGCCATCGCTACTCGTCAGCTCCTAGAGGAGTTGACTGAGCTTCCTGTCATGGTAGATCTTGCTTCCGATTTTTTGGATCGCAATACACCTATCTTCCGTGACGATGTATGTTTCTTCATCTCTCAATCAGGTTTGTTTCTTTTATATAGAATTAATCTTATTATGCATTAATAATTAACTCGTACCAATTCGATAGGTGAGACGGCCGACACTCTGATGGCCCTTCGTTACTGCAAATCCCGTGGTGCTTTGATCCTTGGAGTGACCAACACGGTTGGCTCTTCCATTTGTCGTGAATCTCACTGCGGTGTTCACATCAACGCCGGGCCTGAGATCGGAGTCGCTTCTACCAAGGCTTACACTTCGCAGTTCATCTCTTTGGTCATGTTTGCTCTGATGATGTGCGAGGATCGCATTTCCATCCAGCCTCGTCGTTCAACGGTTTTTGATAGAACATTTCCCCTTATTTACGAAGTGAATTAAAACAAAACAAACTGAACTTGCCTTCTTTGCGATCTTTTGAATAGATTATTCAAGGTTTGAAGAGATTGCCAGATCAGATCAAACGAGTTCTAGCTGTGGATCACCTGGTCGCCGAGCTCGCCAAGGAGCTTTATCTGCACAAATCCATGTTGGTTATGGGCCGTGGGTACAATTTTGCAACTTGCCTTGAAGGAGCTCTGGTAATTTGACTCCTCTCTAGAATTTACAATGATGTATATATTCAAGTCGAATTTATTCTACTCTTCACGCCTCTTAAACAGAAAATCAAGGAATTGACGTACATGCACAGCGAGGGTCTCTTAGCAGGAGAACTGAAGCACGGCCCCCTTGCCTTAATCGACAAACTCATGCCACTTATCATGATTGCTACTCGCGATCCTGTTTATGTGGTACAAATTTGTTTAATTTCACACCAATCCTAAAATGGTAGGATACTCATATCGCTAAGTTTTTCCCCTGTCTTTTGTAGAAATGCATAAACGCTCTGCAGCAGGTGACAGCCCGTGACGGACGCCCCATCATTATTTGCGAGCACGGTGATATCGAAACCCAAAAGTATGCTTCTCAATTTATCGGAGTACCTCACACTGTCGACTGTCTCCAGGTAAATTATGAATCTTTTTTAAAAGATTTTAATGTTAGGTAAACCAATGTTTTTTTTTAATATATAGGGCATCTTGACTGTGATTCCCATGCAACTACTTTCTTACCACATAGCGGTCCTGCGTGGATACAATGTCGATTGCCCACGCAACTTGGCTAAGTCCGTCACTGTCGAATAGACGAGAGAAGAAGAAACACAGTTTTATAGCATGCTATCGGAAAACGAATCAGAATTGTCTTTTTGACACTTAATTATGTGTGTAATTAGAAAAAAATTATAGGTTGTTCGTTTTTTTTAGCTTGAATGTATAGTATAGTTCAGATAAACCTGAGGGGGCCTGAGGCCGTTCCTTATTATTTTCAGTTATTTCGCCCACTTAAAATGAGTTTATTGGGTAAAGGTAAATCCTATTAGTTATTCATAAAATGAGTTGTGCAAATTAGAGAATTTTAACTCAAATCGCTACTCAAATTGGTTGCCCAATCCCCGTCAACCAATAAAATTTAATTAATATTTTAAAATCAACATGGGAGGTATACCCCCCCCCCTCCCTTCAGGTTTATCTGCACCATACTGTACTATATAGTAACATTATTTAAATGTCAGTTCGAGAAAACTTAAAATCCTGTGCACTTCCGCTACTGGGATCTGAGGAAGTGTGTGTTGGTATGTCAGTGATAAATATTCAATACAGGGGTTTTGGCTTAAAACATGGTACGTTCTGTTCATTTTTAAAATAATAAAAGACTAAAACTCTTACTGTACCAGCTAAACGGCGGAAAACTGTCGTTAACAAAATCCAGTCTAAGTGGTAATTTTCTGTAAGGATTTGAGCCTCTCATTCTGTAAAAACAAATACTAGTGTGAACGCGCACGCATATCTTAAGAAAATTATCAACGGTAGAGTAAGTTAGGTATACTAATAATGGTATCTGCTGCAAAGACATTAAAATAATGATGAAGTCGATGAAATTATTTAAACTATTTTTGCAATTTAACTCAATTATTGTGCGAGGCCATAAGAATTGAAGGGTCAATTTTCAAAACTGCCTTACTGGCTCTGGCAACTCTTCCGGCGATTTAGGGAAACCAGATTCAACACATTTAAGCATTTCGATGTAATCTTTGTAAACATGGCTGCTTGACGTAATTCTTCCAGCTGCTGACCGATGAGAAGTGATGGATGAGGGGACGTTTCGTCGTCATAAATACAAGTGGAACGGATCTAAATTACGGATCGGACGTGCACCGTTAACTATTCCTCATCCATAATGTCATCAGTAGTGAGATCAGTGATCGGTGAGCGCGACAAAGCATCCGCAATGACGTTTCGGAGCCCTTCCGCCATATTGTCTTGAATATACACGCTGCCAGACGCTCTTTCATCCGCTGTAGACGCGGATGTTCAACTGCATCGATTGTGTAACATCAAAATTGTAACAAATGGCTGATGGTCGACTGAGAGGGTGAAAATTGGGATTTAAAAAAATATAAGCACAGCATTTCATCACGGCACTTTACCACTTCATTCACACTTCACCACCCTCAACTCGCGCTCGACCGTAACGTCCTTCCGCCTCAGTTATGAAACGGGATTCACTTTGGATTTAACAATCGCAAATTTTCGTCTTTGTTTGCAAAACAAGAATGCAAGTCCATTTTTCTTCTGTAGTTTGGTCTCCGAGGATGGATCGAACGTAGAAAAAAATATGGATCGAAACTAATGATGCTTCATCTACTTGAACGACGCTTTATGGTCAGAATTCTATATGAAATGGGTTCCGAATCGGAGAAATGTGAGCAATCTGCTAAACCGAAGAAAGAACACAACTTTGTTACATTAGTTGGCGCCAGGAATGACGGAATTTCAGCAACCTTTTTCCTGATTGGTTGCAAATCTTTCTCTTCCAACACCGTGACGGACAAAGTCGACACTCTCTTTTACGAACTGCGCTTAGTGAGTGTAACGCCATGTTGTCTGTAACGGGAACGAAAAGCTCCGTTGTCTGACAGGTGGGTTTGAAGGTCCTCTGCAGCCGATACAAAATCATCACAGACGTTGGAGATTCTTGGCTGGCCTTCAGAGATAACTCGCCCACAAAATTTATCACCAGATGAGATGAAGGCCATAGGGGTCGGCGCACTCAGTAAGTAATAGCGTCGAAAAAATCTTTAGATTTGTCGAATAACGACTCCATAATCAACGGGAGCCAGAGGAATCGATCAGTGTGGTCAACTCGAAATCAAAGACTGGGGAAACTGCTACTGCCGCCAACACCTGACCAATTTAACGAATCGAATTGAGGAAATCGGGAGCAAGGATGCCAAGGGCGACGCACACGAACCAATACAATATCATACCATAATTTTCGGGAGTGACGACGACGGTCATGAGTCTCGTGACCACAGATACTTCTTCGAGTCTAATCATCAACTCACGACCAGATGACTCGATGGGCAATCCATTAGCAGCTATCAACACCTCTGTGGGTCAGGTTGTACTTGTCCTCGCCGATAAATTTAAGTAAAAACTCGCTGATGAAGGAAGCTTCAACGCCACCATCCGAGATAGTGGTCACGGTTCCTTTGGTCACTGGTGTGTCTGCCTCGACCGGGGTGCTCAATTTTTGCTCAATTTCATTAATTGACGAAATTCAAGAAAATTAACGATCTTAAAGAAATTAAGTTATTTCAATTATATAAGTTAACTAAGTATTTCCTACACAAAACCCTATGTTTTTCAATATAGTAATTAAGAGATTTCAGTGATGATTAAACTAATTGACGAAAAAGTGTAGCCGCATTCTAAAGTTTAGCCGAAGATTTTCTCACTTGACTTCGACAACTGTCCATCAAACTACGGTACTAGGTGTACATTTTAAAAAACAGCAGAGAGGGGGGAAAACAGCTCCCTCTACGTTATGTAACGCTTTGTTGAAATTTAAAATTTAGTAAATACATTTATAACAATATATAATATAAATAAATTTAAAATAAGTTTGTTTGGTGAAAAAGTCAATTCCTAAATAAATCGCTGAACAATGAATAATATTGGTCTACATAACCACTTAAACTTTACTTATATGGTCTTGAATAAAGATTCCGTCCATAACTGGGGGAAAATTGATTTTGTAACTGAGGTTTCCAGGTTCTCCTTCAATCCATTCCTTCAATATCTGTGAATCGTTCTTGTACTATTGATCTTTGCCGTTGAATGTTTCCACCCGCAAAGTCTAAGACGAAAAGAAGCGTTAAGTTTAAAGCCAGAAAATAAAAGTATGCTATATAGTAGGTATAGTAGGAGAGGGTAACTAGGAAATAGCACGGTCAAACTTAATAACGTAATTTATTTAAAGTCGTTTTGCATTACCAAGGTCTATGTGAACTAGTACCAGTTAAACACGTCACGGACATCGGAAAAAAAGCTCATTGGACTTTACAAGTCTTAAGCAAATATAATCCCTTCTGCACTGCTGCACAGAAATTTATGTAAGTAAAAGTGTACTACTGAAGACGTAGTATAATTGCATATTTTTGCCTGTATAATCAATTTCATTTATATCGCAAATTTTTAAAAATAATAATTATTTTTTCCCCGTTGAAAATGTTTTCAGTATATCTTTACTTTAAATTGTTTATATGATTTCATTGAGATGTACTTATATGTAATGATTTGATTTATGTATTTTATGTTCCGTCCTGAACAACATTTTAGTCTTGAGCGGTTTTATAACATCATTTTTTGATCCGCTAGATGGCAATGTTAAAACAAGGAAATTTTCAAATATTATAGGATAATAAATAGAGATGGTACCAAGCATATTAAAGTCGAGATGTACAAAAAATCAAATCATGTAAATCAAAATTTAGTATCATTACTGACAAAAACATGCGCACAAAAAGAAGCCATCCTAAAAAAATAATAGTCTCTAGGCAAATTTTTTATTCACGATCTCACACGACTAATTAGCTTCGCCCTTCGGGCTGGAAAAAAAGGTAATATGTCGGCAGTTACCATGTAATACAGGTAAGCGCATTTTTTACCTTAAATACAATTTATGTAATATAAAAAAATGCAGAAAAGAACAATTATAATTGTGATGGAGGATAATTATAACTGTTATGGGGACATTGAACTCACGAATAGTCTTCAATTGTGATCACGAAAAAATCCTGTTTCAAACGTCAACGGCATTACAGAAGTTAACATCGTTCATCGACCCGGCTCCCATAAAAATGTTACATCTCAAATTTCATTTTGAAAATTGATAAAAGTGTACTACTGAAGACGTAGTATCATTTTTTTTTGTCGTTCGATGAAGTTCTTTCGTTGAGCAAAAAAAAAAAACTTTTTCTGATGTCAATCAAAGTTGTGAAACTATATATATATCCCTCGCAACGAGTCCGTCTGTTCGGCTCAGGCGAAAGACGAACCAGGGCCTAGCCCAACAACGTCATTTGACCAATTGCGCGAAAGTGCGGTATATAAATTGAGACACTCATACTTATATACGAGAGACATCTGATCTACAAAAAAAACCACGTGTTACTATAAAAAATGGTAAAAACTCGAAAACTTTGCGCTTTGACCATTTCTTTCTCGTAGGATGTTATTGTTTATGTGAAAAAATTCATTCATTTTGATGCAATGATGTACTATTTCGCAAATCTTCTTTTTCGGCATTAGATGCCACAAGGTCCGAGGCGGTGATCGAATACTTTTGACGGGTACTATATGATATACTGCACAGTATGGTTGTCATGCCCTGCATTGTTTTTAACAATGATATTTTAAATAAGAATTTCATTCAAAATCAAGGTAAACCAATTAAAGAAGGACCAAAAGTGTATAATCAATCAGCACTAACCAAATATTATCAGCCGGATTGACCACGAAAAACTAAATTGAGACATCTATATACACACATTATATTATCTACGAATAAAAAGTGTGTGCAGTAAAGCAAAATATTATAAAATATATGCTTGCTATCTACTACGCTTCCCTCAACCAACCCAGCTTTATTCTCCGTTACCTTTACCATACATTTTAAAAACAGTTTTTGCTTAATCTTTGCTTATATGGTCTTTAATAAAGATTCCGTCCATAAATGGGGGAAGGTTGAGTTTGTAACTGAGGTATCCAGGCTCTCCTTCAATCCATTCCTTCAGTATCTGTGAAGCGTTCTTGTTATTTTGATCTTTGCCGTTAAATGTTTCCACCCGCATAGTCTAAGCCAAAAAGGAGCATTAAGTTTAAAACCAGCATTTAAAAGTATGTTATTCTATGATTTCAAAAGACAGTCGCTTTCTTACTACAAAACTATTGCAAAAAATGTAAGATATTATTCAAATGAAGACAGCTGGAAATATGAACACGTTCAAACATCCGCTGAACTTCGGATTAAAACTTCAAAAATTCATTAAACAAAGATACATACCTTTATGGTAACTCTCTTCCAAGGGATTGTTTCGAGAATTCTCATCTCGTGACCTTCGACGTCAAGACTGAAGTAGTCGACCGTCGTTTGATTTGAAGCCAACAAAAGAGAGTACAATGGAAAACATTGGACCTCGGTTTTTGTCAATTCCCTTATTTCAGCATTATCAAATTTAGATTTGATTTCGTTTCCATTTGCATCAGTTTCAGAAATACGAAACATTGATTGTAGCCCTACATTTACATCAGCAATAATAAAATTAACCTGGAAAGTTTTCGTAAATAATAACGAAAATTGTTGTATGTGCTTTTTTTTAAATGCTAATGAGTATAAAATACTTTGGCTGGGTAAGGGTCCAAACTTAAACATACAGGAAACGTCCACGATTTCCGTTTACGGGTAAGGAGTGTTTTGAAATTTAAGGGACTGCCTTCAATTAGTAGTCCTGACCAATTATAATTCATTTCCATGTCTAAAGTGTTTGAAGCAAGCGCACCATCCAAAGCACCACATTCGACGAAAAATCCCCCAGTCTAAATAGATGGTTTATTTTTGGTGTTGATTTTAAAATGCAATTTATAACTGCTAAGGGCCTATGTTCGTAATCAGCCTCTAGAATATAATGGGCTATGAATTTTCTCTTGATTTCTCACGAATCTAAGGAAATCTATGCTTTATTTCTATTTTTGGAATTATCATACCTTGTTTTTTAATATTTCCATGATCTCAATGTCGCGTTTAATAGTTTCATTACGGCTAGCATCATCTTTACTAATAAGATTGTAAGGTACATCACGCGAAGCTGGTTGAATCATGAACAAATGGCGGATAAGTTTAATGACGCAAGGATGGTCCTGTTCTAGCCTATGATAATTGATGTAATCTGTAAAATAATTTGAAATCAATTGTACTGAATAAAGTCGCTCCGACTTCAACCGTGTAGACAGTGTACTACTGTACTATATTGTAATGCTATTCATTTATATCACCGAAAATTTAAATTAATCATCGACGTCGCTTCGCGACTCTCGAATAGTTGAATAATTAAATTTTTAACTTAAAGATAAAGATAATAGCCTACCCAGATTGCAATCTTTTCCAATTTCGCCGGATGATTCATCCATCAATAAATTGAATCGTTTTCTATATTCCTTAGTTTCATCATCAGTGGTTGAACTCAGAAAACTCGAAGAAGAAATGTCAGTGAACAAATTCGCGTGGTTTTTTTACATTGTCAATTAGATGTATATAAGAAATTAATCCTACTAAACCGAATATAGCAATAGACAGCGTCAGTCTTCTGCTAGGTAGCATAATAATAATAATATTCAGATTTATATAGCGCCCTTTACAGTCACTAGGACTCATCAAAGGCGCTCACAGAAGTAAGAGAAACAAAGTCAACAAAACATCTGAATTTCAAAGAAGGTCCTTGAGTGTGGATGAAACTTGAGGGGGAGGGTCAAAGAGAAGGGTCTTAAGAGCAGCAGAAAAAGAGAAAACATTGGACAACTTGCGGAGATCAACCGGTAAAGAGCTCCACACAGTAGGGGCAGCAAAAGAAAAACTCCTTAAACCATAGCGATCAAGCTTAACACGAGGTACAGTGAGCAGGAGGGAGTCAGCGGTGCGGAGGGAATGACCAGGACGATAAAGTGACACCAAATCACACAAATAAGACGGGGCAAGGCCATAATAGCACTTATAAGCCAATTGCGCAATCTTGTAGAGGATTCTCCGCTTGACAGGGAGCCAATGGAGGCGAACCAGTAAGGGATGTGTTGACGCAAACCGACTTGCCTTGGTGACAATCCGAGCAGCGCAGTTCTGGACGCGCTGTAGTTTGTTGATGAGATGGTCGAGGAGTCCGAAGATGAGAGAATTTGCGAAATCAAGGTGTGGGAAAACCAAAGAGCATACGAGAGTGTTGCAGCTAACCATATCGAGGTACTTCCTAATCTTGCTGATGCGCCAAAGCTGGTAATAGGCCTTACGGCATGCCTCCCCAACATGAGCTTCCATGGTGAGGTGACAGTCAAGGGTCACACCAAGATTCCTGACAGAGGAGGATGGCAGGACGACAATATCTTCGAAGACTAGGGGAATGCTCTCAAGATTCCTTAGACTAGAAGGTGAAGAGGAGGAAACATACATGCTGGGCAGCTTTGAAAAATTGCATACTTCTGATCGGCAGTCGTCGTAGAAAACGAGAAACCATATTTCGACAATTGATATTTTTTTATTCCTAAAAGGGTTATACTAAACCAATATTATCAAAGGTAACACAAAGACAAAACTTAAACGAGCCTTTGATGCAGTTGGAGGATATGAAAAGACTGGGCTCTTTATCAAATTTATGTCATGTTTTTGTTTGAAAAATCCATGTTCAAAGAGGCGCCGACGTTAATAAGCATGTAGAGTTTCCTGCAACGTGTCCTAGTAGGGTTCAATAACACCTTCCTAGAGATACTACAGAACACAAGAAATATTCGTAGCTCAGCCTATTGCTCTCAATCGTTTTGAAACTTTCAATCATGGTTTACAAGATTATTATTAAGAGAAAGAATATTAGCTATTATATATATATATATATATATATATATATATGTTCGATTTTTAATCTCAGCTGCAGATGTTCTGCACTCATGAACCATTCCTGCGTTATATATATATATAGTCAATCGGATTTTATCAAATATACCATGTTTATAATCAAAATATAAATTGGTCACCAATGTATAAACGGGCGATTCTTCTACTTCTAGCCTCATGCTTTTGATGTATGCCTTATTTTCAGTTTTTCAATAAGGTTGTAATTCAATCATTAAATACAGCCAAGCGCAATTTTTTTTACCTTAAATACAATTTACGTAATATAAGAAATGGAGAAAGTACTAGTTATAACTGTTATGGAGACATTGAACTCAAGAATATTTTCAATTGTGAACGCCGACAAATCCAGTTTTAAACGTCAACGGCATCAGAGAATTTAACATCGTTCATGGATCGTGCTGCTTAAAAACTGTGGCCTCTGAAAATAGCCACGAAAGAAAGAATTGTGGCATCTACACTATATAAGATTCTTGAAAGTATTGTCTTCTTTCCTTCTTTATCATATCTTGTTATCATAAGAAAAAAGTCTTTGGAGAATCCCTTTAGGAAATAGGGTCAAAATAATTTACAAATTATCTTATACAATTTTATTCAAGGGATTGTTTAGAAATGTCGTCACGGGCATGAGGAGAAATGCTGTGGTTTAAAATACAAAGTTAAATGAATTTCGAGGGTTTTACCTTCGCTTAGAGAATTAACGCCCAGCAGTGCTATTCAGTTGAAACGATTATATAAGTTATTTAGAGAGTCGTAAATGTCGTTCTACCTTAAAATATGTTTGTGGCGTGATTTCTGGCCAAAAAAAGGTCTGTTGAGCCCGATGCTTGGTCCTCTTTATTCATTGATGAGACGAGTGCAGCTTTGGAAAGACACAGGCTCTCTTTTGGTAGATGGAACAATAATGTGTTACTGAAAAATAAGTCCATTCCCCCAAATACGAGTGGAACGGATCTTAATTACGGATCAGACGTGCACCGTTAACTCTTCCTCATCCATAATGTGATCAGCAGTGAGATCAGTGATCGGCGAGCGCCACAAAGCCCCCCGCAACGGCTTGTCGGAGCCCTTCTGTCATATTGTCTTGAATATACATGCTGACAGACGCTCTTTCAACCGCTGGAGACGCGGATTTTCAACTGCATCGATTGTGTAACATCAAAATTGTAACGGGTGGCTGATGGTCGACTTCGAGGGTGAAAATTGGGATCCCAAAAAATATAAACGCAGCATTTCATCACGGCACACTTCACCACCCTCAACTCTAGGTCGTCATGACGTAGCGCCCTTCCGCCTCAGTTATGAAACGGGATCCACTTTTTTTTAACAAGTCCATTTTTCTTCTGTAGCATGATCTCCAAGGATGGATCGAACGTAGACAAAATATGGATCGAAACTAACGACTGCTTCACCTACTTGAACGATGCTTCATGGTCAGAATTCTATATGAAATGGGTTCCGAATCGGAGAAATGTGAGCAATCTGCTAAACCGAGGAAGGAACACAACTGTGTTACATTAGTTGGTGCCAGGAATTACACAATTTCAGCAACCTCTTTCCTGATTGATTGCAAATCCCTCTCTTCCCACAACATCACACTCTCGGCACTCTCGACACTCTTTTACGAACTGTGCTTAATGAGTGTGACGCCATGTTGTCTGCAACGGGAACGAAAACCTCTTTCGTCTAACAGGTGGGTTTGAAGGTCCTCTGCGGCCGATACAAAATCATCAGGGACATTGGAGTTTCTTGGGTGGCCTTCAAAGATGGCTTTGACTCGCCCACACAATTTATCACCGGATTAGATGAAGGCCATAGGGGTCGGCGCACTCAGTAAGTAATAGCGTCGAAAAAATCTTTAGATTTGTCGAATAACGACTCCATAATCAACGGGAGCCAGAGGAATCGATCAGTGTGGTCAACTTGAAATTAAAGACTGGGGAAACTGCTACTGCCGCCAACACCTGACCAATTGGACGAATCGGATTTAGGAAACCGGGAGCAAGGATGCCAAGGGCGACGCACACGAACCAATACAATATCATACCGTAATTTTCGGGAGTGACGCCGACGGTCGTGAGTTTCGTGGCCACTGATAGTTCTTCGAGGCTAATCATCAACTTCAGACGACCAGATGACTCGATGGGCAATCCAATAGCAGCAATCAACACCTCTGTTGGTCAGGTTGTACTTGTCCTCGCAGATAAATTAAGTAAATACTCGCTGATGACGGAAGCTTCAGCGCCACCATCTGAGATAGTGGTCACGGTTTCTTTGTACCTGTCACTGGTGCTACAAATTTCAGTCTTGACAGTCAGAGCTTTGCAATATACAGTTATGTTCAGTTCCTTGATGCTGCTCATGCGACCGGGCTCTGTTGAATTCTGCTTCGATCCTACAACTAAACGGGGTTTTGCCAGACCGACAAACGTTCCCAAAATGGCCCTTTCTCTTGCATTCCTTGTCGACGGCAGGGCACTGACTACCCTCTTGATGGGCCGCATAGCCACAACCACGAAGAAAAACCGTGGCTGCGTCTGTAAAGGAGTAAAACGTTGCATATTTCTTCGTTTCGTCGTCTGTCAAACATGGCAGCCACTATATCTTGCGAGAGTCGCTATTCAGAGTGCTAGAAGTTGTTTGTTGTAGTCCTTTTGACAGATTTCCAAGTTCCAACAATAATATACAGCAGTGAAAATCCACCTGTACGAATGTTAGTGCTCCGCCACAACAACATAAATTCCACCCATGCGCATAATATAGTGGGTGCCATTTAATCATTTTTGAAGACATGTTTTCCCGGAAGTAGAGGATTTCTGTCAAGGTCATTTTTTTCTCTCTATCTTGTGTGTACAGAATACGGACCCAACCGGAAATTCTCAAAACATGCCTTCAAAAACGATTAAATCGGACCAATTCGAATACTTTTTTCAAGATTCCTCAACTTTTGTATTTTTTTATTTCAATGGAACAAATCCAATTCAATTCGGAACTCTAGATTAATTTATATGATTTTTTTAAAAAGAGGGCCTTTAACGTTGGAATATATGGTGGCCGTCGGGGGTGTTCAAATAATTGTGGACGCTTGCATAACTCTTCGGGAAATAAAAATATCTACACACATAGATTGAGGAATGTCTAGCTCTTCTTTTATCTACACAGGAAAAAAAATATAAAAATCTGCAACCAATATTTCGGGTGGAGAAAGCCGTCGGCGCAAACGCATTTTCCCATAAGATAACACGGCGGAGGGTCGGGGTGTTCAAATAATTCTGGTACCCACTGTATCTTAATTATATGCTTTCCGGAACATTTAATTCGTTTATAGTTCAAATCAACACATTTACAAGTAAATTAGGCCCTACTTTATATTATCTTTGGATTTTTAAAAATTAATATATTTTAAGAAAAACATAAAACCCTAAATGGTTTATAAAAACATAACATTTATATAAATGGTCTTCGTCGTCCAGCTGGCTCATTGGTATAGTACTAGACTCCTGTGAGCAGGGAATCAGGTTCGATTCTTGGGGTATGCTATGGTTAGTTTAGTCATATCCCTTAATTTACTTAAAATACTAATTTTTTGTATTTAAAAAAAAATACTAATTTTACTTAAAATACCAAATTTTCGTTTTTTAAAGATTTTTTTTAAAGTCCATTCGGGATCACTTTCGATTCCATTAATTCATGTAATTTAAGTAATTTAACTGTTATAAAGAAATTAAGTTATTTCAATGATTAAAGTTAATTAATAGTATTTCCTACACAAAACCCCATGTTTTATTTCAATATAACAATTAAGAGATTTAAGTGATTTGATTAAACTAATTGACGAAAAGGCGTAGTCGCATTCTCTAGTTTAGCCAGATTTCTTTTTCTATTGCGACTGGAAATGAAAAAAAAGCAGACAACTATCAAAACATGCCTGGAAAATGTTTTGACTTTAATTAATTATATATTTTTTATGTAGAATATGTATAAGCTGAATTGTCGGCTCTAAAACAATTCAAGCGCTAAACGGATTAAACTGGCACTTAAAGATAAAAATTCTGTGTTTAACAATAAAGAAATGTTATCTGAAAATTGTCGGGCTTAAACCGACTTTTTGCGGAGTTAACATAGCGCGACTTAACGTTAATTATGGACTATTCACACTTTAAGTTATTTTATTTCACCGTAAATTTTAGGATAAGCCTATTGTGAAGCCTAGTGTGAACGCCACTTGAACACGAAGGTTAATTCATATTATGTAGTCTACAACATGCAGCAATTATTATTTTGTCATTATTAACAAACATTTATTCGTATATGCAAATTGTTTCATTATTCATCTATTAAAATTCTATTTTGTCAATGTGAATATAATATATAGATGTAGCTTTTATGTCAACAACCTTCCAACCTTCCAATATAAATAACCTTCGAAGATGAACCTGTTTCACAATTATATAAAAAATAGTAAAGGAGAGCCAAAAGCTCCCAAATCAATAAAAAAGAAATAAAATCGTTAGCAGTCTGGTTTTTATAACCCGTTCTTCTTCTTCAGTTCGAGAGGTTGTCGACTCGAGGCTATTTATTCAACGTTGTTGACTCAAACAATACCACGTATACCTGAAGTATTTGAATTTTTGTATAACGTGTAACATCTAGTGTGTTTTATGTATAATTGATAAGTACTCAGGTTAATGGCCTTCTAAAAAGTAAAAAAAAAGAAATGGAAAACATATTTACTGAGTTTTACTAATTATTATTTTAAAGAACTTCCATCATGACTTCCATGGAATAGCCATAGTCTTCCAAAACTAATTGTTTAAAATGGTCTATAAAATAAAGAGTAAATGAAATATGCGGGTAACAACTTCGATGTAGGTGAACATGTACAATGCAAGTTTGCATTGTTTGACCAGGTTGCATGTTTGTCCAATGTTAATTCTTAAGTAAATTTTTTTGATTATTTGATGCCTTTTTCCATGTAAAAAAAATCTCGAAGAATTTTAATGCAGCAGTCGAGAGCGTGATAAGATTTTTTTTATCCAATTGGGATGGCAGTAGCAGTACTAAACGCTGACTTTAAGCCAAAGAACACAATAGATCGAAGACTGAAAAGGAGAAGTGTAAGTTCCGTAATTCTTCT
Organism: Chydorus sphaericus; assembly: GCA_030141595.1. Lineage (NCBI taxonomy): Eukaryota > Metazoa > Arthropoda > Branchiopoda > Diplostraca > Chydoridae > Chydorus > Chydorus sphaericus. Next base: position 2,411,651 of record CM057926.1, on the reverse strand, counting down.
CCATTCGGTCGGTTTTAAAACTAAGAAATTATTTTTGGTCACGTCGCCAGTCAAGCCAATAATAATAGGACGATAATAATAGGACGACGTATTGTCAATTAGTTAATTTTAAGGTTATAGATATAGGCACTGGTTATCGAAACAATTATAAATAAACCCCTTACCGGATAAATCAGCGCCGTGTTATAAATAATGAACCCCAGAGATATTAGAGCTATGAGATGTTAATAATCAAATCTCTCCACTTTTATTAGACTAGAGTTGATTCTTTTTGAAATTTCTTTCGACCGTATTTAATACCCAAATCGCACACAAATTCTTAGTTTAAATTAAATAAAAGGTACTGTACATTGGTTCCTACACAGCACAATGCAAACATTTGGATATCTTTTTTTATCCGAAAGGATAACTTGAAGACATTCACAGTATAACCTAAATTCATACGTTTTTGTCGTTTTGGCCACGTTGAATGTTATTCTGGGCATAACATGATATTTTTTTGATAATGTTTTTTTAATATTTTTTTTCTTCATAAATGAAATAATTCAATTCCCCTTCTACAGCTTCCCACCACCTATCACACCCATCATCGTCACCCCCTTACCACAGAATATCATTTTAACTTATTTATTATTCATACTTAACATTTAAAAGTCAACGGGTGGGAAATCGGGATTATATCTCCGTCGAAATATCTCCGTAGTTCTGTAGAAAAACCTAACTTGTATTTTATTGCATGCCATTATGCTAACGACTGTGTGTTAAATAAACATACATTATGGAACGATGATAGCTAGTAGAATAAGTTGTTTTAGCCATGATAAATGGGTTATGATAAAACAAACAATAACCAATCTATTCCGATATTACTATCGGCTATATGCCAATAGTTCCCATGCGTTCGATCCGATTCCACTCCTTATAAATGCATCCGGTATTACGTACAGTAAATTCGTTTGCTTCTCCATTTTAGGCTGGTGTTTGTATCTCCGTGCTCTTTTCGTTTGTATTTTCTTGCTTGCCATCCGTCCGAGGTTTCTTCATTTCCTTCTCCCGGAATGTAATCCAAGTATACAGCAAGCTACCTACAACACTGGCATCCAGTAAGTACGACGACAATTAGTATAATATGTTTCTTATAATAAGTATTAATAAAAACTCCAAGAGTATTTACCTGATATTTAACCCAATAAAATTTGTAACAGAAAATACGTAGTCGCCTCCGATGACCATTCCCAAGTATGTGACGGCGATGTTTTTCAAGCAACCCACCATAGTTGTGGTCAAAGGAGAGTTATACTGAGTACACAACAAAGTGCTGTAAGAAAGAACAAAACCCATCAAGCACGACGCTATGAATTGAGTGAGAAACCAAACGTCACTCCAATTCTGGAATCTCCATGCCTAAAAAGATAGTAATAGAACGTCAATCCTATACCAAAATTAAAGAATATGTATATATATATATATATATATATATATATATATATAGGCTTACAGCTTGAACATCCCCTGTCCACAAGGCAATGCAGAAGGCAAAAGGAATCATAAACAAGGAATTATAAAAGAGGAGGCCATTTTTCCCAAGATCCTTAGCATCAAGTTTCTTCTTTAAGTAGACGCCATTTGATGCAGTGAGAATATTGTTGAACGAAATGTAAGTATATCCTGAGAAACTGAAGGCTAAGTCTTGGCTTGCTGCAACGAGGGCTCCAAAAATCATTGTGTACACAGAAAACTGTACTGACAAAGAAGCAGTGACCCTATATATTAAACAGGATAAAACGTATTACACTTACATGTACTATACGCAACTGACCAACACACTGTAGACCTACCCAAGCATATAATATTCCAAAACCATGGTCATCAAAATTGAAAATCTCCTCAGCACTGTAAGCATGGGCAAACTAAAGTAAAATAAATGAATATTTTTTTTGTCATCGCATATACTAATTATTTGAACGTCGTCAATCTCAATATTATAGATTTGCATCAACATTTTCCCAAATATTTTTAAAATATTTTAATATTGTTTAACGTGTCATTTTAGTGTTTTATCATTACCTCAACTGTTGAGTACCTCCTAGACCAGTCATCATATTACCAACATATAATAAGGGAAGGGGCCAAATCTTCTTTACAGTATCTCTTTCAAGAGTTGGAAAGGAAAGATATCCTAGTTTTCTGGAAATCCATAGGACTAATATGGTTGATGCCATCTGTAGGCAATGTAAAATTCTATGTAAGCACTGCTTTTAAATAAATCTTTGAGCTCATTAATTACCTGACCGAGACCAAGTACTTGGAATGATTCGAACCTGTTGAAAACAAGAAATCGTTACATTTCTTTACTAACTCAATATCTCAATTTCAACAATAATGCGATAGTAAAATATACATTTACTAAAATAATTCAAGAACGAAATCACCTAACTTGAATTACTATCATTCTTAATGCCCATGCCTATGTAAGCATGAGTTATTCCTATAATATTGTGTTACATAACAATATAAAACTTTGAATAATCTATTCGCCAAGTTATAAACTATCCACCCAAAAACCCATATTCTAAATAAACTAATTATAAAGCCTCATTATGTTTTCTTTTTTATCACATTGAGATGAAAGATCTTTTTTCAATTCAGCTTGGAACGTCTGATGAAAGCTAGTTCAAATGCATTATTTTTCTTTACTTACTTGTAGCTCGTGAGTACTGTTTTGTTGACAACTGTTATGAGAAAAGAAGCTGCAGCATAGAACAGAGCTGAAGATATCCGAAGATATCTTGATGGTTGACTTCCGCCATCATTTATTTTCATCGCCATCTTTTCATTTGTCGTGGACGAAGCCATGGATTTTTTTACAGAATTGGGTTACTACTTACTAAACGAAGGAGCATACCCAGCTGCAGTTTTTTTCTCTCTCTCTCTCTTCACAATGTTCTTTAAAAAGAATTTATTTATGTAAGAAATTTAAAATAAATTTTAAATAAAATATTTAGGAGATTCAGTAAATTGTTTTACTGATCACCACTTTCCATACGCAATTAGTGCCATCATCCAGATTTTTAACATCTACTTATCTAACAAAATCCGGCGGGAATTTGGAAACAAAATTTTTCTGCCGTCATTAGAAATTATTTTGAAGAAAAAAAATTCCATAAAATCTTCTGAATTCTTTATTACGCGAGGAAGGTCGACCATCTCAATGATTGTTTCTACGTACTATAAACTCATTGTTTAATGACACAGGATATTGTTCAATGAACCAACATGGCATGTAGGGACCCAACTTTTTTACCTAATGTCGACAGCCAGCTCCATCATTTGATTGTTTTTGGATTTATTTGGCAATCGCATTTTACTAACTAAATATATTTTATGACGGCGAATCGGTGATAATGCAAGTCACATTGCGAAGTTACCGATGTATTGTGTTGTTTTTATTGTACTTTTGACAATTCTTTTCCAACCAAAAAGATATAAAAATCAATTTATAAACAAAAAATAATAATAATTGTAATAAAAACTACAAAATTTTAATTCATCTTCTTGTTGCCGTTACAAAGAAAAAGAAAAAATCAAGTCGAGAATAGTTGAAAAAAGTCGAACTTAGTTGGAACTTTCGTTGGACGTCGAGTTTAGTTCGATCTAATATTTTCGTTGGTAAGTTTTAACAGTATCTTTCACTTTTTCGGATAATTCATTATCAGCAAATAATGCGAATTGAATGGTTACAGCATCATAGCTGGTTTTACCGTCCTTACTGCAAATTTGCCTCTTTTCTGAAAGCACGAAAGCTGTAACTTTTATGATCAAACCCCAATCTTCTATCATTTTATCGTTTTAAAAATTATTATTTAGTCATCTTTCAAGTCGAATTTCTACTCCCGCTCCAATAAAACAATAAATACAGAATACACTAATGATTTGTGTTATTTGTCGCCTCCTAATGTTGGTCATCAATATTAAGAGGCGAAAAAACACGGCAAATAGTTTTTCCATCGGACTTAATCATAAATTTTACCGACCATTGCCTTAAAATCCTTTTTTGTTCAATGCGAAAATTGTGCCATTAGAAAGCTATTTCACAAGAGTTGTTTTAAGAATTGTTTACCTGTTAGGGTTGTCACTGCGTAAGTCGCGCTTCCCGCAGCAAGATTCCTATTCTATGAAGCTTAAACGATCTTCCAGTCAAAACTGAACTGAATCTAAATATTTCTGGATTTTATAAGACTAATAAAAGGTCCGTATGATGCACTATAGATAGAATATTGATATAGCTATAGAATCAACAGTCTTCCATCCTTCCTACCAGAATAACCTTCAAAGATGAACCTGTTTCATCATTATGTAAAAAATACTAGAGAATACGAGTTTTATATCCATAATTAAAAATATAGATATGTAGTTGTCTGATATGTAGAACCTGTTTTTCTAGTTCAGTCAGAAGATTGGTAGACCCACGGTTGTCGACACAATCACACAAAAAATTCATGGCATCCCTTGAGAATCTTAATTTATTTTATACTTGAGAATAGGGATTAGAAACAAAAACAAAGTTAATACCGTTCACATAATACTTAACAATATTCAGTAACCGTACAAAAACGATTCTGGGCACATAGACGGAGTAAGGAAAGTGCCTTGCCACGTTCCTTACTGATGTAAAAATTGTTTTAGGGGCCTTCACAACCGCGCTGCCTGAGGGGTGTCTAAGGCGCTTCTTGTTAATAAAAAAATGTGATACTGTTAAAGCTTATCACCCACAGAGGTTATATTGCCACAGTTACGTTTGCGTAAGGGTAACAACAAGAAACGGTGGGTATTACACCTTGTTATTCAAAACACGCGTTAGCGCTGTTATCTTATCAACTTTGCATATTCGTAAAGATTATTATTTTTGTATGAATAGAAATTGGAAAAGGTTATAGACTTTTTGAAAATCTGTTTGAGAAGCTACCGTGTGGTAGCTTCATTAATTATTTGAAGACCTACTCTCGGCCGACATATGTACTAAGTAACGACGTTGAGAGCCTTCAAGTTCAAACAATTGATGACATATTTGAAGAAAATCTGCTCCATTACATTAATTATCCCGAGCTTTCATCAGTTTCCACTTGCGATCAAATGTTTGGTTTGTCAATGACCCCAGTCTTTCAATAATAAAAAAAAACCGGTCCATTAAATTAAGTTCCCTCCCCTCAGAGAGCAAGGACACACAGCCAATCCGCCTGATGCTCGGGAATACCTGTCTTATGCCTCATAAAATATGACGTTTCATGAGATGTAGTTTTGTATAACTACTTCATCAATAAATAGATCCTAACTACAATCAGTATAATACTTCCTGTAATCGATTTATAATTCTATCGCCGCACAAATAGATGATACTTAGTTACTAACCGATGAGGTTTAAATTCTAAGCTGGACGATCCGAACAATTAAATAGTAGAACAGTTCGTCAATAGTCACGGTATTGTCTTAAGTATAGAACGTCATTTTTACCGATCCCTATAAAAAAAAATTTAATAAAGTATCAAGGTTGGGGGAGTCGCTATATATATTGCCGCTGTAGTGCCTACTTCTTTGCCAATATAGTTGGTTACCAGTCTGGCAACTAACATGATCCGCAACCAGCTGTACACCTGATGTGTCAGCAGGATATTCGCCAGCCTGGCTGCACTCATAAAGAGTCAGCACTATTTCATAGAGAGTCAGCATTATTATATATATATTTAGATTCGCAAGGATGTGCTTGCCAATCGGCGCTCCCTATAAAAGGTCGCGCCTCTTCACTGTGTATCAGTAGTCTTCTTCTAGCACCGGCCGTGCCTGCCCGGCACGGGCCTCTCTCTAATACGCTCATCTAGATTCTACTCTCTTTCTCTTTATTCTCCTTCCTCATCCTCTTCCCTCATTATGTGGTGCAAGTAAATAGGCACCATACCGCCATCATCGGTAGTTTCAATAAAACTGGATGGACGTGGAAAAAAAATCTAAAACATTGTTTGACCAAGACTGCTATGTTTCATTTCAGTCCAATAGTTTATTCAAAAATAAAATAACTTATTTATTGGATAAATTTTCCCGTGTTTTAAAATAGTAGAAGCTTCTGGAATAAAAACTAAATTCACAATCACAGGTTCCTCTAATATTGTTTTCAAAACAGTCGCAACACACCATCTAGTAATTCGGATGCATTATTTCTTCCTGATTCCGGAATAAAAGGTTCCCGTAGGGATTTTCATTCTGTTGTATTTCAAATCTAGACTTTTCATTCTTTGATTACATAACGATAATTATATCTTAAGATTTCATGAACCTTTCGCGTGGACTGAAGTATTATTAAGTATACAGCCAGAGTAATTTTCAATTTCCCGAAGGGATTCTAACCGGCAGTTTGATGACCATGTGTTGAATTGAAAAAAAAAATAAGGGGTAAGGCCAAAGTTGTCCCTGGGTCTCAATAGATGGCGTTGGTTAAAAAGTTTCCCTTATGCGTGACCGCTATGTGCTTCCGGTGAACGCGGGAGTGGTACCATTCGAAAGAGGAGGAAGTGTTTGGTGTAGTAGGCTGCTTAGATTATTTTGCGTAATTTTACCCCGGGGCTATGACGTGACTCAATCGAGCGCTATGGGTGGCCGATGGCGCCACCTGGTAGTAGAAACGTAGCACCAGCATCCTCAGTACCAATAAATCAGCATCCTCAGTTCTATTAAATCAGTAACCTCAATACCAATAAATCAGCATCAATAATTTTATTCAACTGGCACCTTCAGTACCAAACAATCAGCAACCTTAACATAAAACCAGCATCCTCAATACGAGTAAAACCAGCATCTTCAGTACTAAAAAATCAGCACCCTCAGTTGCATGAAATCAGCATTTCCCCATAATTTAGCATCCTCAGTTCTTTTAAATCGGCATCCTTAATTCAAATAAATTAGCAACCTCACTTTCATTTCCTAGCATTCATCCTAGCATTCATCATCTTCAACACCAGCACCACCAGTACCAAACACTCAGCATCCTGAATTCTATTAAATCATCAACCTCAGTACCAAAAATCAGCATCCTCAATTCCAATAATTCGGCATCCTCAGTTCCATGAAATCAGCATTTCAGTTCCAATAAATCAGCAACCTCAGTTATAATAATTTAGCGTCCTCTGTTCTATTTATTTGGCACCCTCGGTACCAAACAATCAGCATCCTCAATTCCAATATTTCAGAATCCTCAATCCTATTAAATCAGCACCCTCAGTACCAATAAATCAGCATCCTCAGTGCCAATAATTCAGCATCGTCAGTGCCAATAATTCAGCATCCTCCATTAAATACCATAAAATTATCATCCTAAATACCAGTAAAACCAGCATCTTCATTATAAAAAAAAACAGCATCCTCAGTTCCAATAATCAGCAATCAGCATCCTCAATTCAATTAATTCAGCATCCTCAGATATATTCAATCAGCATCCTTTGCTCCAATAAATCAGCATCCTCAGTTCCATTACCCACCATTTGAAATACTATGATACCAGCATCCTTAATACCAGTAAAACAAGCATCTTCAGTACCAAAAAATCAGCATCCTCAATTCCAATAATTTACCATCATTATTCTATTAAATTGGCACCCTGAATACCAAACAATCATAATCCTATTTTCCCATAATTTAGCATCCTCAGTTTTTTTTAATCGACATCCTTAATTCAAATAAATTAGCAACCTCACTTTCCTTTCCTAGCATTCATCCTAGCATTCATCATCTTCAACACCAGCACCACCAGTACCAAACACTCAGCATCCTCAATTCTATTAAATCATCAACCTCAGTACCAAAAATCAGCATCCTCAATTCCAATAATTCGGCATCCTCAGTTCCATGAAATCAGCATTTTCAGTTCCAATAAATCAGCAACCTCAGTTATAATAATTTAGCGTCCTTTGTTCTATTTATTTGGCACCCTCGGTACCAAACAATCAGCATCCTCAATTCCAATATTTCAGAATCCTCTTTTATATTAAATCAGCACCCTCAGTACCAAAAAATCAGCATTCTCAGTTTTATTAAATAAGCACCATTAATTCCAATAATTTAGCATCCTCAGTTCTATTAAATTGGCAACCTCAGTACCAAACAATCAACATCCTCAATTCCAATAATTCAGCGTCTTCAGTTATATTAAATAAGCATGCTTAGTTCCAATAAATCACCATCCTCATTTCCATTATCCAGGATTCTAAATACCCTAAAACCAGTACCCTGAATACGAGTAAAACCAGCATCTTCAATACCAGTAAAACCAGCATCCTCAGTTCCAATAAATTAGCATCCTCAGTTCCATTATCCAGCATTCTAAATACCATAAAACCAGCATCCTTAATTCTAGTAAAACCAGCATCTTCAGTGCTAAAAAATCAGCATCTTCAGTTCGTCGGATGTGCTTGCCAATCGGCGCTCCCTATAAAAGGTCGCGCCTCTTCACTGTGTATCAGTAGTCTTCTTCTAGCACCGGCCGTGCCTGCCCGGCACGGGCCTCTCTCTAATACGCTCATCTAGATTCTACTCTCTTTCTCTTTATTCTCCTTCCTCATCCTCTTCCCTCATTATGTGGTGCAAGTAAATAGGCACCATACCGCCATCATCGGTAGTTTCAATAAAACTGGATGGACGTGGAAAAAAAATCTAAAACATTGTTTGACCAAGACTGCTATGTTTCATTTCAGTCCAATAGTTTATTCAAAAATAAAATAACTTATTTATTGGATAAATTTTCCCGTGTTTTAAAATAGTAGAAGCTTCTGGAATAAAAACTAAATTCACAATCACAGGTTCCTCTAATATTGTTTTCAAAACAGTCGCAACACACCATCTAGTAATTCGGATGCATTATTTCTTCCTGATTCCTGAATAAAAGGTTCCCGTAGGGATTTTCATTCTGTTGTATTTAAAACATTGTTTGACCAAGACTGCTATGTTTCATTTCAGTCCAATAGTTTATTCAAAAATAAAATAACTTATTTATTGGATAAATTTTCCCGTGTTTTAAAATAGTAGAAGCTTCTGGAATAAAAACTAAATTCACAATCACAGGTTCCTCTAATATTGTTTTCAAAACAGTCGCAACACACCATCTAGTAATTCGGATGCATTATTTCTTCCTGATTCCGGAATAAAAGGTTCCCGTAGGGATTTTCATTCTGTTGTATTTCAAATCTAGACTTTTCATTCTTTGATTACATAACGATAATTATATCTTAAGATTTCATGAACCTTTCGCGTGGACTGAAGTATTATTAAGTATACAGCCAGAGTAATTTTCAATTTCCCGAAGGGATTCTAACCGGCAGTTTGATGACCATGTGTTGAATTGAAAAAAAAATAAGGGGTAAGGCCAAAGTTGTCCCTGGGTCTCAATAGATGGCGTTGGTTAAAAGTTTCCCTTATGCGTGACCGCTATGTGCTTCCGGTGAACGCGGGAGTGGTACCATTCGAAAGAGGAGGAAGTGTTTGGTGTAGTAGGCTGCTTAGATTATTTTGCGTAATTTTACCCCGGGGCTATGACGTGACTCAATCGAGCGCTATGGGTGGCCGATGGCGCCACCTGGTAGTAGAAACGTAGCACCAGCATCCTCAGTACCAATAAATCAGCATCCTCAGTTCTATTAAATCAGTAACCTCAATACCAATAAATCAGCATCAATAATTTTATTCAACTGGCACCTTCAGTACCAAACAATCAGCATCCTTAACATAAAACCAGCATCCTCAATACGAGTAAAACCAGCATCTTCAGTACTAAAAAATCAGCACCCTCAGTTGCATGAAATCAGCATTTACAGTTCCAATAAATCAGCAACCTCTGTTGTAATAATTCAGCGTCCTCTGTTCTATTAATTTGTCACCCTCGGTACCAAACAATCACCATTCTCAATTCCAATATTTCAGAATCCTCAATTCTATTAAATCAGCACCCTCAGAACCAAAAAATCGGCATCCTCAGTGCCAATAATTTAGCATCCTCAGTGCCACTAATTCAGCATCCTGAATTCCAATAATTCAGCATCCTCAGTTCTATTAAATCGGTAACCTCAATACCAATAAATCAGCATCCTTAATTTTATTCAATTGGCACCCTCAGTACCAAAAAAATCAGCATCCTTAATTCCAGTAATTCAACATCTTCAGTTATATTAAATCAGCAACCTCAGTATCAAACAATCGGCATCCTTAGTTCCATTACCCAACGTTCTACATACCATGAAAACAGCATCTTCAGTATCAAGCATTCTTAATACCTGAAATGCAGCATCCTCAATACCAGTAAAACCATAATCTTCGGTACTAATAATTCAGCGTCCTCAGTTCTATTAAACCAGCACCCTCAATACCAATAAATCAGCTACCCTCAATACAAATAAATCAGCATCCTCAGTTCCAATTAATTAGCATCCTCAATTCCAATAATTTAAAATCCTCAGTTCTATTAAATTGGCACCCTCATTACAAAACAATCAGCATCCTCAATTCGATTAATTCAGCACCCTCAGATATATTCAATTAGCATCGATTGCTCCAATACATCAGCATCCCCCGTTCCATTACACACCATTTGAAATACCATGATACCAGCATCCTTAATACCAGTAAAACAAGCATCTTCAGTACCAAAAAATCAGCATCCTCAATTCCAATAAATTACCATCATTAGTTCCATTAAATTGGCACCCTGAATACCAAACAATCATAATCCTATTTTCCCATAATTTAGCATCCTCAGTTCTTTTAAATCGGCATCCTTAATTCAAATAAATTAGCAACCTCACTTTCATTTCCTAGCATTCATCCTAGCATTCATCATCTTCAACACCAGCACCACCAGTACCAAACACTCAGCATCCTCAATTCTATTAAATCATCAACCTCAGTACCAAAAATCAGCATCCTCAATTCCAATAATTCGGCATCCTCAGTTCCATGAAATCAGCATTTCAGTTCCAATAAATCAGCAACCTCAGTTATAATAATTTAGCGTCCTCTGTTCTATTTATTTGGCACCCTCGGTACCAAACAATCAGCATCCTCAATTCCAATATTTCAGAATCCTCAATCCTATTAAATCAGCACCCTCAGTACCAATAAATCAGCATCCTCAGTGCCAATAATTCAGCATCGTCAGTGCCAATAATTCAGCATCCTCCATTAAATACCATAAAATTATCATCCTAAATACCAGTAAAACCAGCATCTTCATTATAAAAAAAACAGCATCCTCAGTTCCAATAATCAACAATCAGCATCCTCAATTCAATTAATTCAGCATCCTCAGATATATTCAATCAGCATCCTTTGCTCCAATAAATCAGCATCCTCAGTTCCATTACCCACCATTTGAAATACTATGATACCAGCATCCTTAATACCAGTAAAACAAGCATCTTCAGTACCAAAAAATCAGCATCCTCAATTCCAATAATTTACCATCATTATTCTATTAAATTGGCACCCTGAATACCAAACAATCATAATCCTATTTTCCCATAATTTAGCATCCTCAGTTTTTTTTAATCGACATCCTTAATTCAAATAAATTAGCAACCTCACTTTCCTTTCCTAGCATTCATCCTAGCATTCATCATCTTCAACACCAGCACCACCAGTACCAAACACTCAGCATCCTCAATTCTATTAAATCATCAACCTCAGTACCAAAAATCAGCATCCTCAATTCCAATAATTCGGCATCCTCAGTTCCATGAAATCAGCATTTTCAGTTCCAATAAATCAGCAACCTCAGTTATAATAATTTAGCGTCCTCTGTTCTATTTATTTGGCACCCTCGGTACCAAACAATCAGCATCCTCAATTCCAATATTTCAGAATCCTCTTTTATATTAAATCAGCACCCTCAGTACCAAAAAATCAGCATTCTCAGTTTTATTAAATAAGCACCATTAATTCCAATAATTTAGCATCCTCAGTTCTATTAAATTGGCAACCTCAGTACCAAACAATCAACATCCTCAATTCCAATAATTCAGCGTCTTCAGTTATATTAAATAAGCATGCTTAGTTCCAATAAATCAGCATCCTCATTTCCATTATCCAGGATTCTAAATACCCTAAAACCATTACCCTGAATACGAGTAAAACCAGCATCTTCAATACCAGTAAAACCAGCATCCTCAGTTCCAATAAATTAGCATCCTCAGTTCCATTATCCAGCATTCTAAATACCATAAAACCAGCATCCTTAATTCTAGTAAAACCAGCATCTTCAGTGCTAAAAAATCAGCATCTTCAGTTCCAATAAATCAGCATCCTCAGTTCCAATTAATCAGCATCCTCTGTTGCATTACACTGTATTAAAAAAAATACTCGGTTACTCCTTTAACCCTTCCGCTTTACTCCTTGAGAAACCCACTTGCTAGTGTGAATTTCTAAATAGCTTAATAACGTTGATCGGAATATTTTGTTTGAAAAATGAATAAAACAAAACGGTATACTCGGATAATTTGATGAATACTTGCGAATATTTAAAATAGTTTTATTTAAAATCCCTTCGGGAACCTAGCATTCGGAACGAATGCCATCGGAATTCTTTAAGAAAACTATCAGCACTATATATTTTCCCGTAGGAAATACCATGCACCAGTTTGGGGTAATGTATAGTAAAAAATGTCGAGACGGGGCCCTTTAGAACGCCGGATTCCCAATAGATGGCGTCGATCAAATTTATTTTTCTATGCGTGACCACTGTGTGCTTCCGGTGAACGCGGGAGTTGCGTCATTCGAAAAAGGAGAAAGAGTTCTCCAGTATAGCCTGCTTAGATTTTTATTGCGTAATTATGCCCCGGGGCACTTATTTCAGGAACTCCGATGTCTCTGGGCACAGCGCCATCTTGTATTATGATTTGGGCGGCATATTTAAACATTGCCATGGATCGTTCTAAATACTTCTATATTATAATTGAAAAAGAACTTTTCAACATATTTTGAATGGATTACAAATCTATGGGTTCTCCACTTCTCCTGACCTACCTTGAAATAGTCAGACCATTAACTAAGGGAAAAGAGATAAGTGGCGCATGCCTTATGTTTTATGCTAGTTTGAGCTCTAGTCGGCTTATCAAATATTATAACTTCGATAAATTAAAATTAATTAAAATTAAATTATAACTTCGAAAATAATAAATTAGATTGGAATTGGCTTTAAGCGGTACAACTATTTTAAACCCGAATAGATATTCGGAGATAACAGCAAATAACAGTGAAATAGTAAATGTTAAAAAATATTTATTTCACCTTTGAAAACGAAAGTGACTATAAGCTTATTAGACAACGACCGAAAATGAGTAATGAAATTGAGGGCCCTTAGAATGGAGCCGAGGTAAAACTGACAAATATTTAACGAAAATGAGGAATGAAACAGAAGGCGCTGGCGACGTTCAAAGGTTGGGTTTGACCCCGTAAGGGGGCAAACCTGACTCTTTGAATGGCGCAGAATAAAACCGACGTCCCAATAGTTCTACAGATTTAATAACAAAATATATTTTTTTGTAATCTAAGAGCATCATAATACCATTATGTTGATAGTTTTCTTTAAGGTTTGGCTTTGTACTAAATATTATATCAGTCCACACGGAAGGTTTAGAAAATGTTAAGATGTAACAATCGTTATGTAATAAAAGGATTGAGATAATTTTAAATTTTAAATACAACAGAGAGAAAAATCCCTACGGGAAACCTTGCATTCGGTACGAATGCCTCTGAATTCATATGAGCTCGTGGGAGGTGACGGAGAAAGACGAGACGGGCCCTTTAGAACGCCGGATCCCCAATAGATGGCGTTGATCAAACTTTAAGCGTTATGCATGGCCGCTGTGTGCTTCCGGTGAACGCGGGACCTGCGGCATTCGAAAGAGAAAAAAGAGTTCTCCGGTATTACCTGCTTAGTTTTTTTGCGTAATTATGCCCCGGAGCTCTTATTTCAGGAACTCCGATGTCTCGTGGGCACAGCGCCATCATGTATTATGATATTGGTGGCATATTTAAGCATTGCCATGGATCGTTCTAAATACTTCTGTATCATAATTGAAAAAGATTTTTTTTTACATATTTTAATGGATTCAAAATTTATGGGTTCTCCACTTCTCCTGACTTACCTTGAAATTTTCAGATCATTAACTAAGAGATAAGTGGCGCATGCCTTATATTTTATTCTGGTTTGAGTTCTAGTTAGAATATCAAATATTATAACTTCGATAAATTAAAATTAATTAAAATTAAATTATAATTTCGATAAGAATAAATTAGATTGGAATTGGCTTTAAGCGTAGTGCGATACTACTATTTTAAAACCGATTATATAATCGGAGATATTAACGAATGACAGGAAAGAAGTAAATGTTGAAGAATATATTTATTTCTCCTTTGAAATCGAAAGTGACTATAAGCTTATTAGACAACGACCAAAAATAAGTAATGAAACCGAGGGCCTTTGGCAACGTTCAGAAGTCGGCTTTGTCCCCGTAAGGGGGCAAAGCAGACTCTTTGAATGGAGCCGAATAAAACTTAAATATTCGACGAAAAACAGGAATTAGACAGAAGGCCCTGGCGACGTTCAAAGGTCGGGTTTAAAGCCGTTAGGGTGCAAACCAGACTCTTTGAATGGCGCAAAATAAAACCGACTTTTATAGTTCTACAAATTAAATAACAAATTATATATTTTTAACATGTAAGAGCATCATTATAGCATAATGTTGATAGTTTTCTTTAAGGATTGGTAATTACTCTGGCTTTATACTAAATATTATTTCAGTCCACAAGGAAGGTTTAGGAAATGTTAAGATGTAACAATCGTACGTAATAAAAGGATTGAAATCATTGTAAATTTAAAATACTATAGACAGAAAAATCCCTACGGGGAACCTTGCATTCGGTACGAATGCCTCCGAATTTCCCGTAGGGATTCTAATCACCAGTTGGCGCACTCATGCCAGATGTCGTGATACTGTTATGTTTTTATTTTTGGGGGACCCCTTTAGACTCTACGGGATCCCAATAGATGGCGCTGAGCTGAACGTTTTCCTTTATGCCTGACCGCAGGGCACTTCCGGTGAACGCGTGATTGACATCATTGGAAAGAGGAGAAAGAGTTCTCCACGGAAGGCTGCTTACATTTTTTGCATAATCTATTGCCTCGGGGGGTTAATAGTCATGAATTGCAATAAGGTGGCGCCACCAGGTGCTAGAATCATGACGCAGTTGGCGCACTTTTGAACATTTATATTTATGAATATAATTAAGGTTTTTCCATCATAATCACTGGAAATGAAACGGCAAATCATGTATGTTAACCAAAATACGACATAGGATTAGGAAACCAACGTGGGGACGTTCAAAGGTCGGGTGGGACCCCCGTAGGGGGGCACAGCCGACTCTTTGAAGGGACCCCTTAAATATGTTAACCGATTTAACCGCATGTTATAGAAGTTTCAATGTTGCAGAGCAATTGCATTTACCAAAACAAAAAATCACCGGCATATTTTATACTAAAACAAAACAAATCCCTACGGGAACCTCGCATTGGGCTTTAGACCAATGCCTTCAATATTATACAAAAATCCCTATACGGGAACCTCGCATTAGACTTCAGCCGAAGCCTTCAATGTATAGTAAAAAAGGGGAAGAGGGAGGAGAAAGTCGAGACGAAGCCCTTTAGACGGCCGGATTCCCAAAAGATGGCGTTGATTTTGAATGCGCGACCGCTGTGTACTTCCAGTGAACGCGGGAGTTGTGCCATTCGAAAGAGGAGAAAAAGTCCTTTAGTATTGCCTGCTTAGATTTTTTTGTTGAATAATTATTGCCCCAGGTCTCTAATTTGATCAATGCAGATGGCCTACGGGGGTTCCACCCAACCTTTGAACGTAACAACATCCGTTTCTTTTTCCGTATTGGTTATCGTCACGTTTTGAACCGAATAGCCAGTTAATGATAGCCTACTATGTCTCAGTAATATTGCCATATTCCCATCAGATTTTTAAACAGAAATATGTGTGACTGGAGGGGGGGCATTCTTTCAGGCATATTTTGTGCATATTAAATTATGTTTAGTACCAGAAATCTAGGATATAAACTTTTCATAAGATAGCGGGTATATAGAAGGTACAGCTCAAATACCCGATTAAAGTGCTTTATAGTGGCGGAGTACTGGAGTACTATTCATAAAATCGATAAAAATAATAGATATATGCTGGGAAGAGAAGAAAGTGTCCTATCACATGAGATATATTTTGCGTATAACAAACTATGTTAAGTATACCGTACGATAAATGTATTACATAAATTTGTATAGTATCTTCATACTGTTAAAAATATGTTCCGTAAAAAAAGAATACCGAAACTGATTTCCAAATAAGCGATATATTTTAATCACGGTAATCACGAGACTAACGAAATTCAGATATTCGTCTATCGCTTTTCGATACAGATTACGTTTTTCGATAATAAGAATGCATATAAATGTGGGATTATCATTAATCTTCAAGAACGAACATAAAGAAGATAATGTTCTGTACAACCATTTGAGACCTGTTATACGTTAATCAAATTATGTTTAGGTGGGACAGCCTACGTGAACGAAAGAAGTGTTTTCATTAAAATCTTTTTTCCGGATTTCAATCATTGGAAAATTTAATATGCCTTAGATATGGGGATAGATAAGAATAATTTATGCACATATCGTTTCCTATAATTTATTTTGCGTATTTCAAATTATTTTTTGTACCAGAAATATTCAAACAAATTTAAACCGTTTTAGTATTCTAAGGCTGCTTTTTTAAAATTCCTATATAATTTTAATAATTTTTTTAATATTCTAAGGAACGGATTGGGAACTTTCATGGCGGATAGAACGGACGACACTCCTGGAATAAAGTGCTGTTTATTGAATACTTGTCAATAGTCAATTTAGCTGCAGTTAGACATGTCAATTGCGCAGACAAGAAAATTAACCTTTCTCGGATAAAATATGTAATTACATTCGAGCTTTTACAATAATGTATTTTGTATAAACTTTGAAACTGTTTAATTCGTAGTAAAAATAAAAATTGAAACAAGATTCGATTTATCATTCCCACTAGTTATGATAACAAAACCTTTAGAATAAACATGTGTTTTTACTATGCTCAAATGTGCCGCCTTGATTCTACCACCAGGTGGCGCCACCGACCTTATTGTTCGTGGTCATTTAAGCCCCCGGGGCAATATTGGGTTATGAACTAGTTGATACGCGTATAATTATTGTTATCTTATACATTAAAAAAGAAGAAGAATAGAATTGCTGATATCTTTAAAAAAATGTCACGAATAAGAAAAATCATTTTGAGGACGTCCACCCAAGAAATTTACTTGAATTTGTTGGAAAAGAAACACTCTGCGCCATCTAGCAATGGAAAACCTTTTGATAAGACCCCCCCCCCCCCCCCCCTCCCTTCTACCTAGTCTCTCCTCAAGTTTTCCTATTTAAATCCACATTTCCGTTTTCTTATAGTGACATTGGACCTGATGCCGGGTCAACATTCTACTTTCCACTCGAATGGTCTCCTCATACAAACCGTAAACTAATAAGATGCCACGGCTAAAAAAGGGCTATTAACTAAAGAACGCAACTACTTTTTATAATTATTTACTTTCATTCAAAAACCTTTTTTTAATTTGATAATCATTTTTAAAATATCAAGAATAAATTATTTTTTACCCTGTGCGTACCTGTAGAAAAAATCACCTAACAACAAATAGTTTTTTTTCCAACAGGTTAAGCCTACAAGCACGGCTACAAGATAGGGGGCGGCTCCGACGGACTGTTCCGAGCATCCCGTGGAACAGCTGCTCCTGCTGTTGCGCAGTTTCGATTGGGAAAATGGTGATGCAAGTGTGCACGTTCCGTGCTTACAGTGTTAGTCACAGGAAAAATCCTTTTGGTAATAGCCTTAGAATTTCTCCCTCTATTGACTCATACTAGTTTTAAAAATCTACGTCAATAGTGAACATTTTAAAATAGGCGTTAATTGATCAATTGTGTAGCGTCGATTAAAAGCAGGAACAAATCTGACATAGAGTCCTGGGGATCAACTCGGGCTAGATTTCGCTGAAGGCCTTTTTTCGAGAAATAAAAGCCAAACAAATTCGTTTTTGATTAATTAAATGTCAACCGAACGTCGCGTATACACAAAAATTCTCATGTTGATGGCTTGAATTTCAGCTACAAAACACACATAAAAAAGAAATTAGAATCAACTTGTGTTGGGAAATTAAAAGGTTTCCAATGAGAATGAATGTTATATGGTCTTCAACATGGCCCATCTAAAATGGTAGTTTAGATATATTCTACATATATATGTAAATGTATGTACTGTACGTACATATATGTGTATATGGCCAAAGATATAAGATACAAGTGTGCACGTTCCGTGAATCCGCCATTCGGGTAGATTTTTTTTAATAGGGCGGGTTATCTTCATTATGTAAGCTAACTAAATTTTAACTAAACTTTAAAAACTAAATAATGAATGATATTAATCGAATATATGTGAACATAATAATTCGTTCAAAATAAAAAAAAATTGCTGTATCAATAATAAACGAAAGAGTCCAGCACGGTGTCTAGGGACTGTTTTTGAGGTTTCGTTCAAATACTTCTTAGAATCTTAAATTCTCTGAAATGTCCTTCTTTTTCGACAAAGTATTTATACTCTTTTTTAATTGGTTCTAGTAGCTTGGATTCACGCGATTACTCTAAGCCCATTTTCGTGATTCGGTTCAGCGTCAATTAAATTTAAAAAAAATTTATACTTTTTTTTCTCGGAATGGTTCTCCGCACACTCTAGCCAGAGTTGTTCCCTGGGGTTCTCGATGTAAATTTGGATCCCACTTATAATTTTATAACTAAATCAGCGTTGGTCCCAAATTAATTTCCTTTCAGTGATACCCTTATTGAATTTCTCCAGCTACCCAATAGAACTTCTTATCAAAAATCTTTGTCAATGGGGGACATTTTTAAAGGCTTAATTGATCGATAATTTGTGTACCATAGATTCCCGAATTTTGTAAAAAAGTCTTCGGTTCAACGCCGTTGAGGAATGGCGAACTGAAATGAAATGAGAAATTTTGACTTTTTTTCATATAATTTTTTTGTTTTTGTGTTTTCCCCCCGAATTTTGCTGAATATAGCGAGCTGTTGTTCAAACTTCAATATTGTTTTTATCTTGTTCCATGTTGTAAAGCGGATGTCTGTTCATTTTCATCTAAAATTTTTAATTTTATTGCGCTGATTCCCATAAATTAAAGTAAATTCGATTGATTAGGCTTCAGGTTCTCATTCACTGATTAAAAATCAAATTTTGACATACATTCGGTCAGTTATATAAAATCATGAATCGTTATGATATATTAAACTTTCATCAAACATAAATTTTTGAATTGTTATTTGCATTCAATTTAAATTTCCCTGTTTTTTTTTTCTTTAAATATTTATAGATACGATTGTTACTGTTACAAGCAGTTTTTTAATAACTTAAAAAATTACAAATTAAAAAAAGTTTATTCTCTAAGTAAACGACTATAATAATATAACGACTATAAATAAACAAAACACAAATAGCAAGGTGTCCACCGAAAGAAAATGGTTAGAAAAACAGTCTCTAGACAGAGATGTTCGTTTGAGAAACAACAATTTAAAAAGGCTATTTTTGGTGTTAAATGACCCAGAAAATCATGTTTCACGTACTGTACGCGTAAACAAGCTAATGCATAGTATACAATCAAATATCTCGCATTAAAAACAATCCTTTAAAATCGTAAAAAAAATTCGGTCGGAGACTGAATTACTCTATCAATCAGCGAGCATAAAACTCGCTTTCCTATAGTATGAATAATAAAAAAGAAAAAATATATATATAAATAATAATGAAACCAGTTCCTCTGCGATCAGGGTGAAACTAGTTTTTCCATTGAGGTTGTGTTAACGTCTCAACTTAGGCAACGTCATGCGAGTCACTTAAAGCATAGGAATATAATGCTTTCGTGGCGTTTCCCAGCGGGTAGTTCCATTTTGTGAGCAGTAATATCATCACTATTTCACTAAAGCAATAATTTTTTCCTTGTGATTTTTAAAGGAACATAAATTTTAACATGGTGAAATTCTCTAATATAATATTGCCACCGTTCGTTCCAAAGAGAAAGATTATGTTCTTCGCGACAATCGGTTCCTTAATAATAGGAATCTATTTTATTTCGATCTTCAGTTCTTCAATCAGGCGACCGATTGAAGAAAATTTCAATAATACTCCTAATAGGTATGATTGCATCCGCGATTAAAATACTCTTATTGTAAGATTCGATAGTATTATCCTTAAAAAAAAGAGCTATCCCATAAAAATTGCGTGTAGGCCTAATTATATATTATATTTCAATTAATTCAGTCCTGCTTATCTTCCTGGGTGCCAGCCTTCGAATAAGTTCGTTTTCCTCAAGACATATAGATGTGGTACAACCAATCTCATGGCTCTTCTTATCAAGTATGTATAAATTGTGTGAGGTACAGTATAGTGCAGATAAACCTGAGGGGGCCCCCGGGCGTTTCCAATTATTTTAATTTATTTTGCCAACTTAAAATACATTTATTGGGCAATTATAGATTCAATTAATTATTTATAAAATGAGCTGTGCAAATCAGAGAATTTTAAAGGCACCTGCATTAGTTTCAGCCAATCCCCGTCAACCATTGAAATTCAATTAAAATTTTAAAATTAACATGTAAGGTATACGCCCCTCAGGTTTATCTGCACCATACTGTACAGTATAGTTCAAATAAACTTGAGGGGCTCTTAGCTGTATAGTGCTTTGTGCCCCTCAAGTTTATTTGGACCATACTGTACTTAAGTACTTAAGTATGACCTAAAATTAAAATCCCGTGAATTCGAATATCAAGGTACGCAGAAAAAAACAAGTTAATAAGACAAATTGTGAAACCGAATATGATAAGAAATGGTCCGTTTAATCGAACATATGTGGCCGACTCATCCATTAATGGTGACTACATATTCGGCAATATCATCTGGAATCGGGATGAAGTTATGGCTCTGCTGGGCCCCAGTATTGTATCATTCACCATTCTACGGGATCCTTACAGCCTATTCGAATCATACTTTTCGTACGTAAATCTTGGAAAGGAATTCGGCATTGATATGAAGGGATTCATCCAACTACTCCGCCAGAGTGATCCGATGAACTGGAACAATTCATCCGTCCTTTCATCCCAACAGATTGAGAGAGCTCTCTACGATTATAGCTCGGCAGTAAATTTGGGAATGCCAATTGCTTCCCTCCAGGATGACCAGGCCATCGACAATCACATCGCAAAAATTGAAAAAGAGATGAATTTAGTAATGATCACAGAGAGGATGGAGGAGTCCTTGGTTCTCTTTCGCTACGAGATGTGCTGGAAGCCGGAAGACATCGTGGTTTTTGATCACAGCGTGAGAATGTCCAGCTCTGTGACCACTTTGGGTGATGATGACAAGAAAGAATTGAAAAAATGGCTTAAAGCTGACGAGAAGGTTTACAATCATTTCTACAAAATATTCGAAGAAAAAGTGGCCAAATATCCGGGGGATATGAAGCGAGAAATCCGACAGCGGATTGATGCCAGAGAAGAATTGCGAGCAGACTGTCTTATGAAGTAAGTCAAATATCGTAATATATATTTCTAATAAATATGTGACGTTATTTTTTTAATGATCTGTATTTTACAGCCACGAAAAAAATCCAGCATGTCATGGATTTAACTCTCTCGTTGCGGATACCCGGGACAATCTAGTTTAAACTTGAAAGATGTCGTTGAATTATTATGAAGTATGACGACCATAAATTTCTTTTACATTTAATTTAACTTTGAATTCAATGCAAATAAAAGAGACAAAAACAGTTCTTTTTTAAAAAAATTTAGACGCTATTTTAACTCGTATTTCGCTTTTTATGCAGGATTCGCTAAGTACACCACAGTAAGACTTAATTATTTATTTTAATATATGTTTTTTTGACAAAATATTTTATGAACCAGTAAGTATGGAATTGGAATGTTCAAAAATTGAAATACTAAAATTAATAATAGTTTAAATTTGGTTAGTTAACTGGGAGTAAATTTCGTTTTATCTCATGAATTTGCTTAAATTTAATTATACTATTCTTTCTTTCAAATTGGTTACTTAAAATAAACTACTTGACAGAACTACGTGAATTACTAAAAATAACTTCCGCGTTGATTCAAATTTACATATTTAGTTGTACAAGTTGTTGCCATAGTACAGGCATTTTATGGAACGCCGTTTGGCAGTAGCGCGATCAAATAAAAAATAGATAAGCGTTGCGCGCACACATAATAAAAATGCGCGCACACATATTAAAAATGCACGCACATATATAATCTAAGTGCCATCTAGCGGCGAAGCTTCGTACTATTTTTAAATTCTGTAATTTTTTTAATAGTGGCTGCAGATGTTAACACTCGTTTGAATTTATAGCTAAAATTTATGTGAAAAATATTTATTAAAAGCCATTTTTATGATTTTAGTAACTAGGCTTTTTCAAATACTATAAATACTATAATTCCCTTACATAACTTTATTGTAAAACTCACTACATGAATTCGAGTATATAGTCTCGCACTTGGACGTAGGTTTCGCTTGCATTCTCTCTATTGATTCGAGATTGAGGAAAATTTAATTTTAATTGCTTCATCTCTGATCTTCGTGGTTTGAAAAGAATTCTCGGCACTCTTATTCTTTTGGGACCATTGTCTTCATCATCGTCATCCACATATTCGTCGTATGTACGGCGGAAAATCGTCGGCTGAATTAATGAATAAATAAATGATTTTTTCAATGAACTTTCTAATTTATTTTAAATTATAAATAGAGCTCCGAGCTCCTATTAAACCTGATAGAGCTCCGTGTAAAATTCTCCATTTTCCTCCGATTCCCTTCTTAAGTCATCCAAGCCAATGTAGAACATCATCTCTGGTGTTTTTTCGTTTTCGGTCCGGACAGAATGCATATTCCATGCTTGACGGAAAACATCAACGGAATCAGAAATTACCTGAACCAGGAAAAATTTAAACAAATATTCATTAACTTTTAAATGCGATAAATTCTATAATTTAAAATAAAATGCGATAATTACGTGTTCAAAACAATAATGGAGACAAAATATGTCGATTTCGTCTTTCGGATCCAGAACTCCTTCTGATTCCAAGTCGCTATGTAATATTAAATGTGATTAAACAATAATTTATCATAATTATTTTATATCTTTTACTAGAACATTCTCCTAAAGGGCTGGACACAGCACCGCCTTATCTCGCGCCAAAATCTTTCCACGCGGACATTATGCACCGATCGTCCTGTAATAAAGCTGCCCCTTCCCAATCCGCGTAAGTCTAGCATCAATTTTGCTACTGTTACATTTTCACCGCCATGATCTGATCTAGAATAGAATTAAAGAAGATTAATAATTTTCAAATTCTATGATCAGAGGTGTGCGTTAATCGAAAAATTGCTCGTTTGTTTGATTAATCGATTAAAATCGATCAAAATTAAATTTCAGACCGAAATATTGAATAATTGCTCGATTAATCGAATTTTTCAAATAATCAAAATTCTTGATCGTTTTTCGATTGATCGAACAAATTGTTGGTATTTTACATAATAGAATTGAAACTTGAAAGAGGCAGGAATCAGATGCGTGTTCCAAATGTGTGTGCGGTACTGCCGTGTGGATTTTTTTTTCAAATCTAGAACAGTTCTCTATTGTGCTTTATTATAAAATTATGTTTGGTTTTCAACACCGAATTATTGAAAAAGAATCCGAAATGTGACTCCGACAGAACAGTTCTCGTTTTTAAGCGCAAATTTTCAAATAATTGTTTGATTAATCGATTAATCGAAAAAAGTTAATTATTTGAATAATTGTTTGATTAATCGAACAATTTTAAATTTTAATGATCGCAAGCAAAGCCAAATCATTAACGCACAACTATGTCTATGATTTTTATAACTTTACGCCGATTTCATCTTAATCTAATGATAGAATCATAATTAATTTTTTTTTAAAGTTCGGTGGCACTCTACCTCACTCTTGATGGTAATCCGTAAAGTTTTGCTGCCTGAATAAATTCTCTGTAAACAGTCCTCGCGCGGTTGTTGTTACTGAGTTTGAGAAAGTAACCTAGTCTGGATTTACCATCAATTGCGCCATGAATCACAAAGCGCCATCTAAAAAGATGTTAAATAAATAAATAAAGGTATATTCTGATTTTCCTTTGTGTTTGTATTTATATGGTTAAAGGAGAAATGTACCGTATCAGTTTATGATAACCATCCATGTGCATCATAGACAAGGGAGCCCTCACATAGTAAGATCGCCGTTGTATCCTCCTTCTAGATATTTTTTTTCTACTCGCAACTTCTTGCAAAATTGATCTGACACGATGGCGTTGGATGTAGAGGCCCATCTGCCGCAGTCGGGCTCGAATAATCTTTTCTCCTAAATTTAAATAGTTTCTCATTAAAGGAAATGTGATTTATAGTGTAGAAGGGATTTTCTATCTCACCCAGTTCTTCATTTTCCCAAACAATTTGAGAAATCAGCTCTTTCAAATGATTCTCAGATATAGAGGCATATTTACTTCTCATGCTTGTAGGAAGAGCACGCTCCATTTTCCATTTCAATTGGTTATCAGTTAGGCCTAATCGAAAAGCTATTTGTTTTCTTTTCAGATTGAAACCTATTAAGATATATAAATAATAATTCCAGAGCACACATTTTTTATATAGATTTTCTTATATTTGAAAATACTGACTCATCAATAGTTTGAGATTTTTCATAAATGCACGATTTTCAGACGATGATGACGTAGAGTAAGTAGATGTCGTATCACTTGAGGTATCACTTGTAGATGACGTATCACTTGTACATGAAGTACCACATGTAGATGACGTATCACTTGTACATGAAGTACCACATGTAGATGACGTATCACTTGTAGATGAAGCCATTGTACAAGTTTAATATCTATTTTACCCTTTTCTAATAACGGTAAATAGTAAACAAACTATAATCAAATATAAAAAAAAAAACAACAACGAGAGGTGAGTACTAAACAGAAACCAGCCATCTGGTGCACATCGTATTGACTAAAGCTGTCTCATTTGATCTATTACAAAGCGTAGGTATTAATTTATTTTAATGTTTAAGTTGGTTTTGAATTGTGATTATTATGCGAATTATAATTATTATACACTTTGTATCAATTTCTTTCAGTAGTACGTCAAAAAGGAAGACAACCAGTTTTTACAGAAAAAAAACATGGCAACGTCGCACTGGGTTCCATAGGGTAGGGAAGTGGGAACTAGGGATTTAGCGGACGACAAAATAAATTGGCATGTTGTTCGCTTATTGATTATTTGTCGACCCTCTTCTTAAGAAGATGTTAATTTCGGCCAGACGGACGCTAATGTTGAGAAACTGAAAAAGCTAATGGTAATAATAACTCTTAATTGTAATGTATTTGTAAATTTATTAATTGTTTTAAATTCATTATTCATTATTTAGGTCTGCTGTATAAGCTGATACACAACATGAGCAACTCGCCATTCTCATCTAAAAATCAGCAGACGACGACCGTGACGGACGTTGTGCTCAACTTGTCGAGCTTCATTGGCAACTTGTCTGGCTACTTCAAAGTCAAATCTCTGACACCTACTTGGGATTTGAGCCATTTAGTAGCTGTGCTGGCCTTGCCCACCACGCCAGTGCTCAATAATGACACTACTACCTTACTTCTAACAAGCAATTTGGCAAAAGAAGTTCGGCTAAGATCAATGTGGGACGGGCAGAATGTAAATCACTTTCTAATCTATTTATAAGTTAATTCTAAATAGTGCTTTAATTACAGGAAAATGAGCCTCCATTTGAGGGAGTCTGTGAAGTGCTCCTCTTCAAACTGGACAGATGGAGTCTTAATAAGAATCCAGTAAGCCGGCTAACTCTCTCCGAAGGCGATAGAGTCGAGTGCCTCGTTATGCTAACGAATGTTGACCAGCAGCTCGAACGTCAGCAGCTGGATGAAGAGGAAAGCTGGGCATCATCAACTTCCTCTACCAATCCTGAAGAAGCGTCGGGTCCGATAAGGGCCGCTGTAAATACGCAAGGCGGCCGGTTGCTTCTTCTAATAATGAAACCGGTTGCCCGGGATTTCGTCCGCTTAACTTCGCTCGATTTGGACACTCCTTCGAGCCACAAATTTATCAGCGCCACTTACTGTAAGATTTTATTGAAAGTTTATGCGGAATTTATTTTTTAATTAATAATTTATGTAATAGGCTCAAGTGTGGAACGCATCTGCGCCAGTACGGACAAGGGTGAATTGGTATTTTTTAAAATCACCACCCACTCTGTGCCACAAAGTCAACTTCAGTTCGGCTCTTTGATGGCCTGCTCTACCTCATCATCGGGCGGTCGTGGAGGAACAGACGGCCAGAGTGAATGTAAAGGGAAATCCATTCCGGCTTCCGCCAAGCTGCTCATCCATCAGCCCATTACTTCTAGCTCTCTCCACCAGCTCCATCAGCTCACATTGGCAGAGAGGTTCTCTCAGTCGGTTGCCGTGGCCACAACGGCCCCTTCGTGCTGGTCCGAACTGGCCCTCACTCAGCGCCAGAGGAGACAGCCTGTTTTCCATCCCGGTCCGGGTGGTTTTGTCTACGGAGCATCGAATAGCACATCATCGAGCAATAACAATCCAGGCGGTACCAGCGCCGGGATGGGTGAAGATGGCCTCTACGGTCACATGGCTCGAGTGTTCCGTCCAGCAGATGCACAAATTCAGCTGGGATGATCACTTTTTCGGGATTAGTCTGCCACCGGGAGCTGGATCCCTAGTTCACGTTCACCTCCGCTTCGTCCTCTCTCCGTTCTGCACCGTTCCACCTGAAATTCAGGTATTTATTATACTTTATTGAATAACTTTTTATTATTACTTATTTGATTGTTTTTTCAGGTATCTTTGCTGGAACAACGAAGCCGAAGCCTTCAGTGGGGTAGAGGATTCTCTCTGAACCTGCTGGGAAGCACTAATAGCACTACATCCAGCAGCAGCAACACTGGAACCTCATCTTTGACGAGCACAGTCGCTGAAGAGGTGGAAAACCATATCAACTTAAATGTAGGGCACCCATCTCCTCGGAGCAGCATCGGGTCTGATTCCCAGGGCGGCCCACAAGTCCTCAATCCTGTCTTAATGCCCGAGTATCTCGAATCCCACGACGCCGTCCTCCTCTGCGGGCCATACAAGCTCAATCAGAGTATGGCGGACAGTGGAACGGGTAGCGCAGCTGGATCGGGATCTGCTGGCTGGAACAGTGGTGGAGGTGGTGGGCAGACGGCAGTCCTCACTTTGGGCGGGCACCAGCTGCCCCAGTCTACGGCCAGTACTTTCATGACTCACGTCAAATATATCCCTTCCTTCACTCAGGTAAATCTTTAATTTTATTTAAATAATTGAGCTTTTTTGAAAAAAAAATCTTTATCTAGTCAAAGTCGATCAGCTTGCTGAACGTATCTCGTCCAATGACGAACTCATCCGGTGGCTTTGGTGGAGGGAGTTATGCCATGGGCGGAAGCCAGCACCAGCGTGGGACAAATCAATTTGAAGGCTGCGATCGGATCCAGGAAGTGGCCATATCCGTCCAGCGCTGCAAATCTACCACAGTTCCCCATGAAAGGTATGTTATAATAATTTTTATAACCAATAAAAGTTTACTTATATTGTTTAAAATTGAAAGGACTCAAAGGTGCCCTCTATTAGCATCCTCTAATTCGACTGGGCAGCTGTTGGAATTCGCCCATAAATCAAAATCCCGAAGAGAGCACATAATGGTCCTCAACATCCTTAATTGGAAGACGGCCTTGCACTACGCCGTCCCAATGATTGAATGCCGATGTATCATCATCTCATCAGCTGGAGATATCGCCGGACACGTAATCGAGATCATCAATCGGTTGAGAAACCATCTAGCCTGGTTCGTGATTCGAGGTAACCGGACGACCGCCCAGCAGACGGTCCAACTCATCGTATCAACTCACGAGTAAGTTAATTCAACTGGTTACATCACAAGTTTACCTATTAATCTTGTAAAATTCTACAGATTGGCCATCCAGTGCGTTCCAGAAGAAGACGCTCTCACGATGACGAAGCAACTGATGGTAATTAAATTTAATTTTTATTCAATCATCTTTACATTTTTATTATTTTTTTTTTCTCTTTTATAGTTTTGCCTATTGCAAGGCCTCGAGTCTCTCCACACCTGCTCATCCAGCGGAGTCGTCCACTGGTACCTCGTCCTCCTCTCCCGCTTCTATTTAGGCGGGGAATCCGAAGTGGCCGGCCCAGTTTGGGTAGTATTAAAGAAGATAATCACCGAGCTCCACGTAATTTAATATCTTTTATCAAACTTTTATAACTTATCCTAACATCAATTTTTTTAAAGCGCCGGAATGAGCCACTGCAACAGCTGCTTCTGAGCCGTTACGGCTTCTATGGCCGACCATTCGAATCCAACTCGTTATTTGATTTGGACCAGAACGACGCCTCTTCAGGCCCTAGTAGCTGGACAGTCAACAAGAACGGCAGCATCGCTGCCAGCTTTGCGGCTCTCCATCAACTCGTGAACGGTACTTCTGCTTCTGCCCAACATCAGCAGCAGCAGACAGAAAACGGACAGAAGGACAAGACGCACTCCCATCTTGAATCGCTCTTTCTAAAGCGCTCTTTGGACCTGCTGGATGTGGAGCCAATCCCTTTCAGTTTGGCTTCAACCAATGATGGAGTCCGTCTTGAACGCTCCTCGGATTCTACAGCTGCAGCTTCTCACTCGCAGTTCACGGCCGTAGCCCTTAATGGTCTAGTTGAGGCTTCGAAACTTTCTTCCAGCCGGGCGGATGGAACTACTCCGGCCCCTCTTCCTCATCTTCCTACTAGTCACCGGTGTCACCACTTACAGGGCACCAATCCTCCTCTACTAATCGTCATGGAACACCTCCATTCCGGTGGAAGAAATTTTGCTGTCCTGGAGTTCGGCTCCTCTATACTCCTCGTAAATTATTTAAACTTAATTGTATTTAAACTTCTTCGCTAAATTTGATTTTATTTTGTTTCAGACGGATGTCTACATCTCTACATGTGCTGATTGGACATCTATAGCTGTGGATGCTTGGAGTAAAACAGATAGAGGCAAAACTTGCGGTAATATAATCTATTTTTAGCTTAGGTAATCTTATTTAATTAACTTTTAATTGCTATATAGAAACGGATCTGGTCCGTCAAGCTAGCAGCTCGGATATCAATCGACGGCCTTTGGTGCTGCCCGACCTTCAACCTCCTGTCGTGTGCCGTTACATCAGGGTAAGTTATCTATCAATACATTATGTTAGAGTTATATCTAGATGCTCCAATTTTTCTTAGTTGACTGTGACTGGACGGCAAGGATTGAGCTCATCCAGCTGCCGGACATCAACCGGGCACTACTATGGCCACACACACCTACTACCCAACGATCCCCTTCCTATTGGTTCCGGGACGATGGATCCCCTGCCTGTCCTCACTCACGATGAGATAAAGGTACATATTTAAATGTAATCAATACTCTTCCACCGGAATTAATTTTATGCCTAATCTAGGAGGAGATTGCGACACTGGAAGTGCTGGCGGATCACAGCCAATGCCACTACGTTCTTGCTAGCGACCGGTTGCACTGCAAATTACGTCCGCTTTTGGCCAACCATTGGAGCAGCTTGGATGACTCGCCTACTGCCTCTTCCGGCTCTCTTCCGGGCTCTTTCGCTTCTCATCATATCGACCACTACCTCCAATCCCAGCTGAGCATCAGCAATAGCCAAAGCCTCTCTTCTAATCCAGCGCCCGTCAGTGAAGAGATTTCAAAAATCATGGAAGCCTATGACGTAAGCTCGTCTTAATTGAATTTATTTCAATAAATTTTTAAACACTTTTCAAATTTAGGAATGCCTGAAGCTTCTGCACCAGCAAAATTTACTCCGTAGAGCTCTCCGGCGCCTCCATCGCTGCCTGATGGAAGAGTCCAAAGAAGATGCGGAAGAAGAGCCGGATCGACCCGGTTCACCTGCTAATATAAGCCATGCCTCTTCTCCCAAGCTTCATTGGATAGCTCAGGGCCTTGTCAACGTTCTTCTAGCCGCCGCTGTCAAAAAGCAGATCTGGATTGAGCGGAAGACGGCCCAGAAGCTCTTCTCCCATCTCTACATTACCTCACAGCCCTCTGCCCAGCTCTCTGTGGCCGCCCTTCTCTCTGAGTCGGATGACACATACAAATGGATGCCGGAATTTGTGGCCGACATTCTCAAGAGCACCTTGTCGTCGGATGCATCCATCGCCTTAATCCCGAAAGACAGGTTTAGCTTAATTTAATTAAAATAATTCATCCAGCGAATATGTTTGTCTAACATATTCATTAAATAAAGAGTGTTTGTGACGCTCTTATTCATGAGCTACAAATCGATGCAGCTCTCATCCGGTGGGGGAGGAGTCCACTTATTAGACCCGATCCTGGCCGTCTTGAACGACCTGCTCTCGACCGCCCTCCAGAGCGGCGCATCCGAGTCTTCCTCAACATCCTACAATCCCCTAGCGCTCACGCACCTGGATATCTCTCTAGTCAACTGGACCCTACACTTCTGCTGCTGTTGCCTAGACCGAACGTTTTCGTCCGTCTCACCTTCCGGCGGAAAAAAGGATTCATCATCATCTCGCTCTGTCCAACGTTGGGATTTCATGCAGGTATATAATTAATATTTTATCTAATTTATTGCTCTGTTAATTTAATAAAACTCCTTTCAATTTTTAGGGTGAATCTTTCCTAGCCAAAGAAGGATCGGCATCAGGATCAGGAGAGCGGAAAGGGGGCTGTGGCGGAAGCGCAGCATCCCGAATTTATCGGCGGAAACTACAAAAGAAATTGGTGCGAACCCATTACAGCGGGGGCGCCGGAAGTGTGGGCGGAGCCATCAACATGTCCAGCGTGAACAGCGGAAGCGGAGGAGTTTATTCTTGCGTTGCGAAATTTATTCTTGCCCACTCTAAACAAGTGATGCAAAAGAATTTCGGACTGGACAGCAGCAGCAGTGGCATGTCCGGCTCATCCTCTTTGATGCTTCATCAGCACCAGAGCCGATTGGCTAATACGGATGTTGATATGGATCCCAGTGACGACAATCGAGACGGAAATAGGGCCAGTTTCAGGGCCGGCTCGGGTAGTTCCGGTCAGCCCATTTGTTCTTCTAGCGGAGCTGCCCGGGTGGCGAAGAATCTGGTTTTCTTCCTAGTTGTAGGTGCTACTGGCAGCGGATGCGCCCAGCACGAAGCGACATTCTTGCTCACCTGTAAAGTTCTCGCCCGGCTTATTGCTGCCTCTCTAAACGGTTTTCTCCTTGGTCACGTAAGTTGTTCTCTCGTTAGTCTCAAATTTAGGGTTTCATATTAACTTTTTTTTTTAATTCATAGATAACGGATGAGCATCAGCTGACGGATTTACTCCGGCTGGCTTCGTCCTCTTCGCTGGCCAGCGGCAGTGACGGGCAGCAATGGCTCAGTCATTCTATCTACTGCCTCATCGTAGACTACCTCAACGCTAACACCACTCAAAGTAGCCGGACAAATGACGCTGGTTTGATGGGCAGGACCGGCTCCTCCCTTCGGCCTGTCTTTGCTACAAGGTAAATCCTTACTATTTGAGTTAAAAAATTCAATATCTAAAACTTTTACATTTCATTTTTATTAAGGTATGATAATCTGTTGCGTTCTGTGGGAGCGCGTGAGCCGCCCGTCTCTAGCAGCGCGCCCAGCAGCAGTGGCGGCTCGAAACCCACTTTCAGCATCCCAAAGATATCTGGCAAGATGCCAGCTCCATCTACCTTATCAGCGTCTACGTCGTCCACCTTGGCGAAGGACTTGCTGGCCTACGAGACGGCCAAGCTGGCCGAGACCCAACTCAAAATGGACCAACATGTCGATGATTTATTGGAACTCTTTGACCAGCCGCACGTCATTGGTGGCGAATCGGTTCCGCCCGTTTTGAAGAAAGCTTGGCCGTCCATTTTTAGGTAAGCTGTATAACTGGCTGTATGTGGAACTCCCTTGTCATCCATCGCTGCATCCGCTTCTTCATCCTTGCCCTCCTCCTCCTCGGGAGCCTGCTGGGATCTCAGAGGTGAATCCCGCATCGATGGTCCGTGGAAATTGAAGACGGATCTACTGATAGACGCCTTCTTCGAAGCTGTCCTTCAAGGGCTTACGTCATCTTTCCACGTAATTAACTACTTACGACTATTCCTTTTACCTATTACTTAACTACTACAACGATTCTGGTGCATTATTTAACACTCTTTTTTTCACACAGGATAATAAGAGACGGCCGTTGCTAGAGGACGTTCCAGGCTACCCTGTAGAGGCTCCTAGTCTCACCGATCGTCAGCTCCTTTCGGCCGCTTTCAATAACATATTTACCCGCACGAAGAGAGGCCGGAATGAAGTTGTATCGTCCCTCAAACTTTTGGTTTTGCTGAACAGCGACAATTACGGGCCTTCTTCCGCTTCTGCCACCTACACACAACAAGTTGCGGACGCCTTAGAACCGGATCTGTGCCTCGGAGGAAGCAGCTCAATGCCGGAAGCAACCGTACCATCAGCAATTGTACTGAGCGCTGATGCTATCCGCAGTGTATTAGAATCCTTGGCAAGGATCCCCTCTATGGATGTCGGAGACTGGACGGCCGTACTCCGCAGTCTAGCCTGGCTATCCAGCCCCCGCTGGCTCCTCACCGAACGGCCGGATGAGAATGCTATGGACGTTGAATCCTCACCTTCCGGAAGATCGGTGGATGAACCGGTCGAACTAGCCGATCAGATGTGCGCCGGCCCTGTTATTGGCTCTCCTCACCTCATCAAGATCATCTACTCTCTCGTCTCTGGACAAGGATTGGTCCCGTTCTCCTTGGGCGACAAGCAGCTGGTCGGTCCGTCCATCTCATCCACCTTATCCTACGTCTTATCCTGCCTCAAAGTATGGTGCTATGTAGCTCTAGCCGGAAGCCAGTTGGGTACCCGTCTTAGGGACTCACTCTTTGAGCTCTTCCTCGAACTGGCCTCTACTCCGCACGGACCCATTGCAAGAGGTGTCGGACCGCTGGACGCTCAAGTCTGCTACATCGAATCCCTCTTAAAAGTCAACATTGCCGGACTGGATCCTTCTTTGGCCATCCGAGAGATCCAAGCCATCGTCAGTTTGAACTCGATTTGGCTGGCCCGAAATGGTGCCGGTCTTTCGTGCGTCTCGGATGGGCACGGATCCATCTCTGGAACTTGCGGAGGAGGCACAAGCAGCGGGCAGCTTTCTGATGAGGATCGAGTGTGCTTCAGTGGCCTGCACGGTCCCTCATTGATGACCGGCTCCCAGCATGTTAACGGGCAAGCCGGAACGTCGTGTTGCGACCCCGTCTCAGGGGTCGCAACAACTTCTGCCTTACTGACACTCAGCATCCAGTTGGCAGTCCGGTTGGCAACGATGGAAGGCGTATCGGATCTCCCCCTTTCGACACCTTCGGTAATATTTGCTTATTCTAATGTTTGAGTTAGCTATTAATAACTTTTAAATATTATTTTAGGTGATGAACGAAATTTTCGAAGCTCTAAATCACTGCACAGCATCGTTCTTTGGATCCAGCCTTGGCTTTGAAGCGCTGGGCGATGCGGAATTCTCCTTAAGTCGTCTGCACACAGTAGCTGATCACGCCCTACAGCTTCTCTTGCGGATTCACGCTCACGCTACCGAGCCTAGAACCCTCTTCCAGCGGCTGATTGAGTTCATCCGCCCTTTGGCACCGGTGAGCGGCAGTAGTCACGACCTCTCCGAGCCGCTGCTCATTTTCCTCCTACACGACCTGAAAATGAAATCGGTCGAGAGCGTCCAGCTCTTTCACGAAT
This sequence comes from Chydorus sphaericus, assembly GCA_030141595.1. NCBI lineage: Eukaryota > Metazoa > Arthropoda > Branchiopoda > Diplostraca > Chydoridae > Chydorus > Chydorus sphaericus. The sequence goes on along the minus strand of CM057926.1, from coordinate 2,377,507 downwards.
CCGGCGGATTCGCCGAAGTGTGCCTCGCCCTCTCCAGGATTCCTTTGCGGCTCTTCAACGCTCACTCGCGGCTCGTCAGTAACGTCTTGAGCTACGTGGGCCAAACAGCTGGAAGCTGGGCTCGGATCTCGGGTCGATGGACCGTGAGATTTGGAGATGGATTTTCCGATCAATGCTTCTTCAAATGGGTTCTTCAAAGATTCACTTCTACCATTCTGACTGAATTACGAATAGTACTGTGATAAAAAAAAGGATAATATTGTTTCAGTATAATAAACAGATTTTTAATAAATTTTTTACCACGTTTGTCTCTTTATAATCATGAAGTTTTCCTATTATGCCAAATAAATGATCGATAACTTATAAACTAATGAAATTTGATCTTTCATTTTCTTACGGTAAAAGTTGCTTATTAAATTTGAAAGAGTCTTGAATCATTTATAAAGGAAAAAGGGCAAAAATGATTGAATTGTAACATGTTCTGTATTCAATTGAGCAAAAGAAGATGAGGTAAGCACGGTGGCAATTGCAAGGTGCCTCAAAGGGCACTGAACAAAGTGGGGAAACCAATTTCTTTCTGCATTTTGGAGTAACAAAAACGATTCAGAGACAACAAAAATGGAACAAAGTTCAAGGCACTCTACTTAATCAGTATTTTTCACAACATCTGAGTTAAACTTCAAGGAAAAAAATTGAGATGGGATCATGGAAGAACTTTGCCCGTCCCTGTGGTGCAAAGAGAGACTGCCTTTTCTCCTATTTTCTCCTATTTTAGCCCAAGTTTTAATAGAAAAATGATGGGATTTCAGTTTCCTCAAATCAAATTCAAAAAAAGCTTGGACATGGTATAAAAAGACCTTTGGCCTTTGGCCATTCCTAGGGTGGCAAAGAGAAATGAATTTTCTTCTGCTTTTTTTTTTTACTCGTATTTCAGAAAAATGATGGGATTGCGGTCTCTCCAAATCAAATAAAAAAAAGAAGCTTGGACTTTATGAAAAGATAATTATTTGGGATAATGGAAGACCTTTGGCCATTCCAAGGGTGGCAAATAGAGAGACTGCCTTTTCTTCCGTTTTAACTCGTTTTTCAGAAAAATGATGGGATTGCGGTCTCCTCAAATCAAATAATAATAATAAAAAAAGGTTGGACTTTATAAGAAGGAAATTTGTTGGGATCATAGAAGACCTTTGGCCTTTCCTGTGGTGGCAAAGAGAGACTGCCTTTTCTTCAATTTAAACCCAAGTTTTAACAGAAAAATTATGGGATTTGGTCTCTTCAAATCAAATAATAAAAAAGAAAGGTTGAGCAGAGTAGGAAAATGGAAATTACATGGCATTGGGTTGGTTTGTCGATGTTAAAATGCCAGCCCCAACTCGCAATCCCATTTAAAGTGCGAGCCAGTCAAAGTCAACCTCGTTGTTGGTTCCTTCCGGGTAAGAAGTTGAGGGCCCTTCAGGTGAGAGAAAGTTTCCCCCAAAGTGGTTCCATCCAGACGTACCGGCTGTTTCTAAGGTTGCAATCGGTGACGGTTGGGATTGAAATCCAGAAGAGAAGGTGGCCGATTTCTTCTCATCCGACTGTCGGGAAGAAGAAAATGAGGGAAATCCAGATGTGTTGGTCTCCTCCCCCGTTTTCCCCCCAGATTTCCGCAAGTCAGCCTTCACCAGAGAAGCAGTTGACGATGGAGGTGAGAATTGGAATGGGGAAAGCGATTTCGCCCAAGATGACTTTTCTCCTTCTTTTTCGCCAACAAGAGAACCATTTAAAAAAAATTAAATTTGAGTATTTTAAAATTTTGATTTACTTCAAACATTCACTACGATGAAAACATACCTTCGCACGACTCGAATGTTGTAGACGACGAGTTAATGTCCCCTTGACCCAAACCACAGTATTTCCGGTTTCCATATGATTTGAATCCTCCTTTTTTGCTGGATTCAAACTTGGGCTGCTATAATGAAAACCAAACAATCTATTATTAAACTGAAAATTTCGTAATATATTAATTAAATTACTAGTTTTCACTCGAATCGGACTGCACGTCCAGTACGTCTTTCCACCTAATGCAAATAAAATAAGTCATTGAAAAAAAAGTAAACGCAAATCGAAATGAAAATATACGCGTCGTGTTCAAGCAGATGTTCGATGAATTCCTCTTGAAGGATCATTTTTTCACATTCACGGCATTTCACGTATTTGGCTTTCGGTTTCCTCAACTCCAAATCGGCTTGTAGAGGTACGACGAATATCATTTTGCATCTTCCCATCTTACCAATTATCAAAAGAAAAATAAATAAATTAAACAATATTGTTCAATTTAAGACAAAATATTACTCGAGCTTTCAGCTCTACCAACGACGGCGTCCCGGAGAAGCGTGGGGTCAATTTAGTTGACTTACTGTCCCGGCCACAAATTGCAAACCCGTTAGCTTTTTCCAAGGCGGGAAATGCTCTAGCAATAAAAAAAAATAGTTAAAGAGAAATTTTATTAAGAATAGATCTATGAGTGATTACGTACTGCAAAATTTCCTCGTGTAACTGCTCTCCTGTTGACTCTTTCCGACACGGATTTTTCGGTAGCCCAACCCACCTTCTGTGTACTTGGACCACGAATTTTCGTCGAATTCAAAATCCCTCTTCCTTTGATTACAGAAAAGTGTGAGCTCTGTCGTCGCTCCAGATCTATAACCTGAAAATTTTACAAAAAAAAAAAAAATAATTAAATTATAATTTAAAAATGTAAAATAAAAATGTATATTGTTATTTGTAAGAAATCATACAAAATAATTTGTATGTTTGAAGTATAAATATAATAATACCTTTTTTGGACTTGGTGAAAAGTTGCTTCATTTCAGCGCTTCTTTTCTCTTCAAATCTGCGACGTTTGTACCGATTCCTGTCGTAATCGATTTTCTCGTGCGGGATACTTCGCCGACGTTTCTTTTCTGAGCGCGTTGGCGAAGGGCTTGACGTGGCTAAAGATGGGCTCTTCTGCTTCCGTTGGGATGATTCTATGATTGCAAAACGTTATTTAAATTTTTTATTACAAAAATATGAAGTTAGGATTGATTCAGTTACTTCAGGATGTTAAGCTGAAGAAAAAGTTTACTAAATGAACTACCAAGTAGAGGGGTTAACTTAAGGCTACACTACGTAAAGAATCGTTTTACAGCAACATAATTGCACTAATTATATTAAGAGTAAATTTGTTAAAGAAATTATTGGAGAAAGCAAGCAAACAAATTTTACTTTAAGATAACTTTTAAAAAAGCAAAATAAATGCAAGTATGATCTTACTTGGTACTGACGAGAGCGAAAATCGACCGGCATGCTTGCTATGCTCGCGACCTATTTATATAAATATTAAATTATGACAAATTCTTAAATATTAAATATTTAAGCTGGTATAACACATACCTTCTTTCTTTGAACCTGGTTGCATGCTGCTCAACGACAAGCCTTAAATATGATATAAGATGTAAAGCGTTGCATACACTACATCGAATAATGATTTATTACCTCTAGACGATGTTGACAAGCGTGATGCCCGTACTTCTTTCTTTTTGCTTTGTAACGGCGTAGACCAGCCCTCATATCGACTAGATGTCCCTTGAATGCTGCTCGGTGACGGTGAGTCTAAAAAATAATATAAAATGAAACAAAATTTTAAAAGGAAGCATTTCACACATCACATTTTTATTTCTTACCTCTAGGCGATGCTGACAAACGCGATGGCCGTACTTCTCTCTTGGATTTTTGCATCGGCGCGGACCAGCTTTCATACCGACTAGATGTCCCTTCTTTGATGCTGTTCGGCGAAGAGTCTAAAATAGCATATAAAATGTAAATACATGGTAATGTGTAAAGCGTTTCATACATCGAATGATTGTTTCTTACCTCTAGGCGATGCTGACATTCGCGGTGACCGTAAACCAGGTCTGTGTCGCTTCTCACGGCCTGTTTAATAAACAGTATAACGCTAATGCATGATGCACATAAATTCATTTAGGATGATTTACTCACTCTCTCTTTTCGAGCCATGCTTGGAAGCTTCCCAGTCATCAACCTGATGAGGTCCTCGTTCCTTCGGAGTTGAACCTTAATTTAAAAGAATTATTGTAGCAGCATTGTTTTTACATTTGAAGGGGTTAAGCCCAATAGAGCATGGCAGGGATCGCCTTAATATACTATATACTATTACATGTGAATAACAGATAAAGAGACCAAGACTTTCTTTTCTACAGCCTAGCGTTCACAAAAGGGTTGACTAAGACGCCATTTTCATGTAATTTGATTATAGGAAAGGATCACATATTGAGAGTGTCACGAGTGAGAGACAGTGTCATATTTGTAACATTTCAAAATGAATGAATAACGGCGATTTACCTTTACGCAGGCCCGACATGGGTGACGACCATCCAGAATCTTGACGATAACTATCACCACGTGAAGGTTTTTTCCACGCTGTAAAGCAAATAAGCAATAAAATAAATTTCAGTGTAACAATAACTTTAAAATTGAAAACTTAATAGGTAACTTGACATTAAAGCATGTACACCTTACCTTTCCCTTTCGGGCTCCTCATTTTTTTTCTTTTTAAAAAGGTCTTGGGTGGCTTATTTAAACGGGGACAATGTGAGTTTTGGAATGAGAAAGAAATAGTTTTTAGGTGGATTTTAAAGGTGTGATAGGGAAGACCTAACGAAGGAATGACAGTTTGTTGAAAGTGTGGGCGATGAAGAAACTTTTTTTTTGCCGCTGGGCAGCACTGTTGTCAATTTTAATCAAAAAATATTAATAAAAAGTAGGTGGCGTTCCCTGACACCACAGCTACGCTAAAGGTATCAGGCCTACTATTTTATAAGAATTATACTTATTAGTTTATAAATTTAAATAGCCTAAAAAAGGTGCTTCGTATTTCTTATTGATTCAGTTAATCGCTCGTGTTGAGTATTTACACCTAATGTTGAATGCACTGAATATGTCCACAAAAAATTCTAACCCAAGTAGTGTTATATTTCATTAATATTCACGCTTTAAAAATTTATTATCCAGCATCTTCAGGAAGCGCATTGGTATTATATTTTAAAAAATGCAACCAAACATTACTAAAATGGCCCCTAAATGAGCGGATAATCCCCAAAAAGCTTTAAAAACATGAAATTTCGTAATATTATAACAATTAGGGCCCTTTTCGGGCGAAATTCCAGAGTCCGCCTAGGAGGCCATCATGGCTTAATCCGGCCCTGATGCCATCAGTGCGGAACATGCCATTTTCTGTCTGTGGCATATGACATAATTTTAAAATGTAAGAACTACAGTACTTCAAAAAAAAAAAATTTTTAATAAGTGCTTATTTATTGAGCATAATGTTTTTCACATAAATTTTTAGCTATAAATTCAAACGAGTGTTGACATCTACAGCAACTATTTAAAAATTTCAAAATTTCAAAATAGTACGAAGCTTCGCCGCTAGATGGAACTTGAGTTTAATATATGTGCGTGCATTTTTTTTATGTGTGCGTGCATTTTTATTATGTGTGCGCGCAACGCTTATCTATTTTTTATTTGATCGCGCCACTGCCAAACGGCGTTCCATAGCATTTTTCTATAAATACGTTTATTATATTAAACTTGTGGACTTAATGTGTTAGTAACATTTAAAACAAGAATAAGGACGTGTAATACTCGTCATTAATTTTCTTCGAAAAAAACTATGCGTAATAATAATTTGTACTGTATATAAGCATTTAACTTGGCTAGAGGTGTGATGTGAGCTCTAGATCCCACATATATATAAAATATTTGTATATATATATGTACCAGCTCAGCTCAATAATTAAGAGTCGAGACTAGCGTCATCATTTATTTTCATCTGTGTAAAGCATATTGCAGTATACGGCAATTCGGCAACCAGGCGGACGTCATGCAGTCTACTTGAACTTGTGTGAATTTTACGGGAGTCAATAAAGAATCTTTTCTCGATCGCTTGCACCGGAGTTTTGTCTATCCTACATATTAAGAAGGAGAATGTATCTCGGAAGGTATATAGCAACCAGCAAGGACGGCTGGGGATCTATATAAGAGTTGTTCATTAAATGCCTAACGATGCCAGTTTTTTACTCATATTATTAAATATTAATTTAATTTAATAAATGTAAATTTCAATTTGGAACTTGAGTTTTAGAGTATATATTTTAATAATTGCGAGCGAAGCGAGCCTAATATGTCATTTCCCCTCTATGCATTTTCCCTTGTGGGCATATGAATCCTACACAGCAGTATATGGTCTCTCCCAACTTTTTCTGACCCCTCCGGCAAATAGTTGTGCGTGCTGTTTCTGACGATCTGGGATTTTTCACAAAGATATCTTATAGCCCATTCGATAGGGAATTTCCGGCACATAATTATCCTATTTTTACTTTTCGTCGTAATTATACTTGAAGATATTGATTTTATTAAATAACGGCAAGTTGGCATCAATACATTACCTCAACATGGCATCAATACATCAATACATTAGCAACCATATGTAATTTATTTTTAAATTCGTCTGCTTCTGTCATTCTTTGCTCATCTGCTGTTATCCCGTCAAAACCACGTAAATATTGAAAAACTTTTCGATTTCTAATTTTTAAATATTGATCTTATTTATTATTTTATTATTTTTTCAGAAGTGGTTTTATTGTAATGCCTAAAGTATTTTTCCAGCAGTTACCTTTCCATGCTCTGAATTTGAGGCCCATTTGGATAAGGTATTATTTTTCATAATGTATTGTGCATACAGTAAATTTAATCCCATTTTTTTGTATATTGAAAATTGCCAGGATGCCTTATTATTAGACTTGATTACTTGAAGCTCTTTTTTTACTGCCGATATGCATGCGGCAATGCGTAGCAGCTATATACATCCATGAATGTATCCATGCATAAAGTGGTTCTTCTCGAGCACCTGCAATTCCAACCACTTTCTAAACCACCTTCGTGCTAGCTAGCCTCTTTAGCCGGTGCTAAGTGTTCACTATGGGTTAGCATGATGCTGTTGCTTTCTCTCATTATATATTTGATATTTGTCTGCATTATTTATCTATTATGAGCTTCATCTGTAATGCAAGCTCATTCCTTTTAAGTGTGAATAAAAGGCCCATCATATATTGAACTGACATGTTTAACCTACTTGATTTATACTTTGGGTTATTGTCTATTATCTTTTTCTTTTTATGCTATGCCTTAAATCCGCATATGTCATTATATTAGGTAGCCAAAAAAATCCAATAAATTCATTCAGTGAAACTATTACGATTATATATATTAAATAGTGTTTTTCCCAAAAAAAAAAATCAAAAATATACCATTGAACAAAAATACCCCCATCATACCATTAGCAACCCAATCAAGGTAGGGTAACAACCCATCAAAACAAAAACAGCCCAATCAAAATAGGGTGCTGGGAGAGAAATTAGCTCGCGGGATGGGTTAGGTTAGGCTAGGTTAGGATTGGTTATGATATATAAAATGAATCATTATTTATAAAATCATATAACCAAATTACCAAAACCAGACGATTATTCCAATCAACCCATTACTTCTATGAATCTGTTTTTTTTTCCAAACCCTAATAAAATCCGTATCAATCCATATCAATCCATATTCATTTATTATCCTATTTACAGCAAAATTCATTCAACTTGCCCCAACCTAAATCTTTCACGTCTCATTGAGATTAATTCAGGCGAAGTCTGAATTATCCTATTAACCGCGAGCAGAAAAGCTCGCTTTACTATCTTTATAATATATGTGCTATTACTCATTAATTTTATATATATATATTTGATTAAAGTTTAAGTTAAAAACTCCTCGATTTTATTTCATTTAATTCGATTTATTTTTGCTTTAAAGAAGGTAATTATCAGTGAATGTCTATTGATGTTGCGTCAATTTGAAGGTAATTCTGAAAATACGTCAAAATTGATGCATGAAGTGATGTTGATGTGAGCTAAAAAAAATAGTGATTCTTTCAGTAACCTCCTTTAAAAATTTCCCAAAAAAACTGACGTAAACTCAACGTTAAGTCCGAGTATTGATAGTAAAAATGTTAACCTGATGTTGATGTATTTTTATTGACGCACGATGCTAACGTTTTATGATGTGTGACTGATATGTGTCCTTTCAAACTAATACATTAAAAACTTCATTTCGATTTGAATTTCGAATCAACCTCTTTTTTTAACGATCCAAAACCCAGTGTTGCCATATCGCATCAAATTAAAAAGCGACAATAAAGGTTTTTTTTTTGTAAAAACAAATCGTTCTTGATTATTCTTTTGCATCACTGTCAAATTCTAATTAACACGAAATATTTAAATGAGGGATCACTTCAGGGAAGTATTACAAATCTTGACACTTTTCAGTGGATCAGATAACATTAACTTTGATATGACGTCCAATTAACGTGATGTTACCTTTGTAAATACATTAATATTGATGTAAGATGTTATGTTGGCGTGAGCTTGTCAAAAACTTATAATGGTTATTGTTTAAAACAAATTAAAGTTTCACGGTGACGTTCGATGTCAGTGATACCAAAGGTTGGTCATCTAATATCAATATTAGATATTTTGAAAACATGTTTTGCCGATTAGGGAGCGCTTAATATAATTTTTAAAAGAAAACAAATTTGACCTTATCTTCAAGCACTAACTGCTTAAAGTGTCCTAAATCACCGAAATGTTTCATTCACTGTCTATTTTATAATCGTAAAGGGAACGTGGCAGCAGAAAATCCTCTTTTCATACGGTAGTGGTTATGGCAACTATGTTAAAGCTTATTGCTGTTTCTGTACACACCATCCACCATCGATACCATTTAAAAAAAAATCTCTTTATATTGCTGCACGTGCAAAGACACGATGCAGTTGCTATTGGCAGTGTATTATCTGTCACCGATTAAGATATACTATGATATACTGTGATTCGACATCGTCACGTCGAAATTTAAATTTTCTATTTACATGGAAATTATGTCCGTGTTTCCACGTATCAGTGCGAATCTCCAGTCCATTCCAAAAGCGTAGATAAGGTTAAGTAAGAACTGTGTCGCGATGTTCTTTATAAATTTATATTAAACAGCCCTTCTCTATACCTTAAAGATGATATTAGATTACAATTTCGTATTAGCTTTTATATGAATATTTATGTATTTTTTAAATTTTCTAAAAAAGAATATTTTAAAATTAGTAATATATCATACTACGTTTACACTGTACATATTACATGTTAGATTCAACTATATTTTAATTTTAAAAAAAGGAGGCACAAAGAAAGAAAACTGGTTTTAAATATTATCTTTATCTGGTCGGACCACATTTTTTGTTGGAAAATACTACTCGACAGTATAAAAAAAAAGAGGGAAAAGATCCCAAGATTTTAGAGGTCATGTGGACATCTTTTTTAAAAAGAAAGAAGGGGGGGGGGGAGGGGGAGAGGGAAGATGGAAAGCAATAAGATGGTCTATCGACCAGTAAGTAGTCCTTATCCTCACAAAAAAAGACAATAATAATTTTAGTAAACTTTTTTTTAAAATTACACATCGAAAGTCTTTTGACTGGCCAATATAAGTCAATTTCTCTTACAATCGTTATTAGATGGTATGAGATAAATAGGTAGCAATCGTTAAATGATCCAAGAAAAGAAAAAACAAAATCTATAGCATATATTTCAAAATGCCATATGTGCTGGTATAATTGAATATTCAATGGATAACTCGAGGGCAGAGAGCACTTGGGATAAAAAGAAAGGCAAAAGAGAAAAAAAATAAAGAACAAAATTAAGTGACCCTGGAGTGCTGTATAAAGAATAAGCGATAAAGGGTATATTTATCACCCAAGTACTATTTCAAATAAATGCCATTTTCCTACAATATATGTTTACATGATTTTCTCTTATTTTCTCCTGAAATTTGTTTTACTTTATAAATGAGTTGTAAAAATGAAGATATATTTTAAAAATCATAATGATCCGCGATTTAATGAAAAACGTTTTCACTTTTTCAAACCAATAGCAAAAATTCAAGAAAAAAATACATATGAATTTTTGCCATACCTATAACACTTATTTTCGGAAATATTCACGAAAAATTGGAGAGGGGCGGTCTACATTTTTTCTGCCCTCAGTGCCCTGCGGGGATCTCCTTAAGAAAAACATTGGGGAAATCAGAAAAAATATATACTTTTTAAGATAACTAATAACTTGACGCTAATGGGTTAATATTTAAAATGTTTCCTGATTTAATGGTAATTTAATTTGATTTAATGAGCGGGGTCAGAGGCGGGGCTTATTTCGAAGTTTTCCGTATTATCTTCGAAAATCTTGAATTTAGGTACAGGAAGATGTAACATAGAAAAAAAATTAAAACGTTGAATTCTTCTACGTTTTATGATACTAGTTTCAAAAAGTACAAAAGTCCTCCAAAATCGATATTTCAAATTTATTTTTGTCTCTGTTATCTCCAGCTGGGGATCAGATCACAAGAGCCCTCCCTCTAGGAAAACCTTTAACGGAAAACCGGTTACAGACTCCAATGCACCACGCACCAGGTGGATTTAGTCATCGTCAGTTACCACGTCAGCATCTAGGCCGAGCGGTTCTAGCTGCTTCTGTGTGTGAGTGAAACATTGTAGTTTTCTGTTAAGTTAGTATACTATAAGATCTTAATTAAAATCGATGTATTTTTAAATATATTATTATGTCTTTATTATTCATTCACGCCTTAACTATAATTTGGAATATTACACGTTTTCAGAAATGTTGGTAGTAAACAAAATAACCTGCATACAAATTACCGTTTTTGTAAGAGCAAATTTTAATATTTAAATTGATTATTAACTGGTTAGTAACTAATTTCAGAATCACGAATTCATCTCATGATTCTGGAGTTGCTTATTGAAATGGTTAATAATTATTATTTAATATTTACACATTCAAGTAGTAAAATTTCTTAAGTCGCTCATGGTTACGTTCGTTGTCATTTGCGCTTGTTCAAATAATAAAATCATAATAAATTTAAAATGATAAAGATTTGTAAAATACATATAGTGAATTTTTTGTTAAGGCAATCCTATGCCTCCATATGAAAAAAAAATCTTCTCCTAGCGAAATCTAAACCAAGTATCTATCTGTGATTTGTACATAGCATGTAAGATATATAAGTTATATAATAAATTCGTTCATGGAACGATACGAGCCTAACGATAGAGCTGGCTACTATATTGAAACGGTTACGCCGCATGCAATTCCAATAAGGAACAAAAATAAAGTCTTTCTGATTATATTTTATGTAAATGAAACCGATTTTATTTTTCTATACTTCTAAACAAAATATAAATGATAATTTTTTCAGAATAAAATAATTTTATAAGATAATTATTTAACATTGAGGAAAAATGGTGATGTGTTCCTTAACATGCAAAGGTACGGTACCGGAATTAGATTAAAGTAAATGTAAGGGCTTTGGACAAAAACATTGTTAACTGCTCACCAAACGAACAACTAAACATCTAAAACTTACTCAAGTAATATATTATAATTTACTTTAAGACGAAGATTTTGTATAAAACACGACCAAATTTGATCCATCTTATAACTTCATGGTTCGATAAATGGGTGCTAGATGGCGCTAGTGCTGTTAATCTGCAAAAAATGTATTAAAAATTCATTAAAAATTGCCTCAAATTCCATGAGTCGACCGCCATTCCATAAAATTGATTAAAAAATAGAGAGATAACCAACCTTAAGCGTTCGTTACTCGTGTGTGTTGGTAGCTTTTTCAGCGTGATTTGGTTTTCAAAAGGTTGTTTGCATTTATACACCAGCTTTCAAAGAGAATATAATGATTTATTTAAAAAAAACCATTTTTAACAATTGAAATCGGATGATTTTTATTTTTTATTTTTCTTAGAATAGAAAAAAAGTTCTGATGTTAACCATTGAACTATTCCAAATTACATTTTTAACCAATTCATTTTTAACTGAAATAGGAATTATCTGGTTTTACAAGTATTTTGAATAATTAATAAAAATTTTATTAAACAAATTATTTTTAGAAAAACAGTTTCGTAACAGAAAGCGATAGTTTTTTTAATATTTTCAGTTGATACAACTTGGCAGTTCTATGCTGTGCCAACACGAAAGATTTTTATTTTTGGCTGACAGACTGTCATAAGTGACGTGGACACGTTAAGTCCCGTTTCCCATTGTTTGAATACTAAACGATGGTGCTCCTATCTTTGATTGCATTCCTGCACTCGTCCCTTGCATCTGTTGCAAACCGTAGGGACCAGCTTAGAATTGGTTCAATTCAGAGGTTTCTACGACTTTATTTAGTATTTTTGAAAACAGACCGAATTTTCGTGTTAAAGCGATTTCTTACTGAAAATCCTAAGCATATGGTCGAGAATCTCGTCATCGGCTGAAATGGCTTTGTACTTTCCTTGAATATTGGTCGCTTGAAATATTCATATTTGATTATCTCATTGTCGAAGACTTGAAGGACTATGCAAACTGCACAAACAAGCCATTAGGTGCCATCCATGATGACTGTTAAATAAGTTATTGCAAAATTCTGGACTTACCTCTTGGTAAAATAAAATAAAAATCGCGATATTATAATAAACGTACTATTATGACAGTCATTTGTTAAAACCTCACTGCTATAAAGAACTGCAAATATTAATTAACCGTTTTGCATTTTAAAAGTACTTGGTATACTAGTTAAAAAAGTATTACTATGTGGTCATTTATGGTATTTCCACCAATATCCAGAATTTATTAAAAATTGTAAACACAAGTAGACGATCCATTGATGGATCGTGAACAGCGGCATGGCGAGGGTATGTCGAGTTGTAGTGGTACGGATAACCCACCACTTCCATGGAGGGCTCGTATACGATGAACTGAAGCCGGCTGCGGTTAGATGCGCCTTTGGAATGCCGGTAGACGGTCACCAGGTCGCTCTACTCATCAGGGCGGCCACGATAGATAGGGATAAAAACAATTGAAAACAAAAAATTTACAAATAAGGGTCATAAGTGTATACGTATAGTTATCTTTTTCGCCATTTTCATTAAATTGTACTTTTTCAAGGGGAAAAAATTAAGAAATTTTATGCACGTTTAAGTTGTTTCGAGAAGGTCCGACGTCTTATCATTACGCAAGGTTCTTTTTCTCTCTTATAACTTGCCTCTGTGTATCGTTCTCCAAGGAGAAACCTTCTGCTACCACAATGCACACGCACTCTAATTTCTGAAAATTAAAATCTGGTTGCAGCCAGTGCAGCGTATAAAATTGACAATCCGTACAGTGCTTCCTATATTTTTTAAAAGTTATAAATAAGCTATATTTTAAAAAAACGTGAAAGTTACAATTATTATCTTAACTTTGAGACTCAGATCAATATAAAATGTTAAAAAATCCCAGATGAGCTACGATACTTATTTGTATTACCTTGAAATAAGTTAATGATGCATTTAAAAAAATACTCCAGCATTAATGTAATAACTCTTATACCCTATACACACTGGATTTCAAACTGGAATAGCGTAACTAATCGCGAATTAAAACTTTGGTGTGAACGCAACTGGAATAGTGAATTATTCTAGAATAAGAGAAAAATTACTCTAGATTCCGTCCTAAACTTAAGTGACTTTCAGAAGTCACTTAATTTTGTTCTGGTTTATTTTTTTATAGTAGAATACTGGTGTGAACTCAAATTATTAAATTGCGCCGTAAAATATGGCATATCAGGCATTGTTGTATACACCAATTGAATTAGCAGACGAAATATTTTGTGCGTTTGATCGTTTAGCACATGGTGATTCTTGGAAAGCTTTCAAGCTGAAACCTTGTCTTTAATAAAAAAAAGGCGTGAAAATATAAAAGAAAATGGTTTCGGAATCGGAAACAGTGCAAGAAAAGAGTGGAACCAAACGGAAGCGTTCGCGAAATTGGACGGATGACGAAACCAAAATTCTGATCGGAGTTGTACGTGATAACTATAGTGACCTCAGAAAAAGTAAGTTTAAGATTCAAATGCATAGGATGTCCATATTTAATTTTATATCCTCAGATTACGCAATTCATTTATTTATTTATATTTCTCTTTTTTTCTAAATTTGGGTCAATTTTTTAAATGGATCGATTATGATAGAATTTCCATTATTTTTATACACACATTTTGGGTCTTTTTTTAAAAATGGATTGATTGTGATAGAATTTCCAATATTTTTACACACACTTTTAGTGTGTATAGAAATAATGGAAATTCTATCCTAATCGATCCATTTCAAAAATCGACCCAAATTTAGAAAATAGACATTATCTCGTTTTATTTCCAAAAATACATAATTAATTTGGATTATTGTGATTTTTAGCCAAAAGGAACGAGCATGTTTTTCAAAAAATCCATGAAGAGGCAACTGAGCTTGAATTGGACCGAACTCTGCAAGAAATTAAGACTAAATGGAAATCATTGGCATCAACTTTTAAGTATACATAATTTAAAATATATATATATTTTCATATTGATTTAAAAAATTTAAAATCCAATAAATACAGAACTGAACGTGCCAAGTTGGAAACTGGTTCGTCCCCGTCCGAGTGGCCTTTCTATGAGATTTTAAGTGAATTCTTGGGAACGATCGCCTTGAATAATCACGATTCTTTAGAAACCATTGCTTCGTCAAATAAAAAGTCAAATAAAAGACAGAGAGAGAGTTCACCAGGCTCTTCAAACCTCAATACGTCATCTGATAATTCACTAAATTCTGGTAAAAAAAAAATATTTTGTAATAATAAAAAAATAATAATATATTTGTTGAATTTAGATCGGGGTGATGACAAGGAGCCTGGTGAAAAAGGTGCTCCTGTACACGTAAATGACTCATTTGAGGTCGAGCAGTCGGGATCGGGAGACGAAAAGAGCGAAGATGAGCGACCCAATCTATCCAAGAAACGCAAGATCAAAACGACGAAGAAGAAGAAATCCTCATACCAACTTATAGAAGAGGAGATCAAGGAGTCAAAAGCGGCATCAGCACGGTTGGGAGATCAGATGGAAAAAGCATTCACCGCTCTCACACCAATCATGCAGGGGATCGGGCAGACGCTGAATACCGTATTGCCTCAATTATTGATTGCTCCTCCATCAAATGGTCCCTACTATCCACAAAACCATGGATTTGGAGCTCATGTTGCCCCTCCGTATACCCACCATATCCCTCCAAATAATGCTCAACAATTTAATCCCAACAACCAGGGATATGCAGCTCACAATGTACCAAACCAATATTATGCCACCCAAAATCATGTAGCCTATAATGATGTTCCTTTTGTTCGCCCTGACCGTGTACCTGAAAATGAGATTCCTCCCTTTTATGGTAATGGAGCTCCGCAATATTATCCGCAGCACCACTTATCTGGTCAAGCAGATGACAATCAAATTCAATCTGGTTCAAATGGTCAGCTACACTAGAAATGTTGTCATTATTTTGGAAAAGATTTTGTTCCCCAATTCAATTTTGTTTTCTTGGAAATAAATTTTTTGCAGCATACTTATCTTTTTTTTAATATAAAAACTAGCACTAGATTTCTTTTAAAATAAATAAAATTGAATTATAAAAAAAAATTTAATGTGCTTTAATTTCTTTTATTTTCTATTCATCATCATCGAGAGGCATGTAGCGAAGATGGTTTGCTAGCTCCTCTCGCAAACGAATAGCAGAGGGTGGGACGTAACCATTCGCAGCGATGTTTTCTCCTTCGTCATCCTCATTGGCCACTTCATCAAGCCAGCGCTGAGGTATCGTCTCGTTCATTCTCTCGAATAGGTTGTGTAGAATTCCGCAGGCGTACAAGGTTTCATTTAAATTAGACGGTTTCAATTCAGCTCTTTTGAGGATTATTCGGAATCGAGCTTTCAATCTTCCGAATGCATTTTCAATTACCTATTTGATAATAGGAATTATTGAGGAAAAATAAAACGATTTTTTTTATCTATACCCTTCTGGCACGGCTCAATCTGTAGTTAAAATGACCTTGGGTTTCATTGAGAACAGCGGGAAATGGCTTCATCAAAAACTCTGATAAAGTGAAAGCTGCATCTCCTATTATGTGCAATGGACATCTTGTATTTGCATTTAATTCTCTTCCAAGTTCACGCAGCTGGTAAAGTTGCTCTTGAATTGTCCTGTAGAGCCGTGAATGCCGAAATATAAAACCGTCATTTGTTTTTCCCGGTGTTCCAATATTAAGATAAGTGAATCGATAATTCGAATCACATAAAGCCAACAAAACTGTGCTGTAGAACCCTTTATAGCAGTAGTAGTCGGTTGCATCTTCTTTTGGGGGGCTACAGCCAATGTGACAGCCATCGATCGCCCCAATACACAATGGATAGCCCCATTGGCGTTCGAAGTTATCAGCAACAGCAATCAGTTCTTCGTTTGTTGTGGGCCAACTGATTTCATCGCTGTAATGAGCTATCACGGCATTACAAAATTCATACTGAATTTTGTGGGCAGTTGACTTGCCAATGCCAAATAATGAGCTCACTACGCGCAGCTCAGCCGATGAGCAGAGACGAAAGAGACCAACAGCAACCTTCTTGTGCACTGGAATTGCTAATCGATAGTTTGTATCTTCACCAACCAGATAAGGATGCAAATCATCCACGAGCATATTGAACGTTTCTCTCGAGACCCGGAAATGTTCTTTGAATCTCGTTGCAGACAGAGTTGGCATAATATTATCGTACCAATCGGTGGATTTGGGCACTGTCCAAGGACGGCCAAGTGGATCTAGATTTAGGTAGGTTTTTAGTTTGAATTCAAAATCAAAAATCATCATAATGTCATGCCGTACGTCTTCTTGCAACCTCCTCATGTAACATTGCTTGAAGGTTTTGCAACCTGAGTTCAATCATCATTCTACTAGAGTGAAGAAGGTACAGCAAGATCAAATAGATCTGCATCATCGACATCATCTATTTTTAATTGTTAATAGTTTTTTTAGTTTTTTTTAATCAGTAAAATTAATTACCTGGAATAATAAGACGAGAACAACAACAAGAAGTCGTCTATTTGGCATTTTAATATACAACGATATGGTTGATTGAATTTGTTATTGTTTACGAATGAACGCACAATTGATTCAAGATTCGACGTTGCATTTTTTTTTTTATTTTGTCACGAATTTCATTTCTTAAATATTTAAAAATATGTTCTTCTCGAATACATAACCGATAAGTAATCCCAAAAGTATTAATATCGACTGATTTGATTGTTTTATTTATACTTTTTGTTCAATTAATTATTGCGTTTAGTCATTACTATGGGGCCGGATGTGAAGTAAAACGTATAAATAGTTCAATTTCATTCTCATTTTACATGTAGAAGATAGCTCAGCGGATAGCGTGTGTGACACATATTAGAATGTCTGCGGTTCGAATCCAGTAGCTAGACGTTTTAGTTTTTTTTCAAAGTGATATCGTTGTGATATTGTATTGACATGATGCTACCAACTCAAAACTATTGATTTTCGATTTTGTTTAAAAATTACTATGGGACGGGATATGCATTAAAACGTATAAATATCTCGATTTTACATTTGTTGGCATGTACATGATAGCTCAGTAGGTCGCGTGTGTGACACTTAAGAAAAAAGTTCAAAGTTCAATTCCAGCTGATGACTTTCTTTTTTTTTTATGAAAAAAATATTGATATCGTTGCGGTATTATTTTGAATGTAAACAAGGTGAAAAAGCCCGTCGAAGCGATGCTCCTATAGATTCAAGCGACCCAAGATGTCGGAACGATATTCCAAAGACATTTGTTCCGGTGTACGGCACCTAAACCATGCTGTAATGACATTGAAGTGCTACCTGGGATCGGTTGAGAGCTGATAGCATTGAGTATACTGAAAATTAAAACACTGCATTGCATCACAATAATCACTAAATTGTCGTTTTCCCTGTTTATTCCAGTTTTGGTGTGAACAGAACCGGAATAGTGGAACATAAATAGGTTTCAGTGTGAACGGAATCGGAATAAAACAACTAAAAACATTATTTAAGTTCCAGTGTGAACGCACTAGAATAGTAATTCTTATTCTAGTGTAGAAATTCTGGAATTAGGTTTATTCCGGAATAAACCCAGTTAAGTCGCCGGTGTGAATAGGGTATTAAAATCGTAATTCAACGTAACATATTAAAAAAGAGACATTTTTTCGCAGATTAAATGGTGCATTAAGGTTCTCTACCTTTTGAATGTTTTTTTTTAAATTTTTTAAATAAGGAAAGTGTTTGAAGTAAATTGATAGTTAACGAACACTTTTACGTAGAACTCCCAGAGAAACTATACGCCTAAAGATGTAAATAAAAAAATCTGAATTCTGAATTCCTGCTCTTATCGATGTTTTGCATACATGTCAAGGTAAAGGCAGGATGAGAAATTCTGCTACAATTCATGCTACGGCTCTTCCTCTTTGGATCCAGAAAGTGAGCCGAGCTTCAAAGAAGAGCTGCCCGCCGATAGATGATTCCGATTTAGTGCATCACGTTTTATCCCTCTCATATTACGTGCTTCTTTTGTGTGAATCCTCTTAATTATAGGTATTTTTATTAGTATTTTATTTATGCATTCCAAGTGTTGATTTTGAATTTACTGTGTAGATAGCACTTGACGCTCAGATTGGAGCGTTATTGTGCTGCTGTAGTTTTGAGTGACGTCATAGCTACCCAGTCTCTCTCTCTCTGGTAATTTAGTTCACTGATTGCTCATTTACTCTGCTTATATTGTCTTTCTTGTTGTAGCTTATGAGAGAATGGTAGAGCATTCTTTGTGCTAATCTCTGTGTGTCACAGCTTCTCAACTTCTTAGTACGAGGTATGTTTACATCATGATTATGTCATCGGTGTTCGTGATGTTTATATTGCATTATTTTCATTTAGATTTACTCTATGCGTACTGTGTACCGATGTTGATCACTGCGGGCAACTTCACCTCGCCCCTTCACAGTGGTAAGAGATTGTATATGCTATCTTTGTTTACACGTGATTCATATTCTTTATTCTTCTTACAGATAACTTCAACTTGCAAATACAAATCTCTATTAAGCTACCTGAGTTAGGCTTAATCAGGAACTATGAATTCGTGTAGATTTAACAGGTTCGAATTTATACCGCAGTCTTGGGAGGGAAAATTAACATTGGTTTTAAGGGACTTCCAGGGAGGCACTTTTTCGTAATCCCTTTTCTCTCATATTAAGAGAGAGGATCCATGGGGAGGCCCCCTCGCCCTCCGCATGGATCCGTCACTGAGGGTTGATATTAGTAGTAGCAATGTCACTAAAGGCTTCAAAACATTTTATTACATTACCAGAGTGTATAAGTAAAATTCTCCATCTTCCATGTGATTAATGGGGGCATGAAATGTCTATCTTTCAATTGATTTTCGTTATTTTCTTTATTCGCCTTATTCTCTGTGCAAGAAGGAAACAATGCAGAAGTGATGCAAAACTTTGCAACCTGTATGGGCTCTGAGGAGACGGATGCATTGAACGTTATCTCGGTCCTGTTTATATTTGTTAACTATTTTAAGTACACAATATTTACTCATACTTCTGATGACTAAGGTGTGGTAATCTAGGTAAATCCCAGCTTAGAACAGTAATGTGGTTGATCTTTGCAACTTTGTAATTATAAAATCAAAGACAATTAATTTAGTACTTCACGAATTGAACACTACTTTCCAAATTCATTCAAAATACTATTACAATACCAACACTGGTAGCAAATGCATTTTAAAAAATATATTCATGACTGAGTTAGGTGACTTCCTTAGTCATCCAGAAATTACCAATTTCAAGTTTGGCTAGCGCTGTGGAGTCTTTAGAGTTTATATGCTGGTTCAGATAGAGTTGCTTATACAGACAACTTTGTTTACTCATGCAGATAAAATTAACCACCCATTCATTTTCTAGCTCGCTTTCTAGCCACGAAAGCAGTACATAATAAATGACAAGAAGTAACCTTCAATAAAAGGGGATAGGTGGGGCGCAAGATTCAGTATTGTTAGGAAACAAAATTATGCTTACCATAACAGTGGGGCTTGCATTTAAATTTTGGAAACAAGACTCATATAGCTTTTAATGAGTTTTGAGAGCCCAGCAGCTCCCTTGGGAAACGGAATGGTGTGTCGATGAGAAAAAATAAAGATGTGGCTAGACTTCACAATTGCTTTACTTTTAGAGCTAAAAAAGAGGTTTAGAGAGAAACTTAGTTTGGAAAACCCAAGCTCGTTGGAGCTGGAAAAAAGCTGCCCTTTAAATTTATTGGACCAGATTTTTTACTTTATTATATCAGCTTGTTTCCTCTTCTCCTTCTTCTTTTTGCTGGCGTTCTTCTTCCTTCTGATAATTGAAATGGAGTCGGTTGGCTGATGTCTCCTGGGCATGAATCTAATAATCCAATGGAGTGAAAAATATGTCAATAAAGTGGTGAGAAGATGGCGTCAAATACGTAAATTAAGATAATAAAGATTTTTAAAAGTAGAAACGCGATGTGGATGCAAAAACAACGTGCTTGTCAAATTGGAAGATAACTACGGGCTAGAAACGCTGCTAGGGCCAATTTACTTAATCCACAGTTATATTTAGTCATCCCAAGAGCATTCATGATGACCAGTAAATCTTTGTAGATGCACTCGGTAATGATTTTTTTTGTATTGACAGAAATATGAGCAAATGATCAATAATTAGATTTAAAAGAAAAATTCGTGGAAACGGAAAGTCGTAGAGTGAGAATTTTTTTTGACATACTTTAAGGGGTTTTTCTACAGGGAGGCCAGATTATGGTTACCAGTGCCACAGTGGTCGTGAAGGATAAACAATTTCAAGCTACACTCCTACCACGGTAGACTATTTAGGCCCAGTTACCGTCATTGGCGCGGCGACGGAGGCATGGAAAGTCTGCCGCTTGGTGGAGTTGCTTTCGGTCGCGGTGGCCGATTCCTGTGTATATTTTAGTGTATTGCTGTTTTAAGGTTGTCATGCCGCAACAACCTTCAGTATTTTCATTTCCTGTGATTACTTCTTTATAATTTCTTGAGCAAGGTATTTGATATTGTGTTATTGATTGCTATTTCCTATATTGAATTTTACCAATTTGTTTTGTAGTGCTGAACTTGACCCTTTTATCTACAAGCCATCAATCAGCAACAAAAACCTAGTCTGCAGAAACCTCCTTTAAATTTCGGAAATTCCGTTTATAAAAATGAATTTATAATCTCATCACTTCTCTCTTTTATGCTCTATTAATTTATTTCTATTAATGCATTTGTTATATCTAAAAATTATTTTGGATGATTGCTTTTGTCTCTGCAAATGTTTAGATCAACCAAAAATTGTTTTTTTTTGTCATCCCTTTTAAAATAATATAAGTTTGCATTCATTATGTAGCGGGTAGCAATTTTATTAGTTACTAAAATGCTATAATTAACACGGCGTCCGCGTAAAAGCGGTCATTTTGGTGGCACAAGGTCCCTTTTGCCGGCTTTTGCACTGTAAGTCATATAAAATTATATGACTTACTGAATGAAGAGACAAATCGATCTGTGGGGTATGGATTTGATATGAGAACTTTCGATTTAACAAACGATTTCTGAGCGAAAGAGAGAAAAGTTCCCCTATTTTGGTGGGCCACGGAAAATGCCGGAATCATGTTTAGGGTAATAAAATCGACTTCATTCGACGCGGAATTCCATTTTGAGTCGATTGGTGTAAAGTTTGAGTCGTTATAACATGCCAAATAAGAGATAATCGGCTAAAACCGGGGACACTTTAGGACTTTTCCTGAAAAGTCATGCCTCTTTATTATCGTTTTTCTCCCACTAAAATTGAAGGATAAAAAAATAAAAATACGGGATGAAAGACCATTCTTTTATCTACAACCCATTTTTTGATTTTTTCGAAAAGTTAACTCCCGAACTAGATATAAAAATAATAGTAAGACACACGTTTTGCATCTTTTTTTCTCTCTTTTCCATCAACCTCCCCTGCGCTGCCATTGGCCAGATTTTTCCCGCGGTTTAGCTCAGGTACGGACGCTTAAGAGAGAGTAAAACCGCACGAAAAAAAACTGTCCAATTTCAATTTCGGGGAGATGTTATTCGAATCAGAATTTTTTTCTCTTTTAAGTTCATATTAAAAAGTTGCGATAAAAGCAATAGCGCAAAATCCCGCGAAAACTGACATTTAGTGCCACCGTACTGTTGAAAAATGCCCGGTAGTACAGTCAATCTGTGACTTTTTGTCATGAAATTGGGAATTAATTCCCACACCAAATGTAAAAAGTGAACATTATAGAGATTTATTCTGAGATTTTGTATAAAAAAAGCCCCGTCCGTAATTGTTGAGGAATAAATTTAAAACGCAAATTGTTACGTAGCAGTGATATAATAATAATAAAGGCCTAAATTGTCTTGAAAATATTTTGATTTTATTTATATTTTAATTTTAGGAAAGTTTCTCAATCATATTGTCGTAGAAATATTTTTAGTTCACCCGTAAATCAAGGTGAAAACATAAATATTATTGCAGCTAATGCGCAGGTGGGGCCTGCTTGAACAGAGGTTCATACCCACATACCAGTAACTTGATGAATTTGGAAATTAGTTTTTGGGCTAAACTAAAAATATTTATACAATAATATGATTGGGAAAGTTTCTTGAAATTTAAATGTCAGTAAGATGCAACTGTTTTCATGTAATGTCTACTGAGACTTTAATTAACAATTTATGTAATGTTATGCAACGTAATTTGCATTGTAAAAATGTTCCTCAACAGCCACAGACGGAGCTTTTTTTATACAAAATCTCATTATCAATCTCCATGATGTTCATTTTTTACATTTCGTGTGGGAATTAATTCCGAGATTCATGAGAAAATTCACAGATTGACCTTACTACGGTTTTAGGCGGACGCCGTGTTAAATGAAATAAAATGATCGGTCAAGCTATTTTAATGTATTTTCCAAATAAATACGATTATTTTATTGGCTGGGTTAGAAGAACTTTAATAGAATGTAAAAAGAAAAATTGGAACCATATATTACTTGTGAAAAATGGTATTATATTGTACAGTTTTTGGGGTTTTTTAAAATATAGAACTGTTCCTTAGTAACCAATGAAACTTGTCATCCAGATAATTATTTTGCATCGATTGTGGATGGTTCATTATCTTTACTATTCCAACACAAGATTAAGACATCAACCCACATCTAGTGATAAATCAAACCAATTTCTTCGGGTTTGTTGTGTCTGAGGGCAGAACTGGACTGTCTTTATATCGACGGTGGTACTTCGAACCAGAAAAAGTTGAGCGCGGAGTTCCTCAGGGCTCGGTATCCTGTCCTTATGGGTACTAATAGTACGGAATACGGAATGGGGATTAGAGAAAATACGGAATTTATGTACGGAAAACGGCCTTTATGATGAAAGTACGAAACCTTAAAGTACGTAAATTTTATTTCAGTGTTAGGTACATCACATGTTCATTTAAATAAGATTTGATTTGAGTCACGATTGAAATCACTTTTTCTGGATTATGATGCATGATTTAATTCATTTTTTAAAGATGACTTTTGACGTAGGATTATGGTGTATACTTTTTTGGTGACGTAAATTTTTTAAAGTCAAATTTAAATTTGAAAAATGGCAACGTTTGAATAATTTCTTTAGAAAATTTTAGCCAAAAATATTTAAGTACGGAAATCTTTTCAAAGAGTATTTCATTTCCCTCCATCACCATCTATGATAAAAAGCTCAACTTAATTCTAGTCTACTAAGTTTTATAATATCACAACAGAGTGTGGCAATATGTGCACACAACATCATCTCAAAAACATAAAAGAAAAAGATACTAAAAAGATAGGTACCAAAGCGAACTTGTTGTACATTTTTCAAAACTTTGACAGATTTGTGCTATATTATTTAATGAGTGAAATTGAAAAGAAAAGCAATTAAATCGGATGGATTAGTGTTTTTATAGAAATCCCTTAATTTTTTCATTTAATTTTGTAATTAATCTTTCTTATTCCTTCAGAATGGAATTGGGATTGATATTTCTAGTCTTCCGGTTGGCTGTTTTCCTTTGGTGCCAACAAAACATAGTATTCGTGAAGCAGTAAATGGGTTCAAGACTAGTATTACAGTTTGCCAGCTTCCATGTGTCTCTGCGTTAGTACTTATTGAACACAAAATCCAAGGACAGTTAATGGATTTTATAATCTTGGGTGATTTGCAACCTAGGTATCAGTATGGTCAACAAGGGTGGCTGTATGTAATTCTGTCACGTGTTAGAACTCTAAAAGGCCTTTTCACTCTTGTTAAACTTGATTCGAACATGTCAAAGTATAAACCTCGCTTAGATGTTATGCAAGAGATGGACCGCTTGGAAAAAATTGAAGTTGAAACCTTGAAGCAGTTAAACTCAAGTAAGGTTTAATATTGATTTAAGGTAGTCATTATACATTTCTGTACTTAAATTACTTTTTACAAGTTTTAATTACAGGTACAGCTTATTCCAAACCGACGAATGAATAAAAAAAAATTTCTTTCTTCCTTCTTTCTTTCTTCCCTTTTCTTCCATTTAAAATTCAAAAGTGTAATTCTTATTATGTGCAATCTTTTTCTATTGTCTTGTTGGAAAAAGTATTCAAAATGAAAGAAAATAGAATACAGCAATATTTCCTTACATTTACAGTAATTAGAATCTTATTAATTTCAGTAATGATTTATTTAATGCCCGATTGCCAGCCAATGGGGTCATTCTTAATTCATGGTAATCATAAACTGCAACATATAAAACCAACTTTGATTGATTATTTAAGCTGTTGGTTAGAGGAAAAGCACAAGTGCGCTCATAACAATATAGAATTTCCTTTCTTGTGGTACCATATAGCAATCTGTTTTCTGGAACCAGATAGCCTATCGGTTTCAGAAACTGTATAGCCTTCTGTTTTCTCGTACCATATATCCTTATTTTTTCTGGCACTATTTAGCTTTCCGGGTTGTGAAACCATATATTCTTCCATTTTCTGGAACCATACATATATTTCCGTTTTCTCATACCATACCATATTGCCTTCGGTTTTCTGGTACTATAAAGCTTTCCGATATCTCGTGCTATATTATCTGAACCTCTTAAGTATTTAAACAACAAGAATCAAACAAGTCGCTGCTCTTATTTTTTCCCATCTATTATCCAGTTTTGATGGCCAAGATTGAGCCGACCTGCATCACAAAGAAGCCCTCTGACTATGTGGATGGCAAAGTGGTCCGTAAGACAGAGACTGGGAAGAACAGCCACGAGCCCACTTAAGCCAACATGTCTTTCACAAATTATACCCATTATCTTGATTAACTGCATCATTATACATTTATATTTTTTAATTTCACACAGTTTGGTTACGACCACATCAAAATGCTATCTGAGGGTGTACAGCCATTCCACATTCAGACGGAATGTCCTGAAAGGCAAAGCAATAATGGATATCAACAAGCAGCTGGTAAAAGTGCAGGGGAAATTCGATAACACAAGCCTGATCCTTGATGCAAAGATGACTATAATCCATATATTTTTTAAATTTTAAAATGAATAAAATCTCCTCTCTTAATAGGATGAAACCAAGACTTTGAGTAATGTAAACCCATCAGAACCTGCCGATAGCCGCAGCTCCAAAGTGAAAGAAGGCGAATTCTTAACACTCTTAGACAGAATGAGAATGAAAATTTAACTATTGCTGACCAAATGCCATCGAAAAAGGTTTTATAATCAATTAGTTCACTTTTACAGCAATTATGTAATTTACTGCATGTATACTTCATTTCTTAGTGTATCAGTGATGAAAATATACGGATTTTTAAGGATTACAAATTAATAAAGAGCAAAATAATTTGAAATCAATTAAAATATAGACAAGAATGAATAATATTGTGATATTATATTTTCAAATATTTGGAAAATTCATCATTGTAATAAGAAAAGTTAATTAAAATTAGCAAAAGTGATCTTAAAAGATAAATTATAACAGAGATAATTTCATATAAAATTATATCGTTGAAATCCCTTCGGGAACCTAGCATTCGGAACGAATGCCATCGGAATAAGAGATGTTTTCCCTTTTGCTAGTTGGCGCAGCGTGTTCAGAAATTCAGTTGGGTGGACGTCCTTGGAAAAACAAAAACTTTATCTGCTCGCAACTTTTATACTTGGCTTTTCTGTTTTTTTAAATCGTTTTTTCAGGGTTATATATAATGAAAACTTATAAGATATAGCTGATGTTTTGTATTTTATTTCTTATACATTTCTATACCACTTTCTCCGCATAAAAGATCTTTCTTTTCAATTTATTTATCTACAGGTATGTTTCAAAATTTTCTACTATACTCCATAATTCTTAAATTTAAAAAAAATCGTCAGTGCGAGCTACAAAACCAAAAAGAATTAAAATTTTTTATTTATTTATTATAAACACTTAATTTTTAAAATAATGAAATGTGCTTTATAAATATTAACAGCTATTTGGTGGTCTGCATCCTTAATTTTGGAAGCTCTCCATAGCGCAGCCACTTTTGCCACATGCTCTACTTGTGACATCGTAAAATAATATTTTCTATTGCTAGATGGCACAGAGTCATTTTAAAAAAAATATAATTCACGTCACACAATATAAGGACGTTCTTTGAAAAAGAAAAATTTCATTTTTAAATCAATAATAGACAAGCAATGTAACAGTTTACTATTTTCAATAAATCAATAATTTGATTCTGTTTAAAAACAATTCAATATTTCTTTTTTCGCAGCCTTGTTGGGAATCTGGATTTTTTGGGCGGAAGCTAATTTGGACAGTAGACATTTGGTCATGTTAATCAAGCCGTACCTCTATAAAAACATTTTAATCTATTGTGGGTAACTATTTGAGACATACTAGAGCCCAGAAGTCATAATTAGTAATAGGGAAGATATTCCAGAAAATGTGATTTGTAGGAAATATTTTCCGCGGTTTTATTGACACCATCAAAAAGTCTTTTCAATCTCCTTTCAGAGGGCACCTTTTTCTGTTGGCACCCCGTTACTTTACACTTTACAGCTCAAATTAATGTAAAGTGAGGAATATATGAAGCTTTTTAAACAGCACTTTTTTGCCTGGAAAACAGCTATTTTCGGCGGAGTCTATTGGGAAACACTTTTTAGGCTACTCTTTTTACTTCTTTGAAATTATTGAAGTCGGAAGAAGATTATTGTTATTTGATGTTGGAAATTGAAAAGGAAGAATCATCGTCGTATTTACGAGTTGTAGCGACATCAACGTCGACTACCAAGTCGACGTAGGAGGGAGTGAGTATCCTTAAATTTTAGTACCTTGTGTGCCTCTTATTGAGACAGATTTGATCTGTGTATACTGCTATATCGAGTGACTAAATCCTTTAATTTTAGTACCTTGTGTGCCTCTTATTGAGACAGATTTGATCTGTGTATACTGCTATATCGAGTGACTAATCTAAGTCTTTAAGAGAGAGCAGGTCATCCCCTAGGAGAGGGCACCGTGGGTATCAACAGAGTGACCATCGTGAGCGGGAGTCACCCACGGTGACGGCCATCTGATTGCTTGATTTGTGTCGTTTGAACCAAACAACAATAGGATTGCTGTAACTTAAGTGACATCATCATCGAGCGATTCAAATGCTTTATTTCACGTTTTTACATTTGATAATTATTTATTCTTTTTAATCTGGAATATTTAAAATCAATATTGGTTTCTGCCATAGTTATTTAAAATAATGAAAAAGAGACCAGAAATAACTAGGTAATACGCTACAGCCTACAAATGTTACAAAACCGGTTTAAAACTATAACCGCCGCAGCGTGCTCACTACTGTATATAGAAAAGACTATCTTATAATCCCCTCTATAGACCTACGGAAGATATTCGGAGAGGATCAAGTTATCTCTGCATCCGATCTTTCATAACAAGGAGAGGGGGCAATCTCCAGAGTCTTGACTTACCATTAATTGCACCCTCTCTCTTCTATGTAAACTAATGCCATCAGTGTTCTTTCCGATGCACTTGAAGTATAATTGGATTCACTGAGTTAAAGAGCATTTTTCATCATTTTTTTTTATCAGAACAAAGTTTTTTAAAAAGAAAATGTCTTTAGTTACTGAATAAAAGGAAGGGGCTCACAGGCTCACTCTACTGTACACTCCTATGCAAATTGTTTCCTTTTGTTTGAGAATTTATTATTGCACTTTTAGAATGTAATAGACGAAAACAATGGGTTTCTTATAGCAATGATTAGTTTTTAAATTGTATGAGTTAAATTACCGGCCATGTCAATGTGGACTGCTTGATACACAATCTGACGCGAACGTTCACTGGAAAGGGAAAAAAATCAAGTACCTAGGCAGAAAGGTTTGTTAACTTCAACGTGGTCTGTGTGATACACAAACTGAAATAAGCGAACGCACACCGGAAAGGGAAAAAAATCAAGTCCCTATGTAAAAAATGTTTGTTCACGTCGACACGGCCTCAGGGCGAAGCTGATAAGTCATACGTAAGCAGGAATAAAAATTTCTACCTGATATTAATAAATTCTAACTCGCAATTAATAGCTGCACATATTAAAGGCGGTATGTCTTTAATAACTTCCTTGGTGGAAATATGAATAGGATAGTAAGTAATAATATAAATATAGAGAGAGTGGGAAAAAATTCCCATACAGCAATGGAGAAGTGGATGTATAAGCTCAAGGCTAGCTGTGTTCAATGAACTTGTTAAAAGTTCTGGTGTCGTTGACGCTCTTAACTGGTTCACATTGACATTGGTAAAGGAATGGCGAGATGGTTACCCTAGCATTGATAATGGTATTATTAATCATACTTAATTATTTTGTGTAAATATGAGGTTGAGATGTTGTTATCCTCCCCTATTACTTAGACAAAATTACGTATTCATTCCGCATTTATTACGTTATAAATCATGACTTGGAGCGGCGAAAGAGAGAATCGATCTGGCAGCTTCGGATGACGTCACGCCGCCAGAGGGTCCCTCAATTTAGAATGTCAAAACGTCCTGTCAATGTTCCCTCATTCATTTTTAAGAGCAACAAGTGTTGAGTGATTTCTTCTTTGTGAAAGTGTCTTATTTGTGTGTGAGATGAGAGACACAGGTATTTCTATAATATGATGTGTTGCCCTAGAGTGTGTATTCATTTAATTCATTTGTAATGTCAGGTCTTGGAGTAATTTGAGTTGTGTCACCAGTTACCTCTCTCTATCTCTATTATCCACACGAGTCTCTTCTTATTCCTGTAATCTAGTCCGAGGTAATTAGTATTATTAGACATCTATGTCTATAATACCTACTGACTTATATAATTATCTCTATAGTGGACTGTGATTGCATTGTGTTTTATACTGGCCCAAGTGGGTTCGAGCACTTGCCACCTATATTCTCTCTCTCTCTGTAAGTTAATATTATTATTCCCTTAAAGTGAATGTCATTTACTCATGTTGTTCTCTATCACAGATTTAAGGGAGTCTGGGTAGACGCACTTGTGATTTGTACTATCTGTGTCTGTGGGACAAGAGTCATAGTTTGCCCTCACAGGTATATTAACTTATCTTTGCATGTATTGTATCCCAATCTAATTTCTATATATCTCTCTAATATGCAGAACGATTAATACAATCATCTTGATGCACTGAGACCGAGTTCTAGTAACCCGTTTTCGAGCTAACATTTGGTCCGTCGAGCCGGATCTCGGATTCTCAGCTCTACTTTCGTCGAGATGACGAACGAGAAGAATAAACAACTGCCTCCACCTGTTACGACGGTGGTCACAACGGTGTCCTCGTCTAGCATTGCGACCTCCTCTGCTGTCACCTCCGCCACGTCGGCTATAACCACCACCACGAACAGTATTTCCACGCCTTTTGCATCAATGACTGCTGCCAATAGTGGTATCTCTGCAGCCGCTGGGACCCATGCTCCAAGCACACCGGCTCTGGCAGCTGCTGCAGCAGCCAACCCTGCTCTCCTTGCACTCACGGGTCAGCAGCGAATAATCCGCCGGCAGATTACTCTCACCAAACAGTCCCTGTCGGGTCTGTTCAGCTATCCTCTGCAGCAGCCATCTCGCCGCGCAGTCAACTCCTTCAAGACTAAGCTGGAAAAGCACTTGAAAGAAGCAGATGACGTAAACGATTTGATCGTTAAGGAGCTCACCGGGCAGCAGTATTCATCCGCCTTCGATGAGCAGACCCAGCGGCACCACTTCTACATCCGAGAAGCTGATGATGCATTGGAGGTGGCGGACGAGTACCTGGAGCGGAGGAAGGATGAAGCCGAATCTGTAGCCAGTGTTTCACAATTCAAAGTCGAATTAATTCAAAATTGAATTAATTCATGAATTAATTCAGAACCCCTTGAATCTGAATCTGAATCGATTCAAATTCAAAATATTTGAATCCTGAATCGTGAATCGATTCAAATTTTAAGATTTGAATCGAATTCAAAGAAATACAGTGTTGCCAATTCTCAAATATGCTGTTAGAAATTTTCGTCTGCTCTTTCCATTTTTCAATAAACAAAGCTGTGAGTTTGACAGGTAGTCTCATTTCACGATATAGTTTTTGTGAGTTTTTTGTAAGATAGCTATCGGAATCCAATATGAATTCTTCAAGTATGGGTGCTGGCACAATTCAGTGGTTTATTCGCGGAATTTTTCAATATTTTATTTTCGATGAAGCTACAAAAAAGGCTTCTAAAGAAGAAATGCCAAACATGAAAGGAAAGTGTAGTCTTTGCAGCTCCTATGTTGCTGGTGTTATTCAATGTTCTACCAACTATGTTCGGCACATCAGAGTAAGATATTTATTTCAAATTATTTTACTTATTTGTTTATCTCAAATAAACCGAGCTGATAAGAGGGCTAAATCAAAAACAAGGACTTATGGGAAAAGGCGGTGCCCAGAAGAAGGAGTTACTTCATCTGGTCCATCCTCTCAAAAAAAAATACGATTCTCGACAATTGTCGAACCACTTTCTCCTGCACGTCAGGCCGAATGTGAACAAAGCGTTGTTGACTACATAGTATCCGGTACGTAAAAATTATTACTGACATTTGAAGAAATTTTTTTAAATTTTATTACATTATCTTTATAGAGGCTAGGCCGCTACGGACTGTGGTTCGCCCCAAATTTAGAAAAATGTGTACTACTCTGAATTCGAAATTTTGGCCTCTATCACAGCATCGAATCAGATTTTTAATCAGCAGTTCCTTCATTAAGTACAAGGAGTGGTAAATTTCTGAGCTCGAAAAAGCTGCGTACTACAGTCTGACTGCCGATATTTGGACTGGGAGGAATCGTAGTTTTCTCGGAATAACCATTCATTTGATTACTTCCGGTTTAAAGCGAATGTCAGCTCCACTGGCCTGTCGGAGATTTAAAGGTTAATTAAGTTTTAATATTGTATTAAAAAATTGAATTCAGCAAATTGTAATTATTTTTAAAATAGGAAAACACGATTTCGTCAACATTGCTCAGCGACTAGACGCCGCATTCCTTGATTTTCGTCTGAAATTCGAGAAAATAACCCATGTCGTCACAGATAACGGGTCAAATTTTGTAAAATCGTTTAAACAATTTGCTAAAAAAAAGAAAGTTTTTGCAGAAGAATCAGGTATATTTATCAATTACATAAAATATTTATTTATTTATTTAAAAATAATTGTATTATTTTGAACAAAATTCGTCTAGATTTGGAGAGTGACTGGGAGACCGAATTCGAAGATGGGTTTGATTATGATTCGGTGGAAGAAAGCGACGAAGAAAAGGATGAAGGGACCGCTAAAGAGGACGAATCGCCTGCCGAGACTGCCGGGTATCTTCTAGATCAATTTGAAGAAGCCCAGAGAAAATTGAACGAGGGCGATGGTTCACCCAAGCCCCGAGTCTTGTTCAGTGGACTCTCCTCTTCAACTCCCGTTGGTCCAGCTCCAGACGACTGGATCGACGACTACGTCAAGGGACGGGGAGCCACCAGAGTCCGTCCTGCTTCCAGCTATCAGTCATCATTCAAAATGGAGTTGCCCGTCTTTCCAGCAACATTCCTCGACTGGTTTTGGTGGATCGACCTCTTCCACTCTCTCGTCCACTGCTCACCTGCCGATCCAGCGGAAAAGTTCGCCATCCTGAAGGAGAAAGTAAAGGATACGGAAGCAAGAGACCTTGTCTACGATCTCGGTGGTGGAGAGGAGTGCTACAGGGAGGGGCTCCGACGACTCAAGCTGCGCTACGGCAACCGGAAGGTCATCCGCTCTGCACATGTTCAAGTGTTGGAGTCGATGGATTTCAGAGGAGTGAATGCAGCCGTCTTCCCTACAACAGCCGAGCGGGCGCGCACACATCTCTTCGACCTCAGCCGGGTCGGAGGAACCTGCCATAGCGACCTGATTGAGCGGATTTGCCGGAAGCTGCCCAAGGATGCCAAGATGGCATGGAACAGCGATCCAGCAGCAGCCAGGTGTGATTTAGATGACCGAACCTTGAATGAGTTTGGTGACTGGTTGTGTGCCAGAGCTGCCGCCGACCAGGATGCCTACTCCGTTGCCGCTTCAAAGCAACAGCATCATTAGCATCAGGAAAACACCAATGGCAGTCACTCCACCAGCTCCACCAGGGGTGGTGGCCATACAAGGGGCGGAGGGCGCCCAACCAAATGTGAAGGGGAGCATCGCCTTCATGATTGCACTGCCTACAAGGAGCTGCCAGTTCGGGATCAAGTCAAGTTCTGCCTCAATCACATGCTCTGCTTCTGCTGCCTCGGATCCGGCCACTCGTCCCGTGATTGTTCTTTCAACAAGGGTTGCGGAGTCGATGGATGCAGCATTAAACATCATCGGCTGCTGCATGATACGGGTCCGAGCGTCACCTTCCACTCTCACGCCACCTCTGCTAGTCTGGGAAAGAGGAAGCCGAAGGTAGCCTATGGAGTCATCCCTCTCAATGCCATCGGTCTTGACGGGGAGCTGGTTCCAGTCAACTTACTGTACGACGAGTGCAGTGTCTCCACCCTAGTCCAAGAGGATTTGGCGCAGCAGCTTGGTGGAACTCTCCGCGGCAGAGAAGAGGTGGACGTCATCGGAGTCGGTGGCCATCTAGAGCGAGTGCAGTCAGCCCCTTTCAACCTGCAGCTAAGGACGGATGACGGCGAGATATTCGTCATAGAAACCTCCACTGTTCCAGTTGTTACGGATCCAGTTCCGGTTGTGGATTGGACCAAGCTGCAGTCCCGTTGGCCACACTTAAGCGACTTGCCATTGAAACCAAGTGGTGGGCGTATCGACATCCTACTCGGCCTTAACCATGGACATCTGATGGCCGCCTTTCAATCTAGACCGGGGAGAAAAGGAGAACCTTTCGCCTCTCTTACTCGCCTTGGATGGGTAGTGAGGGGAGTAATCGGAGCTGATGCCAAGGCGGATCGGTTCCACGTCAGAGCTGCCTTCTCCACCCTTGTTCCTGAGCAAGAAGGATCTGAGTTAGCCGCTGCATTACACCGCCTCTTCGAACGGCAATTACACCGAGAACTTCGGGACGGAATACAAAACTGCCCACGTCGTAGCTGAGCATCAGAAGGCCATTGAAATGTACGAAGCTGGGACCAGAAAGTTAGATGTCGGCTACGAGTCCGCCATCCTTTGGCGGCCAGGTCATCCCAAGTTGCAGAACAATCTGCAGCTAGCAGAGCACCGGAATCGGAGCTTATTGAACAGATTCCGGCGAGATCCAGACTATGAGCAGCGGTACCGTAAAGCCATGCAGACCAACTTCGATGAGGGCTACGCGGTGCGGATGTCGGAAGAAGAGTTGACTGCCAATCCACCCTGCTACTACCTTCCACATTTCAGCGTCAGCAAGGGAGATCCGGAGGACCCCAAAGCGATTCGCATTGTCTACGATGGAGCAGCCAAGTTTAAAGGATGGTGCTTAAACGACACCACCTTCAGTGGGCCACCGCTGCAGAACGCTCTTCCGGCTGTGCTCATCCGCTTCAGATAAGGCCAGGTGGCATGGGCGAGTGACATCAAGGCGATGTTTAGCAGGATCCGGCTGAACGAAAGGGATCAGAGATACCACGGATTCCTTTGGACTGAAGAGGATGGATCGACCACCGTCTGCCAAATGACTCGCGTCACCTTTGGAGTGAACTGCTCCCCATTTGTGGCTATTAAAACCACTTGGAAAGCTGCTGATGACGCAGGGCCAGAGATGAGGGATGCGGCGGTAGCAGTGCGAAACAATCTATACGTTGACGACTATTTGGGGTCGGCGAAGAACTTGGACGGAGCCGTCAAGATAGCATCTGAAGTCGAGTCGGTGCTTGCCCGAGGAGACTTCCATCTGCGCAGTTGGGTATCAAATCACCCCTCTTTCCAGTCATCACTCTATCCATCATCTCCGGCGGGGAGAGAGGAGTCATCAGCACACCCCATCACGGCCGACAGCACAGAGAAGGTGCTGGGCATCTTCTGGGATCCGAAGAGGGACCTCATCGGCTTCAAGATTCAGAATCTGAACGATGTTGTATACACCCGTCGTGGATTGGCGAGCAAAGTGGCGAAGCTGTTCGATCCGCAAGGGTCAGCTGCGCCGATGGTGGTAAAAGGACGAATCCAGCTGCGCGCGCTCGGTGTAAAGGGATACGCTTTCGACGATCCTATCTCGGGTGAGATGCTGGACTGGTGGAAGAATTGGTTCAACAACCTGGAGCAACTAAATTCGGTCGAGTTTCTGCGCTGCCTCTTTCCGGATGAAGACAACATCATCCGCACGGAGCTCCACACCTTTGGCAACGCTTCAGAGGAAGCGTTCTCTGCAGTCTGCTTCATTCGTAACGTGTACGAGTATGGAAGCGTCATCATCCGGCAGGTGAAGTCGGCCACCAAGCTCGCCCAAATGAAGACTATCAGCATTCCAAAACTAGAGTTGAATGCTGCTCTACTCTCTGCCCGTATCGCCCACTTCGTTGAATCGTCGCTCTCAAAGAAAGCCGACGGTAGCAGCAGACTCCACGCCCGTTATTTCTGGACGGATTCCAGCACCGTGCGTCACTGGATTCGTGCTACTGCCAGCGAGTATGCAACCTTCGTGAGCAACCGGATTGGAGAAATACAACTGTTAACACAGCAGCACGAATGGAGATTCGTTCCGGGGAAGCTAAATCCGGCGGATGCTGCCACACGCTCGGCACTGGAAGCCGAGGCTCTTCCCTACATCTGGCTGCAGGGCCCGGCTTTCCTCTATGGGAGTATGGACACCTGGCCGAAGGACCTGGATCCAAGGATCGTTCCGGACGAAAGAAAATCCATCCGGGCAATGGTGACGCGGGCAGTCAATCCATTGGTTAACTGGAACGAAGTTGACATCATCCCAGATGACATTCCATCCATCATACTGCTCAAGGAGAAGTACCTTCACCTGATACGAGCGTGCCAGGAAGAAGAGTATGCGGAGGAGATCCGGCGGATTAAACGGGGAGAGAATCTTCGTCACGATTCCCGTTTATTGGAACTTACGCCGATGCTGGAGTCGGACGGACTCATCAGAGTTGGTGGGCGCCTGAGACACACTGCTCTACCGCATGATAGCATTCATCCGGTGATCCTTCCGGGCCGTCATCCGCTTGTCATCAAGCTCATCCGGGCCTATCATGAGAGGCTCCGGCCTCTCGGAACTGACTTCGTACTCTCCCACATCAGGCAGCACTTCTGGATCACTTCCGGTCGGGAAGCAGTGAAGAAGGTCCGGTGGGACTGCACACATTGTAAATTACAGAGAGCCAAGCCAGTATCTCAGTTAATGGCGGATCTTCCAGAGAGTCGGCTAGCCGCAGGTGCTCCACCGTTCAGTCGGACTGCGGTGGATTATTTCGGGCCAATGGAGACGTCAATCAGCCGCAATAAGACCAACAAGCGATGGGTAGCCTTATTCACCTGTATGGTGACCAGAGCAGTGTACCTTGACGTGGCACACTCTCTCTCGACCGATGACTTCCTCCTGGTGCTCCGCAGATTTATCTCCATTTACGGAAAGCCGGTCCGCATCCACTCAGACAACGGTACCTGTTTCATCGGAGCAGAGCGGGAGCTTCGGGAGGCGGTGGAGAAGCTTAACAGTTCGGATCAAGTCAAAGGATTCTGCCGACAGGGGGGAATCGACTGGGTGTTTCAGCCGCCACGGACCCCTCACTTTGGTGGAGCCCATGAGTCGTTGGTAAAGTCCACCAAGAGAGCCTTATATGCTGCGCTGGATGAGGAGAAGAAGGGTCTACGTTTTCCCACTGACAACATGTTCCAGACGGTTCTGTTCGAGGTTGCTGGGCTGCTCAACACTCGGCCTCTTACATACACCAGCTCGGATCCTGCGGACTTCCGGGCGCTCACACCGAATGATCTGCTGAACCGGCCATCAACCGCTGATGCTCCTGCCGGCAACTTTGAACGAGCGCCTCCCAGGAGTCTATCGGTATGTGCAGCGCATCGTGAATTTCTTCTGGTCCCAATGGAGGGGTCCCTTCCTTCAGTCTATGGCCGAGCGGAAGAAGTGGAAGAAGAAGGAGAGGAACCTGGTTGTTGGCGACTTTGTGGCGGAGCTGGATCCACAGCTACGCAGAGGAGAATGGAGAACGGGGTTTGTGGATCAGGTCTACCCTGGAGACGACGGTCTGGTCCGAGTGGTCGACTTCCGTACATCAGATGGAGCCATCTACAACAGGGGGGTTAGCAGACTCAGCCTTTTGGAGCCAAACTCATCCGTCATCCAGCTTCCGGATTCGGGGGAGGATGGAGCGGCGAAAGAGAGAATCGATCTGGCAGCTTCGGATGACGTCACGCCGCCAGAGGGTCCCTCAATTCAGAATGTCAAAACGTCCTGTCAATGTTCCCTCATTCATTTTTAAGAGCAACAAGTGTTGAGTGATTTCTTCTTTGTGAAAGTGTCTTATTTGTGTGTGAGATGAGAGACACAGGTATTTCTATAATATGATGTGTTGCCCTAGAGTGTGTATTCATTTAATTCATTTGTAATGTCAGGTCTTGGAGTAATTTGAGTTGTGCCACCAGTTACCTCTCTCTATCTCTATTATCCACACGAGTCTCTTCTTATTCCTGTAATCTAGTCCGAGGTAATTAGTATTATTAGACATCTATGTTTATAATACCTACTGACTTATATAATTATCTCTATAGTGGACTGTGATTGCATTGTGTTTTATACTGGCCCAAGTGGGTTCGAGCACTTGCCACCTATATTCTCTCTCTCTCTGTAAGTTAATATTATTATTCCCTTAAAGTGAATGTCATTTACTCATGTTGTTCTCTATCACAGATTTAAGGGAGTCTGGGTAGACGCACTTGTGATTTGTACTATCTGTGTCTGTGGGACAAGAGTCATAGTTTGCCCTCACAGGTATATTAACTTATCTTTGCATGTATTGTTTCCCAATCTAATTTCTATATATCTCTCTAATATGCAGAACGATTAATACAATCATCTTGATGCACTGAGACCGAGTTCTAGTAACCCGTTTTCGAGCTAACATGACTATCAAGACAAAATAATTTGTTATTATAACTATGATAAATAAAATAATGATCTAGATGGACACGGTATTCTAAAATTATTTCTGTCATTAATTAATGTTTACATGAACTAGTACTTTATTATCTGTATTTATTTGTATAGCACTTTCTGATAAGGCCGAAGCTTTATTCTTTTGTTTCCTTCGTGCACTAGCATTGGGTTGCTGTTTAGCCCACTTCCTTCTTTTCTCTAATCATAGATTATCATTCATTTACTTCTCTTTTTAACATCTCCTATTTCTTGACTCATTGTTATACTTCACCTTGACTATACATTTAAGTTTCGCACATTTAAAATCCAAATTCAGGTTAAAAATGGAACGGACGAACACCTATCGACGATATTCTAAGAAGAGTCAGGTACACATGTTTATTACAGAAGGGTTGGGTCAGGTCAAAGTACCGGCACTGTGTCAAATGGCGACTAGCGTAGCATAACTTTGAGGGGGTGATTGTATGGGCCTTGCGAAACTACCCATGGCCAAAAATATGCAAATGCATTTTTGATCTCTCCTATCTTTATTTTTCGGTCTAGAGGGGCGATCTTTCCTACCACCCTCACCTCCCACCCCCCTTCGCTACGCCAATGACTGTGGTACGAGGAAGGAATCGTCTCATGTCATCAAATATACATTGTAAATGTTGTTAGTTACGAACCATACATTTAATATAAATTTTATAATCGAATAGCATTAGAGTGATATTTCTTCAAGATTGTCTTAAGGTCTTATATACTGTAAATATAACCCATTTAAAGGGTACAGACTAATCGGTGGTACGTGGACCTCCTATTCGACAGACTTTTTGATAAATACCACCGACCTTTTTACAGCTGAAAAATACCCATTTAAAGCGGCAATGAAGTATCTTAGAACATATTTTTACATAATATGCGTATTATATTTCGATTTCATTCGAATATTTGGCTAGGCTTTTGGTAAAACCCACTGGTTTTCCAATAGCCGTGCAATTTAGTTGAATTTTGTGAACTTTAACCATATTTTTTGGTTAAATTCGTGAATCAAAATAGGCACAAGATAAAACATTCTAAAAACAATTATAAAGAATATTGTTGTAATTTACAACAATCTCAGTTAGCGGCTAGAAAAACAATTACAATTGTTTGACGACCGCACTAAGAAAAACCGAGTTTAAATTTAAAAGCTTTAAACTTAATCAATAAGTTTATAAAATTATGAGACAAATATTTAACTTTCCCCATGTTCTACATGATTTGCCCACGTGTGCATTTTTTTATGATTTTTTTTTATTTTAAAATTTTACGCAAACCCGAATATTTATTCAAGCGTCTACAGGCAGGTTTGGTATGTGGCGTAATAAATCCATATTTGTTTATATGGGCCCTTTCCATTCGCCCTAACTGTGTGATATGCTGGGTATCATCATTTCTTGTTTAAAAAATCCGATATTCAAGACAAGAGCGGATAATGGGGGGCTTTGGGGGCCTAACCGGCTTACGGGCTTTGAGGCCCGTAACCGCCTAGGCGCCTACAAAATCTTGGAAAACACCTTAAAAATCTTGGCCTTAAAAAACTTGGCAAAACACGTGAAAATCGGCGCCTTTTGGCCGTTGGCCTCCCCCTAAAAATTTTCAAAATCCGCCCTTGATTCAAGGGAATGAATATCAGCAAAAATAATGAAAGATTTATCGGAAACTTTTTTCATGCGCCGAACCAAAGAATTATCGGAATAGGTTTTTTAATATTTTATTTCTTTTTTTCTCTTTTTAATATGAATATCATATCATTATAAACTATAAGTATTTCTGTATCTAATAAGGTTTATCTACTCTTAAAAGATGCAAAATTATTATTTTAGATCCTCAGTAAACCCTTTAGTAACTCAAAACCATAAAAGAAAAAAATGAATATTTTCCATTGTCCATTGTTTCATGCGTTCAAAATATTTCCATGAACGATATTTACTCATATAGAAAAAAGCAAGTGCGTGTTAAAAAAAAACTGCTTAGCCATAGTGAAGGTTAAGAGGAAACGTGTAAAATTGTTGAATACAGTGCCGGCCCGGTTATAAGACCACTTTGTGCGAGGTCTTATAACTGAAGGGTCTTATAAGTGAGAAATTCAAAAATGCATAGAATCGGAGGGTCCCGTGTTCGATACCAGCTTCCTGAAAATTATTTTTATACAGTATGTATTTTATTTAGATAATAAACACTTTCGACTTTATTTTTTGTATTTATTGACAAGTTTGTATGTTATGAAAAACAAATTGTGACGAAATTGTCAATAATTTTGTGAAATATGATCTTGCACTTTCTGAGCTATTTCAATCAAAAAGGGGTCGTTCATATTAGCAGAAAGTACCCGGTTGGCACTAGTTAACAAAGATTCTCTGGCACAGCGCTCTTCGTCATTCTCCTCGTGCTCTTCATGTTGGCCACCAACCGTAGAAGAATCCTGTGAACTTAAAACCTCTTCCACTTCTTCGGCATACAAAATGCTGTCCGAAACCACAATATCGGGCTCGTTTTTCAAATTGAGCCAACGTTGAATTTTCGACCTTTTTCAGTACCTTCTGAGCTGAAAACGTGAAGGGCGCCAACTAAACCAGCCGGAATTTCTTGTGTGTCACTTGTATTGGCCGCCAGGTCCTCGAATAAGCCACAAATCTCCGTCTCTGCTGATTTCTGTGGCGTCACCGTAATGGAGGGATCTTCAGCACCATTATTAGCAGCATCATCAATTAAGTCTGAAAGGCACTCTGCGTTTCGCCAACAGGCAATAATCGATGATGGCTTCGCAGAATTCCAAGCCCTATTTCAGGAAAATTAATATTATATTTGTATAAAAATATAAACTCATAAACAAAAATGAATTACTCTCGAAGTAGCTGAAAAGCATCCAATACGTTGGCAGAGCAACCGAATCTGAGTCCTTTTCTTCCTCTTGGTGCAGCCAATGCTTGCCGTTGGAGCTCTTCAATGTTGTCCATCGCCCGGATCAATTTTGACAGCATCAACTTTTTGTATGAAGCTTTTTGCAATGATTCCTTGATCGAGTGGCTGGTGAATTGACGTCGAGTTTGCGGGGGAAAAGAAAACTGAAACCTGATTTTTTGTATTAGAGTATAGTTTTTTTTCTTTAGAATTCATACTGTTCTAATATTTACCTGACCACTAAGATCAACGCAATCGGCATCGTGTCCAGAAAAGTTGTCCATAATTAATGCTACTGGTTCTTTTGTCCATTTCCTTACAGCAGGCAGAAGAATTTCATTCCACCACTTCTTATAAATTTCTTTATCCACCCAAGCACTCTTTTGGTTGAAATAGGGAAGAGGAGGCTGTCCATCTCTGAAATAATGCGGATTCTTTGCGGTCCCAATCACCAAGGGATCCAACATAAAAGTACCTAAATAAAAAAAAATAAGTGTCTTGATATATATTTGCTATGACTAATAACTCACCAGTAGCATTGCAACAAAATATAACAGTTAGTCGATCCTTTGCTTTTAAAGCCTTAGTTCCACGAACTGACTGACGGGTTTCACTAGGTGCTAAATATGTATTCGATGGTATAGCTTTGAAAAGAGAGCCGACTCATCCATGTTAATTACGAATTCAGTTGGGTAATCTTGAAGGTCCTCTCGAAATTTGTTCATCTGATCTGCAAACTGTTCTTTTTCACTTCACCTCCCTCTCCATAAAGTTTTACAGACTTCCCAACACTATTACGTTTCCTCCATCTGTGAAACCAACCATCAGATGCTTTAAAATCTGTTACTCCTTGTTTTTCTCCCTCAAAGAGTGCACGAGCTAGAATATGAGATCGAGAAACAGGCAAGGGTTTGCATCTGAAGGAGGGATTTCGCATCGCCTCAAACCACTTCAGCACATTACGCTCAATCTCTGGGAATCCAGGAGCAATCTTAATTTTTTTCGACGATGGCGGAAGTGTGCTGTTTTCTACTGAAGTCTGTATCAATTCTCTGGCTGCCCAAGTCTGCTGAATTTGGGTTTTTGAAACCCCAAATTGTTGTGCAACATCTCGTTAGGAAACTTTAGCAGTCAACAGATCTATCACTTTTATTTTATCTGTTACAGTCAAGCATTTTCTTGGAATACGTTCCTTAGTAGATTTCTTAACCAGAAGACCAGGTGCCATTATAAACAGTAACTGATCTAATTTTCGTAAATGTCATACTGAGCTTATTTGTTAATAATGTTAA
Source organism: Chydorus sphaericus (assembly GCA_030141595.1). NCBI lineage: Eukaryota > Metazoa > Arthropoda > Branchiopoda > Diplostraca > Chydoridae > Chydorus > Chydorus sphaericus. Next base: position 2,335,543 of record CM057926.1, on the reverse strand, counting down.
ATAATAGTGTTGCACCAGTTTGTTATTTAAAAAACAGAAAAACACACCACAACCTTGTCTAAAGATAAATATTTACATCACGAACACAACATAGGTGCTAAAGTGCCAAACGAAAAAAAGTTAAAAAAAAAATAAGTCGGAACTGGGTTTTGAACCCAAAACCTTCAACATTTTGAAAATCCTCATTTTGCGTCCAAAATCCGTGCGAGGAAAAAGCGGTCTTATAACTGCGATGGTCTTATAAGCGAGTGGTCTTATAACCGGGCCGGCACTGTACTATCGTACAGCATCTTCGAGATTGCAGCGTAATCATGGACACCTAAATTATTTTTAAATACTTTAAAATGTAGTGCTTAAAAAATTATCAAATAAAACGATTACCTTTAAAGCGTTTACGCAATAGCCGCAGATTTCCTTTCAATTTGCCCGTCGTCTTTTCGATCTATCCAATGGGCAGTCAGGCAGTGATGCCTAAAAAGCTACGTCGGTTGCATGACCAAATATCTGCAGTAGGGCAGATGACTATGGCAGTATGGCACTAGAGAAAAGGATGGACATTCTTTGTTGATAAGCATGGAAGTCTTCTTCAACTCTTGATTTTAGGGTTTTGCAGTCCAGCAATGAGTAGGCGGGATTCAAACCCTGCACCAGCCTGAAAATAATAATTAAATTCAAATTATTTCAATAAAAAATAAAGTATTTCTTGACTGTCAATTACTCTCGGAAATATTGATTTTCAACAGTGCTAAGGGGCGAGGCAGTCTTCACCACGTAACGGACGGCAAGTCTATCTAGCTTGGCTTTCTCTCTTGGGCCGAGTGGCTGAAGTCCATGCTCTTATTGTTGGCTGCCATTTGGGTGAAGGCTCTTGCACATCTTCACTTGATTGGGGCAAAAAAGAGCTTGGTTTACGTTTCCTTTTTTTAGCTTCCACACCTTCCTTACATTGAGCTAACACTTGTGGATGGTAGTTCTAAATTATTTTAAAATACAGTTAAATTTAAAGAGAAATTGAATAAGAATTGAAAACTAAAAATAATACCTCAAGATGCCTCACGTAGTTACAATGGTTACCGTAGTTAGTACTTTGCTTTTTCCCACACGCTTTACAGTTCGCTTTTATGCTGTTTTGCATCCGGCCGAAGAATTTCACATAATTGACTTAATGGAACAAAACAGAAAGTACAGCAGTTTTTGAATATATCCCTGGGGATTATAGTTATGCATACCGAAAGCAGAAGGACCTTAATTAATCGCATTTAGTCGTCTGCAGAGTCTGCCAAGGACCTAAAATGTTTACATCTAGCATATACGTGTATTGCCAAATATAAAACTATCATCTAAAACTTAAAAACAGTATCTTCTTAAAACTTTATTCTAGTTCCATAAAAGACTTCCTAAATTTAAAAAAAATACCTAATTAAAAAAATAGAAATGAAAAATGTTAAACTCCTAGAAAAGAGAAAAAAATACTCCCGGTTGAGGGATCTTTAGAAACCTTTATCTAGCATATTTAACATCTCAAGGTAATGAATACAAACTCGCATTATAGTCGTTTTACTTATTTAGTAATAATCTTCCATCGTTTCATTCATGCAATGTTCTTAAATTTAGATGCTTGCAATAAGATAACATAAGAAAGGGATAGTGTTCAAATATTAACGTTGAAGTTCTAAAGTGTTAAAAATCACCCATACAAAAACTGTTATTTTAAATTTGCATACATAAAGTTATTACAATTTTCGGAATAACAATAGAGTGTAAGAATGTAACTATAGTACTGTTTCACCGATTTTTACGGCCATTTTTCTTCAAGTTGGTTACCATTTTTTAAAATCTAAACTAAAGTGCTTTCAAAAAACTAAAACTATTCATAATCGCAAGATCGCTTTGAAGTAATTTATATTTTCACTTATTAAAGTTGTCAGAAATTAAGGAATAAACACACGAGAAGATACAGCTCAAAGAGTTCTTTAAAAAAAAACACCCAAAAAATATGGATCAAGCTGATATTCGGCAAATTATTGATCAACATTACAGTTATTCGTGAAAAAAATTTCACAACGGTCACAAAAAATAAAGTACAAACTTTTAGTTTGTCGAGAAATGCTTCAACACGTTTTTTTTTTCTTTTTCTCGTTTATTTTCCACGGTCGTGTTTTAACATCATGTGTCTCAATAAGTGCAATCCATATTTTGAAACTATGCTTGGAAGTTGGAAATCTTTTCTTTCTCAACTTTCTCTCTTTTTCACCCTCAGTTCCCATCAAGCAATTGTCAAATACAGACACATTTCAGAGGCAATCTCACACGCGCTTGTCTTATCTTTATTTTAAGTTAAGTGAGACTATCCCCGACATAGCTATTACGTTTTTAGTTGTTCCAAAGTTCCATCAATCTAACTGGTACACACTTTTCATGGAGCCTTAATACTTAGTCGATTGTTGGCATGCTGGTTTTGCACGTTGTATGTAACACATGAGCAGCAAAATTTATTTTTATGGGCCAGACTGCCTGTGTGATATGTGAACCATAAGATATAATTTGTAAACCATTTCATCAATAAACAGATCCTAATCACAAACATGGAGTCTATGTATCACCCCTTATGACCAAATAACATGCGAATTGCTTCCTAAAATAACCAAAACAAACCTAAACTAACCTAATATTACCCACCAGGACGTGAAAGTTGATCCATACAAAAAAAATGCAGCACCATTATTGCTCACTTCCTTATGGACCTAACACGGCGGGGTTGAGAAATAGATTTTACGTATTACAAATTAAAATCAGTATATTATTCACTGTTATCGATTTTTAAATTGAGTCGCTACTCAAAAAGAACTCAATTGTTAACTCAACAGTTGAAATATGCTTAATAAGTTGAAGAAATTGCGGTATGAGAGTTTATCAATAGTTCTTCAAAAGTCTGAAAAATACTTAAATGAGTCATTCGTTACCGATCTATATAAATCGACATAATACACATATAAAGATGTGTACAAAATATCAGCGTCGAGACTGTCGCCATTTTTGCAGGAATGACTCAGCAGTAGTTTGAAATAAAATTAATCGATGTAGAAAACAAATTTAAAAACATGTTTTAAAGTTTTCTTTGTTTAACTTAAACTCAATGGTAAATCATAAACTAAATGAATTTATTTATGCACTAGACACTCTCTTCGAGACCCATACCTCAACAAATTACAGATCAGTGCTCGAGATAGTAGGCTGGTGTTATTATTCAAAAAATCTACACCCATTGTGTTTTGCTAGTGCAAGATTGGACTTACTCCACAAGAAAACGGTAAGCGTCAAAACGATGGACTGCCTTCCTTAACTTAAGTCACTCGAGTACCTCGATCTGCATGTGCGTTTCTCATCTGTTATGTTGCGGCTCATTGTCATCTACCGTTCGCCTTTAAGCCTCACTTCTGACTTCATCAGTGACTTGCAACACTTTTCGACTCAGTGTTTTTGTGAACGGAGAAACTGGTTGTGCTCGGTGATTTTACCTTCTGGGTTGATATCCATTATTTTAATCCTGCTGCTCGTTCCTTCATCACCGTCACAGAATCCATTTCCCAAACACAACTGGTCAATCAGATAAGGCACATTCGGTGGCAATACACGTCTTGACCTCATTTTCAAGCCTTCCGATAAGTCCGCCATCTCAAATGCTGACGTGACCAGTCTTCTCAGTGACTATCAGATCATTCACTGTTCTATTCTAGAACGTCTAGAACGTCCAGCTCACTGGCCAATCAAGCATTTAATATCTCGTTTCCAAGCAATATCAGCATTTATACCGTCTTGGCAGATGTAGCACTTCTCCTTCTAGTATTTGATCCTGCTGATTTATTGAACGAACTCGTCATCCAATACAACGAAGGTTTGATTCATCAACTGTTGTCGACCTGGGACCCAATGATTGGCCAAGATGCCACCGTCCAATCATAATTACCATGAATGTAACACCATCGGAATCCAACTCCATTAGACAGAATTGGTCTTTTAGGGATGGAGAATGGGACAACTGGAATCCCAGCATCGGCAAGCACTTAAGAACAGTAACTGGCGCCTCAAGATCCACCCTAATCGCCCTACTTAACTTGGAAACCAGAATTGCACCAGTGATTGATAGATGAATGCTCCTTGCCTCTATCTACTTCATCCACATTAACGAGAGAAAAAGTAACGTCGCCTACGAGACCGCCTACGAGATCGCCTACGAGATAATACACTATCCACGGCCGTGGAAGCTAAAAACATTCGAGCAGCAGCCAAAATCTTGGAAATAGTTAGTAAACTCTCTTGGGTTTACTTCAGCACCAGAAGACAGAGACCAATTTAGCAATTCTCAACCATGGGTGCAACCAGCTATAGTAACAAGCTACTTCCCAAGCAAGAAGAGAGCACTTCTGGACCCACCCATCGCTCGACCAACTTTCAGCAGGATGATTAAAGACAAACCAGAGGAATATATTGCTATCTTTACTGACGAATCGATTGACCTTAGAGGGGAATCTGCATCGAGGGCCTTCGTTCTCAACTAGGAATCTCTGAATCCTGGTTGAGAAAAAAGGCCTTTTGGTTTAGAAAGGTCAATCTGTGAATTTTTCTCATGAATCTTGGAATTAATTCCCACACGAAATGTGAAAAATGAACATCATGGAGATTGATAATGAGATTTTGTATTAAAAAAAGCTCCGTCTGTGGCTGTTGAGGAACATTTTTACAATGCAAATTATTTTGTAACATTGCATAAAATGTTAATTAAAGTCTTAGTAGACATGAAAACAGTTGCATCTTACTGACATTTAAATTTCAAGAAACTTTCTCAATCATATTATTGTATAAATATTTTTAGTTTAGCCCAAAAACTAATTTCCAAATTCATCAAGTTACTGGTATGTGGGTATGAACCTCTGTTCTAGCAGGCCCCACCTGCGCATTAGCTGCAATAATATTTATGTTTTTGATAATGAGATTTTGTATAAAAAAAGTTCCGTCTGTGGCTGTTGAGGAACATTTTTACAATGCAAATTATTTTGTAACATTGCATAAAATGTTAATTAAAGTCTCAGTAGACATGAAAACAGTTGCATCTTACTGACATTTAAATTTCAAGAAACTTTCTCAATCATATTATTGTATAAATATTTTTAGTTTAGCCCAAAAACTAATTTCCAAATTCATCAAGTTACTGGTATGTGGGTATGAACCTCTGTTCTAACAGGCCCCACCTGCGCATTAGCTGCAATAATATTTATGTTTTTGATAATGAGATTTTGTATAAAAAAAGTTCCGTCTGTGGCTGTTGAGGAACATTTTTACAATGCAAATTATTTTGTAACATTGCATAAAATGTTAATTAAAGTCTCAGTAGACATGAAAACAGTTGCATCTTACTGACATTTAAATTTCAAGAAACTTTCTCAATCATATTATTGTATAAATATTTTTAGTTTAGCCCAAAAACTAATTTCCAAATTCATCAAGTTACTGGTATGTGGGTATGAACCTCTGTTCTAGCAGGCCCCACCTGCGCATTAGCTGCAATAATATTTATGTTTTTGATAATGAGATTTTGTATAAAAAAAGCTCCGTCTGTGGCTGTTGAGGAACATTTTTACAATGCAAATTATTTTGTAACATTGCATAAAATGTTAATTAAAGTCTCAGTAGACATGAAAACAGTTGCATCTTACTGACATTTAAATTTCAAGAAACTTTCTCAATCATATTATTGTATAAATATTTTTAGTTTAGCCCAAAAACTAATTTCCAAATTCATCAAGTTACTGGTATGTGGGTATGAACCTCTGTTCTAGCAGGCCCCACCTGCGCATTAGCTGCAATAATATTTATGTTTTCACCTTGATTTACGGGTGAACTAAAAATATTTCTACGACAATATGATTGAGAAACTTTCCTAAAATTAAAAAATATAAATAAGATTAAACTATTTTAAGACAATTTAGGCATTTATTATTATTATATCACTGCTATGTAACAATTTGCGTTTTAAATTTATTCCTCAACAATTACGGACGGGGTATTTTTTATACAAAATCTCATAATAAATCTCTATACTGTTCATTTTTTACATTTTGTGTGGGAATTAATTCCCCATTTCATGACAAAAAGTCACAGATTGACTGTACTATTACCACAGTGTTCCAGCTCGACAATGTTGAGATCTCCTGTTTCACTATTTTCACCGACTCTCTGTCGACAATCCATGTCATCAGGGCACCTAAGACAGAAAATAGATCAGCGGCTGAAATCAGAGAGTTGTTAGCAAGCTTTAGGGTCACAGGAGTGGAGCCTCACCTCATTTGAATTACTAGTCACGTTGGGATCCAGAGATATTCTGAAGCAGATGCAGCAGCTAACAGAGGGAAAAGAAATCCCACTGAAGGTCCAGCAAACAATCACCTATGAGCCCAGGAGTTGACAGCTCTACACAAAATGAGTTGGGAAACTTTGTTAGTTGATAGATTCAAGAAAACCAAAACAAATCCAGCTGTAACATCACACGCAAATTTTGGTCTCTTACCTTGGCACGTAAACAGAGGCAGAAGAATACAAGTTTGTTTGTTTCGCCTCCGTAGCGGCCACAGCAATCTATTATCCGATAGACGAGTCTGGTTGAGAGAAGAAGAAGGTGACGTATACTGCGTCAATGGCTGCCCCAAGGAAGACGATGCCGAGCACGTGATGTTGTATTGCCCACAGTATTCCGTGCACAGCATTCAACTACACAAAACATTTAGAAGGGTTCGGCGACCACCGAAATATTCCACTTTATCTTCATGATTTCCGATATTTGGCAACTGTAACAATACAAATTTATTTATGTATAAGGGAATTATAATACAAAGATTTACTTTGGTAGTAATAAAGAGATCTTCTCGCTTAATCTTTCAAGATATTATCCATTCTTGTAACACTCCTCCGATAGCCTCCTCATTGGTATACACGTAGGCGGTGTCAAAGTGGCGATAGCCGGCTTCCAGAGCCCACTGAACGGCCAACTTAACCTCATCCGATATTGACTGTATTTTAAAATGAGAAATTTTTTCCTACGATTTTAAATGAATTGATTTATCTATTACCTGTGATGTACCGAGTCCAAAGAGAGGCATCTTGTATCCATTCCAGAAAGTAGTAGTCGTTTTCTGTGACGTCATTATTGTTACTCAAGGTTGTAACTCGGTTTATACGTTTCGTTAGTTATTGTAATAGCAGTAGCACTCTTAGAAACTCTCAAAAACTTTAAAGTAGAGGTACAAGTACAAATACAGAAAGGTTGAATATTATCTCTCGTTATCTTTATTTTTGAATCACGGCAACGAAGCATTTTTTTCGTACACGTAATGCTATTGAGTACAGCACTGCAGGAAGTCTGACGCAAGAGCTAGGGAAGATTTAAAAATATAAATATATCTAATTCATCGTTTTAATCAATACTTACAGCACGATATTATATATAGGCCTACTTATTGCATATGAACTGGTGGACACATCTGATATAAATTGATTTGCTTTAGTTTTCAAATATTATTACTCGTCATTGCAAATTGAATAAATATGAAGTAATAAACGCTTTGAAATAGTTCTTTAAAACGAGTTCAATATTATTTGTTTTTAAAAATTAAGTGGCCATCGTATAGCTGTATTATGTCTTAAAATCTATTTCTATTTATTGTTTTATTAAATTTAAATGGAGTTGGTGCTTTATAATGATACAAACACAAAGCTAGAGCCTAAATATGGCGTGTAATTCATTTACAGAATCTGATACAGTACTCCATTCATAGTAAATATGTCGAAAGACATACATTTATGTATGACGTCATGTACCCCACACGGCGCTTTTCAAGTGTCACTCATCACAACCACTGCAGATGCTCGTGATTACAGTCACGAAAGAAAGAAAAGCTTAGTCACCGTGATTGTAGTTCTTTTTACTGAGTTATATAAAAAGGCTGTGGAAGTGTGGATCCTCAATAGTTCTCAGTCTTACATAATCACTAGTACAACTTTTAAATATGAGTGGAGAAATTAAAAAGACGGTTAGGTTCTGGAATGGTCAGAAAATGCCTTTGGTTGGATTAGGCACCTGGCAGGTAACAGTTAATTACATTTTTTTCTAAATATTGTACCTAAACTATTTATCGAATAGTCAACATCGGATGATGTTAAGACAGCAGTTCGATGGACTCTCGAAGCCGGCTATCGCCACTTCGATACCGCCTACTTGTACACCAACGAGGCGGCTATTGGAGAAGTTTTCCAAGAATGGATTCAAAGTGAAAAGGCCAAACGAGAAGATCTTTTCATTACCACCAAAGTAAAAATATCATACAATTAATTACTTATAATTTAAATTTAACTATTTCCTTTTGAAAAAAAAAAGCTACTGGAGCATTTTATAAAACTCTCTTTGAAAAACTTGAAAATGGATTATTTTGATCTTTACCTTATCCATGCACCGATCGGTTTTAACCCCAAACACGATATGGATCTTCTGCCCGTTGATGAATTGGGAAAACCTGTATTAGACCTGAAAACTAACCTTGTAGAGGTCTGGAAGGTAGTTTCAATTTTGCATCATATAATTTCTATATTACTAAATATAATTATGATATATGTTAAATAGGCAATGGAGAAACAAGTGGACGCTGGCCGGGCTAGATCCATCGGACTCTCTAATTTCAATAGCCAACAGATTGAGAAGATAGTAAAGAACGCCAGGATCATGCCAGCTCATTTGCAAGTGGAGTTGTCCGCCTATTTCCAACAGAAGAAACTTAGAGAAGTTTGTAAAAAGTACCAGATTACGGTGTGCGCTTATGGGCCCCTTGGATCACCAGGCAGGGTTGCCTATTACGCGAAATTTGGAAAGTTAGTTCCATTAATATTTAGATTTTGATAATGTAATTGATTCTTTAAAAAAAAAATCAAATTAAGGGAAGTTGATGTTCCGCCAGTTTTGAGCGATCCAGTTGTACTGGAGTCGCCAAAGCACACTCCAAGACACCTGCTCAGGTTCTATCACGTCACCTAATCCAGCAGGATATTGTGGTGATACCGAAGAGTGTGTCGCAAAACCGCCTAGAAGAAAATTTCAATGTAACAGAAAAATTTCATTGGCGATTCGAAAGATATTTTTGTTTAACATGATGATTATTATTATCAGGTATTTGACTTTGTGTTATCTCCGAGTAGGATGGACCGACTGAATGCGTTAGATAAGAATGCACGAAGCACTTGGTTCAACCTTCTTCCAGGGTATGTATACTATACCTAAACTATGACAAATACTAAATTTTTATAATTCATTAATCCATTTTTTTCTTCTTCTTAGCATTCAAGACCATCCAGAATACTCTTTCAAAATTCCGTATTAAGAAGTCGATTTATTAACTCAAAAACAAACCATTTATACCGCAATTAGTATGAGGAAATAAACATACATAAATGCAATAAATATATATATATATATTGTATAACCAAATTAAAGGCTTATCCGATTATTTTTTTTATATGGTGACCAAATAAAATATCAAACAACAAATTATCGGTTAGTATGTTCCCGATATTGAAAAAAAGCTTTTTTTTTACCAAACAAGCACATTACTGTGCCGCATTTTGGCAAAACAATTCATTGATAAATTTTTAATATTTTAGGAGATAGGGGGTAAAATGCTAATTTCTACTTTTTGGTTTGAAAGCACAGTTTTTTTTTTAACTTGAAAATACTCTAACTAGTTTAATACAATAAAAAAATGAGATAGGCCATTTAAAAGAAAATTCAATTGACTTTCTCTTGGTTGAACATGAAATTTTTCTATCTCGTTTAGTTTAACTGATATTAAGAAAAATGTGTGAGCAGGTACGGCGGGGCTGAATGGGACAGCAAGACCTGGGTTGCTACTTGCTTGGGACAGTGAAAGGCCAAATAAAAGTAAGGGGAGCCAGCGCGCGTGGAGCGTTTCCGAGCAAAAATCACTTTTTTACATAATTCGCCATTATTATATGTCATTTCCTATAATATAAGCATACCACGAGAAAGGAAATTTAATTCTGATTCTAATAGCTATTCCAGTTTTAAATGAATCATCATTAACATTGTGCAAATTTGAGTTTCAGCAAACTGTCCCAAGCAGCCCCGTGTTTTTTTTTTGTTTTTTTTTTTTTAGAAAAAAAGTGATTTCATTTGACTAGACATCTATGTGTATGATACCTCTACTGACTTATATAATTTTCTTTCTAGTGGATTGTGATTGCATTGCACTATATACTGGCCCGAGTGGGCTCGAGTACTTGTCACCTATATTCTCTCTCTCTGTAAGTTTATAACATTATTCCCTTATATGAATGTTTTACTTATGTTGCTCTCTATCACAGATCCAAGAGAGTCTGGGTAGACGCACTTGTGATTTGTACGATCTGTGTCTGTGGGACAAGAGTCATAGATTGCCCTCACAGGTATATTAAATCATCTTAAAAAATAATGTTTGACCAAAATTCACATATTTACAATTATTGAAATGAGATAATCTTTTGGCTGCAAAATTTCTTTGAAATCTGGAGTAAACAAAAAGTTTTTTTTATTTATTTAAAACTAGCAGCTGAGACATTTTTCTGTAATATTTAATGTAATTCCTAGACGCTCAGAGCCAACTAGCGGCCAATTTTGAACCAGTGTCCTATAAAAGAACCGCATTTTTCTGGCTCGTCTAAGCTTCTTCTAGTCTCAATGGTGTTAGAGTTGACAGATTGATGAGCAAGATACAGTTCACACATACATGTTGTAACCGCATAAGGAAACTAGTTCACCCATCTGCTCCCAATAAATTCCTGATGCAGGGCTGTTGATTTAAAATTTGAAAAATAACGGCAAAACAAACTGGTTATTCAAAAAGAACAAAAAAAACTAACTTAAATGAGGCCTGTCAAAATTAGTGGTAGATCAAAGAAACAATGTCAGAGAAATGTAGTTGGTTAGAAAGATTATTTTGTTATTTTGCATACTTTATGAGGACTATTTTCCTATAATGCAAAATAATTATTTGGTGATTTTTTTCAAATTCTTACCAAATTTTCAACCCAAGTAATCTGGAGAAAGATTCAATTATTTAATTAATAAAAATGAGCCGTTGTGACTTTTAAGTTTTCCGCATAGACAAAACAATCGCATGATTGTATAAACACGTTGAGTTGAGAAAATTGTTGCTACATATCGGAGTTGGATATTGAAAATCTGCGTGTGAATATTTAAATCACATAACTGTAAAATTTAATACAAAAAAAACAAGTTATTTTTTGAACGCGGAAGTTTAGTGTGTCTTTATTTTATAAACCAGTTTGAAGTCACTGGTTATTTATATAGGATACACCCAAAGTTAAGCAAATCAGGCTTCAGAAGCCGATCCTAACGCAACCACACAGTTTCCTTCTGGAATTTGAACGACAGCAGCAAAGTTTGTCACAAGTTTTAATTTTCAATTCACCACAGCAAAATGGGATCGAATTTGAACCATTTATTTTATTCTGATTTTATAACATCTTTTATGTTTTTTAATGTATGCCTTGATTTAATTCAAGCGCAAAATAATGCACAATTTCCAGCTGGGATGCCAATCATTCCCCTTACCCCCAACAACCTCGATGAGTATAAGTATGAATTGAGCATGTCAGGAGCTTCGTCAACCACAAAAGTAAGTAAATTAACTATGATAGAAATATCTAAGCATGCAATCTCCAAAAATGCCGCCTCTTTAAATTTTGGTTCTTCGTTTGTAATGAAATAGGGCAGAATTAACCCTAGCACGTGTCCTTATTATCTTTTTGTGCCAACTCGGTGATGGATTATGATCATAACGTTAGTACCTCATCACATTATCGTGATCCAGTTGCAGGCCAAAACTTGTAACTCGATGTAATCTGAAAAGCACTTTGGCTGCTGTTACACTCGAAATTGAAACTGAAATTATACCCTTTTTTCATCAACAATTAAAAAAAAATATAAAACATATCCATTACTTACCGAAGGCACAGTATCTACAAACAATTTTAATGGGATAGTCGATATCTACTTGACTGATGTGGTAGCTGTACTGACTATTTAGCGCACACGATCCGCTAGCATAGATATTCTATCAAAGGACGTTATCATAAAAAAGACAAGAGACCTACACCATTCAACGCGCAATAGAAAATTTTATTGAATGATACCAAGTAGAGGAAATACATCTTATAATAAGTAAGACAATTGGGACAAACGGCAAAAACTTTCGGAGAAAATGGTACATCGATGTTATTTTGTCATCCATTAGTATTATGCACCTTGCATAATTTGGTTTAGCATTGAGTTCCACGTCGAATAGTGTAATTAATTTAATTCAGAATACTAAAAATGCTATGGAGTCTTTAATTGATTGCATATATTTTAATTTTTAAGCAGCAAGAGTACGGCTCATAGGTGCATAAGATACAGCCTATGGTTCCTTCGATAAATATTTAAAAAATGGGGTTATTTAAAATTTAAAATGGGTTTCATTTCAGTTTCAAAAATTAGTGCAGCAACAGCCAAATTGCTTGCCATGCACGTGAACTTAAGCTTTGAAATATATATATATATATATATTTAAACACAATTTTCCGTGGACAAATTTCAGGTTTCCGAAACTGTGCTAATAGATGAGAAGCAAACAGCTTCCAACTCCCTTTCTGGTAATGATTTCTTCTTCTTTGTTTGTATTTTCACAGCTGATATATTTTTCTCATGGTTTGAAACTTTTTTTACCCACAGGAACCTCCCCAATAATTGACGAAACATTTGAAGCAGATTTACTCAGAACTTGTAAGACAAGATACTTGAAATATTTATAAATATTATACATTCCTTTTACATAAACTAATCAATAGGGTTTGTGAGGAGAGCTTGTCCCCTAGCAAGAACATTGAATCCCTGTAGCTGCTTCAGAAAAATAGTGCCCTTTTTGGTACCCGTCAGTACAATAGTATGTCCTCCTGGAACCAGCCCAGCGAGTACCAAAGCAATTCTTAGCATATTTGATATTGATTCCGCAATCCCTGCCTTAACACAAGAAGAATCTGCTACCAATTACCTTCCGTCGATTTTTCCATTGAATTACCCTACTAGTACCATTAGCGTTATTTCTTCAACTCCAACTCCTGCCACCTCCAAATTGTAAGATAGGTAAAGCCATTTCTCCCTGTTCCTGTGTACCTACTGAACAAGGAACCATAGGTACAATTACTTGTCCCGTGGGGACTACATTAGCACAGATCAAGTCAGCTTTTGAAAATATTCCTACAAACACAAATCTTGGTAATGTGATTCTTAACATCCCTGATGGAACAACCACCCTTCCAACCAACCTGTTGGGGACAAATGGTGCTAATACCATTAAACTAATTGGAACATTACTGTTTCCAAAACTCACGGTAAGAGACTAGAACATAATATAAGCGTCGACTACGGGGATGTCCGAAAATTTTGAAAGTCGGCCCCTTTAATTCATATGGTTTTAATTTTTTAAATTTTTAATCATTGTTTATTTATAGATTGATTCAAAAGCTTTCACGGCATCATTGGATACTTGTACTTTGTTTTCCATCCATCAATTTGATGTGGGCATTCTTGATTACAGTTTTTTAACTGGATTCAAGGTTTTGACCGATGTTTCGCTCACCTACTGCTCAAACACTCCCATCTTACAGAGTCCTCCGAAAGGATTGCCTGCCAATTTTCCAAAACCAATACGAGTTCTCGTCGACGGTGTTGCCTATAATTCTGAATGCCCACCAACAGAATTTTTGGAACCTTGCAAATGCTCTGTCCCGCAAGGAGACAAAGTTGTAACAGTTAATTGCCCGGAAGGGAGCAGCATGCTGGAAATTATGAATGCATTTACTATCTCTATACCTCTTACCTTCAGCTACCGTAATATTGGTAATGTCATTATCCACTTTCCTGCTGCAACTGATACAATCATTCCGACGAGGTTTCTGGGAAATGACAATCCGGAAACCGTTAAACTAATTGGACCAGCAACTAAGGAGTTGTCAAAGCTCAAGGTACTTTAACTCTATAAGTCTATAAAGCCGTAAGAAAATCATGTAGAATGTGTTTTTAAAATGGTAACTTCATTTATTTTAGGTTGATAAATTGGCTTTTTTACCTGATATCAGTACGGAAATATCGATTGAAAATTTTGATTTAAGCAACGTTGATTATGAGTTTCTGGCGGGATTCAAATTTTTGACTACAATCCGAATAAAGAAATGCACCAACGCGCCATCTAAAAACCAACCGCCAAAGAATTTGCCTACTGACCTTCCAAATCTGAAATCTATTTTTCTCGATGGAACCAACATTTTTATGCCAGCTCTTCATTGATATGAAGCATACAATAATAATAATTTAGTACATAGTGTCCTTAAGCATTAATTTGACACACAATCATGAAGAAAATTTTCTTCCCTCTTTAACAGTTAAATTTAAAAAGTTAGCAATTATAAATACTGTAATACTGTTGTATAAGTGTTTATCTTATTTCAATTACTGAATGTTATATAAAACTTAAATAAAAAACACGGTCGATCAAATTGTCTATTGTGTGAAAAACCTTCAAGAGGATTTACCAATGATTTAAATGATGGCTTATTTATTTAAAAAGGGGGGGGGGGAGAGAGTAAACTGGATGCAAACTGGAAAGAAAATTTCGACCTTTGTACTAACTACAACGTAACTACCCCAGAGACCTAGGAGCGTTTACTATTCAATAAATATTTTGCCTATTTATATTGAAATTATTGGGTGATAGAGCTGGAAAAATTGTTTCGTAAAAGGAACTTTTCAAATCCACAAGTTTTAAAGGATGAAGCCAACATTTTTACGCCGATGCTCTATTAAAGAAAGTTAAGATAAATTTTAAAAATCAAGTCAAGTCAAGTCTGAAATCAATACGGAGATATCGTATTTTGTTCTAACCAACGTTGGCTATGGGTTTCAGGATGGATGCCAGTTTTCAACCACTATTTAATCAAATAAATGCACTAACGTGCCTTCAAATTAAAACCATCGAAAACTTTACCAACTAATCTTCAAAATCTTAAATATTTCTTCGTAGATAGAATCAAAATTTTAAGCCAACACACAATTAAATACATTCACAATAATTGGCTGTAGGCGTTTTTAAAATAAGTTGCTTGGTAAGCGCAGCATCCTAAGAGCACACAAGTGACAAGTCCCGACCAGTTCTACTAAGAAAACCTCGTCTCATTTTTTCAAGAGAGTGTAAAAGATATTAGGGGAGAGCGGAGCTAGTCGGACCGGAATTTCCTCTGAATCGATAACTTCAAAACTAAAAAGCTATGTAAATGCGGTTGACGCCGTCGAATCAGTGGTGGCTTCCCACTGTATTTTAAAGTAATTTTATGAATTAAAATGGTTGTAATTTTTTAAGGCGTTCGCCAGACTAGACTGCATTGAGTGGGGTAAAACGGGACGGCCGTGTGGGTTCCCTGTGATATAGGGTTTTAGGGAAATTATTATTCTTAAACTTTAAGTAAACTACGGTTAAAACTTTCGTCAATATATATTTTGGATTTTCAACAAACACACTTTAAATCATTTAATAGAATTTGCGTTTTTTTTTATTTGGCTTCCGGACAGTTTCTCCCACAAAGCATTTTCTTTCCTGGCTGCTTATTTCTTTCTTCTATATTCAGCACTGGTTCAGTTCTGTTTTTGCGTTTTTTCTTCACAGCCGGCTGATAATGCAGGTTTACTCGCTCTATGCGGTGGAACTAGTATCATTGGCATTACCACGACAAGATTCTCCGGCACTGGAATAACAAATTTTAATTAATATAAAAACTTTTTTAAAGTAGCAAAACAAGCTTACCAGAGATTGAATGAATGATTTTGCAACTGAACTCTCTGAAATTAGAGCTGGTGGTCCATCTTCTGTAGGTTCTGAAATAAAAATTATATCAAACAGTTTTTCCTTAATTAAAATAAGTTGATACCTGTTCTATCCATTTTGAACGGTGCAAGCAAATCTTGTTTAGTGAAAATGTCGCGATTGAACGGGTGGATATCAGCCTTCTGGGATCCCGCAACATTGTTGCTTGGAGAAAAAACCTTGAGAAAAGGATATTTTTTCACTCGGCTATTTCACGAATCGAGATTATTCTACCCGGGTTCAATTGAAGCTATTCGTACAGTGAAGCTTTCAGTGCAATTTTAAACGGACCAAACTCAGAGACGTCAAGCGGTTGCATACGATGTGAGCAGTGAGGAGAGAATTACGTATAAGAAGAACAATTCCGTTCTCCTTTGCAAAATAAATAGTACGAGCATCCAGGTGACTTGAATTATTGAGTAAGATGTTCTTTTACCGTGTGTGTGCATACTGAACTCGACTAAATGCCGGAGGACTTGAGGAATAAATGTCCATTCATCCATTAAGACGGGTGAATGGAAGACCCTTGTATACGTTATGCCCGCATTTGTTCATTTCCGGTAAAAACTTCTTTCTGGGGAAGATGTAAACTGGAGGAATCTGAGTGCCTCCTGCGCAGATAAATACTAGCAAAATGGCTTTTACACCACCTTAATATTAGACTGTTTAGTTAACCTGTGTGAGGCCCTTTCTACCTTGATGGTTTTTAAAATGATGGAACCCCGGTTTCAAATCCGTCGTCGAATTGGCCGAACCGCAAAAGAGAGAGGTTCCACGGAGCCGCAGTCCTCAAGTCTTGTGGCGCACCCGCGCCAGGATATAGGCATTATAGGCTCATCTGGCAATGGATGGTGGCAGACGAGGAGGGGGGGGGAGTTCAAGAGAGAGAAACGAAGACACGTTTCCCTTATCGGGTTTTCCATAATTTTTGGTTTTTAATATAGTTTTTTCTCGTACTGAAACAGCTAAGTAAAATCAGTTTGACTCAGGATAGCAAAACAGTGTCTCACAAGTCAAATACCGGGAAAAACGGTTTTGAAAGCGAGCCAGGTAGCAATTCCAAAATCAAGGCTGACTTTCTAATCGTAGTTGGCCAAAAGGTTCTGTCAGTTCCTTGATGGAAGTTAACACTGTAATATCGGCAACGTTTTACATGACATAAAAATGAAAGAGAGAGGTATACATTTGATTCGATATATCCTTGCGCACAGAAGTATGAGTTCCAATTATTTGATAAAACGGACGAGGAACAATAAAGAAGAAGTCGAATCAACTACCCATCTTTTCGGCTTCACCAGCTTATTAAGTTGACGGACAGTTGCACAAACTACAATTCATTGCTAAGCACCTCTACTATCAACCCATTTAATATCGCGTTTAATGAAATTTTTTGAAGGTGTTTGGCATTGAATTAAAGACTTATTTTAGTTGAAGAAACGGGACGAATTGATTTGCGAGATCTATTAGTTGAGCGAATAATACTTGGCTCTCTTGGTAAATTACGACGAGTTTTTTTGGAAAGGGATTTTTAATTCGATGATTTGAGAGGCAGGGTAGAAAAAGGTTGTTCTTAGCGGCCTGCTTTGTTTCTGTATAAAGGTGGAGCATGTGCACCAATAGTTTCCCAGGCTTATATGTGTGTAGTGCATAAATGCAACAATACTCATCAACTGACGCTACTCTCGCTTTGCAGTTGATTGGATAATGCCTTTTGGTACAGCGCCACTTGATTGTTCGAGAATTAATTAATCATATATTAATATATATATATTTATATTTAAAACTCTATTACCCGTATTCTTAGAAGTCTCGTCTCGCTTGTATTCGAGGATTATGGGTTTGATGACAACGCCGAGTTTCCAGGTGAACCGTTAAGATGACATGGCGGGTGAACTAGCCGAGGTTGAGGTATAGGGGGAATCGGGCGTATCAGATGATGAACTGGTTGAAGCTGGTCTATAGGCTTTGTCTCAGCGGCAGTACTCGGAAGTGCCTTGTCAGGTCGTAGCAGGTCTACAGGCTCCGTCTCTCCACGAGGCATAGATAAGCGGACAGATCCGGACGCAATAGCTGACCCTATAGCAGCTACATGTGGGAATAGCTGCCGGAAAACCTAATAACTATTAATTTATATTAAATAATGCTGAATTATTGGAACTGAGTATGCTAATTTATTGGTACTGAGGATGCTGGTAAAATAGAACTAAGGATGCTGATTTATTGGTACTAAGGGTGCTGTTTTAATAGAACTGAGGATGCTGAATCATTGGTATTGAGGATGCTGATTTATTGGAACTGAGGATGCTGATTTAAATGAACTGAAAGTGTTGAAATATTGGATGCTGGTTTCATGGTATTTAAAAAACTGGGTAATGGAACTGAGGATGCTGATTTATTGGAATTGAGGGTGCTTATTTATTGGTAGTAAGTATGCTGGTTTTATGGTTTTTAGAATGCTGTGCAATGCAACTAAGGTTGCTGGTGAATTGGAACTTAGGATGCTGATTTATTCGGCCCGAGAATG
This sequence comes from Chydorus sphaericus, assembly GCA_030141595.1. Lineage (NCBI taxonomy): Eukaryota > Metazoa > Arthropoda > Branchiopoda > Diplostraca > Chydoridae > Chydorus > Chydorus sphaericus. Next base: position 2,317,006 of record CM057926.1, on the reverse strand, counting down.
GTGTTTAAAAGAACTAAGGATTCTGATTCATTGGAATTGAGGTTGTTTATTTATTGGTACAAAGCATGCTGGTTTTATGGTTTTTAGAATGTAGTGTAATGGAACTGAGGATGCTGGTGTTACTGGTATTGAGGATGCTGGTTTTATGGTATTTAGTACGCTGAATAGTGGGAATGAGGATGCTGATTTAAGAGAACTGAGAATGCTGAATTATTTGAGTTGATCAATTGAGGGTGCTGATTTATTGGTACTGATGGTGCTGATTTAATAGAACTGAGGATGCTTAATTATAGGAAATGAGGGTGCTGCTTTAATAGAACTGAGGATGCTGATTTATTGGAATTGAGGGTGCTGATTTATTGGAATTGAGGGTGCTGATTTCTGGTACTGAGAATGCTGATTTAATAGAACTGAGGATGCTGAATTATTGGAATTGAGGATGCTGATTTATTGGTATTGAGGATGCTGGTTTTAGGGTATTTAGAATACATTATAATGCAGCAGAGGATGCTGATTTATTGTTACTATGGGTACTGATTTAATAGAACTGAGGATGCTGATTTATTGTTACTATGGGTACTGATTTAATAGAACTGAGGATGCTGATTTATTGTTACTATAAGTGCTGATTTAATAGAACTGAGGATGCTAATTTATTGGAACTGAGAATCCTGAATTATTGGAATTTAGGATGCTGATTCATTGGTACTAAGGATGCTGGTTTTATAGTGTTTAGAATGCTATGTTATTGTTACTGATGATGATGGTTTTATGGTTTCTAAAATGCTGCGTGTAATGGAACTGAGGATGCTGATTTATTGTTATTGAGGATGCTGATATAATAGACCTTCGCATGGTGTTGAAATTGAACTAGGGATGCAAATTTTATATTGATTAGGTTGCTGATTTATTGGTTGCTAGGATTCCGTTTTATAGAACCGAAGAGGCTTTTTTGGTACCGAGGATGCTGATGTAATAGAATTGAGGATGCTGATTTAAGTCGTAGGTTGTTCTATCGATAGATATCTTTCCATGCAAGAATATAAGATCGATGAAAAAGAAAAGTGTCACGGAACAAAACTGTAGCTTGGTCTGAACGCAACGGATAAGGAAGTTTCGATAGGTCGAGTATACTATACGCCGTGTGTCTATAGTTGGTCTAGCATTTTGATTAAATTTTGTTTATTAGATCATAATTAATAAATCATTGCAGCAAAAATATTCGCAATTTCACGGAGATTAACGCCAGTTTATTTTGAATTCCGTATTATGATTGCCGGTGAACGTTACCGCACCTTTTGAAAGTAAATACTACCATGCTTCCAAAAGAATCTTGGTGATCATTAAACATGAAAAAAGGTGGCGTAGTGCACCACTTCATCACCAGGTGCAACAGCCGCTGCAACTTTCTACAGTACAGTACATGTTTCATACCAACCAGATACGATAAGGTCTATACCCTCTTATTCCCCCTCTTTTTACGGTTACCATTTAAATCATAACACGTTATCTATACCGCGGAATTGCGTTTCCAACTTCGAGCTGTCCTCCTCGGCATATTTTTAAATTGGTCGATTACCACTCAGCAAACTTCTCTGAGATAAGGGACCATCTTATACAACGAATAAGCTTTTATTCTTATTCTCCTAAATAATCAAACAGTAAAATGCCGGTAATATAATCGCCGGTCCATGTATGTACTAATGCTACTTAATAGTAGCGACTGATGATATTCCCGCCGTGACTAATGATATTCTTTTCCCGATGACAATTCGAATAATTATTGAATTCGTGGTTTAGATTTGATCGATCAATCGAAGGGTACCAATCGTCGGGACAAGAATTATTTTATTCTAACGCTTACATTCTAGCACGCTCAAAAAGATAACATTTAAATGATGGAATCAAGGAGTGTATTTTATTTAGTAAAAAAAAAATAGTCAGATTCAGTTGTTATGGCGCGATTTTCTTCGACCAACTTTTTATTATGATTGGTTTCCATTAAATTTCCAAAATTATGCATATAAAATACATCCAAATTGATGAAGTATATTTTAAACCGTTGCGATTTGCAAAGAGTCGTTAATAATATGCATTCACCTTTGCCTTTTTTTCTCCGTTCAAATGTGCCGCCAATTTCTACAACTAGGTGGTGCCACCGGCCACCCATAGGCCATAGCGCTTAAATGAGTTACGTCATAGCCTCAAGGTAAAATTATGCAAAAAAATCGAAGTAGCCTATACCGGAGAACCCCTTCTCCTCTTTCGAATGATAATACCACTCACGCGTTCACCGGAAGTATACAACGGTCAGGCATAAAGAAATAAAAAAGCCCAAAGCCGTAAGAAGAAAGTGCGTTATTAAACTTAATAACGTACTTTACGTTATTTATTAACGTTACTTTAACGGCTACGCTGCCTGAAAAGTTTGCATTTGGTTATAACGTAATACGGGTCAACTGGGAAAATATGAGCAAAATTTAGTTATTTAAACTTATTTGATTTGAATCATAGACATCCGAATTAGATATAAAAGTTAAATTTAAAAAGTTAAGTTTTTTTTAGTAAAAGTGTTTTTTTCTTTTTTTTTTACGAAAGAAGCCGAAACTCAGGTCAGCTTAAACTTCACAGATATTGAAGGAATGGATTGAAGGAGAGCCTGGATACCTCAGCTACAAACTCAACCTTCCCCCAAATATGGACAGAATCTTTGTAAAAGACCAGTTTAAGCAAGTTGCCAAGTTTAAGCAAAAACTCATAAAAAATGTATGGTAAAGGCACGAAGAAAGGTAACGGAAAGGGCTGGGTCGGTTGAGGGAAACGTAGCACATTACAAGTATATATTTAAAAATATTTTGCTTTTTCCGTTCACATTTTTTACTCGTTGATAATATAATGCGTGTATATGAATATCTTAATTTAGCTTAGTCAACGCGCAGTGAGTAAAAAGATGAGTAAAAAGAGCCACACTACAGGGAACTGTAGGTGCTACGTAAATTTTGTTATTCGTATTTAAATGAAAAGAACGCCCCAACACGATATCTTGCTCATTATATCATTAAGCAAATTTATGTTAAGTGGGAGAGATGTAGAGTTGGTTACATTCGACGTTATATCTTTTTTCCTTTTTCTCGCGGGACACGAAATTTCTTAATCGACACTAGATACTTGGTTAATTTTGTTTTTTAATTTTAAAATCTCAACACTATTTCTGCGTGAATATATTCTCTTACCGTCATTTCAGTTACAAACAAATTCTTCCCCCATTTATGGACGGAATCTTTACTAAAGACCATATAAGCCAAATTTAAGCAAAAAATCATAAAACATGTATGGTAAAGGTAACGGAGAGGGCTGGGTCGGTTGAGGGAAACGTAGCAGATTACATATATATATATATATTAAATTCATTATTTCATTAATTATTAAATTATAAAAATTAATTAATTCAATTATATTTAGTAATTTAAGTAGTACCGTCATACGTTGGTTAGTTTTATCGTCTTCCTTTTTTGCTTTGGGCGTTAAAGAGCTGCTTATTTAAAGGTAAACGCCAAGTTGTAGTCGAACATAATTATTAGAATTACGGTTTACAATATATAGTTTTTCTTCTTTAGTCTTGGTTGGTCAAAGGGTGGAAATTTCAATTCAATAAATGATTTTCTCGGATTATGACAGTTTAAAAAAATCTTCAAAGTTGTTGTCTCCATTTATATAATTTTAAATATCTAACAAAATACGAGCACTATGTAAAAATTACTACGACAGCAAAGTTTTGGTTTCTTCCTACCTGCTATTGTAAAGTAAAAATGGACAACATAGACTTGATTTAAACATTTGATTATTCATTTGCAAGATTTATGTTATATGCGGCGCGGTGAACTAAGATCATCGACCTATGTTCAAAATACAAGGTTCGACTCCATTAAACATATAACAAATTTCCGTATAATTTTCAAAGTATTTTAAAAATTGAAATAAAAAAACCTTAAGGAAACTAAAAGGGACTCCCCAATGTCGGGTGAAAATAACTATATAGGACAACGCCATATTAAATAAAAGTATGAAATGCAAATTAAGGGCGTGCCTTAAATCGGTAAAGAGGAAAGACCAATACAGGACTTAAACCCAAATTTTATAAAATTAATCCTGTTTTTAATGTAAATGATATTTTCAGCGAAACTCAATATTTGTATCATCAATCGTCACTTGCAGGAGACGAATTTGAATAAAATCTACTCTTTTACAACAATTATTATGACCTTTTATCGGCTTTGACTTGAAATAGAATGTTCTGTTTATCAACAAAAACGATCTTCCAACGATGAAAAACCAGTCCTAAAAATTTACTTCCTTCCCCTTAGTAAAAGAGAGAAACGACGTGTAAGGGCAATCATCCCGATGCAGTTGAATATCTTTTTTATCCTCACAAAATACGACGTTTGAACTAATTTAGTAATCTTTTTTATCAACATCTCCACTTTAGTTGTAGAACCTTCGGGATAGGGGAACCTTAGGGTGTCCCATTTTGACCTCAATTTTGTCTTGATGGGCTTTTGAAATAGCGTGCAAACATGGTAGAAATGGTTGTAATTTCTATTTTGGAAAACAGCAATTCTATAGGGTGCCGTTATGAAAGAAATGGCGAAAAATTACTTGGGCCTATTTAAGCCATATTCCGGTTACCATTATTTAGTTTACATATTTACATTATACAATTACAGGGGTCTGGAATAAGATGAAATAGGGTGATATCTACATTTGTTTAAAAAAATCAGTTCATATTTGGTAGCATCCGGGATCAAGTTCGGAACGCGCATTTTTGCACGCTTTTTAATAGAGGGACTTGTGGAGGTATTTTTTCCTAGGAAAAACCATTATAACTCGAAATAAATAAAATAAATAACGAAATAAATAAAATACTTCATTCTGAACACGATTCCATTAAGATTTTTCGAAAAAAATCCTATCGTATTTAATGAGCCAAATTTTATTTCTTATATATCTCAGTAAATCAAAAGCTCATTCTCGACCCCAAAAAATATTATTCTGTTACACAATTGTCTTTATTTCAACTAAGACACTAAGTGGTTGGTTTAGAAATTAAAATTCCGCTAAATAAAACTTTCTCTTTCTCTTTGAGAAGCAGAGGCAATAGATGAAGAAAAAATTGATGGAAAGAAACAAAAGTATATTGTAAAATATTTGTTTAATTTTCCTGTCCAAGATTTTTTTTATTTACCTGGTACAGGGCTGTTAACATTCTCACCACATATGGTACTGTTTTATTAAATGGTGGATTGTTGAAGTTGTGAATTGTGTCACAGATTTGGAACGACCGTTTATTATTTTGAATAAACCGCGAGCTTTTATACCCATTGCATTTAAGCTACAGTGGTAAATTTAAAATTGTTATATTTAAAAAGTTCACAATCATGATAAATTCATAACACCAATTGAGTGGTATCATGATTTTTTTAAATTTTAGATTAGCATTGTTCATCTACTATTTTATTATCTTTTGTCTCGATAATTTGTAATATTTTCAACTTTTTACAAATTATTCGTTAAAGTTAGACATAAGTAATTTATTCTCCATTTGGGAAAATAAGATAACCAACTTAAAAAAAAAAACTAAAAAAAGCTCTGAATTTTTTCTTGATATTTTTTAAATCGATATAATAATGACATTTGTAAAATGAACTGTGCTATTTGATGTAATATCATTACTTCATGGTACTCAACGGCAAATGGGAATCAATGGATTTTCATGAACAGTTAAAAATAAAATATTTGCCACCATAGGTTTTACACTGTGGGTATATAATGGCGTACTCTACGAAAACACATTAGGAAGTCTATAATGCCTTCAACTAAACAAAAGGGCTCCTGACTATTTTACAGTTGTGTCGGAATTGGGAATCTTTTTAATTTGAGCGAATGGTATGATTTCTTGGCGGAAGTAGAGAATTTCCCTCAAGGTCATTTTTGCGTGTGTACTTTATACTGACCCCGTCGGAAACTCTCTACCTCCGCCAAAATATACCCCAAAAAAACGATTTTATATATTTTTGTAGAAACGTCAAGTTCTGTCATTTTTTTATTTTTTAAATACAACAAATCCGGTTTAAATCGGAGCTATTGACTAACTAATACGCTTTTTATTTTAAAAAAGGGCCTTTAAAATGGCGCATATGGCGCTGTCGGGGTTGTTCAAATAATTGATGACGCTTACTTACCTCCTTGGAAAATCATTATGGCTAAAGACATAGATTCAAGAATGTCTAGCTCATTCTTTTATCTAGCATATGGCGCTGTCGGGGTTGTTCAAATAATTGATGACGCTTACTTACCTCCTTGGAAAATCATTATGGCTAAAGACATAGATTCAAGAATGTCTAGCTCATTCTTTTATCTATCCAGGAAAAAAAATAAAAAATCTACGACCGCTATTTCGAGTAGAAAAATCCGTCCGTATTCTGATTTCAAGAGAAGAGGTTAACACTCAGCCTGGCCTTCAATTCGTTTGCCTTAGTTAGGGCATATTACCGTGGTCAGTTTTTTTATGGAGAAACCTACTACGCCACCTACATGTCGAATTTGGAAGTCTCATGGTGTTCGGTGACTCAATGAGATTCAGCAATCTACATTGGAGATTATTGATTTTTGGGTAAATTTGTATAAAATATGCTAACCTAACCTAACTTAACCGGGGGTTATGAAAAAGTGGGCTTTAGCACCAACCCTAAGCAAAAAGTGGACGTAATATTCACCTACTCGGTAAATATAAGTAACCCACTTACGGCACCTACCTTTGACATTGTAGTCGCCTACCCGAGACCTAATTAATAAATTATGTTTATTATTATGTTCAATAGATAAAATAAAACAATAAGAAGGCAGGAAAATTTAAACCAATTTGAATTCAGCAAAAAAAAGCTAATAAAAAAGCACATGGGATTGTTCCAAACCACCGTCGACACGAATCTCGCAGCTTACCCCGGGCGCTATCAATTAGGCCAGCCTCATACATCCACAGCTCCGCCGCGAATATAACCAGCGCACGGTTACTGTTAACCCCTATGTCTACGCGAATATACCCTAACCTAGGCACAGAAATCGAGGCCATGTTGTAACCTACCCAAAAAAAAATCGAGCTGAAAACCAATTTAATCAATAACGGACAAAGGAAAAATGATTCCTTCGTTATAGCTCCGTTTTGAGCATCGCAAATAGAAATGTGATCGGTAGTCAAGTTAGTTTTTAAACAATGATTTATCTATGTTCTAGTTTATTTTCTTTCTTGATTAAGTACCGTACAAACTTTTTTATATGCTTAAGTTGTTCGGAATGGCTAAAGTCATTCGGAAATTTATATGCTAGAATTTATCGGAAACTTAAATAGTCTGGAGGACCGTTCATGATCCTATTTGGTCTTATTTGCTTCCTGATTACAAGTGCATCCGACGAATTTGGGCTTCTAAACCTTTCGTGAAATGATTGCTTACTTTTCCACAACTTGTTTCTAAGGTCTGCTCCAGTTTCCTCCTTGCATTTGTAAGCAGTTTTTCCAAGTCGCTGCTAAATTCAAACTGCAGAAGAAAAAAATGTGAGTTACAGCAGAATTGAAGTTTTAAATATCGAAGTTGCCTCTTCAAAAGCAGAATATATAGCTTTAAAAGCTGGTTCTGTTGTCCACCCTTTGGTCTCGGTGATAAATGCCTGCCTGTTACCGTGAAGAACATACACACCATTTTCTTCCGCTGATTTACATTCACCCCAATATACGCCGGTACTGATTTAAAAAAAAAGTATATGTGAATTCTATTGCACTTCATTTATTTTTAACACTCATGGTTTTCTGAGCTAAGAAGATTGTTTAGGCTATAATTTAAGGAACTATGTCTGTAAAGGTAAATCCAGATAGCTTATTTGAAAGTAATTAAAAATTTATAATAGTACTATTTTTGGCGCTGAATCCGATGAAACAAACAAAGAAGCTATAGTAGGTTTAGGAGATACATTGACGTAAAAAAAAGAAAGAAATTAAACTTCGGTATCGTTTAAAAAACATTTATATGGTAAAAAATTAAAGATAAAAATCTTTAAATCGTTTTCTCCAGATTTCTTTTTACATCCGCTAGGAGTGCCGGAAATTCATGATAAATTAAGGTGCAAAAATGATAAAAATGATTCCTTCAACTAAAATCTCTTTTAAGATATGATACTAGGGTGTCCCAAAAAACATCATTATTTTTGTTTTCGATTCTCCTTTTAAATCGAGGTGTATTATGACCTAAATAATGCATTTTTGAAATATTTTGAGAAATAAAAAATATTTAGAGGTACCACCGAGAGTAAAACCTCAAAAATTGTCATTTTTTACATTTTAAAATTTTCTATAGGCTACTCTTTTTATTTTTGCACTTTCTCCTTTTCACAGTATGTTAATCGAAATATATTTTACATCTGGTAAAAAAAATGGTAAAAATTTAAATAAAGTTTAGAGGTCCCTCCAAGCAAGCGAAATAAGTAGGTTATTCTTGATTTCTTATACACGGTCTTACGGAGAAACTATACCTTTTACTGAATCTTGAAAATCTTACGATGTAATAAAGATAAAATTTATTACTTTAGTTATTTGAATAGATAAATGAGTCCTCTACATTTTTTATTAAAAAATATTTTCAAAAGTTTTTCTAGTTTGGCAAATTTTTAGTTTGTTGATGAAAAATGCCTCAGGGGTTTAATGGATTTTTTCCCCAAAAAAATCAGATTTAAAAAAAAAACGAAAATGTTCCACCATTAATAAGTTGATTTCGGTGTTTAAAAAAGTTTGAAGTTTATTTTAATTCTTATAAAAATCTGAGATTTTCAAGATCTAGTATGATGTATAATTTCTCCGTAAGACCGTATACCAGAAATCCCAAGATACTTACTTATTTCTTTTGCTTTGAGGGACCTCTTAACTTTATCTAATCTTTACCATTTTTTTACCAGATATACTTCAGACTAAGATTAACATAGTATGAAATGGAGAAAGCCAAAAAATAAAAAGAATAGCCTATAGAAAATTTTAAAATGTAAAAAATGACAATTTTTGATGTTTTACTCACGGTGGTACCTCTAAATATTTTTTATTTCTCAAAATATTTCAGAGATACATTATCTAGGTCATAAAACACCTCGATTTATAAGGAGAATCGAAAACAAAAATAATGATGTTTTTGGGACACCCTAATATGATACATATATATTCACTGGGTTACAAATTCAGTACCTCTAACTCTTTTCTGGATTTAATTATTTTTAAAAGTCCCTAGAGAAAATTCTACTTGATTCAGAATCCCAGTATTAAAAGATTTTAATGTACATTTATTGTGATAGAATATGCTCATTTACCAGTGATCTGGACGAAAGTTGAAATGGCAAGGATACTCGTACAGTTTCTCAGGATGGTCATGGAAGAAAATATTGAATGTGTCCTGGTCACCCATGTGCATCACTGTTTTGTACTTTTGAAATATTGGATCGACGAAGTTTTCAAAGCCAAAAGTCCTCATTCTTGTCAAATTCATCAATAAGACTCCTGAATTTAATCCTATCAAATACAAAAATTCACATTTTTTTTTACAAAAAAAAATACGTTAATTTCTTTAAATTGATACCTGTTGCTCCATAATAAGGATAATCGCCATTTATCCTGTACCAGCTAGTTGTGTAGTTTTCATGTTCATGTGCAGCAGCCACCATCTGTTCACTGTTCATTTTTGTTAAGTGTTCCCACACTTTCTCTGGAGATGTAAGGAAAAGTATGTCAGTGTCGACATACAGTAACGAATCCACATCTTCCAAAACGGTCTTTAATTATTTTTAAAAATATGTTTATATTATATGTTAAAAACAGTTTTTAATTCTTGTTATTTTTCATATTGTTGATTTACATGAAAAAAGAGCTTCTGCGCAGCACAAGGCTGGAATGGCCGCTTCATAAATTCATTTGTTTTATTTGGTGGAAAGTTTATGGGATGAATATCCAGCTTCATTCGATCCAAGACTTTTTTTGGCCAGTTTTTGATAAGATCTTTTACTGATATGGACGAATTGTTATCAGAGAATACAACAAAATGGATTGGAACGGCGCTAAGTATCATGGCTGATTTCATCATGTTTACCACGAGCTGGCTTCTGCCATAAGCTCCACAGGCAATAGATGCAATCGTCATATTCTTTACGACAAAAAAGTCAGCGTTTTTATTTTTGTTTAATCCGGGAAATAATTCTAATTGTAGTTCATCTTTCATGTCAAGCTTCCATAAAACAGTGGACACTATGAGCACGAATATTAGAAGTCGGAAAGCTGTCCACATTTTTTTTCTTTCGATTATCCGAGAGCTTAAACGAATTTCTTTAGGTACTATTTAAAAAAAATTACATTAGTATTTTAATTATTATTTTTAACACAATAATTTTAATGGTTTACCTTTTAAAATTGTCATTTCGAAAGATGCGTTTCCTCGCTTTTCGCTCCAAGATTCAGATTCTAAGAAGCTTGAACGACTATCCAGCTAGAACTGAACTTCAACTAAATAATTTCGACTACAAAAGGTTTGTCGATGATACTGTGGGTAGAATGTGGATGTAGCTTTTTAGTCAACAACCTTTCCACGAGAATAACCTTCAAAGACAAACCTGTTTCTTCATCATATATAAAATACTAGATGAGGATAGTCGAGAACTTTTATATCAAAAAGGGGGAGAAAAATCTAGCAGTCTGGTATGTGAAACCCGTTTTCTTGTTCAGTCCAAGAAGTTGTTGATTGGTTGAATTTTCGCCCTTTTTGTCCTTCTGGTCCACTAAGTTACCGACATGATTTTATCGGGCAAATTTAATCTATTTAATAACACGAGTAACTGAATCATCTGCTTGTTGGAAGTATAATCCATGGAAAGGGGAAAAAGTTATATAGAGAAATGTCTTAGTCTGAGTGGAAAACATGTTGCGCGACCGGTTTTCCACTTAGATTCTGTTGGTCTTGGATTCGGGTAATGTCAACTGGCCACCATATCTTCATCAGTAAAAAGACAATGACCGATGCACCCAAAAAAAGCGTGTGATGGCGATAATAATACACTTCCTATACGTTGACCAATAACCAGTCTTTGCGACTGTTCAAATGTGATGTTTTCATGATAGTTTCCAAAAAATATGTCGATACTCATTAAAAGTACCTTGAAGAAAGTTGTCGTGAATAAGAAGTTTCTATGCAGCGATGAGATGAAACAAAGATGATATTTGTATTCATGTTTTTTTATCAGAAAAAATTGAATAAAATTTGTTTTCAATCTGAATTTGCAAGGTTGATCAACCGATTAAAAACTATAATGCAGGTTATGTGTATGGCTATGGCTACAGCTTATTTAAAAATACAATAGGGTGTTTGCCTTGAAAATAAGTATTTAATTGAAGCGTACCACTGAATAGAGAATTTTACGCTGATTCTGAGGGTATTTTTGTTTTATTTTTTAAAAAATTCATTGCGTGAGTTATCACGCTCCAAAGTTTTGCGCGCCAAAATTCGCTCGTCACGTGACCTTTTTGGGGGTCCGACGTCACAACACTGCCCGTTTGAAATTTTAACACAGGCAGACATAGGAGTTATTTTGTTTTTCAATCGCTGCGGGAGCAAAACAATTTTTAAAACAAAGTGACACACACCATCGGAATCATCATTTTCTTCCGATTCAGAATATATATAATTTTTAAAGTTTTTAATTACTTTTAAGGCCCGAAAATAATTTTTATTCAACTTTTCCTTCATTTTCCGTCGCTTCCCCCTTCACTTTCTTCCAAGCGACAAGAAAAGGGGTGGAGCCTTCTCCTTTACACGTGTTTTCTATTTCCCTCCAGCCTAGCCGGAGGGGAGCTACCACACGGGAAGCGATGGAAAAAATTTCAGATATCGAACTTTTAATGGTTCAGGTCCCGCGTAGGGTGCTACCCGTGTATCTATGCCACCTAAATAAGCTTTTACTATGCCTGCTGTAATTTCTGTAGTTTTCCTTATCTTGGCTATAGAACCAATGACTTATATTATTCTTTAGGAGATATTACAGCCCCTCTGGCCGAGGCATCTTGTGACTTAAGTAACGCCCGAATTGAATCCGCCTTAGCCTTGCTGGCTACCAGATAGTCCAGTTGTTTGACGATGGGAATTGAGTTGGAGCTGTTTGGTGAACCTGATGCTACCAACTTTTAGTTATTGATAGAGGGAAACTACAAAATTTACAGCAGGCACAGTAAAAGCTTATGTAGATTGTAGGTGGCATAGATACACGGCTAGCAACCTACGCGGGACCTGAACCATTAAAAGTTCGATATCTGAAACATTACTTTGTTTGGAGCTAAACCGACTTCAGAATTCCGAATGGAGGCCCCTCGAATCAACGTATGAGTGAGATGTGTCACCTAGGGTCGCACTAAGCATGAATTATTTATGCAAGATTAAAACGCCATTTAAACCTTATATTAGTTTACTTCAATCTTCTAACCAATAGAGCGCACCCTAAATGTTTATAGATTTTTATAAAACTTGGTATGCGTATAGACAATATGTATATGTACCTATAATAGAGCGGCCGAATTTTTCTTGCTTAAAATTTTTCAGATAATTGGTAAATATTGGTCAATTTTATGGTTTTTGACCATTTTTTCGAAAGAGCGCACCCTAAAAAAAATGTTTTTTCAAAATAAAAATTACACATTAGTTTTACCATATTTCACACCACATATTGAAAGGCCGCTTCGAAAAATTGGTCAATTTTATCGGTTTTTGACCATTTTTTCTAAAGAGCGCACCCTAAAAAAAATTTTTCTTCAAAATAAAAATTACACATTAGTTTTACCATATTTCACACCACATATTGAAAGGCCGCTTCGAAAAAAAATATCGTTGCAAAATGGGACACCCTAGGCCTTCCGCCGTAAAGGATAAGCGAAAGGTTAACCTTATCGCCCGAGGGCTTTCTTTTTCTCTTTTCTCTTCGTATTTCTCTTTAGAGTGGACTACCCCTCGGTGTGAACGCCCCTTGGACACGGTGGTTAAGTCGCATTATTCAGTCTACAGCAAACAGCAATTTATTATTAACAAACATTTTTCGTATATTCATATTTTTTAATTATTCATTTGTTTTGTCAATGTGACTAGAATATAGATATAGCTATTGAGTCAATAACCTTCCAGCCTTCCAACCTGAATAACCTTCAAACATGAACCTGTTTTACCATTATGTATACAATACTCAAGGGCAGCCGAAAGCTTCTACATCAATAAGAAAGAAAAAATCGTTAACAGTCGTCTGGTTTTTATAACCCGTTCTTCTTGTTCAGTCTCAGAGGTTGTCGACTTGAGGTTATTGATTCGATGTTGTTGACTCAAAGAATGTCACGTACACCCGAAGTATTTGAATTTATTTTTTATGTATAGCTAAAAAGTATACTAAGGTTAATGGTCTTCTAAGAAGTTAAAAAAATGTAACACATGATTACTCAGTTTTATTAAATATTATTATTTTACAATAATTTTTATTTTCATGAATTTCAATCGGCTCTCGCTCAAGAAAGAATGTTACGTTTGTCAATAACCATAGTCTTCCAATGCTAATTATTTAATTTGGTATGAAATTGAGTATGAAATATGCACTCTGAAGGGTATTATAAGTTATCATTGAAATAGAAAACTATTGTAACTGTAATAAGGTATCGCTATTTCACCTATTATAAGAAATGTAAGATCTTACGTTTCAATTCATTTCTGAGAAAAAATTGCATCCACGACTAATGACCCCGAAGCATAGACAAGTATAGATGGTCAGCTTAATGGTGCCACTTTTGGCTAGCCCTCTGGCGGACGTTTGTCTTATGGGCTTGCTTTCTCATATATTTCTGTATCCATCTATCGGATATTCGCACAGCGCCTCAAGTCGGAATCTATATTTGTCCACGCCCCGGAGAGGCTTGAACCTTCAACTTTTGAGTTAATAGTCCACGACTCTACCACTGCGCCACTTATTTATATGGTTTGGTGGCATAAGTTAAGATATGTAGAAAATACATTGAGGTGCTTGTCAAGTTATATGAAACCTTAAAATACCTGGGTATAATAAGAAATGAAATCCTATTAAAACTTTTTTTAGATTCTCCCTATTATTAGCTTTAAATAACCAAACCTAAAATCTATCTTAAGGCCTTATAATACCCAAAAAATTTAGAGTGTGGGCAATCATTTCGAATTAGATGAACAAGTACAATGCAAGTTTACATTGTTTGACTTCATCCAATGTTAATTCTTAAGTAAAATTGTTTAATTATTGGATGCCTTTTTCCATGTTTGAAAACAAATCCCAAATGATTTTGATACGGCAGTCGGGTGCATGATAAAAAAAATATCGCTACTATAAAATAAACGCGGACTTTAAGCCAAAGAACTCCATTGATCGAAGACAATGTGAATGACAATGAAAATGAGGAGTGTAGCTTTTTGAATTGTTCTCCTTCAGTCCTTCTGGTTGGTTTTAAAACTAGGAAACTATTTTTTGGTTTCGTGCTCTAGTTACCAATAATGCTTTATTATTAATTTTTTTAAGGATTATAGATATAGGCACTGGTTATCGAAACAGCTATAAATAAAACCCTTAACGGATGAATCAGTGCCGTTTCATAAAAATTGACTCCAAAGAAATTCGAGCTATGAGACATTAATAATCAAATCTCTCCACTTTCATTGGACTAGAGTTAGTTCTTTTGGAAATATCATTAGGCCTTATTACACGTATACAAATTCTTAGTTTAATTAAAATATTTAAATGGTACATTTCTTCTTTACGTGTAACACGGAAATAATATTTTATTGTTAAATCTTCATTATCTCAAAATAAGAAATATATACGTTGACGAAAAAAGGAAAACCTAATGTTCTTTGTTAATCAATTTTGAAAAAATAAACAAAAAAATCAAACTATACATAATTAAAATCGGCTTAAAAACTGAATCTAACCATTTTTTCATTTCACTTTTCTAGAGATGGCTATCTCCATCCCGACCAAAACGTCCGTTTTTAAGGAGTGTCTACATAGCCGCTTTTTTCTACAAAATTCTGGAACTACTGAGTTACAGAACTAAGGAAAACCCAACTATTATATTGCCTCTTCCCAGAGTAGCAAACAATTTTTTTTGGGGTAACATTGGCTGTTTTTAAAAAAATATGTTGTAACCGTCCGCCGGTTCTCGCCAGTACCAGTAAAAAATCTGTATATACGGCAAAATCTCGTTAACATTTCATGGTGATATTTTAAAAACATGTTAGGAAGCGTATTTCTTATTTTCAATATTAGAAGTGCCAGCTATAAAATATAATTCAAGAATAATTTTGATGAAGTAGGCAAAATGTACTGTACGGTTTATTTACTGGCACTGGACCACTGGTGAGTCCCGGTGGGCGATTCCATCATATCCCCAAAAATACAAACGATTTTACCCCAATGTAACCACAATTTGACTCTGCTACCTGGGTCCGTATCCTCCGTAATTCCACAATTCCATTTTCTGTAGACTCTTCTGAATATTTGTGGATATACCGTACCCTCAAGAGAAATAGAAACACCCTCTCTTTCTGCCGTTTTAACTCGCTTCTTACGGAGGAAAGTACCATGTTAGTTTCCGTCGGCAAAAGCACAATTCTGAATGAAACAACTCCATTTTAGGTATTCGGCGATATAAAGAAATTGCCCCTCTGCCACTATTTTTATATCTTCAGTCATCAGTGGCTTTTGATTTTAATTTCACACGGGCCTTACGGACGAACGTCCTCCCAGAACTTATTACTTGCATACCTTAAAGATTGACTCAAAATTGTGCAACATATAGCGAAATCATAATGAACTAAAACATAACTTAAAATCAAAACATTACACGCAACGTACGAGTTCTGAATTTTTTTATGTTTGTTGCCTTGTTTATGACTAAATTTCTCTGTTCTCAAGGCCATCAGACGAATGCGTGTTAGTTATAGATATGATAAGAAAAATATGGATATGGCAAGAAATAAAATCACACAACCCGTTTCCAAATTGATAACAAGGTAAAGTGGATAGAACTTCTCTTTTCAAAAGCAAAATTTTCACATAACTCACATTCATTTAGTATCGTTACTCTTTGAAGATTCTTTTGACCATCCAGACCGACATACTTTTCATCTGTAGAAAGAATATATTTTGTCATACTTCTAAATTTTTCAAAAGAAAGCTAACACCGGTAATAACGGGAGGATTAAAATAAGTCAAGGCGTATACCAAGAAAGAGAAATCGACCGTGTTTTTTAAATAAGGGGAAAAAATTTCTAGAAAATATTGATTGTGCAGTTTTACATTAAATCATTACTGGGGATAAACCATCTAATTAAGAATCTTCATCGGTTGAGGGTAATCGCCTAAGATTCTCAGTTACAGGAAATATATGAGCAGAAGCTTATTACAAGACGGTCCGGTGGGACCAGGTGGAATGCATCCGGTATTACGTACAGTAAATTCGTTTCCTTCTCCGTTTTTAGACTGGTATTTGTCTCTCCTTTCCTTGCTCGCTATCCGCCCGAGGTGTCTTCATTTCCTTCTCCCGGAATGTAATCCAAGTATAGAGCAAGCTACCTACAACACTAGCATCCAGTAAATACGATGACTGTTAGCATAGTATGTTTCTTATAATAAATATAAAAAAACGAGTGTTTACCTAATATTTAACCCAATAAAGTTTGTAACAGAAAATACGTAGTCGCCTCCAATGACCATTCCCAAGTATGTGACGGCGATGTTTTTCAAGCAACCCACCATAGTTGTGGTCAAAGGAGAGTTATACTGAGTGCACAACAAAGTGCTGTAAGAAAGAACAAAACCCATCAAGCACGATGCTGTGAATAGAGTGAGAAACCAAACGTCGCTCCAATTCTGGAATCTCCATGCCTAAAAAGTTAGTAATAGGACGTCAATCCTATATCAAAATTAAAGTATATGTATATATATATTAGAAGGCAAAAGGAATCATAAACAGGGAATTATAAAAGAGGAGGCCATTTTTCCCAAGATCCTTAGCATCAAGTTTCTTTTTTAAGTAGACGCCATTTGATGCAGTGAGAATATTGTTAAACGAAATGTAAGTATATCCTGAGAAACTGAAGGCTAAGTCTTGGCTTGCTGCAACGAGGGCTCCAAAAATCATTGTGTACACAGAAAACTGCACTGGCCAAGAAGCAGTGACCCTATATATTCAACAGAATAAAACGTATTACACTTACATGCACTATACGCAACTGGCCGACATAAACTGTAGACCTACTCACCTACCCAAGAACATAATATTCAAAAACCATGGTCATCAAAATTGAAAATCTCCTCAGCACTGTAAGCATGGGCAAACTAAAGTAAAATAAATGAATATTTTTTACCAACGCATATACTTATTATTTGAACGTCATTAATCAAAATATTAAAGATTCGCCTCATGATTTTTCAAAAGATTTTTTCAATATTTATGTATTGTTTAATGTGTAATTTTAGTGCTTAATCATTACCTCAAGTGCTAAGTACCTCCTAGACCAGACATCATATTACCAACATATAATAATGGAAGAGGCCAAATCTTCTTTATAGTACCTCTTTCAAGGGTTGGAAAGGAAAGATATCCTAGTTTTCTGGAAATCCATAGGACTAATATGGTTGAGGTCATCTGTAAGCAATGTAAAATTCTAAGTAAGCACAAATATTTTTAAACAAGATCCGCTCCTCGTATCGACCGGATGGGTTTTGATTTTTTTTTATGACTAGTCTGACAAGAAAGGGAGAGTGGAAACTAGATCTGCTCATTGAATCGAAATATTTATGAATGATAAAAAAAAGAACGGAGCTTACACTTGCTGATTTAGTAAACCCTTCACAGATTTTCTACTGTTAACAAGAAGAAGAAATGTTTGAAGAAAAATATGACTTCTATGGTAGAAATAAACAATGGCTAGATTATAAATAGAATATATAATGTAGCAAACTGCTTAATTATATAGCCGGCTTTTTCTGAACGGATAAAGGCCAAAGATTTTATCATAATAAAATAACTATTATAACAAAGACATGCTGACAGCAGCTTCATTCATTCATACACATTAAAAAAGAAGACAACATTGAGTTGAAATTAATAGATGGCGCAATCATTTTGAATAAAGTTTAGTTGTTATCGAATATGATGGATCACTGGAAGAACTAAAATAATGGGATAAAAGAGGAAGGAAGTACAGAGTATTAGAAATGAACGGTAGATGGCGTAGAACGCACCATTATCACCATGAGCACCATGAACACCAAGAGCACCATGAACACCAAGAGAACCATGAACACCATATAGATGGACCAATCAGGAGAGAGGAAAACCGAGTGAAATAAAGGTTTTGAGACTCGCTCCAGAGGGGAGAATAAGACGGAATAGAACCTCCGGTATCGAATAAATTCGATCCCATCCGGGATAAATCTTTGAGCTCATCAATTACCTGACCGAGACCAAGTACTTGGAATGATTCGAACCTGTTTGAAGTAAATAAGAAACCGTTAAATTTCTTTATAACACAATATCCTAATATCAACAATAATGCGATGATAGAATATACAAGAACGAAATCACCTAACTTGTATTATTATCATTCTTAAGCCCATGTAAGCATGAGTTAATCGTATAATATTGAGTTATGTAGCAACACAGCTTTAAATAATCTATTCAAGTTGTAAACAATCCACCCAAAGACCAATGTTCTAAATAAACTATTAAATAAAGCCTCACTATGTTTTCTTTTTTATCAAGTTAGATGAAAGATCTTATCTCAATTCAACTTAGAACGCCTGATGAAAGCTAGTGCAAATGCATTATTTTTCTTTGAACTTACTTTTGGCTCGTGAGTACTTTTTTGTTGATAACTGTAATGAGAAAAGAAGCTGCAGCATAGAAAAGATATCCGAAGATATCTTGATGGTTGACTTTCACTATCATTTATTTTGATCTCCATCTTTTCATTTGTCGTGGAAAAATATCCTGTTCTCTACTATGCGTTTTTCTCTCTCTTCACAATGGTTCTTAAAAAGAATTTATTTATTATAAGATTTTTAAAATAAATTTTAAATAAAATATTTAGGAGATTCAGAAAAGTGTTTTACTGGCCACCACTTTTCATACGCAATTAGTGTCGTCATACAGATTCTTATCTACACATCTACTTGTTTAACAAAATCCGGTGGCAATCTGGAAACAAACAAATTCTTCGTCGTCATAAAAAACTAATTTCACAATATAAATTCCACATATTGCAGTAATACTGGTACCCACTTTGTTTGATATGCTATTAATGGTAACAATTTAATTCTGTTGGACTGATTAGATAAATAATAAATTGGCCTGATTTACATTGCAATAGGAAATGCTAGACGATGACCATCTTTATGTTCTCTATCTAATATGTAAACGATCTCGTTACCATTTCCATGAATATAAGGTTATAACTTATAACAATCGAAACTAGTATCTGGTGAACGGTATAAACGATTACATTTGGAATGTACTGTACATCCCAAAACTAGCTATAGGCCTACCCATGTATCCAAAAACAAACTAAAAATAGGTATTGTTCATGCTCAGAAGCAGCAGCTACCATTTGTTTACTATATTTCTCTGTTTTCTCACAGCCTGGACACCGTAGCAGACGTTACAACCAGCTTGCGGATAACCTGACCTAACCTACTGCACGTAACCAACTAACAAACCTACCAACAATAACCGAACCGTCACCTACTACCTCACCTACCTATGATGTAATCGCCTACCAGGACCTATCCGGGGCTTTCTAGTCCCCTATTGATGGCAAATTAATTATTATAATAATTTTTTTAATACGCTAATGAAATGCGAAACCAATAAGAATGCAGGAAAACCCAAAACCAATAAGAATTCAGCAAAAAAAAGCCAATAAGAATTCCCCGGGATTCTTTCGGGAAACTTTCCACCCCCGGTACCTGCACCGGCGCTCTAATCCACTAGGCAACCCCGTCCCTATCCCATTCGCATTTGGGGGTATATCCAGTGGCCGCAGCGGTGGAGCCACTTTCTACGCGGCCCGTTAGGGGCCGCGATTCGCAAGAAGGTTGTCACAACTGCTCGGTGTCCATGTTGCTTTCTCAGGAAATGTAATTAGTCGACGAAATAGAACTTAGTTGGAACTTTCGTTGGACGTCAAGTCTAGTTCGATCTAATGTTTCCGTTGGTAAGTTTTTGATCTTATCTCCCACTTTTTTGGACGAATTGGATATGACAGAATCATTGCTGATTTTATCATCATTACTGCTTATTGCTTCTTTTCTGCAAGCACGATAGCTGTAACTGCTGTAATGTTCTTTATGATCCCCAATCTTCTATTATGTTATCGTCAAATATTATTTTCGGTAATCTTTCGAGTCGAATTTCTACTCCACCTCCAATAAACAGTAAATACAAAAGACACTAATTATTTGTGCTATTTTTTGCCTCTACATTTTGTTCATCAATATTAAGAGACGAACAACCCGACCAACTGTTTTTTCATCGGATTTTCACATAAATTTCACTGACCATTCCCTTAAATGCTCTTTTAGTTTAATGTGAAAAATGTTTGTAACGATTATTAGAAAGCTTTGAATATTTGCTATTAGAATAGTTTACCTGCTAGGGTTGTCATTGCGCAAGTCACGTTTCCTCTAATTCCCGCTGCAAGATTCCTATTCTATGCAGCTTAAACGATCTTCCAACCAAAACTGGACTGTATCTAAATAATTCTGGATTTTATAAGACTAATAAAAGGATCGTATCATGCACTATGAACAGAATATTGATATAGCTATGGAATCAACATCCTTCCATTCTTCCTACTAAATAACCTTCAAAGATGAACCTGTTTCATCGTTATGTATAAAATACTAGAGAGCCCCGAGTTTTATATCCATAATTAAATATATATATATATATATATTTAGTTGCCTGATATGTAAAACCCGTTTTCTGGTTCAGTCGGGAGATTGGTAGACCCACGGTTGTCGACACAAAAAAAATCATCGCATCACTTAAGAATCTGAATTTTTTTATACAAGAGAATCTTGCTTAGAAACTTAAAAAAAAATTATAATAATAATACCGTTCACACTAAACAAGATTCAGTAACTGTACAAAAACGAATCCGGGCTCAATTTTTTTATGTAAATTTATTTATGAAGTAAAGAAAGTACCTTGCCTGGTTGCTTAGTGATGTAATATGAAAAGAAGAATTGTTTTAATAATTGCCTGAGTGGTGTCTGAAGCGCTTTTTGCCAATGTAAAAATGCAATACTATACGTTAAAGCTCATCATCTACAAAGGTTAATGTGGACATTTCTTAATCTGTTTGTCGGCCGACATATGCACTAAGTAACAACGTTGAGAGCCTCATCTTAGAAGTTAAAACAATTGAAGACATATTTGAGAAGAAAATCTGCTCCATTACATTAATTATCACGAGCTTTCATCAGTTTCTACTTGAGATCGAATGTTTTGTTTGTCAATGACCCCACCCCAGTCTTCCAATTACAATAAAACCGGTCCATTAAATTAAGTTCCTTCCCCTCAGAGAGCAAGGACACACAGGCAATCACCCTGACGCTCTTGAATACCAGTTTTCAGCCTCATAAAATATGACGTTTAATGATAAGTAATTTCGTAACCATTTCATCAATAAATAGATCCTAACTACAATCAGTATAATATTCATTGTAATCGATTTCTAATTCTATCGCCACACAAAATAGACGATACTCAGCTGCTAACAGATTAAGTTTAAATTCTAAGCTGAACGCTCCGAACAATTCAACAGTAGAACAGTTCGTCAATAGTCATGGAATTGTCTTTAACGTAACTGCGCATAGAACGTCATTTTTACCGATCCCTTATAAGACATTTTAATAAAATATCATGGTCGTGGCCGTCGCCATATTGCAGCAATTAGTGGTAGTTTCAATAAAACTAAATGGATGTGGGAAAAAAAAATCTAAAACATATTGTTTGATGAAGTGTGCTATGTTTAAATTCAGTCCAATAGTTGATTAAAAAATAAAATTACTTATTGGTTGGGTGCCTTTTTCCATGTTTAAAAATAAAAAAATAAAATAAATTTACCGAAGGGATTCTAGGCGGGGTTGAGACGAAGGCCCTAGTACCGGCAGGCGAACCAGATGGCAGGAGGGGTAAATGTGATACGCCTGAAGGCACAGATTCAAAATCTTGCGTATGAATGTTTATATGTTATACACACAACGTTTACTTTTTTTGCAAAGCGAGTACCGGCACTGATGCTGTATTTACGTCAATGACAAGGTGATGACACATAAAATCTGCACAGACTGGGTGATGTCATTTTGGATATTTTAAATCCGTTTTCTCCTAAGAGAGTTGGTAAAACAGAATATTGTTCCGGTGCATTATAATTCAGATTTTTAATTTTAGGTTTAGAAACATATAAAACTATGCTTAAGATAGCCACACACGGCCGCTTTTTTGTATGTACTTAATTTGTGAATCACGATAATTTAAGGTTCAGGGCTTCCACCACAGCATGACTCGTTAATGTCGGAACACAGTGATTTTATATACGGTATGCAGCGCGTTTTCACTACCGTACAAAATTCGGCCGAAATGGACCCCTTCTTATCTTATATCACCAATCAAAACTACAATCTTGAACATAGACTCATTAGTGATCATCTGATTCAAACTTGAATCGATTCAATGGATTATTGAAATTATGATCTATTTGAATAGATCAAATCTGAATAAAATAATTTGAATCTAGTCTTAGGTTAGTCATTTTTTTTCTACTAACTGAATCTAGCGCTCATTTCGAATGACTTTTATAACCAGAGCTCTTGTTCTCACGGCTATCCGAGGCCGTTTTGATGACATTTTATCAGAGAACTTCAGTCTTTCTAAAGATTGCATAAAAATGATGATGATTACAGGGTGCAGGAATGTTAGGTTGATGTGAATATCTGATAATTGAAAGCAGCAAGATTAAAAAAAACGATTGAAAGAACCGATTGAATCTTTGGTCAAATTTCAAAATAAATTGAATCTTTAGTCTATCTACAGTCTAGTCAGATTCAAACTTATAAACTTAATTCGTGTTGAATCAAGTCATACTTTTGAAAACTAATTTCCGTTGGTCGTTGTACATTACGAGAGTGCGAAACGGAAGTTCTTTGAAGCAAGCGAGGTAACTTTTATGAAGGTAACAATGGATAGAGGAAAATAATATAAGATAACCTGATCATTTGATTCACTTGGAAAAACATAATATTCAAATTGAAAAGCAGCAGGCGTGATTAAAGAAAGAGAAAAGCAGGCAAGTTGTATCCCAGCTGGTGGTTACAAGAATTACCAAATACGGTATAGAGCTATAATCTTTAATAATAAAATTGATACAATCCCTTCGGGAACCCCTAGGGTGTCCCAAAAAACATCATTATTTTTGTTTTCGATTCTCCTTATAAATCGAGGTGTTTTATGACCTAGATAATGTATCTCTGAAATATTTTGAGAAATAAAAAATATTTAGAGGTACCACCGTGAGTAAAACATCAAAAATTGTCATTTTTTACATTTTAAAATTTTCTATAGGCTATTCTTTTTATTTTTTGGCTTTCTCCATTTCATACTATGTTAATCTTAGTCTGAAGTATATCTGGTAAAAAAATGGTAAAGATTAGATAAAGTTAAGAGGTCCCTCAAAGCAAAAGAAATAAGTAAGTATCTTGGGATTTCTGGTATACGGTCTTACGGAGAAATTATACATCATACTAGATCTTGAAAATCTCAGATTTTTATAAGAATTAAAATAAACTTCAAACTTTTTTAAACACCGAAATCAACTTATTAATGGTGGAACATTTTCGTTTTTTTTTTTAAATCTGATTTTTTTGGGAAAAAAATCCATTAAACCCCTGAGGCATTTTTCATCAACAAACTAAAAATTTGCCAAACTAGAAAAACTTTTGAAAATATTTTTTAATGAAAAATGTAGAGGACTCATTTATCTATTCAAATAACTAAAGTAATAAATTTTATCTTTATTACATCGTAAGATTTTCAAGATTCAGTAAAAGGTATAATTTCTCCGTAAGACCGTGTATAAGAAATCAAGAATAACCTACTTATTTCGCTTGCTTGGAGGGACCTCTAAACTTTATTTAAATTTTTCAATTTTTTTACCAGATGTAAAATATATTTCGATTAACATACTGTGAAGAGGAGAAAGTGCAAAAATAAAAAGAGTAGCCTATAGAAAATTTTAAAATGTAAAAAATGACAATTTTTGAGGTTTTACTCTCGGTGGTACCTCTAAATATTTTTTATTTCTCAAAATATTTCAAAAATGCATTACTTAGGTCATAATACACCTCGATTTAAAAGGAGAATCGAAAACAAAAATAATGATGTTTTTTGGGACACCCTAGGGAACCCCGCACCGAAAACGGTGCAACTAAGACCAAAGTGTGGGCCTGGAATTCACAAGTTCCTCTAAGATTGTTTTCAAAACAGTCGCACCTCGCCATCTAGTAACAGAAAGAACAAAATTTATATATAATACCTCGGCCAAGAAAACCTATAATCAAAGGCGCTTTGGAGATATTCCCACTACCCGAAGGGATGTGGACTAATGACTACCTATAATAATTGTTATTTTAGGGGCCCTTTCCAACTATACTATCTGCTTGATTTGTCAATAAGCGCTTCTTGTCAATTAAAAAATCTGATACTGCTGTAGATTATCACCAAAATCTCATGTAGGCCTATGTATGTATGTATACATGTGTTTGGGATATTTGGTATCATCAATACATTTTAAAAAGAAGAAGAATCGAATTGCTGATATCTTTTAAAAAATAAATCACGAATTAAAAAAGAACTAATTTTTTTAGGACGTCCACCCAAGAGATTTTTTTGAATTTACCGACGGGATTTTTTCTAGGCGCTCGTCGTTGACCGAGTACCACTTGCCGACAGATGGCACATCGTGCTATTTTAGCGCAGCCACAATACAATTGTGCATTATCGACCCAAACAATTTACCGCGTTAATTTTGAAAATATTTTCCCTAATTAACATTAGCAGCGTTTGGTACATAATTAATTGTGATGATGTATAATGATTACATCAACATCAAGTTTTTAAATATTCTTTCTGATGCATGATGTTCATCAATGCATGATGTTCACATCAAATTTTCCGGGATAGTCTTGTTCAGCCTATTATAAAACATTCGAAGGGAGGTAAAGTAGGAATGCTTCTTGAAGTATAATAAAAAAATTCAACTTTAATTTATTCGAATATTACGTCAAGTATCAGTGCATCAATGCATGATGTTCACATCAAATTTTCCGGGATAGTCTTGTTCAGCCTATTATAAAACATTCGAAGGGAGGTAAAGTAGGAATGCTTCTTGAAGTATAATAAAAAAATTCAACTTTAATTTATTCGAATATTACGTCAAGTAGGTTATTAGAATGAGGGTCACCAAAAAGCCCTTGTCTTACTTTAAAGTACTTTTGATACTGGATGTCTCGATGAATGTTGTTACGGGGGAGGGAAAATGATTGACTCAAGGCGATGGTGTTGTTCTCGCGAGAGGTGTATTAAGGGCCATGGCTCGGCCTAGAGTGACTAGATATACGCGTAAACAGCATGCACGAAAGAGAAGAAGGGGGAGGATAGAGACATCTAGCGGTGGGAGGAAGAGTAAACAGGCACAATAAGTTACTTTCAAATCAACAACGTAACAATGTAAAATGACTGGATGACTTAACTATACACGTTAGCGGCGATACATTTTCCTTTTCGTATTGCTTCATTTTAACCTAATTGACATCAAGCTATCATATTTATGTTCTAAACGGTGAATAAAAAATCCCTTTTTCCATATAGAGCCCAAAAGACCGATGTGCCGTAAATGTGTTATCCGAATCCATACAGTGATATAGCATGCATCGATTCAGATTAAGGATCTAGATGGGCTCCATAATGATTTTATTAATAATAAAAGCTCGCAGAGAAATACATATTAGATTTAAGTATTACAATCCCTTCGGGAACCTCGTAGCGCTGTAAGCGATACGGACGTTTTTGTTGGAAAAGAAACACTCTGCGCCATCTAGCTATGAAAAAACTTTTGATAAGATCACTCCCCTAGCTAGATTTCACGAAAGGCCTTTTCCAAGAAATAAAAGCTCAAAAATTCGTTTTTTATTAACTAAAGTTGAACCGAACGTCGCGTGTACACGAAAATTGTCTTAAATTGATGGCTCGAATTTTAGCTACAAAACACATATTCAAAAACAATTTGAATCAACTTTGTCGGGAAATTAAAGGGTTTCTAATGAGAATAAATGTTAGATGGTCTTCAACATAGCCCATCCAAAATACATATGAGTTTAGAAAATATTGTATGTATGTATATATATATATATGTTGAGAAATGGAATATGATATATATATATATATATATCATATTCCATTTCCATATATATATATATCATATATTATATTATATATTATAATAATCGCCAATGGCCGGCAATGTCCATCGCCTGAGGGCACGGCTCACCTGGAGCGAGGCAGGTATAAGGACGTAAGGTTTTCTCCTGGGCTTTAACGGGGGAAACGGGTCCGTGGGTGAATTTCGTCGAAATTCAGGTAAAGTGAAGTCGAAAGAACAAGTGTTAACATAAAAAACAAAGTTTTTATCAACCTAAGCGAATAATATGATATTTTAAAGTTTTGTATTTTTCAATGAGTTAACGCAGCAGAAAGGGTTCCGTTATCACAATTACAGTTGTAAATTACATTGTAAATAGGCTACATGGATATGCTAACCTAACCTAACCCCCTAGCTATCTATTGCAACAATAAAATATAATAATGGGTTTAAACTTGAACAAAATTAAAGGTTTTTCGTTATAAATCATCATTCGACGATTCTGAAACTAAAATAAACTGTTCCAATTGTTTCTTTAAATCAAATAATACAAAACGAAAGCGTCATTTATGACGCGAACCCTCGCTAGTATATATATATAATTATATATAATGGAAACAGTTCCTCTGCGATCAGGGTGAAACTATTTCTTCCATTGAGTTTGTGTTAGCGTCTCAATTTAGGTAACGTCATAGGAGTCACATAAAGCATAGGAATATAATATTTTCGTGGCGTCACAAAGGGTAGTTCCATTTTGTGAGCAGTGATATCATCACTATTCTACTAAAGGAAAAATTTTTTTCCTTGTGATTTTTAAAAGAACATGGTAAAATTCCCTAATATGATATTGCCACCATTCGTTCCAAAGAGGAGGATGACCTTCGTGACAATCGGTTTCTTCATAATAGGAATCTATTTTATTTCGATCTTCAGTTCTTCAATCAGGCGACCGATTGTAGAACATTTCAATTATACTCCTAATAGGTATGATTACGTCCGCGATTAAAATACTCTTATTGTAAGATGGCATTATCATGAAAGAAGAGAAAGGAACAGTAACTTTGGGGAAATGTGTGGGTTACTTTTCGGTGGCATTTTTCAACAATTTTTTTTGTTAGAATGTAGAGACTTCAAGCTTCATTTTGATACAGTTTAGTTGGTTTTTATGAAAAATAGGTGTAGTTATTTAAGTTCGAAGAAAAAATATTTTCCGCTTAGTGTGGTGGATTAAACCAACATTTTATAAAACTAAACGTTAAATAATCGAACTTTTAAAACGTAGAATGGAAAAAGCTTAAAGTGGGCTTTACGCCAGTATATTTTGATTTGATATAAAGTGCAATTTTAATGGTAAAATAAGTTCTTTGAAAATCGATAAAATCATCCATAAAGCCCAAGGTTATTCTTTTTTCTTATGGACGGTTTTATCGATTTTCAAAGAATTATTTCGCCTTGGTAAATTGTATTCTATATCAAGTCAAAATATATTGGCGTGAACCTTTTTTAAGTTCTTTCCATTGTATGTTTTAGAAATTTGATTATCAATCGGTTAGTTCTCTAAAATATTAGTTTAATCGACTACACTAAGCGGCAACTATTTTTTTCTTCAACGAGGGGTTGGCAACTCAAATTTTGGCAAGTCCCAAAACAAAATAATTTACCTTTTCTTTAACTTACGCTCTCCTAAATTCCCCAATTCTCTCATTCTCCCACTCTTTGATGCGGGGTTGCCAAGTAAAATAATTGTAGGCGACGGTATTAAAATTTGTAAACAAAATATTTCATCAAATTGAAAATAAAGTTTCATGCCTTAATACTTCACAAAAATTAATAAATCTGGTCTCAAAAGACGCAGAATTCTTTGTTTCTAATGGAACGTTTTCAATAATTCATAAACTTTAAAGTTAAGTACTTTAATTAAGTGAAAATATTAACACGTTGACAAAATCTCTTCGCAGTGATATATATTTTCCCATATTTTCGCAAATAAAAGTTGTCAGAAATTAGGGGACTACACACATAAAAAGATGCGGCTTAAAGAGCCCTTTGAATGAACACATAAAAAATATGGGTCAAGCCGACCTTCGGCGAGTTATTGTTTAAAATGTAATAATTTATGTTTTTCAACTGCCGTCGTCCGGGCAGATTCGGGCATGCGACAGGTTTTTTTCTTCATGATGCGAGTTTTTTTCACCCATAACCTCACGCATCTTTTCTTCCCCCTTTTCTCTCTTTCTTCCCTTTTTTACCTTTTCTTTCACTTTTCTCCCCTATTCTCCCCAAGATTCTCCCGGATTCTCCATTTTCCCTAGAAAAAGAGTGGCAAATATTTTTTTACTCGGTTAACATCTTTTTTGCGTTTATTTCCTGATCTTTTTTGCCAAAATTTGAGTTGCCAACCCCTCGTTCTTCAAACTTAAATAGCATCACCTATTTTTCATTTAAGTCAATAAAACTGTACATCAAAATGAAGCTTGAAGTCTCTAGATTCTAACCAAAATTTTTTTTTTTTTAATTTTGAGTGAAAGTGCCCTAAAAAGGGAAAAACGAAACGTTTTCCATAAAGCCACTGGAGAAAAACCAGCCTAACCTTGGAAAGGGGTGGAGCACAAATACCGTCGAAAAGTGGCCTATCTTTTACCCTCGCTCCCTATAGGAGATCCCGTTCCTTTCTCATCTTTCATGGCTATACCATAAAAATTACGTGTAATTATACATCTTTTTTCAATTTGTACGGTCCTGCTTATCTTCGTGGGTGCCAGCCATCGAGTAAGTTCGTTTTCCTCAAGACATATAGATGTGGCAGAACCACTCTCATGGCTCTTCTTATCAAGTATGTATAAAGTGTGTTAAGTATATGACTTATATTAAAACCCGTCGAATTCGAATATCAAGGTACGCAGAAAAAAAGTTAATAAAACAAGTTGTGAAACCGAATATGATAAGAAGAAGTGGCCGACTCATCCATTAATGGTGACTACATATTCGGCAATATCATCTGGAATCGGGATGAAGTTGTGGCTCTGCAACCGTGGAACTTCCACTTCCATGGAAAAGGGGGAATTTCGTCTGCTTGCTTGTTGGCAGTGTTATTGTTACGGTCAAGTCAATTATTTTTCGTTTGATCTTTTTACTGTTTTAATTAGAAAAAATCCCCCTCTTTAATAAAATAATAATCTAAAAAAACATGAGAATTTATGGGCCTCGTCAGTGTGACCTGGTTGATGATCTATGAATTACGATTTTGTAATGCATTTTTGCGATTCTAACCTCAGAGAAAAAATCACTACCGATCCGACACGAACAATTGATTGGTTAGGTTATACTACATAATTCATCAGGCCTTTATTAAACATAATAGAAGTCAGTCAACGAGCTGATTCCAATTTCCTGTGCATACATCCAAAAACGTCATTATAATCAAATCTCTATCAGAGGGTGCTTCGAAAACAAATTAGCACCCAGGAGTCAGGACAGGTTAGGTTTATTATACAATTCATTAGTCTTGAAATAATCGATGGAAGGGAATAAACCCAGAACCAATAACTTTAACTTGCCTAAATCTTCCAATCCATTTATTTAACCACATATAATTTTTTAGCTCCTATATTAATTAGTAAATCAAATAATACATCTTTAACCACTCTTGCATACAACAATCACGCGCAATCAATTTCGTTCAGCTTCTTCCTAACGAAATTCAAATCAACTCTTTAAGATAAATTATGCTATTGACCGCGAGCAGAAAAGCTCGCTTTACTATCTTAAGTATGCCACAGTAAGACTTGATTATTTATTTGAATTTTGGGTTTTTTAAACAAAATATATTATGAACCAGTAAGTATGAAATTGGAATGTTCAAAAATTGAAAATAATAAAATTAATGATAGTTTAAACGTTGGTTAGTTAACTGGGAGTCAATTAAATTTTATCTCATGAATTTACTTAAATTTAATTACTATTTTTTCTTTAAATATACTATTTGTAACTAAAAATAAACTACTTGAGAGTACTTCTTGAATTACTAATAATAACTTGCGAGGATTAAAATTCACAAATTTAGTTGTGCAAATTGTTACTATAGTACAGGTATTTTTCCCATCTTACGTTTACTTTATTAAACTCGTGGACTTCATGCATTAGTAACTTTAAAAAAATAAAGAATAAGGCCATGGAATACTCGTAATTAATTATCTTCGAAAAAACTATGCGTAATAATAAATTGTACTGTATATACGCGTAGGGGAAAGCGGGCTATTTGGAACGAAATAGAAAAAAAAATTAGTTGAAATTTCTCTTTGTTTTCATAAAATAAACTTATACATATTAGTTTAATTAGTACTATATTGTAGCCCTTTCATTCTTCTTTCTAAATCTTATTTTAAAATTTATTTATATAGAAAGGTCGTTTTGGTATAAATTATTTAGCGAATCACTTTTTCCCCCCAAATAGCCCCATCCTTATTGGGGAAAAACGGAACAGTAGACAAGAAAATTTATTTTTATTTTTGAATTCAGATTTAGGGGTCCATAAATATGCAAATCGAATCAAAATTTAATTCCTTTCTGATGGTATGGTTATTTTCTAACTTTAACAAAACAAACATCCCTAAAATCCAATAAAACAAAATTAGTAGGGTAAAACTGTAAAAGTTTGTTTTCCCAATAGGCTCCGCCCAAAACAGCTGTTTTTCGCGAAAAAAACAGCCCTTTCCCAAATAGTCTCACAAAAAGGCACTTTTACAATTTTTAGGATAGTGAAGTACCGGAAAAAGGAAAGAAGAAAAGAAGCACATGGTTTGAAAGTAAATTGAAAGGGCTTTCTGACCGCGTCAATCTAAAAACTTTGAAATAATTGTAAAATTTCCAAATTTTAAGCTTATTTTTAAAAACGGAACAAAATATTTCCGGAAATCCGCATTTCTTTGTATAACTTAAACAAATATAATTATTTCTTAGCAAAACTTACTACACTAATGCGTCATCGTGTTACCCACATTGGATCATAAAATAATTATCATGTGAATTGAGGACACAGTCTTATATCTACTTTCCCAAATAACCCCCGTTCCAAATAGCCCCGCTCTCCCCTATAACTTGGCTAGAGGCGTGATGTGAGCTCTAGATTCCGCATACTTATCTAGTTACTCGTCTACTTCTTCTTAGCCTTTCCTAGCTCAGAATTAAGTGCTGTAGAAATAAATAGCCTAAAACGCTAGTTGGAGTTGTGGCGAACGATGATGAATTACAGCTGGCTTAGATCTAGCCTTGGCCGATGACGGTATAGTAAGGGACATATTCAAAAGGAGAAGGTATATAGTCATCAAGGACGGCCGGGAATCTATATAAGGGTTTTTCATTAAATGCGTAAGGATGCCAGTTTTTTACTCATTCGGTTTCTAGTATATATATTATTGTTTAGATTATATAGTTAGAAAATTAAATTATAGTGCTAAATAGTTTATTTTGATTATTTAAGCCATATCAATGGATTCGGCACATATATAAATGAGGGTTAAGGATATATAAAATTGTTTCACTTCTCATTTTTTAAAATGTTTAGATGCTTGAAGGTTTAGTTTGAGAATATATTTTATACAATAATTATAATACGCTATTACTCATTAAATTTATTCGAGATATTTTATTAAAGTTTAAGTTTAAAAAATCCTTTATTTTATTTGATTTCATTCCATTTAATGTTGCTTTAAAGAAGGTAATCAACAGTGAAATTGACGGTAATTCTGAAAATACGTCAAAATTGACGTATGTATGTTGATGTGAGCTAAAAAATAGTGATGGTTGATAGTGATGTTTGAAGGCAGCGACACTTCTGATGTACTGTACACTTTTTACCATCAGTATCAGATAAAATAATGGAAAAAACGTCGAAGTTATGCCATATTATTCAGCCAGACGCCGGTTTCGGTTGCTTAAGATGGATAAGGATTAGTTACAGTGTTCTCGAAACAGCGATCCTTTTAATAACCTTGTTTAAAAAATTCCCGAAAAAACTGACATACACTCGACGAGTCTACGTGAAGTCCGAGTATTGATAGTAAAAATGTTAATGTGATGTTGATGTATTT
Organism: Chydorus sphaericus; assembly: GCA_030141595.1. Lineage (NCBI taxonomy): Eukaryota > Metazoa > Arthropoda > Branchiopoda > Diplostraca > Chydoridae > Chydorus > Chydorus sphaericus. The sequence goes on along the minus strand of CM057926.1, from coordinate 2,284,305 downwards.
TTATGACGCATCATGCTAACGTACGTTTATGATGTGTGGCTGATGTGTCCTTTCAAACAAGTACATTAAAAACTCCGTGTCGTTTTGAATTTCGAATCAACCTCTTCTTTTTTAACAATTGAAAACCCAGTGTTGCCATTTCGTATCAAATTAAAAAATAATAATATAGGGGTTTTATCCCTGACGTAGTAAAATGTATTTTACTACTTAAGGCTTTTCTGGGTTTAAATGTGGCGCCCTAGAGAGTAGAGGCCCACATCTTTATATAGGAAAACAGTAGTGCCATCTAGCGAAAATTTAAATTTTATGGCCCCAGGCTCCCACAGCTTTGTATAGAAATGGCAACAACGGAATAAAAAATAAAAATAAAGCTTAGTTTTTATTTTTATTTTTTTACGTAAATTAGTATGAGTCACACCTAACGGATTTTATCCCAAAACAGTGCTGTCATCTAACGAATTCTTTTTTTGAAGCGCCCTCTATGTTTTACTTTAATTCAACGACTAAAACGTATTTTTTCCAAGTTGCAATTTCTGAATTTTGGTAAGGTATAAAATTTGAAAGTAAAATAGCCTCAGATAGATGTGACGCAATAATTTTAAAACTAATAGTCCGTGCACGGTTCATCTATGGGCTATTCCTAAACGATTCTTTTACGAATTGAATAGGAATAACACATTATAATACAATATGTTCTAATTGCTATTTTCAAATCATGACTTTTTTTAGATTTTTTTTTTGCAATTCACTTGGAAATTAAGGGAAAATTAAGGATACTTTTGTTATTTTTCCCTAGCCATTATTGACATCTAAAAAATAGAGAAATAGGCTAAAATAATTAACCTCGATTAACCTTTTTTCCTTTCTTACCAATTCAAAAAATAAAAGTAATTTCTATAATTCATTTATTGAAGAATGCGAATCACTGGTAATAAAATTTTTAAGCGTTAATAATAAAAGTAATAATGATAAAATAAGACTATTTGGATTAGAAAATTTTCCCTGAGCCTATTCGTTCAATTCCGTACAACAATAGCTAATGTCTAGCCCAGTAGCGATGATTCATTCATTTGAAAAACTACGTCAGGCCTTACTCAGGCTATTTTTTTTTGTTAAAAAAAAAAACTGTTCTTGATTGTTCTTCTGTATCACTGCCAAACTCTCATTAAGATGAAATATTGAATAATCGGTTCAGGGTAGTATTCTATATCTGTTAAGAAACATACGGTAACATTTCCTTATAAGATCTAAAACCACAAATAGAGTTCCACTGGAGATTCACCAGCACCATCTAGCGGCCACATTTAAAACGATACAATTAAAAGCTCGCAATTAATCTATTTGACATTGAAGACAATCTATTAAGGACAGGAAGAAAGGCTCATTGAAGGCATTGGTCTAAAGTCCAATGCGAGGTTCCCGTAGGGATTTTTTGTTTCATTTAATATTAAATGTTTAAAGGTAAAGGATTTTATTTTTATATATTTTTAAATTGCTCTGCAACTAATCTGATACTTGGTAGAATCGGTTGATTTTAATGGGGTTTTGGGTCCATTCAAAGAGTCGCTGTGCGCCCCTACGGGGACCGACCCGACCTTTGAACGTCCCAACGTTGGTTTCTTTTGCCGTTCTTCGGTTAGCATTAACAAATTTAACCAAATAGCTCGTTTATGACGATGTTTCAGTAATATTGGCATATTCCCCCTCATTTAAGGATATAAATTTCGGAGGAATACGAATGCTTTTGGAAAGTGAGGTAAGATGGAACTTTTTAATCATTTGAGACATATTTTAAATATATATTTATTAATTGAAGTACTAAAATTATTATGTATTGTATAATAGTTATCATAAGGATAGCATAAGAATATTTATGATAATTATGATAAATTGAAAGGATAAATTCGTAGTAAGTAGGAAAATTAGTACAAGATTCGTTTTATTATTCCTAATGGTTATGATCACAAAAAAAATGTATAGGTTATACGTATTCATTTACTATGTTCAAATGTGCCGCCGTAATGCTACTACCAGGAGGCGCCACCAACCTTATGGCAGTTTGTTCGCTCTTCTTGATCGTTTTAACCCCCTGGGGCAGTATATTATGAAAAAAAATGTAAGCAGGCTTCCGCGAAGAACTCTTTCTCCTCTTTCAAATGATGTCAATCACGCGTTCACCGGAAGTGCCCTGCGGTCAGGCATAAAGGTATACGTTCAGCTGAGCGCCATCTATTGGGATCCAGTGAAGTCTAAAGGGGTCCCCCAAAAATGTAACCGTATCACAAAATCTGGCATACAGTGCATCGAAACTGGTGATTAGAATCCCTACGGGAAACAAATTTGGATGCTCGTACTCCTGCTGACCCTAATAAAGACTTCTACGCTGGGTTAAATCAATCAACTTTATCTACCACCCATCAAGGCTACATTGGACTTACCCAGTACTTGAATTCAAAGCACACGTCCGATTTCTCCATTATAGATAAATATTCAAATAAGATAGAAAAGCTCGCTTTTTAGCTCGCCCTTATTACAATAATTCAGTCTCCGACTGAATTAAATCCCCCCCCCCCCCCGTTTCAGTTATGTAATATTTGATAAATCTATTATAATATGCTAGGTGTCAATATTTTTTTTTGCAATAAAAATGTCTTAAATTGTTCATCTAGCCCCTTTTGCTCTTTCTAGTCCAGAGCAATCAAGGTTTTGGCAACTACTTATTCCATTACTAACACATTAGATTCCATTTGAATCAATAAAAAAGTTGAATTTAAAAAGCAATATTTTGAATAAATAATATTCAATTCGAAAAGAAAAAAAATTAAATTCGAATCTACCTCTTTTTTAGAATTCCACGCTCAGCGTTGCCAAGCAGTCTTCAATTTAAAAAAGAAAAACATTGGAATTTGTTTTTTTGTAAAAACAAATCGTTTTAATTTTTATTTCTGCATCTCGCCCTAATTCTGAATCGAATGAGCTATCGAATTCAAAAATCAGATCCGGAATTTATCTTATATCGACATTCAAACAGTCACACCAAGAGTAAAAAAACAAAAAAATCTTCAACCTCAAATCAAGGTCTTAGAGTAGACGGTCCGCGGACTCCATAGGATAGCCCCTACTGACTTAGTCCACGGTTTTTCGAGTGCAATTTTGAGCCTGAAGCGGATTAACATATGCGCCCGCGCCATCTACGAGTCGTTCAAAGAAATACGTGCATTTATAGCAGACAAAGTCACGAACCACATGTTTTTGTTTTACATAAATTAAAATGGCAGTAGAGGCTTATTAATTAAGTTGATTTAAATTTAGTTTTTAAAAAATGGAAAGGGTGACTAAAAAGCAATTGAATAATAAACTTTGTTTCATCTGCGGCCGCATCTAATTAAAAAACAAGCCCCATTCACACATTTTCCAAATCACCTGGAAAGCTTGATGACTGGGCTAGAATTGTAAATGGTTTACAGCCCGAATCAAAATTGTGCCACATTTATTTTAAGACTAAACATATGAATAACGGCAAATTTATTCTTGGTGTATTCCACCCCTCACCAAGATGGATGTTAACAAAAGATGCAGAGCCTCAACTTCTGTTGTTGTCGCCAACCCCAGTTATATGAATAATTTTCACTTTATTATTATCTTCACCAGCTGTGACATTTTATTTTCTACTAGGTTCAACTGATGGAATTACTGAGAAGGTTGTACGAACAACTTCAAATGTTCCACGAACATCCTTGAAATCTTTGTTTACAGCCAAAGGTATGTATCAATAAATTAAATAAATAAATAAAAGCTATTGTTTTAGTTCTCATGCTCTTATTATTTATGATATATGATTTATATTTAGGTTCAAGTAGTAATACAACAGTTAAGAAGAAAGCTTCGTTGAAGGACATGTTGATTCCTCCTTATTCCAGATCCATAAAAGGGAAAGGTCTCTCCTGGTCTGGCCAGGCATCGACCGTTATTCGTGCTCAAGGAAGAAATGAACCAGACGGAGGGCCTTCAGCAAGTGGTGATTATATAGGCTCCTCTTTAGCGATGTCAACCTAGTTATTTTTTTCAAAACTAGGTAAAGTAAAGTAAAAATTTTGAAATTTACCCAAACTAGGTAAAGTAAAAGTAAATTACCTAGTTTCTCAAAAAACTAGGTTAAGTAAAAGTAAAAATGGCCAATTGTAGGTAAAGTAAAACTAGGTAAAGTAAAGCCCGGTAAAACTAGGTAAAACTGGGTAAACTAGGTAAAACCAGGTAAAGTAAAACCAGGTAAAGTAAAATTAGGTAAAGTAAATCTGATCTTCCAAAACAAATTGAATACTATGCTGAAATGGGCTCAAAAATATATTTCACAAACCCTAACTTGGAACAGCTGTTTCTCGCCTTAACTCACTATAAAATTACTTAATTTTAACTCGGTAGTCGGTACTCGGTAAATTTACCTAGTTTTCAACTCGGTACTCGGTAAAGTTACCTAGTTTACCGAGTTTTATATACTCGGTACTCGGTAACAGAAACTAGGTAAAAACTAGGTAAGGTAAAAAAATAACTAGGTAAAGTACTTTTGAGAAAAGTAAATGCAAAAAAACTAGGTAAAACTAGGTACTTTTACCTAGTTGTGACATCGCTACTCCTCTTCTCCAAAAGATGGTCATGTGTCCGGTCGGAATTCTAACGATCAAAAGCTCCCTAAGCCAACGCGAATCTATGTCAACAAGAAGCCCGTCGAAATGTAAAAACCATCACAACTACATTCACTGATCGAAGTGGATTTGGAACACAAGCTCGAGCACGCTGTGGATCTAATGGTAAATAAACAGAATAATATATTTAAAATGATAAGAGTTTTAAAATTAAAAGGATTATTTCTTACTATTTCAGCCACAGCTTGCCCAGCAGCAGTGGATTCCTCTCTCAGTCACGTCTTGTGGTCACTCGATTATCGTCGCTGAGGATCACGCGGCAGTGCTCTTTCACCTGCTGCTGAATTGGACGTGTGGCCAACTCAGACAGTTCGAGAGAATATTGCAGGAGTAGGAAGAACTCGCACATCGGGATTTGGATGAGGAGCGAGTGCGATGTGAAGAAGAGGAACGTGTGCGATGTGAAGAAGAGGAATGCCATCACAAAGAAGCGCCACACCAGCAGCTGGGTTCGATTCAACGAGACCATAGGAAGTGTTAGAACGCGGAGCGGAAGAGTTATTCGTATTCCGCGCAATTTAAGAGACCATGTCATGTTGATAAATTGAGCCCTAGGTGGCGTGAGAGAACCTCTGCTCCTGTCAAAGAGCTCGTCTTTAATGTTCTCTCACATCCCACCTAGGTAAGTCATATATGGTAGAAGCTATTGCTCCCCCGGCTCTGGAATTTTTTGTTTCATTTTCCGCTGAATAGTTTTTACGTTTCCATGTTTTAGTTCGATTATTTCTGGCGAGAGTCGACGCCGATTGTGATAGTGCAGTGGATTCCTCTTGTAAAATTCTTTATTTACCATTTCGATTGCTCTACGATGTCCCATTTGTGAAATTTGAATCGTGTCGTCCGAGTGTCGTAGTAAAATTATTTTTGTTATTTCTAAAAGAAGAAATGCCAGAATTAGCAATGATTGGAGTTTTATTTGTTTTAAAACTTGGAAAGAAGTGGAGAGTTATGTGGATTGGTTGAAAGAAGAACGGTTTCAATCTTTGGTTCGGAAAAGAGGGAAAACTGTGGCTCAGTACAACAAAGATGTGAAATAGATTATACTGAATATGACTTGTTCTTCAACTTAATTTTTTTACAGTTGAAGAATCCTGAAGGTTGTTTTGATTCAAAGTGGGAATGGCAATGTATGCATGAGATGGGAATGTTCTCATTATGGAGAGCATGTAACACGTATATCTGCTCCCACTGAACTAAAGTTTTCAAAGCAGCTGAGTGTGAACTCTACTTTCGTGTAGTTTTTTAAAAGCATGTCCAAAAGTTTGTTGTTGGCCACTACAAATTATCCAAATTACAATCCGAATTGTAATTAAGTCTACGTGTCTCTTTCGAGTTTAGCATATATTTTGTATATTATTGAATCAAACCGCGCCTTCAAATTGGAATACACAATTTTTTGTTCTTGTCGCGCTAGTTCAAGGGAAAACTTTTCGGTTCTCTTGCCTATTTAATGAGCCGCTAATAAAAGGAAATAAGTTTGCACAGGGCATGGTTCGGAATGACTGAGAATTTGTGGACGACCTGGAGGCCGATCCCAAACAAACTTTAAAGAATAATAATAGAACAGATCAACAGATTGTGGAGTTTTACTGGATGAATGCCACAACCAAGTCCTCATGTTATTATTATGATACCCATTTTTAATATATGTAGATATTTTTTTATTTTTAAGAATACAGTCTTAGCATATCTAATAGATATGCTTTAACGGTACCTAAACTTTAAGAACTACTTCTTTTAACCAACATTAAAATTTACATAAATTTAAACAAACATCATGTGTATTCATTTTACTTATCATCTTGTAAAACTTAATATTTTACAACCCCGCATTCGTAGTTCATATTTTAAATTCAAAATTTTGTAATTGTAATAAGAATATTTTTCAACCATTATCGGATGCTGCAGATAAACGGCCATTTCGATCAGCAGAATGGGGGAGATAATAACTTGTTTACCAAAAAAAAATTCCCCTTTTTTATGATTCTGATTCACATATTAAGGTTTTAAAATAAAGCTTAACGCTTAATTTAAAAATAAATAGTGGGATAAGAAAATACAGGTTGCATATCGAATATCGGGATGGATCTGGCATCTCCGCACGAGCTGGCTCATATTCAGAGTTTTGCGATAAGTCAATTGTTTAACTGGTAAAAACTGTTATACTGGTACTGATTAAACTGATACTGTGATACTGGTTGTAATATTTAAACAAAAGGTTTATCGTTTAAAGCTAAAGTCTAATAAGCCACTAATCATCTATTGTTGGCCTGTTTGGAATGAATTTGCGTTCCAGCACGTCATTTGATTGACTAAAAATGTGGATTGACGCAAGACTCTATGCTGCCACCTGGTGACCAGATTTATTTGATGCGTTCTGCTAGCTACAGCTTACTACCTACCAGGGTTGCCACAATATAAAAAAAACGATGGATTTACTATTTTTTCTAAGTCCAAAAATTTGGAAACTAGCGGTCTCTTGCGGAGAAACATAGTAAAAGGAATGTCATACAGCACCAAAGCGGATTTATGTTGAACCCTTATTGCTCCCCCGCTTATGGACTTTTAACATAGTCCGGGGGAGCAATAGATTTATCGGTCATATATTCAAATGTGTATTATGTATTTGTAACCTATATTAAATGTTCTCTCACATCCCACCTAGAATTGCACAATAAATTGGTTAAATCCTAACGAGGAACGTGTTGGCGTCAAATTAGGAAGCTGGCAGTTGCTGTGGCTCGGACAAGTTCTTTAAACAAAAGACCATTCAACCGGCCATCCTTGCGAGTCCTTCACCACCGGACCAGATTCATATTGATGAAGGAATAGAGGACACTAAAGGTAGAGTGTCGAAACTGGCTGGTGACTCAGCTGATGAAAGGGATCAAACGCATAAGGAGCCGCCCGGTCAACCTCACAATCAACTAGAAATGGACCAGTGGTTCTACAGGTATTTATATCGACCAATATGTTTATTCAAAATGAATGACGTAATAATGGACATAAACTTTAGGGATCCACATAGAGACGTCCGTGGGCCGTTTTTAACGGCTGAGATGATTGAACGGTTCAGTAGCGGATACTTAACGATGGGATTCACAGTTCGTAGACATTGCGAGGAATCATTCGTCGAGTTGGCAGAGCTCTCTAAGAAGTGTGGTCAGTTGCCTTTCCTGCTAGAAACTGTCGAACATGAGAAGTTAGAATTGATAAAGCAACAGTTCCAGACACGGATGGATCAAATCCAACTGCAGCGTAAGCAAGCTCTCCAACATAAAGCCGTGATAACTAAGCTGTGTGTAATGGACGGCTGGTCGAATCTCTCTCCTGTGGTGCCAGCAACAGCAGGTATATGATTTTCCTCTACAAAAATATTAGGAATGATATCTAAAGATCTAGAGATCTAAAGACTTTTATTTCAGGTACTGGAGAAACATATCACCAACAACCACTGCCATTCATCTCCACACCAAGTGAAACTAGTCTGTTCCCAACAAGATTAAGAGTAGCCTGACATCGGCACTACAGAAAGCCCGGTGCAAGCCTTTTCTCAGCAACTGGATAAAATGATGGCGCAACAGCGGCAAATTTTTTCTGAGCATTATCAGCGTGCCAACACAGAGGGGAAAAGAAAAGAAGGAGACGAGCGTCATCGGAAGGAGTTGCGCGAAAGAGAGGAAGAACGGAAGAAATCTGACAATCTTAAAAAAGGGGAGGAGCAGCGGATACAACTCGAACAGGAACACATCCAATCCTCAGCTTCCTTTGATCCTGCATCTTCCGTCAAATTACTTCAAACTAAGGACGCATCGCTTGAAACGTTACCCGAATCCAGCATTGGAGCTACAGTGCCGTTGAATAACTTCTTGGCCGAAATCGAAAATCGCCTGGGTTCAAGAAAGAATCCTAGAGTACCAAAGAACAAAAGCCAAGAGCTCAAAAAGTCAAGAGTTCCTGTTAAAGTGATTCATAAAAACTTCAATTGGAATGTCGGAGTCGAATAGCGGAGAGCCAATTAATTTCCATGAAGCGAAAAAGGACGGAAGACAAGAAGAAGCTGAATACTTCTAGCAAGAGAGTTTGTAGACTGAAGAGCTATGCTTTGGTAATTTAAATTGTTTCTTTTAAATAGAACGCATCGCAATATATATTTATTATTTTTTTTTCTACAGGAAATAGCCTTAACCCTTACTGAGATGAGCGAGACAATCGAGGAGTTGACGGCCAACCAGATAGAAAGTAGAATTGCACATCTTACCCAAGGGGTAAACAAATACCCTGAACAACCCCCAGTTTTACTGCTATTTAGACGAAGTTTTTTGCTTTATTTGCTGAATTTGATTTTTAAACCATGATTTTATTGAATGAGTAGCTTTTTTTAAACTGGATTTTGAAATTTTATTCTTTCATTTGCTAAATTTCAATATCATTTCAATGGTTTAAATATTTGTTTATTATTTTTACAAAAGCATTCCAATTTTATTGTGATAAACGAACTCGATGAATGAGAGTACTATGGTTATCAACCCTTATCACGAATGTAAAGCGTGATCCTAACGAATAATTTGATTTAGAGTATTGGATTACAATTGCAATGTCTTAAAACAAATAAATCTTGTCTTATAATAAATAATATGAGGCGGAAAAAGTGTATTCAATTGATCAAATATTTTTTTCTTATATGTAAAATAATTCTTGAATACAAATTAAAGTGTTGCTCATCGGCACATAGGCTACTATCTAAACTGTCAGTTAGTTGATCCATTAATGATTGGATAATTTCTTCATTAACAGGAGAAAGAAATCATTTACACCTTTAGAAATAAAGGTAAAGCAGAGCTGAAAGCTCCAAGCGGGCGGGCCCACGGTTACCTATACGAGGAATTGTTTCTAATTCGGTGCTTGCTTCTCAAGTTGAAAAGCAACTCAACGTACCGTCATCTTCAAGAAAATAAGCTCCTTCCTCTATCATGCCCTAATACCATAAGGCAAATGCTGAGCTCTTCAAAGTGTAAATTCGGGTTTAACGGGCTCGCGCTTGAAAGTATTCAGCGCGAGATGAAGAGAATACCAAATTGGAAAAAAACCACAAAAACGTTGGGGATCCCTCGTGTGGGATGAGATCTCTATTCGAAAAGATGTCAAATAGCACTCGAAACTGTTGGAGTGGCACTGTATTGTTGACGTTGGTCCTGATATTCAGACCCCTGTCCAGAACGGAATAGCCACGCATTGTCTTGTGCTCATGTTCCGTCCGTACCAAAGTAATTGGGTGCAATCCATAGCCTGCTTTGCTACTCTACATGCTGAAAGTGGTGGCTCTTCTTCACGTAATCATCTCGAAGGCGATTGTACTGCTGCCCAACAACGCTGCAATTGTCACAAATTCCGTGTGTGACGGTGCAACTTTAAATAAGAAAGAGATGACGCTTTTTGGGGTATCCGGAGAGAAGAAAAGTTCCGATTGCACTGTTTCATTTACTCATTCAATGGATGATACAATCCAAATTTATTGGCTGATTGATATTTCCCACCTTCTGAAGTGCATGCGTAATCAGTTTTTTACTCATATTAAAGTGCAGGTGCGCCATTTAATTGTGTTAACATTATAGCCGTTTTGAAACCTAATTTCACTTGTTTTTAGTTTGGAGGAAACATAGCAGACTTTGATTATATAGAGCGCCTGTACGAACTGTGAGATATGGCAATGCTGACTTGAAATTTAAGATGCTTTCACCCTCCTCCCTCTTTCCTCATCATACCCAGATCAGTCATTTCACCCTTGTTACTCAGACGTATCAGTCATCCCAGATCCATGCTTGTATTATTCTATTTCTAATGTGTGTCAATATAATCAAGTGAACTCAGAGTTAACACTCTTATGATTATAGTCACTCTCAACATGGCACAGTCGGGTAGTTTCGTCCTACGAAGTGAATTCCACTTTGTCTTTAGTGTGATTGCGTAACGTGAGACTCTTGTGTTAAGTGGCGGCCCTCTAGTGTGCCTTACTGGTGTTACTCGTTATCACGTGCCATCGCCCCACGGAACAATGGCTCACTACACTTCCAACCCTTTTCACGCCAATCTAGACGTCCTAGATGACGATATAGACCGATTGAACCTGTCTCTCGCTTATCAACCTGGAAATTTCGGTCTCAACGAAGAAGCATTTGCTGACCAATTTCTTGCTGGCGACCTTGGTGCGCATGCTGCTGCCACCCCTCCTCTCTCTCAGTCGATGATATTCAGAGGCAGGTCAAGGCTACCATGGATCAAATTCTCGCTTCGCATCGAAAGGATCAAGACCTCCAACGTCGAGCTGTTGTCGATGAAGTGGTCAATGCCCTCAGCCGTCAACAATACGAGCGCACTGGGGCAATCCCAAGGGCACCGATGTCGACCCCTCGGTTCGCTCCCCCTCGTCGCGAACATGATCCTCCTGCTATTCGACCCATAAACACTCGTGGTTTGGACAAGCTTGAAAAGCTTGCGGAGGACGTAACCCTCCAGGATTTCGAGATGTGGAGATCCCAGTGGAATGACTTTTGTAATCTCAACGATTTATCATCGTTCCCATTACATGTTTTATTTTTGTAAAATTTTGAACGAAAGTAATGCATTTTCCACTTTTTTGCAATACATAAATCTGGCAACAACTAAAATTGCCACAGGAAATCGTTTGTTGTTTTGATGTGAAAGTTTGACAGGTCGCCACAGTCAATTCTGAAATAATTGTGAGCGAATATTTTACACATTCTAGGAAGGGATTTTGGTATAATAATGTTCAGTTCTTTGCGTGTAAATGGAGAGATTTTTGAGAGGAACGACTCCTGGTAGGAGAGTAGTTAGAGGTAGAGGACGAGGACGTGGACGTGGACAGAACATTGAAACTTCTTTCGATCCAGAAGGTGAAGATGAATTTCAATCACTGGCAGAAGAGACCCAATTTTACGAGCAAATGGCTAGGTCTAATTCATCTATTGATGCCTCAGATGAACATGCTTTAGAAGCATCATCAGATGCCGCTTTAATAGGAGCAAAACTAGTGGAGAAAGTTTCTTGGCCCTGTTGGTGCCCTTTGTTTTTCGAACCTATTGTTTGGCCAACGGCGTCATTAAAACTGGCCGAGACTTCCGTAGTTGGTCGATGCAAGAAATGCCTTCAAGAGAAAAGAGAAGTGACTTATTTCAGCACTGCGTACAACTCTTTGACGAACTTGACTAAACATGTGAAAAGAAAACACAAAGAAGAATGGGAGCAGTACCTAAAAAGTAAACAGACGGAGACAGCCAAGAGAGAAGCCAGTGTCGTTCAAACAACTTTAAACTTTACTCCAGTGAAACTAGTAAGCAAAGCTCGTCAAATAGAAATTCAGGAAGCAATGGCGACCATGATAGTCCTGGACAATATGCAATCGACTTCTGTTTTAAAACCTGGATTAAGATACTTTACCAAAGTAAGTCACTAAAATTTAATTTAAATGAAAATCACGTAATATATTCTGTTTTTTTTTAAATTTCTTTAAATAGATCGCTACGAGAAATGAAGGCGTTTTCAAGATTCCTTGCTATGAGAAAATGCGCGACACGTTGATACCAGAAAAAGAAGAAAAACAAAGGAGTTCATCGGAAAGAAACTTGAAAATGTTTCCAATTTGTGCGCGCATATTGATCTTTGGTCTTCAAAATCAATGGACGGATATCTCGGTCTATCAGTCAGCGGCATCGATAAAAACTTTGTGCCATTTAAAGCGTACTTGGCCTGCTGTCACGTTGAAGGTAGTCACACCGGAAAGCGAATTATGAGTGAGTACGAAGATATAGTACAAAACTGGGGCTTACAAAATAAGGTAATATTGCCTATTTGCTTAAAAAACTGATAAGACTTAAAAAAAAAATTTAAATTTTTAGATCGTCCGTGTGGTGACCGATAACGCATCTAATATGATCAAGACTTTCTCCTACAGCCTCCCCAACTGGATTGAAGAAGAAGCTGAATCAACATTATCTGAATTAGCTTCTGATGTACAACTTGATCTAGCAGGAGAACCTGATGATGAAGAGAGTAAATCTTACAGAGTAATTCCATTATTTAACGAAATAATTAATACCGTTATTGTTGAAGGTTACGCTTTGATCGAAATTGAGCTGGAAAACGCATTTAGCCCAGCAAACGTAATCTCTCCCATCACGTATCCTGGTACTGGCTATCTTCCCAATTCACGTACTAGCAACGCCCATTCATCTTCGGGAACTGGTCCATGTTTCATACTTTCATTACTTTTATAGGGAGAAATCAATACTATTCTCCGACATGTGAGCAAAGTTGTTACCTCGATCCGTGCTAGTAATCTCGACTCTGAGATGTTGACATCTAAAGTTGGATTCAAGATTCCAGTGGCAAATGCCACTCGTTGGAAATCGCAGCTTAAAATGATGGACACCTTTTTGAAAGCGCTTCACAAAGATTCTACCATTCAAGATGCCTTGTCAGCATTCCAAGTTCACGGAAAATTTCCTTATCGAGAAATCAAAATCATCCGAGAGCTGATAATGGTTTTGAAGCCTTTTCAAGAAGCCACAGATGAGTGGCAAAAAGATTTTCAAAGTGTCGGCACTGTCATCCCAGCGTATCTGCACATGAAAAACACTTTGAACGAGTTCATCAAACCTGGAAGCGCTGTTTCTGTTTGTAAAGATTTTGCCAAAGCTCTTTACCAGTCCTTAGAAAAGAGATTCTCTTACGTCCTACACGATACTTACTACTTACTCGGTAACAAAATATTTTAAATGAGTTATTATATTTTTAATTTCATGTTATTATTATTTACAATAGGAGCAATGTTTGATCCCCGCTATAAACTTGGTTGGCTACCGATGTCAGGGCTTAACGAGTCGGTGGTAAAAGTTGCTCTGAAAGAGGAAGTGAAAAGACGCCACCAACAAAACCTAAGTAATCTTTACGTTTTATGTTTCTCAAACTTTTAATTTAAAAATAAACTTTCAATTTTCACAGGTTCTGAATCATCTCTAGATCTAGCATCAGAAGAATCAACTCGCATTTCGATCGATCAACCCCCAAAGAAGAGGATCAAGTTTGGCAGCGTTCTTCCTACACCTTCATCCGTGGAATCTGGACAAGGAGCCGAGAAAATAATTGAAGAATTGACTGTTTATTTATCGGAGCCAGCCTGGGTACCAGATGATGATGAAGAAGATGAGCCTCTTCACTACTTGAAATCTAATTCTCACCGCTTCAAATTGCTTTGCAAGATCGTAAAGCTTGTTTTAGGAATCTCTGCTTCTTCAGGGGATATCGAACGCATGTTTAGCACTGCGTCGGATATTCTTTCTGCTAAGAGAAATGGTTTGAAACCAGATTTTTTTGAAACATTGCTGTTCATCAAACGAAATGGTCATCTCGTTCCACTTAAAGATCAGTAAAATGTGTTCATATATCAAATTCAATTTATAATGAATAAATATTACGAGTTTACACGCGTAAACATTCAAAGCGCATTTCCATATTTAAAATATGTTCTTACATGAACCAAGAGATGGCGCTTTTTGTAACGGAGTAACTCATAAAGTAACTTGTAACGTAACGGTAACGAAACTAAATTTTACTGAGTAAACCTGTAAACGAGGATAGGAACGAGGATTTTTCAGATAAGGTAGGAACGGTAACGAAAGTAACTCGTTCCACAGTTCCAATGCACTGTCGATCAGTCTTCAAAATAATCTATTGTTTTTGTAGCGCTTCATCGGAATCGTTCGCGGTATCGATGACAAGCCCACCGCCGATTCCTGGCTCCATATTTTGGAATCCTTTCCCTCTACAATCCCACAAAGCTGGCTGTGAAACATGGAAACACAGACAGAGCTGAAGAATTAAGGACGTTTGTCAACTACCAGAAATGCCTTATCAACGAGTTCAAAGAATGCAAGAAAGAAGCTGCTGCCATCAAATCATCTTTACGTGAAAAAATAATGGACGAACTGACAATCCGCTTCAGAGATGAAATGCCAAAGCTCCCAGTTGATGAAGTAAAAGATGAGGTCCTATATGATTTGTGCGGCTATCTCTTACATACTCACAAGTCTATATATGACTGTGAGGATTGTAAAAAAGGAATGATTACAAATCTAGAAGAGCTTCCTATGTCATTCCTCGCTCCTGAGTACACAGCTGCCCGAACATACGGAGGACTCAAGTTAACAACGGAGCGTTTCTTTCAATTGTTTCAACAAGTGGAGCAGTGGTATCGAAGCAATTTGAGAGTAAAGAGCAGCACATCTATATCAATGATTCGTGCGAAAATGTGATTGAAAATTTTTTAAATCTGAATTTGTGTAATCCATGTTGTGAATCCCACGCCGAAACTTTGCCCTTCCTGATAATGGAATATGTAAGAATCAGGTATCATTTGGAGTCTAGTCGATACCGTAACTTGCATTTTTCTAAGAACAGAGCAAACGTCATGCAAACTTAAGGATGTCAAGAGTATAATGTTTGCTCCCTATTTGCCATTCTTTTTTACTTTAGTTCTTAACTGATTTTATTCCTAGAATAAGGAGGATGCTATATTCACAAACCTAAATTGGTTAAACGGTACCAACGTTCATCTTGTATATTCAGCTCTAGTCTAATCATCCAAAAAGATCGCAGCCGAGCTCCAAGATTACTCGGTTAATGATATAGAACAACTAAAAATTCTCTAACAGTAACGCAATACGGTCCCTGAAAGATGAGATAAAGGTCTCTTAAGGGTCTACCCCTCTAATGATGCTTGTGATATTTTGAAATTGTTCAACAAAGAGCCTGCCTAGTTAGTGCCGATGTAGATGTTGTAAGCGTGATGGTGGTGGTCCTGGCCGTAGATATTACTGCTATCTTGGTTCAACGCCATCACCAAACAGGAATCATCGATGCTCGAATCAATCGCAGCGACTTCCCTCATTATCATCATGGCGCCTTTCTGGTCTCGTCTGGCCGGCTGCAGCTGTTCGCCTGTATTAGGCATCTCATCCATGTGGTCCTCTTGACCGGGGGTGACGTTGAGCGAGGCTATCGGATCGTTCCTCCTCTTCTCATCCAGCTTGGTAGCCAATCCTCTTATTATCAACAATCCTTCGGATAAGAGACGCGGATAAGTCACGCTCACATGGTGCTCCATCCGCCTTCTCCGTCGTGCTGGAACTAAACGACGATGAGTGCTGCTGCTGCAGAGGATTCTGATGCAAAGGCAGGGAGAGACCTTGTCGCAGTGGTTACATTTGAAACTGTGGAGGCCGCCGCTCCCGTCGTGACTGAACCTGGCTACAACAGAATATCTAAGGCTGCTGGACGCTATGGCATTCGGGGCGCGTTTCATTCAGCTTTAGTGACTGAACTGAGCAAAAACTGGTGCGGAATCCAATCCATGTCAATTCAGTTGTTACAACTGATGATTCCTATAAATATTTAGTAGTTTATTAATATATTTATATAAATATATAAGATGATTGTTAATATTTACCTGATGATGAACTGCGATGTAAAGTCTGCTGAAAGTTAGAGGCAGTAAACTTATTTTCGTGGATATTTATACTGCTTTTCGGCATATTAAAGTCGGAGTGTTCTTGAATGAAGTATAAGGCTGAAGTAAGGTGGAATTGTAGCTGGCAACAAGTGACTGGTCTATGGTATCATTGATTTTATTGCAATTTTTAATTTTAAAATATACCTGCACGAAATGAGAAACCTAGACCACGCTGGTCACTCATCAAAGAGCCACTGAACATGGATGTGGTCTGAGACTGGCTGATGCCACGATTCATGTTTTTATGTCTGTCGGCAGAGAAACCCTCTTTAGTACCAGCAGCAAATTCCTCCACATTTAAAGGAGATGGTAAACTGGTGTTGAAGGTACACTGATGCGCAGCAATGTTCCTGAAACAGGAACATTTGATAGATGTAAAATTTTTATTTATTCTGAATGTTATTCCATACTTTAGAAAACTTGCATACTAATATAGTTCCTTGATGGTTTATGTTCATGCCCAACGAGGCGGTTTTTGATTGCTCAATTGCTTAACAGATTTTTTTTTTCATGCACTGAGGTGAACGGGTGAAACAACTGATTCTTGAGTGAAATGAAGAATCATAACAACATATATCTTGAAAAATTTTCGGACTTGAGAAATACTGTCAAAAATAATGTTTTCAATTCTTTCAAGTAAAATAGTCTGCTAATTTAGCACGCAGTTCTCCCTTTACTCGCTGCGAGCGCTCGCGTATATGTTAAAATCGAGGAAATGCTCAGTAGGGGCTATCTTATGGAGTCCGCAGACCGTCTACTTTAAAACCTTGCTCAAATCGAGTCCCCGTAGAGGGGTTCACCAGCGCTATCTAGCGGTGGAATTTCCAACGACTGGATTAAAAGCTCGCCCTTCGGGCTCGCAATCAAGAAATTGTTTGTTAAATTCAATGCTTCCTTGCCTCTTCTTCTGCTTCTGTCGAGCGTCTTTTTCCTCTTGGAGAGTTCTTTCTACATTTCTATATTAGAAGTACCCTTGGTGACTCTATCTTCTAAACCTTGATATTTTTTTAAACCAACAAGGCTGTGCTCGCAAATCTTTCCTGAATGTAATCGATTGAACGGTTTATTGCCTCTGAAATATAATAAAAGTATCGCAAATCTATCGCTTATTCCATCGCCCGATACTATTGAATCGCGCGATGGAATTTTGACTTGGTATCGCCATCGCCATCGCCGATGCTGGAGTTGAGTATCGGTGCATAGCCCTGGACGTCACACACCTTCGACCTCCTCTTTTTGAGTAAATATCCCCATTTAGATCTTTACGTAGTAGTTTTCAAATTAGTTTGTATCTTATCATTTAATATTCTGAGATCTGATTTTTTTTAAGTAAAAACCCGATTGAAATAGAATCAAAGTATTATTCTCAGTAAAATATGAAAAAATTAAAGATAACTAAGGAATACGCCGACCAAAAGCGCTTGTGACGTCACATTTTCAAGACCCCACAGGCCCACACCCCATGATCACATTCCATCGCATTAAGTATGACCATACGGGAACATTGGTTAAAATAAAATGTGCTGAATGGGGAATTCCCACTAAAAAAAAGGTTCGATTTTATTACAGGAATTGATAGAGAATTGAATTCTGATCAAGATCGTGCAATCAGAATAAATAAAAATAATAATTGGCCGAGATATAGCCGATTTAGAGCGTGAATTTTCAAATTTGGCCCATCCCAATTTCTTTCGCACGGTTTGGCGAGTAACTCGGTGTGAAGGGGAGAGAGAGTAGCCGTTCTGCCTGAGGGGCTCTACTGTTCCCCCCAGCTTCCGTAAGCCGCTGCAGTCTGGCTGCAGAAGCAATAGACCCCGAGGGCTTCTGGCTACTCTTAGAAGCCCCACCCCCCTCGAGTCCTCAAACCACGCGAATAAAAGTGAGAGCGGCTTAATTTAAAAATTAGCACACTAAAACGGCTATAACTTGGGTAATTTCAATTTTAGACCTATTAAATCGCACGTATAAATGATCAGTAGAACATCCCTATCGATTTCGCAGTATTTTTTTGTGGGAATTCCCTATTCAATATGATAATTGATAAAATCGAATACAAATTTTGACATTTTCAGTGGATCAGATAACGTCAATTTTAGACGTCAATTAACGTGATATAACTTTTTAAAATACATTAATATTGATGTACGATGTTATCTTTGTGTGAGCTTGTTATAGTTACTACTAAAAATAAATTAAAGTTTCACGGTGACTTTTGATGGCAGTGATACCAAAGAGTAGTCATCGAAACTTCAGTATGTTTTGCCGATTGGAGAGCGCTTAATATATATTTTTAAACAAAATAATATTGACATACACTTGTCTTAAAGCACAAACTGCTTGAAGTGTCTTAATTCGCCCAAATGTTCCATTCACTGTCTATTTTATCATCGTAAAGGGAATGTGGCAGCAGAAAAACCTCCTTTCATAAGGTAGTGGTTATGGCCACCATGTTAAAGCTAATTGCTGATGTTGTACACATTAAATTAAAAACATTAAGCAAACCTTTTTCAAAATTAGTTTTTATTGAAATAAAAATCCATGTCCATGTATATTTATACTACTCCACGTATTATGAAGTCGGGGTGCAGTTGCTGTTGGCAGCGTATTATTTGTCATCGATTAAGATATACTGCTGTGAGCCTGTGATTCGACATCGTCACGTCGAAAATAAATTTTTAATTATCATGGAAATTATGACCGTATCTGTGTGTACCATGGCGAATTTCCCGTCTATTCCAGAAGCGTAGATAGGGAGGGGTGGTTAAGCAAGAATTTTTTTTAATGCTTTTTGCAATTTAAGTCATACTTCTCGCGATGTTCTTTACAAATTTGTATGAAATAGTACACTCGTAATTTCTCTACCTTAAAGATGATATTGAATTACCATTTCGTATTAGTTTTTTTGAATAAATATTTATGTAGTTTTAATTTCGTACGAAATTTTTTATCATTATCACGACACTCAGACGACTATAGACTTTTGAAACGAGCATCACAAATAATCACGTGATAATACTTTACCAGATGCAGTAATGGTATATCTGTAATATGTATAAAACAAAAAGTTGTCGTTGGCTATGTTTCAAGAAATTCCTTGATTGGTCCAAATTTTGGAGGGGGAGGGGCTTAGAGAATGCAGTTGAACTTTTAAATTGCAAATGTGGTTTTAGTATTTGAGGAAAACGTGGGATAGATTATTAACGCCAACGCTATTAACGCTACCACGGTGATTAACTTGCATATGGATGTTTTCTAGAACAAAACTTTACTTGCAACTATTTTATCACGGTGTGAAAAAACCTTAGTTAAGTCCTTGAACGAAGGTGGCCGCTTATAGCCCGCCTGAGAATCGAGAATGCCAAATCGGTTGAATAACATAAGTAAAATAGTTTTTATTACGGGTTGTAACACTGCGAATCAATGCATGCACAAAGGCACTAATCAATACAAATTAAGTCATTTCATCATTTAAAGTCATTTCGGGCAAAGCTGAAGCAAGGGCAAGCTAGTTTGTATATATAACAAACCTCATGACTAACTAATCATGGCATGACTAATTTGCCCAGTTCTAAATTGCTCAGGAATTAACGCGACCGGCTTCAGTTTCAAGGTACAAAAGTCG
Source organism: Chydorus sphaericus (assembly GCA_030141595.1). Lineage (NCBI taxonomy): Eukaryota > Metazoa > Arthropoda > Branchiopoda > Diplostraca > Chydoridae > Chydorus > Chydorus sphaericus. Next base: position 2,264,393 of record CM057926.1, on the reverse strand, counting down.
AACGCCCCGATAAAGGCAAGCAATGTTTCCTTCATGTATTTATATGTTCTATTTATATTCTTGTGTCAATACTTGACTTGTCAGTGAAGTGATTCATATTATGATATATAATTTAAAAAAAAGATGACAATCATTCTACATGACATATATTATAAATGAATTGTCTTGTAAAATACTATTTAATATATCCACGGCAAGTCATGTCATAGATAAGCTGAGTGATATATATATATATATATATTGATTAAATAAAACGGTAACTAGTAATTGTCATCTGACTTCTGACTTATCTCCCTTTTAAATTCACCATGGTAATTCCAAACTACTTGACAAATTTGCATTTATCGTGATGAATTCCAAAAAATCCTGTAGATTTATCAGCAAAATTTTTGTATGGAATCCTAAAACAAATATTTTAAAATTAGCAATATGTTTACATTTTACATATTATATGTTTGATTCAACTATACTGTAATAAAAAATAGGAGGCACAAAGAAAAGAAAACTGGTTTTTAATATTATCTTCTTTATCTCGTCGGACCACATTTCTTGTTGAAAAACCCTACTCGATATTTTTACAAAAAGAGAGAAAAGATTCTAAGAATTTAGAAGTCTAGACAGTTGGACTTGTCACTGTGGGCTAGATTAAGAGATATAAATGTATAGTGGACATCTTTTCTAAAAAAGATTGGAGGGAGGAGGGGGCAAGGGAAAATGGAAAGCAAGAAGATGGTCTATCGACCAGTAAGTAGTTCCTATTCTCACAAAAAGTACAACAACAATTGAAATCAACTCTTTTTTTTATTACATATTGAAAGTCTTTTAACTGGGCAATATTAGTCTATTTCTCTTATAATCGTTAGATGCTGGTTAGATAGATAATAGTAATCTTTAAATGATCCAAGGAAAGGAAAAAAAAACTCGATACAGGAAGTGGATTTCAAAATGCCATATATGCTGATAAAATTGATTACTGAATGGATTATTTGTGCGCAAAGAGACTTGAAAGAAAATGATAAAAAGAAGGGCAAAAAGAGAAACATAGAGAGAGAATAGACTTAAAAGTGACCCTTGAGTGCTGTATAAAGAATAAGCGAAAGGATATCTTTATCACCCAAAGGGCTTCCATATCCTCTTTTTGCTTCGTTTTCTGTTTCTTCTTTTTAGAATGGTCTATGCTCTACCCCTTGGCATTAATTTATTGTATATAGCCAGCCGTAAAATACTATGAAAATATAACATTCTCAAAAATAAATAAATTAGTATGTCTATCAATATTCATTTTAGTCCTACTCCCAGAGTATTATCGCACAGTGGTTTCAGCCACTTTCACGTCGGTCCTTTAGATGTTGATTTCAATCTTTAAAAACTAGTGGATATAATCAAAATCTAAATATTAATAAAGAACTGTAACAACTTAATAGATTTTTATGCTCATTTAAAAATTAAACCAAATAATCGATTAATTATTTGCTAAATTGTAATTTTGTCTTTTTAAACAGAAATTAAATATATATAAGCTTAATGTTTTTCGTTAAACCACAGTTCATACTAATTTTTTATAGTATACAAAACTTATACAAAGGCAAAGGCTCAAACATAAAAAAGATTTCGAAACTTGAAATTTAATTGTTTAAAATGAAATAATTGTTTTTGAAGTACTAGTCTGGTGGTATTTTTCTGCTTCTTCAAACTCTATTTTTGAATGGAGAGAAAAAGAAATTAAAAAATCGTAGAATTGTCAGATATATGAATTTTAGAATGCACTATAGCTGAGGTGCAAGTGTGCGCTTGATGAAGAAATGTCATTTCTTCTAAGGAAAAAGTGAAAAACGTGGAGGAGGCAGTTTTTTAAAGGAGGTCCTTTTTCACTTTTTGAAATTAATAGCAAAAATTAAAGGAAAAAAATACGATTTTTACTTGCTAATATGACCCCTATACCTTTAACACTTACTTTCGGAGATATTCACGAAAAAATGGAGAGGGGACGGCCGGTCCTACACTTTTTTTCTGCCCTGCGAGTTTCTTTATAAGAAAAGCGTTGAGGAACTCAGATAATATTTTCTATCATAAAAAAAAAACTAATAAGTTTACTTACGATAATGACTTTTAAATAAAAAAATTTTATGTATCACGCATCTTTCCTGATGTAGTGGTAGTTTTACTTAATTTAATGAAGTGATCAGAGGCGGGTCTTATTTCGACATTTCCGTAATATCTCCGAAAATCAAAATCAGAAAACCAGAAAAAGAAGGTACAGTACCGGAAGATTTTTCTACGTTTTATGATACTAGTTTCAAAAAGTACAAAAGTCATCCATATTCGACATTTCAAAGTTATTTTTATCTCTGTGATCTTCAGTTGGGGATCAGACCACAAAAGACGTCCCCTTCATTTCCCGACGTCCTTCATTTTTTATTGTAAGGTTTTTTACACTTTTTATTTTTTTTTCTTAGAATAGAAAAAGAGCTTTGATGTTTACTATAGAAAATTACAGACATTTTAAATTATGAAATACAATAGTTTCGTAAAAGAGTGCGTTAGTTTTTATTTTCAGTTGATACAACATGGTGGTGCCAGGCCCGTATTAGCCCATACCTAGCACAGGTAGCTGCCTAGGGGCCACGGCGATCAAGGGGCCACCACAGCCGACAATTTTTTTTCAAACATAGAAACTGTAAAGAACTACAAACTATGGTGTCAAAATATAGCTAGTCAGTGTCCGAGCATATGACTTAAAGGTGGCCCAAAGAATTTTTTTATTAGGAAGATTCATTCCTTTATTTAAAAAAATTCTTGCAGAGGGCTTTCGGATCTCTTTAACAAAATGTTGTTTTTTTGTAAAAAATAAGTCAGATTGGTAGAAAATTTGCACAAATAAGCCTATTCGGCCTCCTGCTGCTAATTAATACTTGGGTCCGAGCCCTATAAGAACCTAGTTACAAGTGAACTAAAAGATCCAGATTCCACCATTGAATAATTTTTACTCAAGTATAATTTTTAAATCTTAATTTCTCTTATCGGCACAACCATCTTGAGGGCTAGAGTCAGATCATCATAAGTAAGATTTCTTATTGTTAATTTTGTGCTAGAAAGATTTCTAAAGGGGATTTTTCATCAGGGAAAGTGGTAAGAACCACTACAAGTAACACAAATATATCACTTCGATTTCGTTTTCTGTCTTTAAAAAATATATTACCACGAGGTCGTAGAGATGTCGTTTGAAATGATTGTCGCTCTATTAACGTTTTGCACTCGTTTTCTATACCGCCGTGGGCATAAGACCGATATCATAACATAAGACATAATTTATTCAACAAAAATTATTTTGTACAAAAATGTAAAAGTATTTTACCAAAATGAACATTTTTTACATATTACTTTTAAATTAATATTTTGTGATAAAACACTTGCCAGAATGAAATCGTCTTTCCGCGTCTCTCAGCCTTTTATCAATACTATGGTTTCAACAATTCTATTAAATACATATTCTTAATGAATCCACTTTAGCTAACTACAGTCTACAATATAAGTACTGTGATAACTTTGGCTCAGTTAACTCTGAAGCCGCCTTCGACCACAGCCGACCCGACTTTACTGCCGGTCTTTCGAAAATCAAAATGTCAGTACTGAAGTACAAAAATACGGACACAACGGTGACGGACAACTCTCCGTTCATATCCGTAGGGGTCTGTACACGGTAGGGAACATTGGGGACATTGCCTAAAACTTCACTCGACATAGAAATCGATTACTTGGAACTGGTATTGACTCCGTCCACAACTGATCAGAGTTTAGTTACGGCACACAATCTCGGTCACATCAGTGCCGGACAATTCTCAAATAACCACAGTTCTACATTCCTCTTTCAAATCGTGGAGGCATCCTTCAAATCCTGGTCTAGGTGTCAGCCACACTTCCCGGCATTTCCCTTGATGATCCATCATAGATGATTGATCCTACGCCTCCGTTTATATTTCTGACTAGATTCCCCAGTCACCGGCTGACCCGTAAAAATTGGTTGGTTTCTAAGTGGGCTGGCGCCAGGCTAATACTTCGGTAGAGCTCATATTTTTAAGTCTCTTTTGTATCTGTAACATCGTGAATACTAGGTATAGTTTTTTCTTAACTCACGGAACTGGAATATTGTTTTGGCATCTCAAGCCTCAACAGTATATTATGGTACCTAAGAAAATTTGAATTTTTTTTTTCTAGTGTAATAGAGATGGGAGCTATATAGGGGCCACGCCGCAAGCTCTGGCTAGGGGCCAGCTTCGGCTAAACGCGGCCCTAGTACAGCATAGCACCACGGTGGTGCTATGCTGTACCGACACGAAAGATTTTTATTTTTGGCTGACAGACTGTCATAAGTGGCGTGACACGTCAAGTCCAATTTACATTGTTTGAATATTCAACGATGGTGCTCCTATCTTGAATTGCATTACAGTACTACTCATCTCTTGTATGTGTTGTAAACCATAGGGACCAACATAAAATTGGTTCAAAGCAGATGTTTCTACGATTACCTAGTATTTTTGAAAAACAGAACACATTTTCGTGTTAAAGCGATCTTACTGACAATCCTTTACATATGATCAAGAATCTCATCATCGGCTGAGATGGTTTTGTACTTTCCTTGAATATTTACCACTTCAAATATTAATATTTGAAGATCGAATTGTCGAAGACTTGGAGGACCATAGCAGCTTTACAAACATAATTTCAAGTCTAAATTGTTCGCCATGTAATAGGAAATTACGATGAAAAATTAATTTTTGAGATATGAGTACCATAAAATCAAGAAAAAAATCTTGATTCTAAATATGTATAGGTTCCTAAATTGGAAACATGATTTGACCAAGTTATTCACGCTCAAAGTCGGCCGAAGCTGCACCCCCTTGAAAAACGAGGCGTGGCTAAAACTTGCGGGAAAGTCCGAGTGGCATGTCCGTCTACAGGCTCTTATGGGACTAAAACGGTTTTTCGGCCCTTGCGAGCCGTCGGCTTTTTAATTTCGTCCCTCCTTCCACAGAAATAATCTATGGAAAATTTGTGATTTTTCAATGCCTCATTTGTTAGGTTTTGTTTAAATTAAGTATTTAATTTTCAATTTAAAACAATTTTTTTCTGCTACTACGGGTTATTTATACTAGTGAGAGAGTCCTTCTTTTCTCATTTTGACAGCAGAATTGCACTACTAAACCGGTAAACAGAAGGGAATCGAAGCCTTTTCTCACCAGAATAAGTAGCCCCGAGGCAGCGGAAAAAATATGTTTTTAATTTAAAATTAAATACTTAATCTAATAAAAACCTAACACATGGAATATTAAAAAATCGCAAATTTTTCATAGTTTATTTCTGTGGAAGAAGAAGCGAAACAAAAAAGCCGTCGGCCCACAAGGGAAAACCGTTTTAGTCCCATAAGAGCCTGTAGACGGACATGCCACTCGGGCTCCTCCCCCAAGTTTAACCACACCCCGTTTTTCGGAGGGGTGCAGCTTCGGCCGACTTTGAGCGTGAATAACTCGGCCGATTCACGTTTTTGGTATAGAAACCTATACATATTAAGAATCAGCATTTTTTCTTGATTTTTCTACACCCTTATCTCAAAAATGTGTCTTCACCGTAATTCCCTATTGTCCCTAGCAATTGTTCGCCTTCTTGAACCAACAAGCCGTGAAGTGATTTAATGCAAGAAGGTCCAACGTGTTTAGGATAAAAACTGATTAGGTAAGGTTCTTTTCTCTCTCTCACAACTTACCTTCGTGTATCTTTCTCCAATTAAAGTAATCTGCTATCACAATGCAAACGAACTCTCTTATTTATGAAAATTGAATTCTGGTATCAAGGCGAGTTTTCACCTCCTAATATCAATCGCCAGACGTCAACAAGGGATGCTCTCATCCAAAGGGAGTTTGGACGACACCGTGCTTTCGAAGATTTCTGGTGTCGGTGGAGGAGAGACAACGTTGCTGACCGAACCCGCTTCAAGGCACCTGGGAAGGTTGGAAAACCACCTAAGCTAACCAGGCAGTATGAATTCGTGACGCCAACTCCAAACGGATCAAGTGGCCTACCGCAATCATCAAGGAGCTCATCAAGAGAGATGGCGTCATCCGTATGGCCATTCTTCGTACACACACTGGAGCGAAGCTGGATCGACCAGTGCAACGCCTTTACTCCTTGGAGCTGCAAAAAGACGAAGGAAAACCAGTGGAACGAAAATTTCCAATCCACTTGCCTAATTCTATTGCGGATGTCACAGTTCCAGCCTTGAGACAGACGGATCTTCCTCGATCTAACGCTTTACCTACTTCTTTTGTTTCAGTATCGGGTCCAGTTCTAGCTATGGCTTCTGCTCCAGTTCTGACTACTTCCGGCAGTGTGTTACTTCCAGCCCCAGTGTGTTGAGACTTCGAAAGCCCAACAACAACAAGCTAATACAAAGGGACAGGCTATCTACCGGATACGTCACGCGTATCCGTAGGGGGCGTACTACCCGGTCCACCTGGAAAATGAAGAAAGAGTAAAATAAGAAGGCTAATTATCCCCTTCTCGAGACAGTCGCATCCGAATACAGCCACATAGAGGGCAATCTGTCTTTCTGTTGTCCAGCGCCGAATCCGACAATTGTTATCTATATCGTGTTATTTTATTCATCTTTACCTACAATCTTTCTTACCAATAAATATAATTCCTCTCTATTGTAGCGTGTAGTTGTCAATACATTGATTGTTAGTCATATTGTAATTCATGTCTAATCACTTGTATTTTATTTGATAGTATAAGATAGTAAAGCGAGCTTTTTTGCTCGCGGTTAATAGTAAAATTCACGATTCGCCTGAATTAATCTTAATGAGACGTGAAGGATTTCGATTGAATTGAATTGGAAGTGATTGTTTTGATGAGGGTTGCCTGTAGGCCGACTGTTCGACTTATTTCCCATAAAGAAACTATAAATGAATTGATATACAATTTTTTGTTTGTGTGGCTGATTGACATTAAAAGATTACGCGGTATGACTCGTTAAGAAAAATTTAAATTTGTCTTTATTTCGTTGTTTGAAATGAATTTTAATGTAAAATAAACTAAAATAGAATCTAACCGTGACTCTTATTAGTTCAGATTGTCTTGCTGGTCAGCGGTCAGATTAACGCGTTCGAATAATAGTGGGAAAGAGATAAAATAAATCGCTAGTTATATATTGGAGCCGATGTCTAAGTTTTATTTATAACATTGGCGCTTGTTTCAATCCCGTGAAATACTAGGAAAATAATAATACAAAATAATATGTAATAAACAATAATGAATGAAAGCAAATATATTTATCATTTTTGTTTCATTCGTTTATGGGTATTAATAGATAAGACTAATGTATCCTGTTTCTTTTATTATTATTATTTTTTTTTGTTAACTAAGTATGATATGGTTTTATTTAAAAAATAAGTACGGTAGCTCGGTCTGTCTTGTTGATAGGAATGTCTTGTTGATTCAATACTTATGTCTAGTAATGCTCAGGAAAAAAATGAATATAGAAATTTGATTGATTAAAAATGTTGAGCAGAATTTCGCAGAGCAATACATTTCTGATTAGTTTAGCCGAGACATATGTGTACTGTATGTAAACAAGTAAGCAGATTAGCAGACGAATTCCCCCTAGAAACGGGTCTGTCTTTTCCATGAAAGTGGAAAGTCCACGGTTGCTAGGCACTGAAATTGCGTGGGCCGTTATGGGACTAAAAAGGAAACGGCTAAAATAAATGTATTACTTATTTAAACGAAAATTCCAAAAACGGACCTAGGTAATGAAATTCCCTTTCGAATATAGTTTAGTAAAAAGAAAAATCCCAGAAAGGTTAAAATAATCTGAACCACAAACACGCCTCAGGGGTCCAAAAAGTTCTGAGAGGACTACTATAGGATACATATGCCCTGAATAGAAGAAGAAATGACTTATTAAGCTCGCTACGCTTGCAATTAGAAGTTATCACTGTCCTAGCTTATAACCTTGACTAGACCAAATAAAAAAAAAATTAAACTGAAAAAAAAAACTTTAAAAAACTATTCAAAGGTTAAGAACATTAATACACCATTAAACCTACGAAAAATTCTCTCCTTTTTAATATGTTACGTTGAATTGCAATCTCTCCTTAAAAATTACGATTTCAAGTGTTATTACATTAATTCTGAAGTATTCATATCTGTATCGTAGCTTTGTCATTAATAACTCGTAACATCATTTCATCATTAACTTATTTCAAGATAATACAAAGTATTATAGCTCATCTGGGATTTTTTAACCTTTTTTCTTTATCTGAGCTTTAAAGTTAAGATAAGGATTTTAACTTTCACGTATTTTTTTAGTATAGCTTATCTAACTTACAAAGGGAATAAGGGTTTGTGTCTATGCGCCCTTCAGGCTATTTGCCATCAAATCTGCAAACGTCGAATAAGCCCCGCCTACTTTCCTCTATCGCTTGAAAAATTAATCTGTTATTTAAAATCAACTTATGAATGATGAAAAATCTATTATAAGAATTTACGTTGACTTCATGGAGATTCGAACTCAGAACTTAGGAATGGCAGAGCAACCCGCTACCAGTTGAGCTACGGTATACTTAATTACCATTCCTAATGCTTGATTGAGTTTCAAGTTCATAAACATAAATACATTATAATTTTATGTTTGAAAGAGTAAAGAGGAAAAATTCATTAGTGAAACCGGACAGACTTGATCCGGCGACCTACACATCTACAGTCCGAAGTGCTACGTGATCCATCTTGCCATGTATGCCAGTATGGTTCAAATAAACTTGAGGGGCTGTTTAGTACTTTGTGCCCCTCAAGTTTATTTGGACCATACTGTATGTATGGTGTAAAATTTTAGAATAGTACAGCTAAAAAGTTGCGGGAAAAAAATCCTTGAGTTTAAATGACATTTAAGCTACTAACTGGGTCATCCTAAACTATATGAAGATTATAAAATTTAACTTTATCTAATTTTTACCGGTTGACGGAGGAAAAAACCTTGATTTTAAATTATACATAACGTGTACGTACCTTTTCTTCGTGTCTGTCAATCCTCCAGCTGTTTTCCTTCAAACCAAAAAATATCGAATCAGCTCGACCCACTCTGGGCTACCTCACGGAAAATCTTTTTGTATCAAACAAATATAAAATCGACGATTAGAAAATGTTTCGTCCTTTCAGGGAATTTGACTATTTGCAATAGAGAAAGCTTATAAAAATAAAAAGTTTCTAAAAAGCATATCATCACGCTCAGCGTGAAAAACTGAACAGGATTGTTAATCATATTGTGTCAATCAAATACCTTTATGGGCTAGAAATCGACGGAAACGTCGGTGTGTAACGCACAGTACGCGAAACGGCCCTCCCTCCATCTTGGTGATTAAGGCAGACATTTTTAAGAAATAAGTACAACCTCACTGTCTAAAGCATTAACCTTCATGCACCCTGACAGGTAAACAAAGGCAATGCTTTAGAATGTGTGGCTGTTCTAATTTATGAAATATGTCTGCCTTAATTGTTGCAAATAAAAAAAACATTAAGAAATACCGCAAACAATTTTTCGAAAAAAATCACTTTTTGCATAGAAAAATCCGTAAAAACACCATATTCAATTTATACTTTTCACTTGCGCAATATTGTAACTAAGTTTCTTCGTTTTGAAATTTTCATAACTAGTTAAAGTGTACCACTGTATTTAATAAAGATTACAATTCAAACTAATATTCAAAATTTACTCTTCATATACAGTACCCACCGGAATATAAGAACACTTTTTTTTCTCCCATAAGCGCACGGGTTAAATTGACGCCCGTTTTATTGCGATAACTAGCTGAATTTCAGGTTTTTGGTGGATTTTTCAAAAAAAAAATTTTTAAAATCCACCGACGAAAACCTCCATGGCCGCACGGTAACGACGCTCGTAGTCCGGATCCTTGCGGAAGCGTTGCGATTCCGGTTCTCCACAATGGCTTTATTTCTCGATAAGGTTAACTCTCCATGCAGCCAAACAATAGGGGCCTCGTATCCGATGGCAAGCTTCTTTGTGCCAATATCAACTATCTCCATCGCTCTCCTGTTGGCTGACGTAGTATGCTCTTTTGGGTACCCCGCTCCAAACTCGCCCATCTCACAAAACTGCTTAAGGGCGGCGGCAAGCTCAGGACCGACTACTTCAAAGGGTGACGCCATGGCAAGGTTGACTCGAACAGTAAAGGCAGGGACGTCAGCACCAATGACTCCACGCGCAACCCATCCAAGTCGGATTCTGGCAGCAACAGGCTCGAAAGGCAAACCGATACGGACTCAAGAGCAGCAGCCAAATGGGCATAGTCGAGCCCAAGAAGGATTTCGATTCTTCCTCCACCGCTCCGTAATAGCAGGTCCTCCAGGTGTTTCCACCTCTTCTTGATATTGTCCCAATCCACACGACACCGGGTTGGTGATTTCAGAGCCGTAGAGCCCTGGATGATGATCCCCTCCCCGGTATTAGTAACCACCTTCAGCTTCACGCGTCGAGAGTGAGGATACATTTCCGCTTGCCACCGACGCCATCAATCTGCAGGACCTGGTCGAGCCCTTTTAGTGCCAGGCTCTGAATAAGGCCATCCTGGAAGAGCGTTGAGTCACTTCCCTCGTCGCATAATAAGTTGGCCTCCACCCGACGCCCGGTGGAGCCAACCGCATCGAGCTGCACCACACCCAAAGCCATCCGGCCAGGTGCGTCTGAGTGAACGGAGGTGGAGGTGGAGCTGGTGGTCAAATGTAGCAGTGGATGATGGTGGAGAGTGCATCCATTAATCCTACAAGGTTTCTTCTTGCGGAAATTGCGAGAGTTGTGCTTGGGTAACAGGCATATGAAGCAGAGACTTCGGCGGATGCAGAAGGTCTTTCGGTCCTCCACCGACTCCTTTTTGTAGTCCTGTCCCTAAATAGAATAAAGAGACGAGTACAATAGATGTTTCTCCTTCAGAGTTAAGAGGTGTACTGATTTTTTCTTTGTGCAAAAGGGGGTAAAAAGGGTCTAGACAGGATGTTGCGAAAACGACGGGGTGAGAAATAGGGTTGCAACATCTCTCGGACCGTGGGAAAGAAAAAGAAAGGAAATCTCTGTCGAGATTCTCGACAGTAATTTCTTAATTTAAAATCTGCTGATGCATTTCAAACTTTCATACGGAGCTTTTAAAGCATTTTATTTTGAAAACCTGATGACGCATTATCTTTACGATGGAATATATTAAATCATCAAAAAACGTTTGCTGTTTTTTTGTTTATCATTGTGACGATCAGATATTTCTGACGATCCATTCATGTAAAACTTCCCAAAGGTTGTGAGCTGAAAGGTGTTGATCTAGCTGGTTTGAGACAATACGCTCCAATACCTTGGAGACAAAAGAAAGATTCATGATGGGTCGATAGTTGGATAGATCCTCCTTGTCAAGACTCGGCTTCTTCAGAAGTGGTGTAACAAGCCCGTGCTTGACCATGCTTGGAAAAACACTGAATAGACAGATTCACAATGGAGGTTATGGCAGGACCAAGAAGCCGAGCGACCTTTCTTAAAATGCTTGTCGGGATGGGATCAAGAGAACATGACTTGGTGGGTGACGCTGAGATGATACGACGAACTTCATCGATAGTAACAGGAGAAAAATCTGTAAACAGATCATCCTCAGAATGAATCTCAAGGAAAGCAGGATCGGTGGCAATATCAGATGGGTCTAGGCACTCCCTTGCGTGCATCAGTTCCTCCTTGGTTGTCTTGATCTTTTCACGGTAAAAGGAAGAGAAGGCATTGGCCAGCCCGAGTGAAGACTGGTGAGTTGGAAAAGACCGCTCTTGATTCCGACATAGCCATGAGTCAACTGCTTTGTAGAGCTTCTTCTGGTCACCACTGCATTGGGCGATGATAGAGGAAAGGTAGTCGGCCTTTGTCTTCTGTATAAGTCCTGAGTACTTCTCGATCACCTCTCTTCTCGATCCTTGTAGGACTCAAAGTGGCCGTTTTGGTAGCCACCACTGTGCCAGATTCTCTCGGCTTCGCGAAGCTTACACCGGCATTCAAGGACGTCTGCGTCTGCAGAGTCACGGAGAACAACTTGCTTGGTCTTCATCTTGGCGTGCGATTCGATTACATGACGAACTTCCTCATACTGGTTGACAAGAGCGTTGAGAGAGGCGATACTACCTCCAGGAACGTTTGCTGGCTCAGATACTAAAGGTAGAAGTAAGATGTCTTCTTCTAAAGACTCCGGGTCGATAGCTTTGTAGTCGCGATAAGAAAAAATCTTCTTCTCACGACCTGGACGGTCAAGGACGATATGATGGTCGGTGATGAGGCCTGACACAGAGACACCAGTAATAAACTGGCTGCCAGTGCGTGTGAGGATGAGGTCGAGTGTATGCCAGTACTTGTGAGTGCGTTCTACCCATATATTATCTAGCTACCGACACAAAATATAAATATTCCAGGTTATTCATTTCCATTCTTCATAGAATTTCAAATTGCATTCACGATCTCATTACCATAATCGAAACCCATCAAATCTTATTGATTAATTCAGACGAAGTCTGAATTACCCTAATAACCGCGAGCAGAAAAGCTCGCTTACTATCTTAGGGATAATAGAATTGTTCCTGCTCAATACATTGTACTTTACGTAACAAGTGTTTGTAGTATTTCCTCAAATATATCCACTTTTCTATTGGTTAGTATCAGTTTTGATATAATCCTAGCTTGCTAGCAGGTGACATTCAAAATATTCTGAGATGAAGAAAAAAAAGTTGTTTATGAATAATAAAAAATGGGAATCGACCGCTAGACCAGAGTTTAAATATACAAAAAGCTATGCGAAGATGGAGAAGCAAAATAAAACAGAACTGAAAGAATTATTTATCAAAATGTTATCAATAATTTCCAACAAAAACATTTGAAATAGTTACCATAAATCACATTCTTAGAATTTATATGAAATGATTCATTTTGGTCAAGAAAATTAAATAGAGTAACGAAATATTCCCTTTTCCTTATTTTTCCGTGTGCTCTCAATCTCAATAACGTGACTTGTTCAACTCTCTCTGTTATTCTAACACACAAATTTATTCAAATATAAGCTTTTACTTAACGTGAATTTTTTAAGCAGGTATATTTTGCTGTTTCTAAGCATCCCCGATGATTTACCGGAACTAGGTTTTGTTAACGCACACTTCTGTGTTTTTCCAATCTAATTCATCGATTTTTCAAGGTTTTTATAACATTTTGTGAAATCGGCTGTTTTTTACGTAGTTAATTTCAGACAAGAATCGCATAGCGTAAAACCCTCGTGTATTATTTGGAATTTTCTTAAATTAAATTATGACTTATATTATTAGGAAAATCATGTTGTGCATTATTGCATTAAAGACCTTTTTATTTATTTCTTGAAATAAAAAAAAAAAAAAGTACTAGTTAGCCTAATATATGTGGTGGCCTGTTATTTATTTACTATATCCTCTTATTTACATGATATGTTAAGTGTTTACTACATTCCGTTTTATAAATTATATTTTTCAAACTTGTAAATGAATAATCTTCACACATTTGGTATCAAAATGGTCGCTTTAATGCGGCGAGTAAAATTAAACTTTCCGTCCGGGAACTAAATCATGAAAATTCCTGTAATTTATTGAAAACCTTTTTTATTTAAATAATTAGTCAGTCTCAAAAGGATTGATAGATCATCAAGAATCTTGATTTGATTTGATTGAAACTGTCATTAACCAAAGATTAAGTTTGAACTTTAAAAATTCATAACTTCTAATCAAATTAAGTGGTGAATATAGAAATTATGTCACGTGAATCAAAACGTGGATTTTTTTCAATTTTTGTTTGCTTATATCTCTTGATTAGGTTGTCTCATAACTGTGATTCAACTTTGACTGAGATCGCGTAAATTTTCTCTTGCGAGCGGTACTAGTCCGCTCTCTATGCGCGTATTTATTCGGGTACATGAAAATCTCATTTTTATCATGTCCGAGTTTCGTGATTTTTTTTCACCCTAAGTACCACAGCTATGGTTCCAGTTTTTCTTTCCTTCCCACCCACCTCCGGCTGATGCCTTATCATTGTACTGGCTCCCCAGGACATAATCGACGTTAAACCTTCGTATATATAACTTATTTTCCTCAAAAGAAAAATAACTTTTGTACTGTATACACTCAGGGATAAACAATATCTCCATCGCTCCATCGCTTGCCAAGGGGGGGGGGGGGGGGGAGTTTATTATGCAATAGTGTAACGTAATGACGCGAAAAGATGCAAATAGTACTATTACCAAAACTACATTATTTTAACAAAATAGATCATAAAGGTAACATTTTAGAAGTTTATATTGCCATTTTAAGTATATCTTAAAAAGAGAACAATACAACAATTTCAACCAGACAAACAACTGTAAATCTTGTTTTAAAACCATTTATGCTTAAACCATAGCTACGTGGCACTCCCGATTATTATGGTAGTAATGGCTCCAAAAGTTAAGAACCTAAACATCTTGACAAAAGAATGAGTGAAAGACACGTGGGCAGAGTCATTTTACCAGCGGTTAGATACGCGAGGAAGTAAAACTTGTTTCACCAGTTTGGTTTCTTCACGTTTCTATTGCCAACGGCACATCTGAGAAAAGTTTCTTACAGTTTACATTCCAACTGACGAAGAGTGTGACGCCTGAATGACTCTATACTGTGTTTGCATATTATATTTATTGCTTGGAGTGATGGAACAAACAAGTATGCCAGTAATAAACAGAATATTTTCTGCTGCTCGTGACTTCGCTAAATATCATAGGTTTACTATGAAATTTCCAAAAGTAAATATAACCAATATTTACATTGTGTATCTTCTATAATGTATACTGCTATGTTACTATTCCTACGAAGTTCTAAAAGCCAATCGGTCAATAATCATTAGTTTCCTCAAAAATTAATATTTAATTTCGTTGTGTTGATGCAACAAAGATATTCCCACACAGCACCGGTTTATTCTAGATACCCTTAAACTTATCTTTTCTCCTGAAGATTTCTCGTACAATATTTGAGTATCCATAATGCATCCTTAGATAGATGATAATTGAAATTATTTTATTTTTATAAATGTTTACTATTTAATGACCATAATTTCTCCATTAATATAATATAGCATAGTGGCTTAAACTTTTCATGAAAATGGGAAATAGCAGCACTGGGGATCTAACCGTGACCGCCGGTATACCAATCCGAGACACCATAGCCACTATAGACTATTACAAATGTATACTCTCTCTCTACTTAAAAGACTACTATGAAAACATCGGTTTTGTAGACGACACAAAATACATAAATGTCAAATAATAGTTCACAGATTTTTTTCCGATGGTTGTTGAATTCAGTCAAAAGTAAAATATAAGCCTAAATTGTTAAGATTTTTGCCTTGAAATTTACATTTTTTGAATGTATACAATAGACTCCAGTTGTCAACACTATGATCTATTCTAAGTAACTCGCCATGTGACAAAGAGTGCAGCCTGCAGTTTAATAATTTATATTTTACAAATTAATTTACGGGCTCAATATAATTGCAATGTAGTAGACCTATCATTTAAGGGATGTTCATTGATGTAACTAAGTCTTAATCGGCTGTAGACGATTAGTCGGACTGCAATCATTATGTTCCTACTCAGGCACAATTAACACCTTTAAAAAAATTCGTTCGGAATCCCGTGTTTAGTGGCCCAGTGGTAGAGCACCCGCTTCCCAACCGATAGCTCTTGTGTACGATACCCGGTGACTTAAAACAATTAAAGTATAAATAATAAATATGCTAAAGCGATCTGTAATAAGAATGGAATAATGGGTGGGTGGGAAGGTGCAACAGAAGAAATAGATTATTAATTTATGAAGAAAATATCATCCCGGAAACATTTAACAAAAATATATAATTGTATTCTCAGAATGACATTAAGCTGAACGACAACAAATGTACAAATCTAGGTTATACTATGAATGTCTTCAAGTTATCCTTTCGGATAAAAAAAAGATATCCCAATGTTCACCTTGTGCTGTGTGGGTTGTATATGTATGTATAGTTTGTGTGTTTAGAATAACGATCCCGTTATTAGATTAAGCGTATGGGTAGAGTTTAAAACAGATATAGACGGAATATATCTCAAGGTTGTTTTATTTTTATAAAGTAATTGTAAAATATTTATTATTTCAAAATATTTATTTAAGTTATCAATTTATCTTTTTTGACAATAGGTTTCAATCCTTCTAACTTTCATCGTTTTCACAACAGTGGTAGTTAATGTTAATATTTGCTTGCAAAAGCTTGATGAACATATAAATGGTGCCACCCTTTCTCACAAATCTAATTACATTACGAGAGAACTGCATGTGAAGCCTCTGAAATCATACGACGGACCTCCTCTTCCAGAGAGATTCCAGCTTAAAGATTCCGACAACTCCTTCCATTTCACTCCAAAAGATACCGGCATTGGATGCTACACAATCGGAACTGTTCACCCGCTTCCTGGAATGGAACGGTCGTGCAAATGTCGAAAAGGCTTCTACGGCCTCAGCTGTTCCATTCCGGAAGTAGTAATGACGTCCATTTGTATTGACGATCCAAAAAGCTGCGCTTCACTCAAAGTCCGTTCAAAACCACGCCGAATCATTCGTTTTTTCAATGTACATCACGAGCTGGATCATGTAGAAATACAACTTGCTGAGCATTCCGATTTGGTGGACGTCTTTGTGATGGCGGAAGCCAACCGGACGACTTCAGGGGACCCAAACGAACTCGTATTCCTTCCGAAAATGAAAAATGAAGGACTCTATAAAGAGTTTCAATCCAGGATTCTCCACGTATTTATACCGTCAACAGATTTCCCGAACGATGATTCTGGCAGTGGAGGTGGATGGATCACGGACGCCTTTATCCGAAACTATTTGGGAGAAAGAGGACTTGCAAGAATTGACGGTAAACATTGTGTTATATTAGATCACTTCCATCGTAGCAAATAAAGTTTTTAAAAATAAAAATATTTATACAGCCTTGTATTATACATTTCCTAAGTTTTGAATTTTTTATTTGTGTAGGAATTCGAGATGACGATCTTATTTTTCTAACGGACACGGACGAATTCGTCAGCAAGTAAAATTAAAATAATCAAATTGGCATTATAAAATGAAAACAAAAACACACAACTAAATCATCTATTATGTTACTTTTATTTGTTTAAATTCTCAATATAAATAGGGACGTTTTGCTATTTTTAATGGTTCACGACGGTTTCCCAGAACCAGTAAAGGTTAATTTTGTGGAATCAGAATATGGTTTTTACTGGAGGAGATCTCTTACGAACACCGCAGGTGAATACATCGATTTTGATTGGGTGAAACTGCCTATAGCGTGTACTGTGGCCATGCTCCGCCAAGTCTACGACAATAAAATCATGCGCATGCGTAGACCGTGGATTCACCCTAAGGGTCAAGTCGAAGGAGATGTAGAAATGAGAAAAGACATAGCAGAGAGGAAGGCCATGTATTACGCCAAGAATGGAATGCACATCGTCTTTGATGACTTGGCAATTGGCCGGTTAGAAGCAACCGTCGCTGGATTTCACTGCACCTGGTAATAATCAATGCCAAATTACGAATACTGCCCTTTTTGTCTTTTAAATGAATTTTTGGTTGCGATGTACTGTAAATAGAAAACAATTAATATATATTTTTTAAATTGTATTACTGTACATAGAAAACAATTAATAATGTTTTATTATAATAAACTAGGTGCTTCGATCCTGAAGGAATCCGAACAAAATGGTTGGCTGCTAATAAACAAGAATTAGCAGATTGGGGCCCCGATAAAGAGAGGCTAAACCTGGATTATATCAAGGAAGGTGTCGGCAAAGGGAACCTTTTTGGTCTAGCAGAAAGAGAGTTGTATTTGGTAAAACCTTTCTTTGAGGGCGATTTAAATTTTGCCCCTGATTATGTTTGGAAGAATAAGGATAAATTCGCTTTTCTCCTATACCCCAATAATACAGAATCAACATAAACTTGCAATAATAATTGCTATTTGGATCTTTTTTTTTGTTAACAAAATTGTGATGTGTACATCTATTTTAATCTTTTAATATCATTACAATGGGTGAAGTCATATAGACTGCCTATATATACTCAATAAAGTGGTGGTTCCATTGTTATCAGATAAG
This sequence comes from Chydorus sphaericus, assembly GCA_030141595.1. Lineage (NCBI taxonomy): Eukaryota > Metazoa > Arthropoda > Branchiopoda > Diplostraca > Chydoridae > Chydorus > Chydorus sphaericus. The sequence goes on along the minus strand of CM057926.1, from coordinate 2,246,136 downwards.
TGAGTTCTTCCCATAACCCATGAATCATTATAGTTACTGATATGGCGTCTAACCATGTTTGTCTATTTGAAAAATAAAAATTAAAAAAAAAGGATGCAATCATTTGTGTATATTTAAGCAATAAATCGTCCTTCTAAAAGGACGAATAAGTGGTGTTCAAAGACCCTCAAAATAAATTTCCCCATATATTTACTTTGAATAATTTCCCAAAATTGCAGCTTTTGAGTGATTATCCTTACTATTTTATAAATTATACTGAGTTGAATTCACTGAATATCACGAAAATATATAATAAGGAATGTTCGCATAATTTGAACGGATTTATTAATTATATATCACAGCAGCGGAAGAGTACTTAATTTTCAGTGCTTAAGTAGTTTTGACCACGTTTTATAGTAAGTGCCCAATTTTACTACTAAATTACGCTTTAAACTACTAAAAAATGAGAGTGTACAAAAAATTATGTACCTTGGTTGAAATTAAGTTTCTTTTCATTCAAAAAATCCACTTAAGTTTCTTTTACCACTGAAAATAAGAATTTCAGGGTATTTAAGTATACGGAAGCGAAAAAGCACACATTAAAATTTTAAGTATTTTGGGATGTTTAAGTATCTTGAGATAATTTTTTAAGTATTTTTCTTTTTAGTAAGTGTTTGTAAATATTACTAGAAGTTTTAAGCTTCAACATTCTACTTTTAGCATTTCTGCTAAATGATTAAGTATAAAAATGGGCTTTTGTGGTAGGGAATAATTAAAATCACGCGGCGCATTGGATACATTGAAATTATATTAAAGATCGTTATCGTTCTTGAAATAGAGTATTAAAAAAATTCCAACGTTATCACTTTCATTTCAAACTTAAAAACTATATTTATGGTTTCAAAAACGTTTAACTTAATCAATAAGTTACTTTATTTTTTAAAAAGAAACTACTTAAATTAAGTACTTTTCCGCTGCTGTGCAAAATTGGTGTAATTTAGTGTTTTAAGATATCCGTTGGGAATGAAAAAATGTATCCCAAAGTATGCCATATTCTGTGTGGGTAGTTTAAGTTGATTCTCGTCGTCAATACAAAAACGTTTGATGATTAACGCACAGTAACGACCGTGGTAGCGGTAGCGACGATGGATACAGTATTAGTTCTATTTATTTTGAGCTATGCCAAGCTTAGTTTTATCGATGTATTTATTTATTTTTGAATAGCTCAAGATAGGAACGATATTTACTAATGATGGATAAAAAAGTGTTCGATAAATAGTCTATGAATATTAAAACTATATTACCGTCAATATATATAATACGTGGCATATATAACAAAAAAATTTACACGGATGATTTTAGTGCGCACATTATCGCATAAGATCTTGTTTGTGTCATAATTAAACATGTATTCTTCCTGATTGTTCACAGTGGAATAAAAATGGACGAATCTTTTCATTTTAAATATACAGATATTTTTTAAATCTAAAATAAAATAAAAATTGAATAATTTAGTTTGTGAGCCACTATCATGTAAAGAAAATCAAGAAAGAAATCGACGAAGGGAAAACTGGTCTTAGATACTTTCCTAGTCAATAACTTGCTAGACCACATTTCTTGTAGAGGAAGCCTGAAAGCCTATTCAATGTGAAAACGAATTTAAAGGAGAAATATATATATATAAGATAGCAAAGCGCGCTCTGAAGCTCGCCGAGTTGATATGAGTAATCCAGTTCCACTGAATCAGCTTTAAAACAACCCAAACATATGACGCATGTGTTGGTAATCGGCCGGCAGGTTAGTCGGTTAAGTAGGCGGCAAACTGACCGGTATATGCCTATATGGTCGGGATTATCAGGCCTGCGAACGGCCAATTTGTCGGGAAAGAAGCCGGGAAAGAAGCCTGCGAACTTGTCAGCAAAGAAGCTGGCAACTTGATCGGCTTTGTATTCATCGGGCCTGCAGCCGGCAAATTTGTCGGTAGGCAACCAATAAGTTTAGTAATTTAATCGGGCCTGCGGCCGGCAAAGTGGTCGGTAAAGAACCGGCAAATTGGCTATTTTGATCGGCAAATTTGCCATATATAGATAAGATCAATTTAAGTTCATTTGCAACTGTTTGTCCCCATAAGATGACGTTGACACTAGCGCCACCGGTAGATTTAAACACATTTAAATTAAATTCATTAACTTAAAATCAATATTTTTCGCTCATATTTACGTCAGCGCATAAGAATAAAATTTCCGTTTTTTTAAGACCAAGATCGTTACATTCTGTTGAGTCTGCACCGAGTTATTTGCGTTGATAAACAGAGAGAGACTAAGAGAGACGGCCGTGTTTTTTATTTTTTACCACCCTCTCATTTAGAAGCTCTCCCTTTCGGGTCGCAGCAGTCTTCGTTTTTCATTGTCTTTTTCCTGACTGCTGCGAGCCCTTCGGGCTCGCAATAAAAGAAAGGTTTTGGGAGTCTAGACCTTTGGAAGTTTAGGCATCCGTGGGAGATAGATTCGGAGATATCGTTTACCTTTTATCAACAGAGTAGAGTAGGAGGAAAGCTGGGGACAAGAATGTTGTCTTTCGACCATCAGGAAGCTTCCATCGCAATAATAATGAGTCGTATAGCTTTAAACATAAGAGTGAATGCATAGTAGAATAATTTTCATTGATAAATATGATTAAATTCTAATTATGTGTCTATCTAATCCTCTTATTCATTCATCCATCTATATCACTAGGGGAACCTCCTTTGTTACTTCATTTCTTTTTTGCTTTGTTCTGCAGGCGCATGCACTTGCATTATAATGAAATTGGTGCTAATTAAGTGACGGGAAAAAATATATAGTTGAATTCATAGTTTATGTCATTACTGCCCTTAAAAACAGTATTTATTGGTAGGCCTATAGTTGTTTTCTTTTGTCACAGTTCAGGGGGCTAAGTAAGAGTCAATAATGTAGCCACCGAATCCTACAGCAAAGAAAATACCTTTTTTATTCTTCTTGCGATAGCCGATTATTTTCTTTATTTATTTAAGCAGTGACTATAGCTGTTATTCATTACTGCCGGTACAGATTCTTTGTGTTAAAATGTTAATAAATGAGATCATCAACTTTCAGCACCCTAGTGAGACAGGGCTTCGGGAGATTGCTCTGTACAAAATAAGAATTATGGCAACGCCTCGTTGTTGCGGTATGGGAAAATATGCGATTTCAAAGAAAATGTATTTACAAACGAGTCCAAATTTAGGGAGGCCATATTCGTCCGCTCTGCCTACGGACACCTGGCTTTGAGCGGCGAAGTCAAAATATTGGTGAGCCCAAATATAGATAGTCGAATCGTCCACTCTGTCCAATTGACGGGAGCCTGTCTGTTTTGAGCCGATATGTACCAAAGCCGAAACGGCTGAGTCCATTTATCACGGAGCCCATACGGCCGTATGTCATTCGAATCGATTCGGCAAAGCCCTTTCCTTTGAATTAAAATTGAACGATCTTTCGAGTTTCGATTGACGAAAATATGGACTAACAATACAATGCTGTCAACAATAATGCTGTGATTTGATGTTTGCCTTATTTTGGTATGCTACTGGTTATACTTATTTCTAAGTACATAATAAGTAAATAATTTTATCATTCTAATTCTTACATTTCTGTTAAGAATTCACGAACACTTCATTTCTGCATCAGTTGTGCTATTTATTTTCAGTTAGTATTTTTTTTTAAATTATTGCAAACCCCGAAGCTAAATATTAGAATGGGATCTTGAAATTTACAACAAAACAATGAAAAAAAAAACTTCTATAAGGCTATCATAGAACGCTTTCGACTTTAAAAATCGAATAATGAAGATTCCAAAAGCCTGTAAATCTTAACAAACATGGATAACAATATAAAATAGGGACACCCTAATCCTGGTTCCATTGCTGCGCTCTGATAGGAAAGAGCTGAAGCGAATTTTATTCATAAGCATTCATGTCGCGCCATCTAGCAATCAAAATGAAAAGTTTTCCAATATTGGCTAAAGGTTGATTAATAATTCGGACTTTACGTTACGCGAAGGAAAGATAAGAAGGATTCTACAATTATGTATATATATCTTTTAAAAATTAAAATAGAATGTACCAGAATGTCATTTTTAGAATTGTTTACATTTAGGTTAAGTTTAGTACCGTATTTGAATATGAAATAATAATTTATAACTATTTATATTTTTGATTACACATACTTTAAACTTTAAAAAAAAAATCTGCAACCTACTCAGTCACTAACAACACATGTTTAATTATTCGATTGTTTCACCATAATAAATAGAATATGGATATAGTAACTAAGTCAACAACCTTCTAACCTTCCAACCAGAATAACCTTCAGAGATGAGCATGTTTGATAATATGTAAAATACAAGAGGAGAGCGGAAAGCTGTATATATCAATAAGTAAAAAAAACCTTGAGGAGTGTGGTATGTAAAACCTGTTTTTCTTGTTCAGTCGGAAGGGTTATCGACTCGGTTGCTGACTAAAGTAATTCCCGTACACCTCAAGTATTTGCTTTTATTTTACACAAGAATTTCGATTAGTGGCTAGATAAACAATTCCAAACATTTGACAACAGTGCAAAATAAAACCGATCATAAATATGCACTTATAAACGTTGGCGAAGAGTAAATATAATGTTTAGCTTTTACAAAATTACACCATTCTAGAATACTGAAAGTCTTATATCTGACTATTCCTACTCTTTCTACCCCCGTTTGGAGCGGATCTGAAAACTTTTATTCCCTTCGTTTTTGCTCTCTTCTGATTGATTCGTACCTTGTCGTTCTAACACCTGTTTAAAAATAGTTATTGTGCACGGCAGGGGCAGTGGGGCACCATCTATTAAATGGTTTTTGTTTTGTAACCGCATGCTGGTTTCTTTTCTTTTAACGTGTAAAGCTGCTGTCAGGCTGACGTTATGGTTCTTTTATATGTTTTTTTTAAAAAGAGCAGTTGTGCAAATTTCCTCAATCAGCAAGTAAAAGACTCATATGCAGGTTTTCTAATTTTTTAACTACTTTTATATTCTACAAATACAATTGAAAGTATTCATTTATAAAAGTTGTAATTTTGTGTATTTTACCTTTTCTACCTACTTATAATTAATAAACCTAGATATAAATGCCATTATTTAATCATTCAAGCATTATACAGTAATAGGGAAGAAAATAACATCGTTATAAAAAGTTAAACCAATGAAAATGTCATGTTAGTTTAGATTTCCCCCCCCCCCCCAAGACTAGGATCCGCACCTGACCCCAAAATAGAGAGTTTATTGTGTATCAGTAATGGACGAGTTTTGTACTTTTTTAAAATAGTACCAAAAAAATAGTAGAAAAAATCAAATATTTTTTCATGTTATATGTTCCTATACCTAAAATCAATATTTCTGAAGATAATACGAAAAAACTGGAAATAAGCCACGCCCTACGCCCCGCCCACAAAAATACTAAAAATCAAAAGTGTAATACCGCCTCCTCACAGAGCTCCTCCTACTTTCTCTGGTTTTTCGTGATTAGCTCCGTATGCGTGTTTTAGGTATACACACATGTTAGAAAGAAAAAAACGTTATTGTTTACTTTATTTTTTGCTTCTGGTTTCAAAAAGAGCAAAACTCGTCCATTGAGTAACTAGGTAATTGAGTAACTTGGTACTTAAGTAACTAGGTAAAATTGTTGCTCTTATTCGAAAGTTTTACCGTTTTGAGCTAGATTACGATTAAAGATACAAGGAAAGAAGGAATATAAGGAAGGAAGAAGTTACAAAATACTTTGACCACCAGGTAACCCTGAGCATAACAAAATAATGGAATACAAAATGTATTTTAAAGAGGCGAAAAGTGTATAATTGGGAATGGCTAGCTGAACTGGCTTAGGCACTGGACTCGGATTAATTCTCTGGATCAGTTCTGTAGTTAAAATCCCACCTAAACCCTAGCTGAAACGCATGAAAAGAAAACATTCTGAAGGTCACATAGGGACGCCCATAGATATGGTGTTAGAAATAATTCAATATCTATAAACTATTATTAATGCAACAATCAAGAATACGATGTAGATCTCAATTTTTCTCTAAAATTTTAACTACATTTATCATGTTGTAGGTTTTCTGAGGTTTTCTGAGCTTTCGTGATCTACTGGTGGTTTTCCATTTGTTTTGTTACTGTAGAATATGCATGAAGCTTTCAGTCAACAACCTTCCGGTCATAACAACCTTGAACCTTAAAATATAAACTGTTTCATCATCATATAGAAAATCCTATAGAAAATCCAAGATCTTCTATACCAATTAGGGAAACAAATCTGTGGAAGTCTGGAATGTAAAGCCCGTTTTTATTGTTAACAAAACTCATTCCGAGGGAATGATGACTCGAGGTGGTCGACTCAAATGGTTATATTCCTTGTTCCCCCAAGAATTTGAATTTATTTTACAAGAAACTAACAATGAGACTATAAAAGGATAATTCAATAGACACTGCATAAGCAACCGTGTCAAAATGAAACAGAGATCGAATTTCAACATATGAACTATAAAATCAGTGTAAAAATTATTAGGACAATTGTTAAACTTCCCCATGGTTTGCCCAAATCCGCATTATTTTGATTTCTTATTTTTCAAACATTGTTTTCAGCGAGCCTTATTAATATTAATTAAATTCCATACAAGCAGGTTTTGCACGTTGCCTCTAATAATTCATCAGAAAATATACATTGTTAAGGAGAAAGGCTCCTTTACTTCCAGTCACACTGCCTGCATGATATATATTTCTCTTGTTGTCAACCGAAAAAACCAGATACTGCTATAGACTATCGTCTACGGCCTATTTTCTTCGGCCTTGTTACATTTTGTTATGTTAGAGACACGTTAGCACCGTTTGCATTCTCTGCTTCAAATATTCGTATAGATAAATGTTATTTGTCATTTGTTTTTGTTTGTATCTTAAGAAATCGAAGAATGTATTATAATAGACATTTCTCTATGTATTTGTGATGCCACTTTCATTTCTCAAATCTCACAGCTTCATAAATTATTTGAAGACGACATATATACTAAGTACTGTTAAGGGCCTTCGAAGTAAAGAACATTGAAAAAAAATTAAGAATCTGGCATTCATTATTTTGAGCTTTAATCGGCTTACACTTGAAATAGAACGGTCGGTATGCCAATGACCATTGATTCCAGTATGGCAATATATTTTTTTACCGGTCAATAAAATTAAGTTCTCCATAGTAGAAAAGAGCAATAACATATGGGCAATCATCCCGATGAAGGTGAATAGCTTTTCAACCTCATAAAATACGACGATGAAAATGGCATATAATTTGTGAAATGGAATAATTTGTGAAGTTAAAAAAAGCCTGGTCAATGTAATTCCGTCCGTCTCATAATTACCAATTCTCAATAACTGTCGTTGACGATTTGTCCTTTTGAAATACTTTATAAATAGGGGAGACTGGGGATAAATGTAACAAATTTTACCTTTTTGCTAATATTTTCTGTTCTACTCAATGAATTTTTAAAAATTTTAGAAATTCTGAAAGCTTACTTTCTTCCCTATCCAAACATATTTAATATATAGTTTTAAATTTGTTTTTAAGGATTGAAAAATTGTAAAAAATAAGACACCCCTGTGTTACATTTACCCCTCATGTGCCGGGATGATTGTAACAGCTGTTTTGGTAAATGTAACTGACACGAAAACGTCATGGCATTTCTTTATCTGATCATCAACTTTATTGATACTAATTAAAAATTAGAAATTATTAACTTCCTTTCATAAAATTACACAATTAGCCTTTACGTCAAGCTTTTTTCGGTTTCTTGTGTAAACAAACGACTACGCCATCTATTGTTGACATTTCAAAACATATAGTTTGCGGGATTTCGTTACGTTGTGTTTTTATCATCGTCAATATTTGATAAATATATGTTTAAAACGTCAACATGATCATTTGAGATGATTTTTAAACCAAATTACGACGTATTGTTTCAATAGACTGGCGTAGCAGACGAAAGTTCTGAATTTGGGAGTGATAAACACCGGGTGTTACGTTTCTTGCACACAGACCTAACTTGATTCAAACCCGAATTTATAGATATAATTTAGATTAAAGTACAGAGTATTTATATTTTTCTTGAAGGGCTTTTAACGAGCAATCATATTATACCAATTGTTATTATTTTCATATCAATATTAGAAGCACAGAAGAAAAAGAAAAAGAAAACAAAATTTTACTTTTGACCCCTAAAACTGGTTTTTGTTAGATTATTCGAAAACCTGTACAGAATGTGTAATTTAAGTCTAGCCATCCTGTAGACAATAGAAAAATACATGTATGGTTATAATAGCATAATTTTAGAACGGTTAAAAGAGGAGAAAACGTTTTTGTTACATTTGCTGCGCGTTACATTCATCCCCAGTCTCCCCTACTTAACCGCTATTAATTGTTCGGAGCCCTTAACTTAGAATTTTTAAATTGTGTTAAAAATTGAGTATCATCTCTTTGTCTAGCGATAAAATTTAGAAATATATAACAGCGAATAATATAGTGATTTTAATTATATTATCTATTTATTGATAAAACGGTTACAATATTAATTTTCATGAAGCGTCGTATTTCACGAGGTGGAAAAAAGTTATTCACCTTAATCTCGATGATGTCGTTATGCCATTCCTTTATTTTAATTGGAAAAGAAAATGAGTTTTATGGACCCCTTTTTTCAAATTATTATTGGAATACTGGGTCCATTGGCAGACCGAGCATATTATCTAAAGTAAAAGCTGATGAAAGCTCATAAAAAGTAGAATAACAAGTAGATGTTCTTCAAATATTTTCATTTTTTTTACTTCTAAGAAGGCCCTTACAATAACGCCCTAGCCAACACTAGTACATATGTTGGGCGTAATATGGGCGTAATACTTCAAATTATTGATGAAGCTACCACACATTCTTGAGAAATGAAAGTGGTTTCATATTCTTCATTTAGCTAAGTTTCTTCAAGGTCTTAGGTAAGTCATTTATTGTGATATAGATAAGAATGCGTTGCAACTGCAGGTTTCATTAAGGGTATAAGAGCGGCAGATGCCACGAGCTTAATGCTCTTATTTCTTCGTTTTATTTCCGTCCTTCGAGTAATATTGAAAGAGATGTTAAATCATGATGGAGATGTCATTGCCTCTTCTCTGCACCCAGGGGCGATGAAAACCAGCAAGTTCTCTGACTTGAAGGTCAAAAAACAAGGTATATAAAATATATTAAGAACATGCAACGTCGTGCCACGTGAAAATGAAAGAATAACAGGTTATCAATTTAAAATCAGGTCCAACAAGATTTTTATTTGGAAGAAATTCGTTGTTGACTTGTTGCTGCATTAAAATAATATTTGTTTCTAGTTATTTTCTAAGACAGCTACAGTTTGTTGCTTCTTAGAGTAGAAGCAAGAAGTCTCTTCTAATCGTTGCTCGTATCGCTTTTGCTATCATTATTTCACTTAAAAGATTTTTCTCCAAAAAGTAAAAAAAAAAACTTGTAAACAATAAATCAAGACAAGAGTAGAGGAAAATATTATATAGAGTTTTACGTCTTCAAGTGTCGTGTGAATTTTAATATTTTCTAACATGAAGATTTTAAAGCCACTAGTTTCATCTATCAGTCTGAAATCCTTTAATAGATGGGCTTTAATATATCCTCTATCTAGGCTTAGTGTTGGTTCTTTTTTTCTTACAAGTGATAACGAATCAAACCAAAGAAGTAGACTCAATTTATCAAACGACTTATTCTGAAATTGAAAAACAATATAGAAAAAGATTTAATTTGATGATCGAAAAACCAGCAGAAAATGGCAAAGAATGCACTCTAGGTACTTTTTATACTATATATTCATATTTTTTCTTTGGGTTTCTTATCGTATAAGTGGTTACTGAAATTCAGTTTAAGGATAATAGATTTACAAAGCTTGTTGATTTCATCTTTGAAGTAGAAAAAGTTATGACATGAAGTTGACAGTGACGTTTGACGTTTACAATACAGAATCAAAGTTGAAGAGAAAGGTGTGCAAGGGGCGCCAAATATTTTTATTACAATTATGTATCAAAGTAATACATTTTCAAAGTTAATTTTAAATGTAATGTTTAAAAGACTATGCTTTTACGACTATCCTATATAATGGATGAGAAAATTGTATTGAAGGGTGTCCGAGGTTGATTTTTAAACAAATCTTGTTATCATTTTGGGGGTGTAAGTGGGGCGCCGATTGGGAGCTCAAGTGGGGACACGGTTAATATGGCTGTTGCATTCAATTATGTATTTACATAACACTATACAGCTAACCTACTAAAACATTATATTTTGTATCCTCCTGCAGATTACATAAATGCTCAAAAGCTCGAACAAGACCATCCTTGTGTTTTAAAACTTATTCGTCATAGGTTTTTGGATCCACCATTCTCACGTGAGGTTCCTTACAATCTTTCTGCCCTGATGTTCCCAGATACTTCTTACGACAACGCCGTGGACCCATTGCGCGTACTGAAAAAAAAGGTTGGGAATTATTTAATGGTTTGAGGCAAACTAAATAGTAACTAAAATATTCAAATTATCAGAAAGGGGGATTTTTCATCGAATGTGGGGGCAATGATGGATTGCTTGATTCAAATACTTTAGAATTGGAAAAAAACCATAATTGGACGGGACTCCTTATTGAAGCAAGTCCTCTAAATTACAGACACCTACGGTTCCGTAAGCGAAAATCGTGGTCATCTAACGTTTGTCTGAGTTTGTACCCCTACCCAACCAAAGTAATATATATTAAATTTAAATATATGTATCCGATTAAATGGTAAAAATTAATTGGACGAAAATTTTTTAGATGACTTTTCCTAACCCTCCAAACGAGACGGGAGTAGGAGCAGCCCCAGCCCTTTTCCGCATTATTGAAACTGATAAAAACGGGGATAAAATATTTGACCGCGATATAGATTTACAGATTAAAAAAATGGAAATGAAAGATGTGCAGTGTTTTCCGTTTTATTCAATGCTATTGGCATTTAATCAAACTTCCGTTGACTACTTCGCTCTGGATGTTGAGGGACATGAGAGAAGAATTCTGGAAACCATCCCTTGGGCAAAAGTGGATATAAAAGTATTAATAACCTTGGTCAACAATAAAATATACTTATTATTAAACTAAAAGGATAAATTTAGTATTTTAAAGTTACAGTTTGCAATACAGCAATTATTAGTGTCCAGCTTATATAATATTTATATTTTTGTAGGCCATAAGAAGCGAAGTAAAAAACATCCCATTAGACCATGAAAAAAAAAATGGTTCGGTACAACTGAGGGAGCTACTGGAAGGAGAGCCTGGCTACCTCAACTTCAAAGCACTACCTAGGGACGAGTTTTTCATAAAAAACTATTTATAAAAAAAATGCTATGGCTTAAGGGTTTACGGAATAAATGGAATTCGTTTTATTTTGGTAACGGTGGTATATTACCCATTTTTTCTTTTTTGTAGTAAAATCATATCCTTCCACTAATATCAATAATAACGTCTCTCTCACTAATATAAGACACCGTCAACTCTTCTGTCAGAATCTATAACCCAATCCCTGTTTCTCGAACTCACTCAATAAATGTCACCTGTAGTGCCAAATACTCACACGATTCTTCAAACACTATTCTTCTCCTCTGAATTCTCTCCCCTCTCCATTGTAGTAGCTTTCCTTTTAACTTCACTGTTATTTCAGTAGTCATTACTAGTTACTATTTTGAAATACATTGTTGTCATCTACTATTGTCTTCTCTTCATTTTTATAACCAAGTTAATAATATACTCGCTAGTCCATCATCCATTCGTAGTAAACCCAGAAAAAGGCGAAACAATCTTGTAATCAGGTTATATACCGTAATAATAATATGTCTCGATTAGTATAGCGCCCTTTACACAAATTAACATGATCAAAAACCCTCAACAGTATAAGTATACCTACTATAGTGTTATTCCTCACAGGATAACACGTTGCATTATTATTTCAACGTCGTATCCATGGGCATCACCGTCGGTTTCTCTTCAGCTACCGTTGCAGGCGCTTTTACATGGGGCTTAGACGGGATTCGAACTATAGAACTGGTCCAGGACTATAATCCAAGACCACTGCTCAGATAGTTCAGCTAGCCGTCTCCGTATGGCAAATTTTACTCCTGCACTTGTACAGGTAATTTATTAGGTATGGCGCGTCACAGTATGTGCGCAGTGGTTTCATAAGAAACAGCCTCAACTTACAACAACCTACTACTTTCCGATGATTCCGGTTGGTCAAAACTCTTGCTCCTACTAGACCCTTTTGTTACATTCGACACCCTCAACCATGATATTCTCCTAGAGAGGCTTAATAATTATCGCCCTGTCTCTGGAAAACTACTTGATTGGACTGTTTCTTCAAATAGTGGGAGAATTTAACCCATTCACCTAGGCAGCTGGTCCTCTACTCCTTTCCGATTTCCATTCGGTGTGCCACAGGGATCTGTCCTCGGAGATCTTTGTTTCTTGCACACGTCAGCACACTTCCAGCCGCAACATCGGTCACCAGTGTTACCGTTGACCAGTTTTCCGACTTCATCCACAACCAGCTTACTATGGCTTCACACATCCGGCAAGTGTGCAATACATCCTTCTAACAAATTTGGCGTATTAGACGAATCCACCATGTGATCGACATTGCAACAACCAAGTGTCTTATCAATGCTTTTGTGATTTTAAGAATCTACTATGCCAATTCGTTCTAACACGGACTTCCGGACAATTACCACAGACTTGCTTTAGCAAGTCCTCAACGCAACCGCTCGCCTCACAATGAAGAGCAGAAAGTGCGAGAGAATAACTCCTTATCTCAAAACGCTCAAATGGTTTCCCGTGCGACAGCAAATTGCCTTTAAATTCGCTGTAACAGCCTACCACTGTCTTAACAACTTTGCACCTCCTTACCCCTCCAAGCTTCTCAAAGTATCCAGCCGTGATCGTCCACCTGTCTTTTCAAGCGATCTTCTAGTCCCTAAGACGAAGTCCCATCTTGGTGACCGGGCTTTTTCTAAGGCGGCATCAACCCTCTGGAACTCACTACCCTTAGCTGTGAAGACATCTGAAACTGTCGGCGGATTTCATTCTCGTGTTTTTAAATATGTGTCTAACATTGCCTTCTCTTAACTTTTATGTGCTATTTTTTACTGAGACTGAGCTCATTTGAAGTGGCCTCGTTGTGTGAAAGTGCGGAAATAGTAATTTCGAAAAAAAACGAATAGAAAATCACGCATACTTTCACTAGTGGTTTATGTAAGACTACTCCAAGCTATTCTAACTCAAAAACATTGAATTGATGTTATCGGTAGAATTCTAACATAACTGTATGATATTATTAAATTTAGGCTATATTAGATATTTTTTATCATGCCAAATTTTTTAAATTCTTATAATATTCGAGACCAGTGTATAGTAGTTTTTAAGTAATTTCCAAACGTCATTATTTCATTCCAATAAAATATAGTATTTTTGTACCGAGTTTTCATAGAACCTGTGATACACGACAAACGAAAGCGCAGTAACTTATTGACTCCTATATTGAAACCACAACTATCTTATGGCCAATGTATTCTTTGATAAGCCAGGGCGGGTACCTGGAACGAAGATACTATCAAAGTTGAACAAAATGGATTTACGAAACTTTTTAAAAACGACTATAAACCACTTAAGTTTCTTATCCTGTTTATTAAATAATTGAGCAGTAAGGATACTGCATTATGGAATAACAGTTTGATTATTATTTTTAAAGATAAAAATAAATCAAAATATTAATAACATTGGAAAGAAAATTGGCCATGTGTAGCCATTTCAGTGTAGGCTTATATACTACATTTAAGCCATTGAGAAAATCGGATCGAATCATTTTGAAGTCTCTAGTCTAAAAACAGTGAAGCGCAAAGCTGCGTCCTTCCGGTTTCCTGAAAAGGGAGACAATACCTGCATCTCTCTGGATCAAGTGGTCAAGGATCTTTCGAACCCAAAGAAAAGGAAAATTACTACTTTTTATTCGATCCCAATGATTTGAAATCTTTTGTCAAAACTAAGAGTCCTTCGCTGTTTCTTTTAAAAAACCATAAAATATATGTGCAATGTGTTTTATTCTCTTCCTAACACAGACCTGTATCGATTTGTATTGTTCTATTTGTGTTTAATTAATCCAGCGTCTAGAAAATCATAGTAAAATGAGAAAAGTGAGTGCCGCTTGTGAGTTTATCTTTGTGTGCGGAAAACTTTGGGCTCAATTTTGTTATATAATTTTTTTAAATTCTGCTTTAACTATGAGTTTTATCTGAAAGAGGTGGTTGAGACAAACAAAGCATGTTAATATTAAATGAAATTAAAAGTAATGCAAACATGAACAAACCAAGAAGATTGGTTTTAAACTTTTTGTTTTTATAGCTGATATGTTAAAAATTGAAATTTTTAGCTTGGTTTCGTTTGGGTTTAGTTGTTGAATCGTTGTTGAATAGTTCTTTGGTTCGGTTGTTGTTGGAATTTTAAAATAATTGCATTTCAATTCGAGATTCTCGTGAAAATGAATTCTAATGATTTGGGGTACGAATCAATTGAGTCCCAAACCGTGATTCAAAAACGTATGAATCATCAGAACGAAAAAACGGGGCTTACATTCCAGGCTGCTAACGATTTTTTTCTTATTGATATAGATATAGAAGCTCTTGCGGCTCTCCTTTTCCCCCAAATTATGAAACAGGTTCATCTATGAAGGTTATTATGGTGTTTTAGGGGAACTTGGACTTAGTATCTCTTGCGGAAGTAATTTAAATGAATAAAAATATTTACCATTTTGTAGATTTTTTGCTGCGAAAAAGACTTGACGCTAATCATAAAAACTTTTACAACTTTAGTTAAATGGCCTTAAAGTAAAAAATTCAAAATTGAACTTTGACTTGGCCATCAATTTTCTTAGACAAAAAGTGCAGAAGAAAACGGCAAACAGAGGCTCGCAGTTCGAGCGGTGGCGCTTCATCCGCCATACACCTGGATATCCAAAAAAGGGAAATTCATCAGTTAAGGTCAGGGAAAGAAAAGTGTGGAATTATGTAATTGAAAATGAGGTTGATCCCTAAATATTTGGTTAATCGATTGATTGCTAGATAAGACGATATATCCACATATTAGAGAACAAATTCAGCTGATGGCGATAGTAATCTAAAATGACTTGCTCCATGAACGAAGAACAGCGTAACGTGACTCTTTGTGCATCCGAGGGGAATACATCATGGACCATGCTCTTAAATGATTGGATAAATAGTGGCCACTCTTTGGGATCTCCGCCAAAAGGTTTTAGATGCGCTATCATGGTCATGGTTACCATGGATTGCCCAACGCTAACAGGTCCCACCGGAGCAAAATCCTCAAATATCATCCTATCCGTAGTAGCTCCCTCTTGCAGAGTAAGAAGCGTCTCGTGAGATCGACCTCCGCTCGTGACGGTGAGGTTTTGATGGGCTGAAGTAGATGCATCAAGTGTAAAGCGTGCACCACGTGAGAAGAAAGGGGTGGACGTTCGCTGGCCGCCATATGAGTTTGACGGTTGGTCTTCTCTCCTGCGTGCCAATTGGATTTGGTACTCAATGTCGCACACGGCGGTTCCTTCGACGGATATCTTCTAAGAGCCTTTGTTCGGCTCCTTTGACTATTTTGACAACACACGATCCTTGCAAATCTCTCTGCACTCGCACTTATTTCACAGTGCTATTAATCAAAGATATCAATGGTTTGGAATCGATTGAGCACTCCACTATAAGACTGTTTCTCACCAAGAGGATCCTGCTTGATGACGTTACTTTAGTAAACTATAGTGACTCTCCGATTCGTAAACTCTTCTCTTAGTCTCTAGAGGAACTCTCCGAATGGCTGGTTTAGTCTTCTGTGACTCTCCGACTCGCCAGTATGGGACACTATGTGACTCCAAACCACGTGAACTCTGTAAACAGCACTCCCATTAGACCACTTTCTTCATGGACATACTCTATCAAGATATCCTTACCAAAATCTGAGGTTAGTCAATAATGTGACTCTCCGAAGTTAGTCCACTGTCTGGGAGTTAAGTCTAAAGTTAGTCACTGTGGGACTCCCGATAGCTTTTGGGTTCACCTGAGAGCAAGAAGTATATCAACAGGTGCAACTCCGAATAACGAAATCATGATTCAACCACTTACTATTCCGTGATAATAACCTCTTCTTGGTGGGTTTACTAGTTGTAGTTCTCTAGGTATGACGTAGATACTGAGTCAGCAATATCCTATATCAGAAAAGGTTAAGTTTGCACGAAGAATTATCAGAGTCCCCCTCAATAATGTCCCTTATTCGGCGCCAAAATGCAATGAATCATTATCTTGAGAACTTCTTATCCAGGTTATATTGAATAATTGACGAGAAAATCTAATTAGACCACGTGTTTTACTTTATTCTGTTACACTCATGGAACTACAGACGAACTTTTCTTACACACAAAACGAGGAATACAAAATTGCGGAAAAACAGCGCTGCCAGTTTGTCTTCGTTCTTGCGATGATTTTCAACACTATTTATAATGTAATATGATGTCACTTTCAGCTTTGTTTTAGTAACTTAAAATTGCATTTTAGGTGTGCCGTGCTAGGCTAGGTGTCCCAAATTCTCGGTTCTTTGCTGGGCCACCCGCTGATGCCATTCAGGAGCTCATCGCCCTCACAGATCCGTTCCTATCTTCTCAGATAGTGCCCACAGAGGGAGACGATGATGGTCCTGTGGGAAGCGAGTGGGATCACTGGCCAATCTTGCGCCTAACCAAGTTCTGCATCTACGACGAGCTGGATAGCCACTTTTGTTCTTTCGTTGGCGGTGAAATCGAAGCAAACCACTTCCTCTTCGCATCGGGATCGTAATAGAGGTGCTTTATATTGAGGGCGGTCGGTCGAGTACGAGGAATTGCTCTCCAAGCTCCAAGCCATACCGATGCCTGATGACGGTACGGAAGTCACTACAGATTCTCTCTTTCGCTATGCTCAATTGATTTTCGGTCGAGTGTATTACTTTGACCAAGGTGGTAGGACTCGGCTGATTTTTCGTCCAAGTATGAGGACTTTGATCCAGCTCTCGGCACCATTATGGGCAAACATAAGACAAAAAAACAAAAACGGAACGACGTCCAGCTAAACCCAAGAAGGCTTCGTGGACGAAAGCCACAACTCCATTGGTGCACAAAGTTTTTGGTATATTTATGTCGAATCACATTTTTTATGTAACTTCAAATGGTATTTTAAACTTTTAATTTTATTTTATAGAATCGTTTTTCCAAGACCAACTGGATGGCGATGAAAAATGTTATGACTGGTTTAACCTTCTACGCATGCGCTCTTGTAAATGGACAGAAAGTGGCTGTAGGAGGTCACGTTACCATCGAAGCAAACGAATCTAACAAGCCCGCCTACATCGCCGAAAAAGTGGCACTCTTTCGGAACGGAAAGACCGGCGAACAACTCTCCCACGCCCGCTGGTTCGCCCGTTCCACAGAAACACTTCTCAGAGAGACTTGTGACGATCCCGAAGAGGCGATTCTGGCCTACAGCTTCGAATACGTCCTCTTATCTGCCGTCGTTCAAGCCATCCGTTTTGAGTTTCCCATCCCTGATCCCGCTAAACGGAAAGACCATGGCGGATTGGAAGAGGCCGTAGTTCATCCGGAAGCTGATGAAGATTGGAACCGCTTCTTATAACGGGTTAGTTTTTATTACTCCTAATTTTAAAAAAATCAAAACTTAACCTCCATTTTCCAGGGAGGAACCGGCCGATTTGAGAATCCATCGGTTAATCCGGATGTGATGAAAAATTTCGGTGGATGCGGCTGATGTGATCGCTTGAAAGAGATCTGTCAGCGGGAGTTTTCCCAGTTTGGTTTGCACCAGTCCGGTATTTCCAAGACAATATGGGTCGAACCCACAGCCGCCCAGCCTTTCCAGCTCAACAACCCGGATGCAACTGTTTTCACCAATGGATGCACGGAAGAAGCTACTGGGCAGACACTAACTAATATAAATCAGGTACAAACTCCTTATTTCTTCAAAACTTTATTCTGATTCAACGTTTCTATTTAGACGGACCTACTAGTCGGTGGAACTCCCTGCAAAGGAATCAACGGTACTGTGGCAATATTAAAGATAACCAAACGTCAAGTAAGTAATGCAGTTAGTTTAATTATGGTAAACATTGACACACAATGTATTATTTTGTTGAGGTTGGTGTTGTTGTTGTAGGTGGGTAATGCTGATCATCCTACTCTTGCCAGGGCTATCGGGCTTGAAATTTGCAAGGCTGTGGAAGAAATCGACTCTCAAACATTTACACAGCCCCTGACTACCTTTAACATTCCTCAAACCCTGACTAAACCGTTGGCGGTATTAAAAAAAACACAGCACCCAAACGGTAAAACAAAAACTATTTAATCCTATCCTATCATTTATATCTTAAAACGAAAACAGGAAAGAACAGTTTAAAATTTATACTAAGAAATTAATGATTTGGTAATCAGCGTTCAGAACTGAACGCATCATACAGGACATAAATCATATGTGATGTTTACATCAACGCGAACATAAAATAATTTCCCATATTGTTTAAACTTTTATATTTAATTTTTGATGAAACCTTTTCCACGTTGATATAATAAGGGGGAAATACGTTAATTTGAATCAATTTGACATACAATAGTACTACTATTTTAATAATTGATCAAACGAGAAAAATATTATGAAAAATAAGGTTGTATATCTTCGCTGAAAATATTTGGTAAAGAATTGTATATATATATTGAAATTGTATATATAGTTTTCATTAAAAATTCTATACATTGCGGAAAAATATGTAATAGTTTTCCTTCGTGTGTGTTATCTTGTATTTCCGTCACAGTGTTTTAAAGAAAATAGTAAAGTTTGACTAATCCGACCACTGAATAAGAAAGAATATTTTGTCGCTGGACACTCAATCAAATATATAGAGCTATTAACTATGAATATCTGCATTTAAGCGTGACACGTTTACCCTTTACTCCTAGTCTCCATATTGTTGCAATTTGAACAACTTACCTTAACTTAAAACTTTGCAGCTAAACGTGATGGGGAAGTTTAATTTGAGATCAGACAGTTAGCCCGATCCGCGATCCCCAAAACTTGTGGGGGAAGTTGTGAATGTATGTATAAAATGTCGGTATGTCCGTAAAGCAGCAAACGTATCAATCTTCAGGCCACGTTACTCCATAACCATCAGTATACATTGTATTCACATTTACACTGCATTGTCGTGGAGTGAGAAGAATTCATCTCTCTCCCGGTATTGTGTACAAGACTGCAAATTCAAATGTGCGCGTAGTTCATAATACAAATTCGTCTGCGCGAAAATACCTGCAGGCGTAGCACACATTTACCCTAGTGCCACCTGGATAGTCTCCAGGCACTAGCGGTTCGTCTCGAACTTCCGCCTAGAATTCCTTTGGGAAATACACACTTTTACCATGCTGCCACCTAGATAGTCTCCAGGTACTAGCGGCTTCGTCCCTCACATCCGACTAGAATCCCTTCGGGAAATTATTGGATAATCGGATGAAAAACACATTAACGCACACCAGCTGGTCATAATATGGAACTTCCCCAAAAGAGTTGGTGCATTAATCGGTAGATGGCGTGCAATATGCTAAAAAACAAAAGTTCAAAGTGTTTTCGGAGAAGAAACTATTTTTTTCCGAATGAAACTTATTTTTTTCCGGTGCGATTTTTTTCCTGGTACCTGAAGGTATCTACATTGCAGTTATTTTATGAGTTGACATCAAATATTACATTCGTGTTATTTTATTGCAATACAGCTGTTTTTGTAGTTGCTGTATTGCCCTTGAAAAGAGCTGCTGTGTTAAAACAAGTCCCATAAAACTTTGTTCAGACGATAGCGTCCATTACATTATTCATATAAGGAATCTATAAACGAAATAAACTCATTTAAGAATTCGGAATTTAAAAGCTAAAACAGGTCCGGTCAGCGTGTAATCCATGTTATATGATAATCCGGTTTCCGAGGTCAATCTGAACCAAAATCATGATAGACTCAAATGAGCTCGTTTGTATTTAACAACCATCCTTGAAAGTTGCCTCCCGTCGCCTCTTATATGAACCCGGAATTATAGTAGTAAAGATCAGTGCTTGCCGAAAGGTCGGTTTAGCTTCATATAATAACAATCTTGCAGCAGAAAGTAGAGGAAACGTGAACTACGCAATGAAAACTATAACAGGTAAACCATTAATATTGACATGTTAAAACTAGTAACTTTAATAATGTATTTATTTTAAATTATTGTGTGAAGAAATGATTCGTTTAAGTACGACGAAGAATCGAAAAAAACACATTTGGACAGCTTTTCGACTTCTTATGCTGATGTTGTTCGTGTTCGTTGTTTTATGGAAGCTTGGCTTTAAATTTGACTTGAAAAAAGATCTACAATTAAAAATATTTGACCGATTAAACGATGATAAAAGAGAAGATTATTTTGTTACAAAGAATATGACAATTGCATCTATTGTCTGTGGAGCTTATAGCAGAAGCAAGCTCGTAGTAAACATGATGAAATCAGCCATGATACTTACCGCCGTTCCCATCCATTTTGTTGTATTCTCTGATAACAATTCGTCCATATCAGTAAAGGATCTTATCAAAAACTGGCCAAAAGAAGTCTTGGATCGAATGAAACTCGATATCCGTCCCATAAGCTTTCCGCCAAATAAAACAAATGAATTTATGAAGCGGCCATTCCAGCCTTGTGCAGCTCAGAAGCTCTTTTTACATGTAAATAAGCAATATAGAAACCTAGAAGAATTCGAATCTGTTTACTACCTAAAAAAAATTATTCTTATTTGATAAAGACCGTATTGGAAGATGTAGACTCTTTACTGTATGTTGACACTGACATCGTTTTCCTTACATCTCCTGAGAAAGTGTGGGAGCACTTAGGGAAAATGAACAGCGAACAAATGGTAGCTGCTGCATATGAGCATGAAAATTACACAACTAGCTGGTACAGGAGAAATGGCGATTATCCTTATTATGGGGCAACAGGTATCATTTCAAAGAAATTAATGCATTTTTGTTAAAAAAATCAAATTTTTTACATTTGATAGGATTAAATTCAGGAGTCTTATTGATGAATTTAACAAGAATGAGGACTTTTGGCTTTGAAAACTTCGTCGTTCCAATATTTCAAAAGTACAAAGCAATTATGCACATGGGCGACCAGGACACATTCAATATTTTCTTCCATGACCATCCTGAAAAACTATTCGAGTATCCTTGCCATTTAAACTTTCGTCCAGATCACTGGTAAATGAGCAGATTCCATCACAATAAATATATATTAGATTATGTGAAAAAAGAAGCTAAAGGCAATATTAGTCACATTACCATTTCTTTGCAATCAGTACCGGCGTGCATTTGGGCGAATGTAAATCAGTGGAAGAATATGGTGTGTATGTTCTTCATGGAAACAGGCAGGCATTTATCACCGAAACCAAAGGATGGGCAACAGAACCAGCGTTTAAAGCTGTATATTCTGCTTTTGAAGAGGTAAATTCACATATAAAACTTAAAACTTTTGATACAACTTTAAAAGAAAACTAATATTTTTCACGTAGCTGGATTTTAGCAGTGATTTGGAAAATGTGCTCAATAGCGTAAAGAAAAAGCTAGAGCAGACCTCAAATACCAGTTGTGGAAAAATGGGCAATTATTTCACGAAAGGGCTAGAAGCTCAAATTCATTAGGTGAATTCAGAACCAAGAAGTAAATAGTAAAGAGTGGTTAATTTTTATGCTACATTTGTATATAGTGCTATTATTATTAAGCTTTGTTATGTTGCTTAAATTTATGAGTAGCATATTTAATGTTACATAGCACTACAACTAATGTAGAAAAAGAGAGAGAAAATCGACATCGACAAGGAAAATTTAGGAAGCTATACAAAATGCAGTTTCCAAAAAAAAGTAAAACCACCTTTGAAAAGTTGCCTATGAACGTGTACGCCACAATAAATTTGATCCCATCCGGGATAAATATACAATTTATTACGATTTAAATTACGGTAGAAATTCTTTTTCCATTTTTTTCCACATTGATCCAGTTGAACATTTTAGTCTCATTTTTTAAACTTAAAATGTTTATCTCTTTTTGAAAAATATTTTATGAATACTTTTCCACATTTTAAGAATCAAAGAATTTTTTTACGTGGTCAAAACAATTTCCACTCATAAAAAATATTCCTTTTAATAATCTGACCTTCTTTGACATAAGCGTATTGTTAGCCCATCCAGAATCGCCCAACATCTTAACAGTTCATTGATTTTGAATAATTTTGGCGATGAAGATTATGATCAAGCAACGAAGAGGATTCACACATGAAGAGTTAAGAGAGTTCCTAGTTTAAGATGTACAGTATGGTCAAAATAAACTTGAGGGGTATAAAGCACTATACAGCTAAGAGCCCCTCAAGTTTATTTGAACTATACTGTATATAGAACAATATAGATAGTCTATAAAACAATTCGCCGTTAAACGGATTAAATGAGAAGTTGGACCCATTGGAAGCATGCTCTAACCTGTGGGGCTTGAATTTCGTTTAAACGTACTAGTCCATTCAGGGTCCTTGATTTTTTTTAAAGTAATTCTATAACACTTTTCAAAGACTGTGATTTATAAAAAAGAAAATGCATCCACATTCTGATTTATTTCATTACTTTTATTTGTAATAATTTAAAGATGTGCAAAAAAAATGGTGTGGCTATTTAAGTGACTGGTACTAAATAGCTAATTTTATAGGATAAATATTCTGTGTTTGGTAGCCCAGAAATGTTATCTGACAATTTTCGGGCTTAAACAGACTTTTTAGCGGAGTTAACATAGAACGGCTTAAAGCTTGATTCACACTTGAGTTAAGATAACGCTTAACACGAAAATAAGGATAAGATAAGCGTTTTATGTAAAATCCTTATCTTGTAGGTAAATAAAATGCATTTGAGTCAATGTTGTTAACTGAATTTGATTCACACTCGAGCAGCTAGCACAAACTAAAATATCAGTCTATAAAATTATATAGGCAGATTTGACCACCCTCAGGTATAGAGCAGGTAGTAGTTGACCCTTCTGGAAGCCCCGAGGGTTTGAGGAGTGGGTCGGGATGGAGGACTTGATGACGACTGGAAAAACGTTTATTTTATTTTATATTTATTTTTTTAATGTTTTCAACGTAGATTTGTACAATGAACAATAAAATATGCAAAAAGATCCATATTATGATTATAATCAAATATTTTAATTTCAATAATTAAGAAAGTTAAATAATAAAACGTGAGGTCGCTCAAGTGACATTCACTGAGTTACTGAGTTGCTTACCTTAAAAGTTCAGAATTTTGTGTTTCAAGCACATAATTCTTATCGGAGATATTTGGGGCTTAAACCGGGTTTTAGGATCTCTTATATTCAATTTTAAGGTATCGGCTTAACCTTAACTGAATTCAATTCACACTTGCAGTTAATTCTTAACAAAATTTTTTATGTAAGGCTTATCTTATGTCAAGTGGGAATCGTACTTAACATAAGTGTGGACTATTCACACTTTAACTTATTTTTTAATCATTACTTTCATAGGATAAGCCTAATGTTGAGCCTGGTGTAAACGCCACTTAAACACGGTGGCTAATTCATATTATGCAGTCTACAACATGCAGCAGTTCATTATTAACAAAAATGTATTCGTATATGCATATTGTTTGATTATTCATCTCGTATCTATTTTTTCAATGTGAATAGAATATATATGTAGCTTTTATGTCAATAACCTTCCAACCTTCCAACCTTCCAACAAAAATAACCTTCAAAGATGAACCTGTTTCACCATTATGTAAACAATACTAAAGGAGAGCCGAAAGCTTCTACATCAATAAGAAAAAAATCGTCAGCAGTCTGGTTTGTGAAACTCGTTCTTCTTGTTCAGTCCGAGGGGTTGTTGACTCGAGGTTATATTGACTCGAGGTTGTCGACTCAAATAACGCCACGTACACCCACATTATTTAAAACATTTTTTTTTATGCATAACTAATAAGTACTAACGGCCTTCTAAGAAGCAAAAACAAATGGATACACATTTAGAGAATGTTAACTATCCATTTCGAAGAAATCCTCATATGATTAATTATCTGAGATGAGTAATTGGAACTGAGAGATCAGTTTAGTCTGAGATATGATTTCTCACATCATGTATCTGAGACTTACATACAAAATCAGATGAGAAAAGAGATTTATTTCTCAGCTTATGCCATCTGAGATCTCATATAAAAATCTCAGGTTCGAAATTCTCATATTCAATCTGATCTTGTAAGAAGCTACATCAGATAGTTTTTACCCTCAGAATAAATACAAAAGAAAATATACAACACAACTTTGTTTATTTTCTACTCGCATTGTCATATACATTTACATACAATTGAATTTTGTCGTATAATCTAATATGGAAAATTGTATTATGAAGAAATCTTTACTTTTACTTTTAATACTTGGTATTTGTTGTACGATGCAGAAAATCAGAAATTACGGATCATTTGTAATTTATTTATTTAGCGTCAAGCGGGGTTCATGCTAGAGATTTTGCATATCGCTTTCAAACTTGGGAGACAGTCTAATCTAGCAGAGATTAGCTTAAATTAGAAAAATGAAACTAATCCGTTGAGAATTTTTCTTAAAATCGAAGTTCAAAGTCTCTAGTGATAAACCCTCCGGCCTTATCAGAAATAAAGAACTATAGCTAGTTATTCTATAATCTCTAACTAAATTACGTAAAATATTTTGAATAAAATAAAAATAAAAGACTACGTCAGGCCTTACTCAGGCTATTTTTAAAAGAAATTTGTTCGCCTTGTATTTAATCCCGAATGTAAATCCCGAATTATTATTCGAATTATTTGGACCTAATACATAATTTTTTTTAAGTGTAATATATATATAATATAATATATAATATAATATATATATATAATATTTTTTAAGATTAAAAATTATTTTCTATCAATTATTCCGAATTTCATGGACATATAACTAATAAACGTATGAACATAGATATATTAAATGTTAACTTCATTGAGTTAGAAAGTGTAAAACGTTTGCCAACTCAACATCTGAAAGTCGTATAAGGAAGTCACATTGGTATACCCGAAATGTATGTGAATTTTAGAGCTATAGTCTGAGCATACAGGTAGTATGCGAAAGTCATCTGTCATCTGAGATCATATTAAAATACAAATACATGAGAATTCATCTGAGAAATCAAATTAATTCGATTCAGTTTTTTTACGCTAATCATTTATCATTTAATGTTCACTATCTCGAAAAATGATTTCGCGAGATATTGTGGGCTAAAATTTAAAGATGTGCCTCCCTCCAAAAAATGGGCATTGGGGGAAGGAACTTAAATTGACCCCAATTTGCAGGCGAGTTTCAGAATGTGCCTGTCAACGGCCGTAGCAAAAATCTAAGCCATGCAGATTTTCGTCTGCAAAATTAAGCTTTAAATACACATATATTTTAACGTGTAAAGGAGAAATTGCGTCGGTCGGTGGCAAGAAATGATTGGTCCAAATTTATGAAGGGGAGGGGCTAAGAGAATGCAGTTGAACTTTCAACTTGTAATAAAAGCAGTTCTGATAAGTGAGACACTTACGAAAGAGCTTATTTTCTGTAAGAAGAAAGCACGTTGTTAAATTGCATGTATATGTTTTAGAGAAAAAAAAAACTTTACTGCCAACTGGATACATGAGTGACGAAGAACCCTTCTCGAAACTCTGAAAGGAAGGTGGCCGTAAGCTGCTCGAGAAATTTGAAATTGCTTATAACGTTATACGGGTCGACTGGGAAAAAATTAGCGAAATTTAGTTATTTAAACTTATGTAATTTGAATCATGGATTTCCGAATAAGTAATGAAAATTAAATAAAAAAATTAAATAAAATTATGGACGAAGCCGAAACTCAGGCCAGATATTTTATATATATACTTTAATTATTATAGTATTAACAGAAATAATATGTGTGTATCAGTTGAAAACTAAAATTCGAGGATTAAATCACACAGCAATAGGGTGATTAATTGACAAATCTTTTCCGATTACATGATTTATATAACAAATAGTCCTATTCATATGGTATTTTTTCTCTTTCTGAAAAAATGGAAAGTTAAACAGAAGAAAGCCAACCAATACTCAAACTTGTTTACTTTAATTTACCGAAGGGATTCTAGGCGCTCGTCTCGTCGACCGACTATCAGATCCCAGCAGATGGCAGATCAGTATTATTACTTCTAAATAAATCCTTAACTGTCGTTTGGTGCTGGTTAACGGCGCAAAACACAAATCACTAATCACTATTGCACTCGGAAAAAGGAAGGTATTGATATGACACATTTCTGTAGATAAAGAATGTAGCTGCAAGTGTAAAATCATTTTTGAAAATGTTTATCAACTATGTTACTATTGAAATCAATTATTCGGGCGGTAAATCAATAATTCTTTAGCCCTTTAAATCAGATCTGTAGTCGTTAAAATTAGTTAAAATTAATTCTAAAGCCGATTGATTCATTTCTTTGGATGCAAATGATTGCAGTAAGCATTTAAATCAGTTATCCATATTAGATATTTAAAGAGTTATCCAAAGACCGTTGATTATCTGATACCCTGGAAAGTAGTAGTAGAAATGCTAATTTATAATTATAATAGACTAGATAGTTAGATATTTCATGGCATGAATCGTGAAGGGACATCTCGTGTGATGTAACGTCAAAAATGGCGTACTTAAATGCGTCAATATTGATGTATGAATTATGATTTGATGTGGATGTGAGCTAGAAAAACAGTGATGTTTGACGGTGACGTTTCATGGCAGCGACGCAATTTAATACACTTTTTACCATCAGTATAAGAAAAAATATTGACCGAAAAATCCTCTAAGTTTCGCAAGATTCACAATATTCACAAGAACTCGCCAAGAAAGATGAGCTCCGAGCAGTCTTATTTCTGAAATAAAAGTCGTATCATGATAGTTGTAAATTATGGGCTGTTAAAAAATCACAATTTACCGAAGGGATTATATCCGTTAGTCGAGTGCATGTGCTACTTTTTATTTTTTTCAAAAATAGATGACGGCAATGTATGCTGACTTATAAGCCAAAGAATAGTGTAGATCAAAGGCAATAAGTATGAAGATGAATTGTCCTCCAACCGGTTGAATTTTAAACAATGAAACGTTTGTACGGTAACTTAGGGTGTTAAAAAAAACACGACTTTTGTCAAATCACGCGGGCGTTTGGATATATCACGTGAAATGTGTAACAAATAAATAAGGTAAAATATTTCGAAGAAAAAATAGTATTTGACCACCCCAAAATCTAAAAAACCCTAAAAATGACCATTTTTGCGTAATTTAAAATTATTACGTAATGATCTGTTCGTGTAATCACAGCGGCGTTTTCACAAAGTATAAGTAGACCTTTCACCCACCTATAGTAAAAAAATTGGCCTAATCAATCATGGTTTACCCAACCCACCGAGCGTTTGAAATCCTTAACTATACCCAATGCCCTTAACATTATGTAACTTCATTATATGTTTTAGTATAAAAATAATTTTTTTACATTCATTTTCATTATTGTATTTGAAAGAGGAGTGTCAAATACGTATTTGAACTGATTCTGTTTTTTTTTAATGTCATATATTAAACCGTATACGACTGATACAAGTTTTTGGTTTGAGAGTAGTACTGATTTATTTTAAACCGATATAACTGGCTGTACACATATCTTTTTCATATATTTTTCTAAAAAAACCTAGATAAGAATCATCAAATACACCAGTTGGGACATCTGGACAAATCAGGTGCATAGTATATCTAGTAGAATTGCTGCATGTCGAAGTTTTTATAACCTGCAGTTGAAGTTTTGTTCATTTCGCCACTTCACGACATTGGATGATGACCGAAAGCAGTGAATACTTCAAGAGGCCGATAAGCATTGGAAAAAATGAAATTCTTTCAAATTTATTTTTAAAATGTATGTATAAAGCTTGTTATATCGGTTCAAAATTGACCTTCCCAGACTAGAGTTGATTCTTGTATGGAAATTTCCTTAGGTGATTAGGTCGTGTTACACATTGTGAATTATGTAGCAAATTTAATATAAATTTTTTAAGTACAAAATTAAGTATCAGAGAGGAACGCTGGGGATTTTAATAATAGTACAGTCAATATGTGCATTTTTGTCATGAAATTTGGAATTAATTCCCACACGAAATGTAAAAAATGAACATTATGGAGATTGATCATGAGATTTTGTAGAAAAAATGCTCCGTCCGTAGCTGTTGAGGACAAAATTTAAAATGCAAATTGTTACATAATAGATATATAATAATAATAAAGGCCTTGGTGGACATCGAAGTTGTCAATTCTTGTTCATATTTCAATTTTAAGAAACTTTCTCAATCATATTGCCGTATAAATATGTTTAGCTCAGTCGTAAATCAAAGTTGAAAAGTAAGTTTAATTTCAGTTAATAGGCACGTGGGGCTAATTAAAACAAGGGTTCATACCCACATACATGTAACATAGTGAACTTTAGAATTAGTTTTTGGGCTAAACTAAAAATATTTATACAGCAATATGATTGAGAAAATTACTTAAAATCGGAGTATCTATAAGATTCATTTCATGTCATCTTTAATTAACATTATGCACTGTTACGCAACGTAGTTTGGATTTTTAAAATTTTCATTATTTATGAACGCTTAAATATTTATTCAATTCATAATATTCGTAAATATTCCTATTAGTTCGAAATCTTATTATTGCTAACCAACCCCAGGCGGAGCTGATAAGTCGTGCAAGAGCGTGAATAAAAATTTTCACCTAGAGACCTTATTTTTTTCGGATGGTTTCCGTCTGTGACCAAAATATGTAACTTTATCAGTAAGACAAAATTTTCTCCTAGGGACTGAATTTTTTTGCAAACAAAGTTTTACGTCCTTAAAAATGTATATAAACCCTCACCGCCTGAAACAACGTCATCATCCAGTTTGTCTTGAGCAGCATAACAAAAAGTCATCGTAGATACAAGCAACACTTTTTGCAACACCGGTTTCCACAGACAGAAACCGGAAAAAATAGACCCTAGGCTAAAGTCTGTATGTGTTTTTACACGAAAACAAATTCTTACATGTGAGTGACATAAACACTTGTCCACAGACGGAAACCAGAAAGTAAAAAAAAATAGTCCCTAGACAAAAGTCTGTATTTGCTTGTACAACAAAACAAATTCTTACGTGAGTTACATAAACACTGTCCACAGACGGAAACTGGAAAGTTAAAAAAAATTATATGGGGAAAAGTCTGTATTTGTTTGTATGCAAGTACAAATTCTTACTTGTGGGTGACATAAACACTTACTGTCCACAGACGGAAACCGGAAAGTAAAAAAAAAAGTAGTCCCTAGGAGGAAATCTGTAAGTGTTTGCTATTCTTAAGGGTGAATAAAAACTGTATATGTTTGTAATTACCTTAAAATTGAATAAAACAAACACATGCCCTGTAAGCAGAGTATATCTGTAAGATATCTTATTGATGAATTGAATTGGACTGGATTTTAATCTTAAGATATCGCATAGTTATCTCATGAATAACTAATTGACAGTCTATATGGTGGCTTATAAGATAACTTGAAGATCTCTTAATAATTTAAAATTAAAATCAATAAAAAAATTGAAAAATTAAAATGTCTTCCCTCTTCACCCTCCCTGTCTCACTACTGTGCATGAAACCACGCTCACATCCACAGATATACTTTTCCGGCAGTGAGATTCGAACCATTAATCTTCAGCATGAGATGCTAGGCGCTTAATCCACCAAGCTATGACTAGTGTCCGATAAATGGCATCAAACATGTATTTATATTGTAAGCCGTACTAGTATACACGAATTTATTTTTATTTTTATTTTTTTTAAAAATAACTTGAGATATCTGAGAGAAATTAAGATTTATGTCAATAAAATGCGATATCTTTGAGACATTCAAATGCTATTTAAGTAAGCTATGACTTTAATCTAGACCAATAACTTAGCGACAAAAATAAGATATCTTATGGATATCTTAAGAATATATTATAAGAGAAAAGGTCCAAAGATAGTAACAACACTTGAAACTATCTCAAAGATATTGTGACACTGCTGTAAGACGTAGAGATGTAGTCGGTGTGGTAGCTTAGAACAGAGTGTATTTGTAAAATGAACTTCTCGTAGCTTATATAGGGGTTACATGGTAATTAATTAAATGCATCGTGTGACAGTTTATCCTGACATAACAAATGGCAATAGGGGGGTGAAAAATGCGAAGGGAAGGGTCATAACACCAATAAAGGTGACATGACGATTCAGGTCGAATGGGTCATTTATAACATCCCCCCTTTCTTCCGCCTAACTCTACTGAACTGCGATGATTATCAGTGTTTAAACTTAGGTTAACTTCACTGAATTTAATAAATTCTATAAATGTCACCCTAGAGTGTGACAGATCCCCCCTCTTAGTTGACAGTCGCCCCGACTGTACTAACAAAACCAAAAATTAAAATTTTCCGCCTAGATAACCACTACTACTCCCCCTCGTGATGACAGTCGACCCGACTGTAGAGGAAGTAATCAAATAAACGTAAAACCCTTCACCAGTTCACCACAGAAATTGGTAAAAACAAATATGTGTCAAATACCAAAACACTTTCCAATCAAAGTAAACCCCCAACACAGATTTAAAATGCAATTGGAAATATAGCCGAACGAAGCTAATATCTAACTTTAAGATAAAGTTGAAATAGATTCCAGTACGGCATGAAACACTTTTCAAACGAATAATGAAAAGAAATAAACGTGAAATTTTACCGAAAACAAAACATAGGGTGACACTTAATGTGCATAATTCACTACAAACATTTTAAGGACCAAAAGTTATAAAACAAAACCAATATCAAAGACATGTGAACCCCATGAATGATCCGAAGTAAAACGAAATATGCCAAATAGACACTGAAACTGTCTCCTCGCAAAACTTATTCGTTTTGAGCATTCTTCCAAAAAATAAAAGTAAAAACCAAGAAAGAAATGAAATCAAATCCCTTCTAAGGGAATAAAAAACTCATATAAATGTCAAGTAAGACACCTCATAATAATTCAAAGAAAACAAGATCTATACTCAAAAGTTTTTCGAAAAAGCGCATTTAAATGCCAACAAATAACTTGAAAAAAAAACTCAAAACAAACATGGAATTTTCAACCAATAATAAGCAACCATCATCAAAACATAGCAGTTATTAAACCTAAAATGGCTCAAAGAAATCCCTGTCTCGAAGCGAAGGATTCACTGAACATAACTCAAAACAATAAAACCATGTCGACACATTATTGAAGGCTTCCTTTCTTCTTTAAATAAAGTAGAATGCTTGTGTAGACTTGTACTCCTGTATAACTGCCGCTGTAGATTCTCGTAGATCCGTCTTAGTCATCATGAATAAACTCGTGTAGGGAACGCCTACTTCACTGCTACTGTCGATTCTTGTAGATCCGTGCTCGTCAACATGAAGATCCAAGTATCCCGCTCAATATATGGAAATTATGTTTCATAAATTGTAACCGGTTCATTTACGAACTAATTCCCCTTCTTGGAACAATATTAATTTTTGTTCCCTTCAATTTTAATCCGCTTTAATCTCAGCCACAAACTTAAACTTTTTTGTTCGCTGTCTCTGGAGTGGTAGTCTGCGCCCACAGATGCACCGTGAGGGTGCTCTGTTACTGTCCATCCGTCGATGAAATATTAACTCCTTCCTCGGTGATCAGTCGATTCCGGTCATCACGATTGGCTCTCTAAGGGGCTATGTGCACTTTTCTCCCTATCCTTGGGTCGCGTCCTTTCACTTTCTATGGTATCCCCACCATAGCCGCTGCAGATTCTTCAATCGCCTCAGGGGCCGAAACTCCTCTCTCCTTTTTTTTTTCTTGATTGCTTGAACTTTTTAGTTCTCCTTCTTCTTAACTTCCAATTTTTGCATAAAATCGATCATCCACTTCCAGTCCATAAACAATCGATTGTCGCAATTCTTCTCCTAGTTTTTGTTGGTTCTGCTGCTGAAATTAAATCCGACGATTGGCTATTAGTAGCTCCGTCTCCGCAAACATTTTAGCTTTTGCTAAA
Organism: Chydorus sphaericus; assembly: GCA_030141595.1. Lineage (NCBI taxonomy): Eukaryota > Metazoa > Arthropoda > Branchiopoda > Diplostraca > Chydoridae > Chydorus > Chydorus sphaericus. The sequence goes on along the minus strand of CM057926.1, from coordinate 2,213,745 downwards.
AACTCAGCAGCCGTCTTGACGTTTAATGGATATAATTTTTCTACCAGGCTTGGTTTTAACCCTCTGAAAAGTGCTGCAACTTTATTGTTTTCCGACATATTCGGATCAACGGTTCGGCATAGGTTTATAATATCGTAGTAGTAATTCGTTGTTGGCTCAGTTAAGCCCTGCATTCGGTTACGTAGTTTTTCCTCTTGATAAAACTTGAAGTTTTCTTGTAGAAATTCTTGCAGGAACCGAGTTCGTAGTCCAGGGATCAATGGTGCGCCGTTGTTTGCTGGTGTATCTTTCCAGCGATCTGGTACATTCGTGCATTTATACCACTTGAAAACATTCCCCTCGATGAACATCTCAAAATTGTTTCTTAACTCTTCGTCTCCCCAACGATTGTAAGTTGCGGTTGTCTCGTATCGCTCCAGCCAGCTCATTGCATCTTCTCCTTCTTCCCCTTTAAAAATTGGTGGGTCCTTCGGCTTTATTTGGGCTGCCATTATATCTTGCTCTTCTTTTTATCCCGAGTTCAAATTGAAGTTGAAATAATCTTGATTACTTTTACTTCAATAGATTGTCTTGTATTCAGCGTAGAAAATGTGGCTGAAACCTTCTCGATTCTATCAAAATCTTGACTCCCGTTCGCCGTTTCCTTTTCAGATGAAATAGGTGAACTGCGTCCGTAGAAAATTATCCAAGAACTGGATTGTAGTAGTCTCTGTAGATTTGATGTCGAATTAAAATCTTTCTTTTTTTTCATGCGTCGCTCCTTTTTGTTTCGCCTGCTTCGGGCCCGTCGTGAAAAATATAACCTTATTCTTTCTATATGGGAATATAAATTTTATCCCCCTCTCTATCCCCCTCCTTTTGATAGTCTTTAATCCCCAAAGCCACAAACGCTATGCTCAAACACCAGTTTTTTAGGCTTGTGCTCAAACTTCGTTAGGATATTGGGAATATAAGACCCTCAAAACTCTTTGAGTCAGGAATAGAGAACTTTAGATTGCCCTCTCGGACTGATTCTTCAGCCCCGTTAAGAGGTCGCAACCCAGAACTTTGGCTCTCACCATTTGTCGGACTTTACAGGTAACGACCTGCTTCTCCTAACCATTTGTGACACTACTGTAAGACGTAGAGATGTAGTCGGTGTGGTAGCTTAGAACAGAGTGTATTTGTAAAATGAACTTCTCGTAGCTTATATAGGGGTTACATGGTAATTAATTAAATGCATCGTGTGACAGTTTATCCTGACATAACAAATGGCAATAGGGGGGTGAAAAATGCGAAGGGAAGGGTCATAACACCAATAAAGGTGACATGACGATTCAGGTCGAATGGGTCATTTATAACATCCCCCCTTTCTTCCGCCTAACTCTACTGAACTGCGATGATTATCAGTGTTTAAACTTAGGTTAACTTCACTGAATTTAAAAAATTCTATAAATGTCACCCTAGAGTGTGACAATATCTTATAGCTATACTGTGCTTACAGGGTGTCCACAAAAGGAAACCGGAAAGTAAAAAAAAAAGTAGTCCCTAGGCGGAAATCTGTATGTGTAAGTAATCCTAAAATGTGAATAAAACAAACACTTGTCCACAGACGGAAACCGGAAAGTTAAAAATAAGTAGTCCCCAGTAAAATTTTTTATTCATGCTTACTTACGACTTATCAGCTCCGCTGGCTCGCAATCAAAATTAATCTAAAAATATGCTGGGTGGCGTAGGGGGGGGGTCTGGTAGCAATAAATTGCAATAAAAAATTGACATTAAAAAGATGCGTCGGCTGTGTTACTTAAATGTTTTAGGATCACTTCAAATTCTTGAAGTACTATGTAAAAATTCCTGATGACACTCGGGCTTGCTTGGGCGACTAGCAGCCTGGACACCGTAGCAGACGTTACAACCAGCTTGCGGATGACGGCCCATAAGGGCACGTAGAAAGTAGCGCCACCGCTAAATTTGGCGGTGGCGCCACCTACCCTTTGCCTGGCCTAAATTAGTATTTATATTAAAATAAAATAACCTAACCTGTCCCGCGTGACCTACTAACGAACCTACCAACAATAACCTAACCATTACCTACCACCTCACCTACCTATGACGTAATCGCCTACCAGGACCTATCCTAGACCTATCCGGGGCTTTTTAGTTCCCTATTGGTGGCTATATAATTATAATAATTTAGAATTAATGCTAATTATATGAAAAACCAATAAGAATGCAGCAAAACCCTAAACCAATAAGAATTCAGCTGAAAAAAAGGCCAATAAGAACTTCCGGGACCGGGTCCCGGTACCTGCCGGTACCGGCACCGGTCCTACGCACCGGCGCTCTAATCCACTAGGCTTCGGCTAGGCTAGGCCGTCCCTATCCCGAAAAATACTTCGCATTCGGGGATATATCCAGTGGGCGCAGCGGTGGCGCCACTTTCTACGCGGCCCACTAGGGGCCGCGTAGGGAAGGTTGTCACAACTGCTTGGTGTCCATGTTGGCGACTAGACCGTTAGCCTACTGCGGCTACTGTGAAGTAAACATTGAAAGCAGCTACTTGATTTGAGATTTCTGAATTTGATGAGTAATGGAAGAACTTCAGAAATGTAGCTGAAGAAGTTTTTAAGGTTTTAATATTTTTGTGTAGATTGCAATAGAGTCTATCAACTTGGGAAGCCGAGAATTAAGTCATGTTTATCAAAGTATTTAGTTGACGACCATTACTTTTTCTTTACAATACATTACACTCTACTACTATTGAATACAATACAATTCATTTACGAGAGGAAAAAGGCATTGGAGCCAAATAAGATTTTTTTAAATGTTGCAATTACATCAAAACGAGATATTGACATAGGCTTACAGGGTTTAGGCTCATGGTGTAAAATATTATCGAATTTGGTTTCAGATTATTAGTTTTATAGATACGCAAAGGTAGACTTATGTGTCTCTCTGTATGACTAGTGGCGCAGGTGGCTAAGCTGCCGCATCATTGAAGCTATGAAACTTATACCTGTATTTGAGAGTTCGAATCCAGCTGTCGACTTTCTTTACTGGAATATTTCGTTATATTATTTTTTTTGGTTGACAAAAATTATAGCCTGTGCACAACTTTAGCCCTGAGGGTTAAGATTTACGTAGTAAATTACCGAAAGGTAGTTAATATTTGTACCCCTAGAGGGTGTCAGCCAGGGAGAGGCTCCGGGATGTTTAATCGAAAAAAAATTCGGACAAGGGCGGTGATTTAACTAGGTCTCATAGTCAAAATTATTGGCATAAAGTTATATATTTATGAATTTAAAAATGTGCTGGGTGGCTTAGGGGTGGTTTTGTGGAAATCAATTGCAATGAAAATTTGACATTTAAAGATGCGTCGGTCGTGTGATTTAAATTTTTTAGGACCACTTCAACTTCGGCTTGGCTAATTTGAAGTAAACATCGAGAACATATATTTGATTTCTGAATTAAATAAATTATTGGAGAACTTAAGTAATATAACTGGCGAAGTTTTTAAGGGATAAATAGTTTAGTGAAGCTTGAATTGGTCTATCAACTTGGAAAGCTGAGAGTCAAGTTATATTCATAAAAGTATTTAGGCGATGGCAAATACTTTTTATTTACAATAAATTACAATCTACTACCATCCAATGCAATACGATTCATTTATAAGAGGAAAATGGCATTGACGCCAAATTAGACTTTTAAATGGTGGAATTACCTAAACCATTAAAACGAAATATTGACCAAGGCTTACATACTCATCATCGTTCGGATTGTCAGTTTTTACACATATACAGCTAGGTTGGTATGCCACTGTTCTATCATATAGTGGCGCAGGCGTCTAAGCTACCGTTTTTTCGGAGAAATGAAGGAATCGGTGGAGGATGAGAGTTCGAATCTAGCTAATGCCATTCATTACTGGAATTTTTAATATAATTATTTTTTGGTTGACAAAGTTATTTTTTATTTAATATATAGTATTTAAGCCAGGTTGGAATCCGGCGAATAGTAATTACTCAATTTTACATTCGGTTTCAATAAAAAGAATGGCTCTATACAGACCATCAAAAGGGTTCACCCGTCAAACTCTTTCTCGCTTGCCGAGGGGCCCGCTTCGCGGGTCCCCCCCTCGGCGAGGTCGAAGTCGCTTGCCGGGTGACAGCGGGCCCCTCGGCAAGCGAGAAGGAGTTTGACGGGTGACAATAGCTATATATAGAAGAATTATTGCAGATAATAGGTTACAAGATGATAATTGATAATTATGGAACGCTATACTAGTATCGAATAATGCGTCTACTGGCTGCTGCCATGAGTGCATGACCCTTCAGATAATTACATTTTATACAAGTTCTGCTACATTAATTTTTATATGTATAACGGGACATATAGCGCTTTTAAAAACTATATGTAAAAATGGAACACACCATATTAAGGACTATGTTATAAAAAAATGAATATTTGTATATTGATAACCTCTTATTTAGAGATATACTGATATACAGTACCCCACCGGACTAAAATGGTATATGCGCATGGTTCAAACTTATTATGTCAGTTTTCTTGTAAAAAAGTAGCTTAAAATTATTAACGCTGGATTTGTTCTGATTTTACCCACACTTCTTACATGCTTGTCTATTCGTGAACTTGTATGTGACCTAATCAATAATTCAATGGGGAATTATAATAAGAATCCGATATAATCAAAAGTATAATGGATAAGCATATTTGGGTTGTGGGAAAAATCAGGAAAATGACTTAAAATTGAGCTACTCTTAGCCGAAAAACAGTTTAACTCGTGCGTTTATGGGGGAAATGAGAGGTATACTTAATATAAGTTCGGTGGGCGCGGTGACTAGTGAATTTTAGGCTCTATACCATATGAATTAATTGCTAATTTGTTTTATTTGAAAAAAAAATAGCGGAACCTGTGTTAACCCGAAAGGATGATAAATTTAAGATCTTGTCAAGTAACAAGTATCAAATATTCATTCTTCTCTTTCTTTAAGTCCAATGTGTACTTTATCTATTGAAAACCAACGATCTAGTCAATGTTTGGGCTATAAAGCATAATTGACGTAAGTACAATAGTACAACAAGTATAGTTCAGAGTATCATGTAAATATCCTATTGTCCGTGGATAATAAAAATAGCCGGATTTTGAATAGAACCTCGAACGAATAAATATTGTATAACATCTAGTTCACACTTGCTGTATGAAATAGTCTACAGTTTATAAAACTTGTAGATCTTAATTACGTAATTGATCTTCCGCAATATTTAGGGAAGAAAACAGGGGGAAATAGCGCTGCGGGTGTAAACGAGTGCTAGACAAACTTGACCCCTTATTTTAATTTTATGGTGCACTCACCCCTCTTTCTTTTCCCCTCTTATAGGCTCTCTCTATCTGTTAAAAGGAAACTTTCTCCTTTTATTTTTTCATCTACTCGCAAAAATATCCGCTGGATATTATTTTGACAATGTTTTTCTTAAATGGTTCATAGAGTCAGTTTTTCATTTATTATTTTCAAGAACTTATGTGCCCTCTCGGAACCAAGTGCTTAATTACTATGAGTTACATACATAGATATATCCGTGTATACATATACCTTTTTTATACATTAATGACTGATTTATTTATATTATTTTTTTTTACATTTGAAAGGTTAATTTTTGCAATGCAAAGTTCATCAAATTTACTAGAATCAAGTACATTTTTACCTTTGATATAAAAATAAGGGAAAATGAATTTTTGAATGCTCACCAAATTTCCTGCAACGCTTTTCGTCATAATTTCATTAAAAAAGAATCTTGTAATAAAATAATTTATCCCTGAGGGTTAAGATTTACGTAGTAAATTACCGAAAGGTAGTTAATATTGGTATCCTAGAGGGCGTCAGCCAGGGAGAGGCTTTGGGATGTTTATTAATGGAAAAAAGTGTGATGCTAGGGAGGAGGCTGACGTAAAAACTACAGGGTATTAAGAGCATATAATTATATCAATCTTCATGAAAAAATGTCTAGTTTGGGATAGGGGTAGTTTTGTGGCAATTAATTGCAATAAAAATTTGACAATAACAAAATGCGTCGGGATGGCATTTTAAGTTTTAGGTTCACTTCAAGTGCACGAATCACTATGTAAAAATTGCTGACGACACTCGGGACTCGGGTTTTTCTTGGCGGCTAGCCTAGCACTACCGTGAAGTAAACATTGAGAACAGGTTTTTTTTTAAATTTTTTAATTTAATGAGTTATGGGAGAACTGCAGTAATGTAACCGGCGAAGTTTTTAAGGGTTGAATAGTTTAGTGTAGAATGAAATAGTCAATCAACTTGGGAAGCTGATAGTTAAGTTATTTTCATATTAAAGTATTCAGTTGACGACCACTACTTTTTTTTCACAATAAGTTACACTATAATACCATTCAATACAAATATACAATACGATTCATTTATGGGTGGAAAAATAAATTGAAGCCAATTTAGACTTTTTAAATCTTTGAATTACACGAGGGGTTGGAAACTCTAATTCCCGTTAAAAAAGTAGTTAAAAACGGGAACGAATTCGTCAACAGCGGAAAAAGATCTTTAAAAAAGTTAACGAAACAACGCCGACGGAAATGTCGGAAACGTCGCAAATGTATCTAGCTTGGAGGTGCGTTTTCGTTAACGAAAACCCCCCTTTCGGAAACTGCGTTAACTTTTTTTTTCTTTTTGGAAAGGCGGGGAGCGAAAAAGAATAGCCGTAGGGGTGAGAAAGGGTTTGGCAACCCTTGATCTCCGTATTCTAGGGGCCAGTGTTTATGTTGTGAACATATATGCGTGCTATAAATCTTTTTATTCGAGTTTTTCATCATTATTTAAAATAAATGGCAAGTAAAGTGAAAAAGAGGAAATTAATAATTGAAGAAGAAGACTTATATGAGATTTTAGCTCATAATGGTGTAGTGTTTAGTGTTAAATTGAAAAACATTTTTAATAAACTTGGCTTTACTGACTGGGCAAGTATTGCTCTAATTAGCAACATCTCAGAACTGGCTGATTCCGTAAGAAATATTTATGGTTCTGAACGGATGCTCGCTAAATTAACTGAAGGTGAGAAAAAAGAGTTATTTGGTGAACTATTTTTTGATTCTCCAAAAGATTTCGTCTTTTTACCAGGTGAAACCAACACAATAAAAGCAGCAATAGATTTTGCCCAAAAAGTGATAAAAAAGTGTAACAACGATTACAGTGAGAATTCCAATCCTGTCGCTAAAGAGGCAACAAAAGAATTCGTACGACTATAGGATCCACGAATAATTCAACTTTCAACACTGCATTACGGCGTTCAACTGAGCCTAAGATAAATTACGATGATAAAACTCTCCATAATGATAATGCACAAGATGATCGTCATGACTCAGCCGCAAACTCAACGAATACCACCTCCGATGAAACGGTCGCTCACTCAACGAATACCACCTCCGATGAAACGGTCGCTCACTCAACGAATACCACCTCCAATGAAGCGGCTGCTGCCGTAGTTTTTGTGGTTGATGACTCCACTTTAGCCGAACTAACGGACAGTGCAGCATCCTTCATCGATACGACGCAGCTCGGGACGGAAGAAAGAACTGACAGCGGAAATGCCGGTCCTATGAGTACGTTGCCTATGCCGTCTCGCTGCTCTTTGAAAGACAGAGTGGTTCTTAGGGCAGGAAAAACATTGACGCAGTATACAGATACTTGGGTGGGTTCACAAAGGAACAAGCCGATAGACTACAATAAAACAGACTATGTAGTCGATGATGTGAACCTTACTATCGACTGTCTCAAGTGCAAACTGAAAAGACCGTTTAACGGGAATGCAGATGATGGAGGGCGATGGAAGATTTGTGCTTTTCAACGGCACGTCAGAGCTGTGCACCCGAAGAAATCAGCCGAGAATTCGATTTCAAATCCAGGTATAATCTTCGTAAAAACCGCGATTAAAATGAACCATTTTGAGATTAAATTTTTGCTGTTTTATAGAAGGTATAAACAGATCCAGCGGATCACAAAATCGGCCAATAGTTGTAAATAATGCCTTCAAAGGTAAAACACATTACCTGTCTTGAAAGGGAAAGAATAGACGGCAAGAATATTTATGTAATGATTTATTTTGCATTATTCATTTAAGATGGAAGCGATGGATGTAACAGAGGAGACCGATTGGAACACCAGCTGGTGACTCCACAACTATCGCCTCCTGATGCTGAACTGGATTTTTAAATACTGGGGATAGTTTCGGAGTAGCTTCTGTCCCCAGAACGCTTTTAGACCAAATGAACAGTCAACATAGTTCTAAAGTCGGCAAGAAGCCAAGAGGCATCCGCTATAAGGACCAAGTTTTAAATCAATACTGTATGAATGAGCGAATTATGAGCGGAAGAAAGTGGTACGAGATTCAACATGCTAATATGCCTACCGTGTATCCCTCTACAAGAACGATTGACAAGATGATCGAGTCGTATGACATTTCAACTAATGAAGGGGAAGTGAATGTGAAGATGCTGAAACAGATTTTGATTCAACAAAACCTTCCTTTAGTGGTCTCCGTGGCCGAAGATGCCACTGGAGTCATTGGTCGAAGACAATATGATGTGAAGGCCAACTCGTTAAGAGGAGGAAGTCTTCCTCTACAAGCTAACGGATTACCGGATGCTGCGGATGCTGTCGTTTCAACCGCAGTAGATATTCAAAACTACTTTAGTAAATACGACCGTGCTTCTACTGTTATGGTACGTATACGTAAATTTATCAAAGATAAATACTATTGACTGATCATTAATATATATATATATATATAAGTAAATTTTAGTATACTATTAAAGTGAAATTTATTTTTTAGGTTGTAATGGCTCAACCGCTTGCTTCAAATATCCCTCCAATTCGAATCTGTGCCTTTGGCAGCAACAACAAATTTACTGCAGATGAGGTACAAAAAAGAGCTGCTAATATTTCAGAAAAACTCAAAGAAGAAGGTATCACAATGTTGACGTACGGAGCCGATGGCGACACCAGGGAGCTGAAAATGATGAGGAATAGCAATGCTCTAGGCATTAAGCTTCCTTCCAGAACACGTAATGCTTTATATCGATGCCATTTTAAGTTAGAGCAATCATAATAATGTTTTTATAGGGAAGGGTCCAGTGAAAAGACTTGGTCGAGGGTCTACAAAGAATAGTAGCCAGCCTGTTGATGATCCAGCAGTAAGTCTTAAAAAGAAGTGGCCATGGTTTGTAGCAAATATTCTTAAACGCAACATTCCAGTACAAGATATTGTACACATTGGCGCGAAACTTAGAGTACGGCTGCTCAAAAGAGACAGAGCCTTATTTTTAGCTATTGGAAACAAAGTTGCAAGTGTAACAGATTTAGAGAACCTGCTAGGATGCGTCAGTAAAGATGTCCACCTTTTAAAAGACGGTGACATTAACCAAAGCGATAAGATGAATTATGGAGCAGTGGAAAGGCTTTGCAGTCCACACATACAAAAACTTTTGATCGATCATGTTCCAGGTAAATACCCATAAAAAATGTATTATTTCGAAGAAATCTTATGCAATTATTATTATGCAATGCAATAGGTTCCGAGGGTACTTCATTTTACCTAAAGCTTATGTCTATGGTAACGTCTAGTTACTTAGATAAAACCATGAAACCGCTTGATCGGATTTATAACAGCTGGTTTCCAGCCTTGTCGCTTCGAGGTTGGTTGTCTTGGATTACTCGCGAAAATTTTTACAATTTGACTTCGCACTTCATCACTGTCAATACGTACTTGGGGATCGAGATTAATGCTCATTCCTTAATCAATCAAATTGAAGTTTTGAAAGAGCTGAATCTGCCTAATCTATTCAAGCCCTGGAAAACTGGAAGCCAATCTTGTGAGGGGTACTTTAGACTGGCAAGATCTTGCTCAACAGCTGGATCAACATGTGTTAATTTTACGGTGAAGGGATTCCTAGTCGATTGCTGCCGTAAAGTGGATGCTAGCTACCGTCTCTGTGCACAAGGCGTGCTTGATGGAATAAAGTATCCTAGATTCACGCAGCCGTTTAGTAACGACGATTCCAATAGGAGCGAGTCTCAGCAATCTCAAGGTATAGAAAACTATATTTTTTATAGTGAAATATTTATATTCCCGTTTTCATTAACCTGATTGATAGAATACGTTCCCTTTGAGCTACCATCTCTGGATGAGATAGAAAGAACTATTAATCGTGCGCGCATCGACGCAATAACAGAGCTATCTAAATTAGGTATCTATTTATATTAATGGTTCTATTGAATATTGATAATTCAAAACTTCTTTTATCTTCAGGTATTGAAGGCCCCTCAGTTTCATTGATGTTTCATGAAGAGCTAGCGCGGCGTTGGATGACAGAATCAACTGCCAAAAAGAAGAAGAAGAAAACTGCCATGGACCAAGCGATGGAATTGGTCGAATCTGATGAGTGTGAATTGACTGAGCTAGTTGAAGAAAGTGACAGTGCTGAATGCGACGATGATCATGATTTTGACGTCCTCGATTCGCTTTCAAGCGCCTCTTTCCACGATTTTTCTCAATGTGTTCTAGATAGCTCTTTAGAAACAAGTAGATTCGCAAGAATTAGTTGCAATGACGGAAATATCAGGGTAGTGAAGAAATCTAACATTGTTTGGTTCCTTGAGAATGCTGTCCGGAAGCTCAGTAATGACAGGACATTGCGGGTAATGCAGTCTGCCTCCTTCAACGAGCGAAAAAGAAATATTATCAAGAAAGTAGAGCGACGGAAAGTTCAAATTGGTGAATGGTGCGTCTTCAAACAAGAAGATGGTTTTAATTTTTTTGTTGGAAGAGTTCTATCCTTTGCTCTTTTGAATAATGCTAAGAAATCTAATTCTATTTGGGAATGGGAGGATGACGGTAGTACTAGTAAAATAGGAGCCCTTTGTTCCTGGTATACTTTTGAAAAAAGTAGAAGGACTTTCACTGGTATACTAGTCGAATCTTTTCAGTTCACTCATGGTTTCATTTCTATGGACCGTTATGTATGTTCCCTGCCTTCTCCAAAGTTTGTAGTGTCTAATGATACTGGATGTAAATACCTTTCTCTGGAAAATGCAATATATATTAAAAATCCCCGTAAAATTTAGGGTGCTATAGTCATATTTTTATCGAGATATATGTAGCTTTTTAAAATTGTAATTTTATCCGTTAACTTGTGAGTTAATAGGCTTCTTCCATGAAAGCAGTCATGCAGACAGCTAGGCAGTAGTATAATTTTCTCTTTTCCATTCATAAAATGTAATACGGGACCGGAATTCGAACACACATCTTCCGCGTGGTAGGCAAGTGCGCTACGTAGACCAAATGACTTATGGGAAGAGAATAATTTTTGGGTATCAAAGCCTAGTGCTTTAATGTGCCACTATGGGCTACTGGTGACACACTATCGTCCCATATGACAGTTATCCCCGAGTAGGAGAGTAAAGGATAAGAATTTAGAATAAATTTGTTCCACTCTACGAGGGTTTAGAGGTCTTTATGGCCGTCGGAAGCAGACGACGGAGTGGGAGGACGGTGTAGTGGAAGGAAAATAAGACTATTCTCCGAACTTAAGGGTGGTCAGGTGGTGTTCTCGGAATCGGTCCACTCGATGAGCACTAATCGGTGGATGGGATACCACTATTCCTTCGGGTGATGGGACTGCACTATTGGCACTAATCGGGAGAATGACGGAAATCTATTCGATAAGCGCCACCTTGCGATAGAAATAACAACTGTTCTGACTTCTAATGAAGTATGCACTCTACGACTCATTTACGTGATGCATGATGACCTACCAAATGGTAATAGGTGGTATATATATAATATGTGTATAACAACGGCAGCAAATTGCTTATCGGCTGTTGGCCGCCTTAATATAATTTGTAAATTTAACTGTATTGTTATTTTTGGATTGAAGGTTTATAGACAGGGTAGTTCACACCGAAGGTGCGACCGTGCGAGCTGTGACAAATAAGGGAATTGCCGAATTGGGAATATGATTTTGAAAATAATGTAACACGAAACTGTGATTCACGAAATAAATGCTTCTATTGATACTGCTTAGTAACGTAATGGAGATTTAAAAAAGTGATACTAATTAATCCGATAAGATCAATCAAAATATAGTGAAGTGGAGTTAGGGTCAAAACTACGAGGGCCCGTAAGCCATGCGAGACTTGTACCGGTTATACGAATATATGGCACATTCCTCCGTAATACTCCCTGCAGACGACCTTTCAAGTTCCTCCCATCCAATACGATACATTACTATAAACAACATTAACATGCGATTTGATCATTATTCATTGGCAACCAGCTTTAACGAGATAGATAGTATTTAAATTTATGTATAGATAGAACAACACATTACACAGAGTTGTATCGCGCAGATGATTGAGGCGCTGCTCAACGTTATACATAGAACAACACATTACACAGAGTTGTGTGGCGCAGATAATTGAGCCACTGCTCAACGGGCTAAGTGACACAGTAATACAGTATCTGAGTATCATCGTCTTTGACAGTTACACGATACACGAATACGACCTATGCCCATTCTTCCCTAATACTCCCTTCAGACGACCTTTCAAGTTCATACTAAGTAATAACATCCAATACGATACATTACTATAAACTGCATTAATAATATGCGATTTCATCACTAGTCATTGGCAACCAGCTTCAACGGGATAGATAATGACCGCAATCTAGGATATGCAAAAATGTGTAGCATTACAATCAACTGCAATTGATCACAACACAATTCACAACACATTTAGCAGGGGCAGTCCCATTGAAGGAAAATTAAGCTTTTTATTTTGTATCTCAAAATTAAATAAACCATTTAAAAAACTAGATATTTAGATTTGCTTACTGTGTGTATACTATCATGGATATTTTCTTAAATTAGCGGTTTCATAGATTTAATTTTAGGTTTATGTACAAACATTTGTCACTAGTGGCGCAGGTGACTAAGTTACAGGTTAAATAACCAGTGTGTACAACACATTAGAGGGATCGAATCTAGGCAGAGGCGTGCGAAACTTGCGTTCTACTGTATATCGTTTTACGGGTTACAATAATTGCTGAGTGTTACTTATTTAAAAAAAAATGATTCGAATTTAAGGATATAAATAAAGTAGCAGGTACAGGATTATAAATTAACTATTTTATTCGTTTATCGGTAATTTTAGTTTCAAGTTTTGACTGTATTAGAACTAAGAAGGATCAAAAAGTAATATATTTGCTCTTCGATGTGCAACTTTGGGAGGGGCACGCTGTTGTAGGACATGATAAATTAGAGCACAGATGTTTGGATTGATTCTAGATAAAAGTATTTATTTTGATATTCGATTATAATTTTTAAAAATGCCTCTTCATAGATAAAAAAAAGGACTCCACCACTTGCCGGTTGACAATAGTGTGGCTTTGTAGTTTCTCAGACGTTTATTCAGAGTAAAATGCATCAATTCGTACAGCAAATAGCTCCTCTTATATAGGGACGAGGAGCACTGTAGAGAGGTGGGAGGATAGTTCGCACAAAGAGTTTGCATGATTAATGTTAGACACGAATCTTACGAACAGTTTTCTTATTTATAATTAACATGCTTAGTCACTGTCGCGACCAATGTATAGTTTCATTACACATATACATAGTCGCGGCATTGACTAATATAACATCATTAATATTAGAGCCTTAAAAACTGTCGGGCTACTCCTTTGTGCCTACACGACCTCGATAATACACACAGTGCGGTCGTGTAGTGCCCCGCGGCGGTTACGCGCGCTCTCTCTTTCTCTCTCTCTACTCTCTCTTTTATCACTCCTAACCAGTTCACTACAGTGTAGGCCTAGTCAAAGATGTGATCGTGACAATAGCTATAAATAAGAGTAAAACTTATTAGGAATTTAGAAAAATCGTTAATGGTAGATGAGATTATTGAAAATGAGTCTACTGAAATAAGTGCACACTGCACATGATCCTTGGAATCATTTAAATAGTAATAGGAATATGCTAAGAAGTGATAGTGAAGTAGCGATCATTTGTTGTATTTCCAATGGAAAGTATACCTCGAGTATACCATTATTATTATGTGTAGAAATCGAATAAATCTAATTAAGAACTTAAAATAAGAAAATAGAATATACGCATTTGAAATTTGTGTATAATTAACACATTAATAGAGTATACCATGTACATCAATTTCTGATTTGATTTATTTGATTCAATTAGTGTAACCTATGATAACCCGAAAGGATGATAAATTTAAGATCTTGTTTAACGATAAAAAATTAACTTTCAAAGTGGTCAACAATTTTTTATGTTATCGATCTTTTGATAATATCATGAAAAGATATCTTAATGTAATGACAACGACTACCGATATCAATATAAGGGTAATAAGATGTTGAAGAGCTACTAAAGAAATTTAAATGTATCATAGTTCAACTGTGATACAATGTCACTGTGACAGTTTGCCATTTCTTCAATCCTTTTATTCCAGATAATTACAATATACGTATATATTTTTATTGCGAGCCCGAAGGACGAGCTTTTAATCCAGTCTTGGGAAATATCACCGCTAGATGGCACTGGTAAACCTCTACGGGGACTCGATTTGAGGTTTCAGATTTTACTTTTTGTCCTCCTCTCCATTTCGATATCAAAAGAATGGCTGAATTGATTTCTTTTTGCAATAGCTCATTCGATTCTGAATTTGGCAGAGACGAGAACAAGAAAATAAAAACGATTTGTTTTTACAAAAAAAAACATATTCAATATTTATCTATTTTAATTTGAGACTGTTTGGCAACGCTGGGCCTGGATTTCTTACAAAAGAGAGGTAGATTCAAAAGTATTTGTTGTTTCTATTCCGCTCTTCGAATTGATTATTTATTCAAAATAGCGCGGGGGTTGGGAGGCAGCGCCCCCCAGAAAAAAAGCTACAGACCCCTAATAACTAAACAGGGGGGGGGGGGGGGGGATTTAATTCAGTCTCCGACTGAATTACTCTAATAAGGGCGAGCCAAAAGCGAGCTTTTGAGCTTTTCTATCTTATATATTAATAGGAAAATATCAGTGTTTTTCCCCATCACTTTGAAACGTGATAATTTTTTTTTATCAATTATCATTATCACTGCAAAAAACGATAAACGATAATTATCATTTATCACACCATTTTACCAAAGTGATAAATTTATCACCCATCACCATCATTTATCACCAATTTATCACTTGAAAAAAACAACACGCTTGGGGAAAATGCTCGTAATTTATTTATGTTTTCAAAGACACTTGACATTGAATGATCATATAAAGTACTTAAAATTGGAAATCAGGGCGTAAGAAATAGATTTTGAGAAGAAGTACATGCTGGAAGTAAAGATCGCTTAAACGATTACGTCTGCTGGTTAAAATAAGATTAGCAACACTAAAAAGGCGCTCAACTGGAGCAGAAGATGGGATTGGGGTGTTATACTTGATGAACAGCTTCTTAATGTTTGGGTAGCTATCAAGCATCTGTAAATCTTCTCTGGGGTCATTGAGATACTGATCAAATTCACTTAAAGGCCTCGTTTGATTGAACGGAAAATGTAATAGTTCATCTACGGGGGTGCCAGCAGTGGAATTAAAGTTTTGATTTCGATCTACTTCTTCATTAAAACAAGGAGTTTCAGCGTCATCTAAGACAAGTAAGTCTTGGATTGCATCGGTGTATTTTTCAGCTTTTTCAGCATCAAAATATAGCCACCGGAGCTTGAACTGAGGATGAACGATAGCAGCAATGACATGTGAATCGTTTTCAAAAAGCTCACCAAAGCGTTTGTCTATACTAGCTAATAATCCTGTTCTGAGAGAAATGCTGGTCGGACTAGTAAGAGAAAGACCGCGAAGTTTTGTTTTCAATTTAACCAGAATGGGCAAAACGCTTCCTAAATAACAGTGCGCTTCCCCTTGCATCACATCAAGATAATTGCTAACAGGTTGCATAATTGATAAATACTCTCTAAGGTAGGCGAATTGATCCAAAGTAGGAGCTTTCAGAGCTAGAAGAGTGAAGAGTCCGAGCATGGCCGTTCGTGCTTCGTCCGCCGTCCCATCACGTCTGACGTTTCCGGCCTTTGCCAAAAACTTTTTAAGACTGTCAAACTTCGAGTTCCAACGGGTGACACACGGAGTGGGAAGATGGCAGCCTGTTATATAAAAGAATGGAGATGTTATAAAGAAGAAAATATAACTAAATAATAAAGAAGACGTACCAAAAGCTTTAAAAGAAGATTCGGCGGCTTGATTACTCTTGTTGATTCGCGTCCAAAAGGCCTGGAGCTTCTTAAACGATTTCTTGTGGATGTCATTTCCGTCCCCCTTCATGATTTTATCCACATCTGTTGTACCGAGAAGATTCAATGTGTGTGATGCACATCTGAAATGCGGTGGAAGAGCAAAGCGGACGTGATTCTGTTCTTCTTCTTCTTCCTCCTCCTCTTCAGATTCGCTAGAATCAGTTGAGGTGCTGAATAAGGGCTGATTGCTCGATGGTCTGGTCGGCTTGCTCGATGGTCTGGTCGGCTTGCTCGATGGTCTGGTCGGCTTGCTCGCTGACAGTCCCTCTTCAATGAGGGCGAAGGCCGGCTGTTCTTTGTTGAAGAACGAAAGAGTGTACTCGTCGTGAGCTGGGAGGGTAGATGCTTCGTCCAGGTCGTAGTCAAAAGGCTCCTCTTCGTCTTCAGTCTCGAAATCCGTCATCGATTCTTCAGCCGGCTGGGAAGATTCGGCTCGCTCACGGTGCTCTTTAAAAGCCCGGACAAAGTTTGATCCGTTGTCGGTCACCACTGCATTCACCTTTCCTTGAAGTTTGAATTCAGAAATGAGAGCGTGGATGTGGGTGGCAAGGACGTCAAACGAGTGCTTCCCTAAAATAGAATATTTTAATTTAATCAAAAAATGAATCAATTGAGTAATTTATTTTATCTTAGAATATAATTCAAAAGTTTCTTACCCATAATACGTCGACAAGAAATGGCTGCAGACTTCCGTTTTAAGGTCTTCTTGTCGAGCCAGTGCGCAGTCGTGCCCATGAAGCACTTATGATTTGCAGTCCAGAGGTCCACCGTAAGGCAAACATATTCTACCAAATCAAATTCTTTAATTAGGTGGCGATGGAATGCTCGATAAGCCTGAGAGATCAGACGGCGCAATCGTTTGTGACCCATGATTCTTGCTCTGCTATTTAGGCCAGTAATAAGTTTTCGAAATGATGACTTTGTGACCGTGGAGAGTGGCCGAGCTTCTGTCACAATATACTCCATAACAAGTCCATCAATCTTCTGCTGCTCTATTTTGGAAAGGGGCTTGGGGAGGACAAACTCATCCATCTTGATTTGTTTTGATTCAGGTGGACCAATCTTCTCAGGAGAAGAGTTGGTGACAGCGGTATCGTCCTTCCACTTCCTCTTAGTAGGGGCAGACTTCTTCTGCTTTTTAGCTGCAGCTTTATCCTGCTCAAATTTTCGGTGCAATTCCGGATGTCGAGTCTGAAAAGTATTTTATTTTAATTTTAAAATATTTATTATAAATTTTAAGTACATGATTTTCTAAACTTACCGACAAGTGACGGGACAAATTTCCATTTTTGACCAGCTGAGTAGACTTGGGCTCACCACATGCCTTACAGATTGGGTACATGTTTAGAGCATTGTCTGGTTTTGAAAGACGCAGGAGCTCAGCAAAATTGTAGTAGTTAAATATGCCTCTTTCATACCACGGTATGACCGCCGTGACGTCATTTTCGGTCACGCTTACGTCCATCGTTTCGTAAAATCTGAGAGCAAGGCGAAATAATTAATACCTGGATTTAAAATTCCCATTCAAGATATTTATTTTGAAGTTTAAGTTGGACATTACTTACATATGTTACGCTGGTGATTCTTCTCTTTGAATAAATTGTGCTCGAAATAAAATTGGATTAGATGTAAAAGCTGTCAAACGGACTTGTCAAATTCGTTTCGTTTCATCAAAGTCGTCTGCATCCGTTATTCGCAATTTGTTTACACTGTTGCCATGTTGCGTGTGATAATTGATAAAAATTGAGTTTTCGAAAAAAAATTATCACCCATCACCATCATTTATCACAAAATAAAAAAGTGATAATTATCACTACCTATCAATTATCATTTTTGATAAATATCGCGATAAATATCACTTTTGATAGACATCACTTTTGATAGGAAACAACACTGGAAAATATAAATATAAATATATAATACTCATTTCATGACTCAAGAGCCTAAATATTATGCGGTATCCTTTTAAACTGATCAGTATTATTTTTTGAAAACCTCTATGACTATTTACAGTCTCAGTTGAACAATTAAATTGTATTAATTCGATCATTTTCGAGCTTATTCGGTCATTATCGAGCTTTCTTAACACTGTTTTGATTGTTGAAGACCGTATGACTACCATTTATTTAGAGCTTTTTTATTGTTACCTACTTATTTTGAATCTTTTGAAGTTAACCCGCGGTTTCGATCTTGTGATATACGTATGTTTAGTCGATTACTTGAATGCGGTTAAGACTATTAATAGGGAATTACGATGAAAAATTAATTTTTGAGATATGAGTACCATAAAATCAAGAAAAAAATCTTGATTCTAAATATGTATAGGTTCCTATATTGGAAACGTGATTTGACCAAGTTATTCACGCTCAAAGTCGGCCGAAGCTGCAACCCCTTGAAAAACGGGGCGTGGCTAAAACTTGCGGGAAAGTCCGAGTGGAATGTCCGTCTACAGGCTCTTATGGGACTAAAACAGTTTTTCGGCCGGAAGACCGTTTTAGTCCCATAAGAGCCTGTAGACGGACATGCCACTCGGGCTCCTCCCCCAAGTTTAACCACACCCCGTTTTTTGGAGGGGTGCAGCTTCGGCCGACTTTGAGCGTGAATAACTTGGCTGATTCACGTTTTTGGTATAGGAACCTGTACATATTTAGAATCAGCATTTTTTGCTTGATTTGTCTACACCCTTATCTCAAAAAATGTGTCTTCACCGTAATTCCCTATAGTTATTATTATAACTATTAATCTTTTGAAATGAGCACAGTGCACCCCGATAGCACCGTAGCGGCATCGGCAATTTGTACTTACTTTTTCAGGTCTACTCTATTGAATTTCAATGATTTCTTACGAACCTAACGCGACGGGGGAAAATGAATATTGTACGTGAACACCGAAGAAATAAGTTTTTATATCGATTGTTGGTTTCACATGAGGAGATTTTGAGTCGGGTCAGAATATGAGCTTGAATTTCTTGAAAAAAGAAAACATGATGTCAGAAAACAAAGATCGTGTGTCGTAGAGGGGAGATCTTTTGTCACATATAATAGACTTTATGTCCATCTAAAAAGATCTTAGGTCGTTTTACTAGGATAAATTGTCCATGTACAAAGATCTTGTGTCCAACTTAAACAGTTAAATATCATATACATTAAGATATACCGTCGGCCTATAATGATCTTTGGTCGGTACTAAAGATTGTGAGTCGATACTTCCTAGATCTCATGTCGAAGAGATCTACTGTTTACAAGCCATATTTTGCTGTTTCTAAGCATTCAGGATGATTTACCGGAACTAGGTTTTGTTACGCACACTTCGGTGTTTTTCCAATCTTATTTATCGATTTTTCAAGATTTTTATAACATTTTGTGAAAATCGGCTGTTTTTTTACGTACTTAATTTCAGATAAACAATATTTCCATCGCTCCATCGCCTGCCGGGGGGGGGGGGGAGTTTTATTATGCAATGTGTAACGTAATGACGTGAAAAGATGCAAATAGTACTATTACCAATACTACATTTTTTAAACAAAATAGATCATAAAGGTAACATTTTAGAAGTTTATATTGCCATTTTAAGTATATCTTAAAAAGAGAACAATACAACAATTTCAACCAGACAAACAACTATAAATCTTGTTTTAAAACCATTTATGCTTAAACCATAGCTACGTGGCACTCCCGATTATTATGGTAGTAATGGCTCGAAAAGTTAAGAACCTAAACATCTTGACAAAAGAATGTGTGAAAGACACGTGGGCAGAGTCATTTTACCAGGGGTTAGATACGCGAGGAAGTAAAACTTGTTTCACCAGTTTGGTTTCTTCACGTTTCTATTGCCAACGGCACATCTGAGAAAAGTTTCTTACAGTTTACATTCCAACTGACGAAGAGTGTGACGCCTGAATGACTCTATACTGTGTTTGCATATTATATTTATTGCTTGGAGTGATGGAACAAACAAGTATGCCAGTAACAAACAGAATATTTTCTGCTGCTCGTGACTTCGCTAAATATCATAGGTTTACTATGAAATTTCCAAAAGTAAATATAACCAATATTTACATTGTGTATCTTCTATAATGTATACTGCTATGTTACTATTCCTACGAAGTTCTAAAAGCCAATCGGTCAATAATCATTAGTTTCCTCAAAAATTAATATTTAATTTCGTTGTGTTGATGCAACAAAGATATTCCCACACAGCACCGGTTTATTCTAGATACCCTTAAACTTATCTTTTCTCCTGAAGATTTCTCGTACAATATTTGAACATCCATAATGCATCCTTAGATAGATGATAATTGAAATTATTTTATTTTTATAAATGTTTACTATTTAATGACCATAATTTCTCCATTAATATAATATAGCATAGTGGCTTAAACTTTTCATGAAAATGGGAAATAGCAGCACTGGGGATCTAACCGTGACCGCCGGTATACCAATCCGAGACACCATAGCCACTATAGACTATTACAAATGTATACTCTCTCTCTACTTAAAAGACTACTATGAAAACATCGGTTTTGTAGACGACACAAAATACATAAATGTCAAATAATAGTTCACAGATTTTTTTTCCGATGGTTGTTGAATTCAGTCAAAAGTAAAATATAAGCCTAAATTGTTAAGATTTTTGCCTTGAAATTTACATTTTTTGAATGTATACAATAGACTCCAGTTGTCAACACTATGATCTATTCTAAGTAACTCGCCATGTGACAAAGAGTGCAGCCTGCAGTTTAATAATTTATATTTTACAAATTAATTTACGGGCTCAATATAATTGCAATGTAGTAGACCTATCATTTAAGGGATGTTCATTGATGTAACTAAGTCTTAATCGGCTGTAGACGATTAGTCGGACTGCAATCATTATGTTCCTACTCAGGCACAATTAACACCTTTAAAAAAATTCGTTCGGAATCCCGTGTTTAGTGGCCCAGTGGTAGAGCACCCGCTTCCCAACCGATAGCTCTTGTGTACGATACCCGGTGACTTAAAACAATTAAAGTATAAATAATAAATATGCTAAAGCGATCTGTAATAAGAATGGAATAATGGGTGGGTGGGAAGGTGTAACAGAAGAAATAGATTATTAATTTATGAAGAAAATATCATCCCGGAAACATTTAACAAAAATATATAATTGTATTCTCAGAATGACATTAAGCTGAACGACAACAAATGTACAAATCTAGGTTGTGCTATGAATGTCTTCAAGTTATCCTTTCGGATAAAAAAAAGATATCCCAATGTTCACCTTGTGCTGTGTGGGATGTATATGTATGTATAGTTTGTGTGTTTAGAATAACGATCCCGTTATTAGATTAAGCGTATGGGTAGAGTTTAAAACAGATATAGACGGAATATATCTCAAGGTTGTTTTATTTTTATAAAGTAATTGTAAAATATTTATTATTTCAAAATATTTATTTAAGTTATCAATTTATCTTTTTTGACAATAGGTTTCAATCCTTCTAACTTTCATCGTTTTCACAACAGTGGTAGTTAATGTTAATATTTGCTTGCAAAAGCTTGATGAACATATAAATGGTGCCACCCTTTCTCACAAATCTAATTACATTACGAGAGAACTGCATGTGAAGCCTCTGAAATCATACGACGGACCTCCTCTTCCAGAGAGATTCCAGCTTAAAGATTCCGACAACTCCTTCCATTTCACTCCAAAAGATACCGGCATTGGATGCTACACAATCGGAACTGTTCACCCGCTTCCTGGAATGGAACGGCCGTGCAAATGTCGAAAAGGCTTCTACGGCCTCAGCTGTTCCATTCCGGAAGTAGTAATGACGTCCATTTGTATTGACGATCCAAAACGCTGCGCTTCACTCAAAGTCCGTTCAAAACCACGCCGAATCATTCGTTTTTTCAATGTACATCACGAGCTGGATCATGTAGAAATACAACTTGCTGAGCATTCCGATTTGGTGGACGTCTTTGTGTTGGCGGAAGCCAACCGGACGACTTCAGGGGACCCAAACGAACTCGTATTCCTTCCGAAAATGAAAAATGAAGGACTCTATAAAGAGTTTCAATCCAGGATTCTCCACGTATTTATACCGTCAACCGATTTCCCGAACGATGATTCTGGCAGTGGAGGTGGATGGATCACGGACGCCTTTATCCGAAACTATTTGGGAGAAAGAGGACTTGCAAGAATTGACGGTAAACATTGTGTTATATTAAATCACTTCCATCGTAGCAAATAAGTTTTTAAAAATAAAAATATTTATACAGCCTTGTATTATACATTTCCTAAGTTTTGAATTTTTTATTTGTGTAGGAATTCGAGATGACGATCTTATTTTTCTAACGGACACGGACGAATTCGTCAGCAAGTAAAATTAAAATAATCAAATTGGCATTATAAAATGAAAACAAAAACACACAACTAAATCATCTATTATGTTACTTTTATTTGTTTAAATTCTCAATATAAATAGGGACGTTTTGCTATTTTTAATGGTTCACGACGGTTTCCCAGAACCAGTAAAGGTTAATTTTGTGGAATCAGAATATGGTTTTTACTGGAGGAGATCTCTTACGAACACCGCAGGTGAATACATCGATTTTGATTGGGTGAAACTGCCTATAGCGTGTACTGTGGCCATGCTCCGCCAAGTCTACGACAATAAAATCATGCGCATGCGTAGACCGTGGATTCACCCTAAGGGTCAAGTCGAAGGAGATGTAGAAATGAGAAAAGACATAGCAGAGAGGAAGGCCATGTATTACGCCAAGAATGGAATGCACATCGTCTTTGATGACTTGGCAATTGGCCGGTTAGAAGCAACCGTCGCTGGATTTCACTGCACCTGGTAATAATCAATGCCAAATTACGAATACTGCCCTTTTTGTCTTTTAAATGAATTTTTGGTTGCGATGTACTGTAAATAGAAAACAATTAATATATATTTTTTAAATTGTATTACTGTACATAGAAAACAATTAATAATGTTTTATTATAATAAACTAGGTGCTTCGATCCTGAAGGAATCCGAACAAAATGGTTGGCTGCTAATAAACAAGAATTAGCAGATTGGGGCCCCGATAAAGAGAGGCTAAACCTGGATTATATCAAGGAAGGTGTCGGCAAAGGGAACCTTTTTGGTCTAGCAGAAAGAGAGTTGTATTTGGTAAAACCTTTCTTTGAGGGCGATTTAAATTTTGCCCCTGATTATGTTTGGAAGAATAAGGATAAATTCGCTTTTCTCCTATACCCCAATAATACAGAATCAACATAAACTTGCAATAATAATTGCTATTTGGATCTTTTTTTTGTTAACAAAATTGTGATGTGTACATCTATTTTAATCTTTTAATATCATTACAATGGGTGAAGTCATATAGACTGCCTATATATACTCAATAAAGTGGTGGTTCCATTGTTATCAGATAAGTGAGTTCTTCCCATAACCCATGAATCATTATAGTTACTGATATGGCGTCTAACCATGTTTGTCTATTTGAAAAATAAAAATTTAAAAAAAAGATGCAATCATTTGTGTATATTTAAGCAATAAATCGTCCTTCTAAAAGGACGAATAAGTGGTGTTCAATGACCCTCAAAATAAATTTCCCCATATATTTACTTTGAATAATTTCCCAAAATTGCAGCTTTTGAGTGATTATCCTTACTATTTTATAAATTATACTGAGTTGAATTCACTGAATATCACGAAAATATATAATAAGGAATGTTCGCATAATTTGAACGGATTTATTAATTATATACCACAGCAGCGGAAGAGTACTTAATTTTCAGTGCTTAAGTAGTTTTGACCACGTTTTATAGTAAGTGCCCAATTTTACTACTAAATTACGCTTTAAACTACTAAAAAATGAGAGTGTACAAAAAATTATGTACCTTGGTTGAAATTAAGTTTCTTTTCATTCAAAAAATCCACTTAAGTTTTTTTAACCACTGAAAATAAGAATTTCAGGGTATTTAAGTATACGGAAGCGAAAAAGCACACATTAAAATTTTAAGTATTTTGGGATGTTTAAGTATCTTGAGATAATTTTTTAAGTATTTTTCTTTTTAGTAAGTGTTTGTAAATATTACTAGAAGTTTTAAGCTTCAACATTCTACTTTTAGCATTTCTGCTAAATAATTAAGTATAAAAATGGGCTTTTGTGGTTGGGAATTGATTCGGCTAAACCGAAGTGAGAATGGAATTGAGACTGATAGATTCTTTCAGATGTATATTGCTTTCAGTATGACACGATTCCTAGGTGGAGGACTAGACTTATTAGGCCACCAAGGACATCAGGCACACATAGAGCAGATTATAAATCCGATAGAGATTCTGAAGGATTCACTAAAAGAGAAGGTAAGACTCGGGCACAATATCACAAGTTGGCTGATAATCCACACTTCATGAATACTGATGCACCCCTTATATAAAGACTAAAGGATGGGTAAAACCAGTGTGCATAAACACAAATCTGATCTTAAAAGGAAGGATATTGGGTTTAAAGAAATTCACTAAAACAGATTCACTTTTAGACTTGACGCTCACAAATTTACATCATCAACGTGAGACATGTGAAAATGATAGATTCTTGACAGATACAACGAATACGATAGGGTCGTCTGCTCGAGGTTGATGCTAAACAGCTTCCTCCGATCCATTCTCCCCGAAGCCGGTGGATGCTAGATGCTGCTATCATCGGCTGAGCTGGATTGGAGAAGACAAAGCTGCTGAACGCCACGGTTGAAGACGCCGTTCTCCAATTCAACATCAACGGCACGAACCAGTCCGTCTTCGCCAGGGTACGTCTTGCACACACGGCCGATACTCCATCTTCCTTTGCTGATGCCGACGTCCCGCTCCATTACGATGTCGTTGATTTGAAGGTTATGACGAACTTGGTTCCATTTCGGTCGAACTGCAAGTGATTGAAGATATGATCCCCTCCAGTGAGACCAAAACAATGCGGTGATTCGTTTCAGTTGACGGAATCGGTCTTGAGGTGAGATGTCAATTGTGTCCAGAGTAGGTAGATCCGCTGCTGGAGGTTTATTCAAGAAGTCGTTGGGCGTAAGTGGACGAAGGTCGTCTGGATCCGTCCCGGCACACGTCAGCGGCCGGCTGTTGAGAAGACCGGCTACCTCAAAGAGTAAAGTGCGTAACACGTCTTCGGTAACTGAATGCGACCGCTCTCTCTCTTGATCCAACGCTGAATAAAGTGTTCGTTTAGTGGAACGGACAAGTGACTCATGAGCTCCGCCAAAATGAGGTGTGCGGGCCGGCTGGAACGTCCACTCGATCCTCTTCTCTTCCATAAACTGCTTCAGATCCTTTTCTTGGTGCAACTCCAGGACTGCTTCTCTTAGGACTCGCTCTGCACCAACGAAGTTCGTTCCATTATCTGAATGGATGCGTTTCGGTTGACCGTAGATGCCGATGAAGCGTCGAAGGATGAGCAGAAAATCGGTGGATGAGAGTGACGGCGACAAGTCCAAGTATACAGCACGGGTTGTAAGGCAAGTGAAGAGAGCACCCCACACCTTCTTGGTTCTATTCCGTCCAAACGTAGCTTCCATAGGGCCAAAATAGTCGACTGCGGTGCGTGAGAAAGGAGGCTCCCCTTCTGCCAGTCTAGAGGAATGAAGATCACCCATGAGCTGACCAACCGGTTGAGCACGCTGTTGACGGCACTGGACGCACTCCCGCTTCACCTTCTTCACAGCTTCCCGGCCGTTGACTAGCCAAAAGTGCTGACGAATTTGAGTGACGAGAAAGTCGGTACCGACATGCAGAAGCTTGATGTGAAAGGCTTTGATGATACTGCGGGTAAATGGATGCTTTCCCGGTAGAATCGGAGGATGCTTTTGGTCGTAAGGCAGTGATGACTTCTCTAAGCGGCCACCAAGGCGGATAATTTTCTTTTCGTCGAGTCGTGGGTTGAGCTGGAACAGTTTGGAATCAGCTCGGACTGCTTTTCCTCTTTCTAGCCGGTCCAACTCCGACGGGAAAGCTTCTTCTTGGCACCTCTTGATGAGTTCTAAATACTCCCCGTCTAGGTTGACTAACGACGGAAGTATCTTTGGATTTACTGGAACTTTCGCCCAGTCGAAAGTAGATTCAACGGCCACATGATGGACGCGTGCAGCACGAATTTCTGCGGTGACAGCAAGCCACGGAAGATCCACAGGCCATTCCTCTTGATTGGTGTATAAAAGAGCAGCTCCATCTTGCCACACTTTTGGAACAGCTTCTTCTTCAAGTTTGGACCGGGTTGCAGCATCAGCGGGATTTAACTTTCCTGGTATGAATCTCCACTCTTCCGGTTTAGATAAAGACTGCACCTCGCCAATCCTGTTGCTCACGTAGACCTGATAGTTAGAGGCTGTTGACCGGATCCAGTTTCTCACCGTACTACTGTCAGTCCAGAAGAAGCGAGCAGAAATACGGCCACCCATTCCTTCCTCGATGAATCGTGATTGACGAACTGCTAACACGGCTGCATCCAGCTCCAACTTCGGGATAGATACTGTTTTCATCTTCGAAAGGACGGTGTTTGCTTTGACGAGACGAACGATGATCGATCCATCTTTATACACGGACCGTGTATAAGAAACTGCAGCGATGGCCTCTTCTGATGCATCTCCAAATGTATGTAGCTCGACTCGATCGATGTCGTGCTCTCGAGCGAAAAGACATCTTGGTATCTCGAACGATCTAAGCTGCTGCACACTTTGAAGCCACTTCTCCCACCAGCTCTTCTCTTCTTCATCCACAGGATCATGCCAATTGAGACCCTTCAGAGCGATTTGGCGATTCCGGATCTTGGCTTTGACGGTGATGGGTGCTGCAAGGCCGAGGGGATCGTACACGCGTGCCACACAGCTCACAAGACCGATGCGGGTGAAGATGGTGATACTCAGGACATCCAGAGCTGCTGGTCGGAACCCCAACGTGTCGGTAGAAGGATTCCAGGACATTCCGAGAACCATCTCGATGGCTTCGGGACCGATCGGCCGGCTCTCCGGCTGCTTAGCCTTCTTCTCTTTAGCTGGTTGCAAAGCTTCTGTGACGGCCAAAGAGTTAGATGTCCATCCAGTGAGATGAAAGTCTCCATCTGCTAACACTTTCTTGACTGCCGAAGCTACTCTGATGGCTTCCTTTTCAGTAGGAGCTGAGCTGAGGTAGTCATCGATGTACAGATTTCTTCTTATTTGCTCTGCTGCCTCTTTCTTCTCCGGTCCGGCTTGCTCAGCGGCTATCCAGGTGACTAAGATGGCCAAGAATGGAGAGCAGCTCACTCCAAATGTGAGTCGTAACATCTCACATACGCTTACTTTTCCGTCTTCTTCCGGCCAGAGGAAACGATGGAACGGACGATCTTCCGGTTTCAATCTGATGCGGCTGAACATAGCTTGAATGTCAGCGGCCCAGGCAAATTCGCTCCAGCGAAATCGTGTGATGACTATGGGAAGAGGGTTTTGTAGAGCAGGACCACTTTCGACGCAATCATTCAGGCAACGTCCTTGGAATCGGGCCGCCGCATCGAAAACAATACGGATCTTGTCATTCCACTTCTTAGTAGTGCCGAAGACGGGAAGATAATAAGCCGGTTGGCTATTATTTGCCTCTTCTGGAGTGAGTCGACGAGCATACCCTTCGGTAAAATTCTTCTCCATCGCCTCTCTGCACTTCTTTTCATAAGATGGTTCTTTCTTGAAACGAGCGATGAGGCCACGGTTGCGGCTTTCGGCCATCAGTAGATTATTCGGCGGCTTGGGCTCTCCTATCTTCCAAACAATGTCCACTTGATAGCCTGTTTCCAGTTTCTTTGTGGACGCCTTAGCAAACTGAATGATCTCTCGGTCTTTATCACCAAGGCCGTCCGTCTTGTGCTCGCTTCCAAAAGCATCTGTGTCGCAGAATCTCCGCATCTGTTCTACCAGCTCCGAGTAATTTTCTGTTGAGCTGAAAGCTGCGTTGATTCTTGCGTGAGTGATGGGTTTATCAACTCCCAGGACGCCTCTGACAATCCATCCGAGTCGGGTCTTTGAACCAACCGGTCCTATTTCACTGCCAATGCGGACGTCAGTTGGTGCAATAAGGTGTGCGTAGTCGGCTCCAAGCAAAATGTCGACTCGTCCGCCGGTCACCTTCAACGGTAGATCTTCCAGGTAGTTCCACTTGCTCTTCATTGTGCTCCAATCGATTACTGGAACAGGTTTGGCCACCACCGGAATGGTGGAGCCATGAAGAACGATTTCTTCTCCGTCTGGTGTTCTCAATTTGAGATAGGCGCGTTGAGACTGATGTCGACTCCTTTCTCCCCCAACGGTATCAACCGCCAGAGACCCTCTTGGACCATAGATGCCGATGCCCAGACGCCTCAAGACTCCTTCTCGAAACATGGTGGTGTCGCTGCATTCATCTGCTAAGACATTGGCTTCAACCATCTCGTCGTTGTAGTCGAAGACATCAACTCGGAGAGAACCAAGAGCGACGTCCGCAACGGAAGTGTTGATCGAAGCGCTGTTAATGCGAGCTGAGATTTCCGGTGGATCCGTAAGAGTGGTGATTCCATGCAGAAGCTGGTGATGTATCTCTTTACACCCTCCAACACCACATTCTTTCTTGAATCGGCAGTCCTTGGCACGATGTCGGATTCCAAAGCAGCACCGGCAGAGGCGATGTTCTGTTGCAAACATGACTCTTTCTACTAGAGGGCGAGCTTTGAAGAGACTGCATTCAGTGAGCCTGTGCTGCTCATTACACTGGAAGCAGAAGAGTTTCTTGACGGGAGGAGCGCTCGACGAAGGGGTGCTCGGTGGAGCTCTTGTTGAACCGGTCGGTGCAAAATGAACACTTCTTGGTGGAGCTCTTTTGGATTGGGTAGACGTCTGATGCGTTCGGGCGTTCCGAAAGCCAGATGGACGGGGAAGCAGCATTGGATTGTTGTTGTGGTCTATGCTGCTGATGTGACTTGACTGCTGCACGTTGAGCGGCGGCAATACTTTCATCGGTCTGGTACGCTGCTGCTCGGTCACACAACCATTCTCCAAAGATATTGAGTGAGTGGACTCCTGGTTTGATCAGCGTGCATCGTTCCGTATTCCACGCCCTTCTATCTTCAAGAACAAGCTGGTGGACGATGGAGTCGATAATGTCGTTGCTCCCCGTCTCTCCTACCCGACTGAGGTCGAAGAGATAAGTCCTGGCTCGATCTGCATAGCGCTGGAATCCTACTGGATCGTTGGCAGGAATCTTGAGCTCGTTGAGAGCAGTCTTGAGAGCGCACCGCATTACTCCTCTCTTCCCAAATGCTTGCTTAAGACGGGAGAGTGCTTGTTTATAAGCGGCTTCTCCTCCTGCGAGTCCTGCGACGCGTAGACGGGCGTCACCGGTGAGGAACGACTGCATGATGGCCAGCTTTTCATCAGGTGACTTGTTGGTGAGGTGGACGAGAGAGTGATACTGGCTGATCCATAGGAACCAGTCAAGAGATTGACCGGAGAAGGTTTCCAGTCTGGTGCGTAGAGAAGAGCTGTCTTTTGAGCGACGAATGGTTACAGCAGGAGCAGATCCTTCGACATACTTGTCGATCCAGTCATCCGGGGCTGGCTCTTCTTGGTCACATAGCCAGTCTGCTACTCGAACAAGAGATGACTTGGGTCGAAGAGCAGCGGTTAAATCGACGTCCTTGTTAGCTCGTTGATTCAGCTGGTCTAGTAAGGCATCATCGACGTCGTCGTCGAAGTCGTCGTCGTCGATGTCATCATCATTGACGAGCTCTTCTTCTTCGCCCATCTCCTCCTCTTCTCCAGTGTCTTCGTCATCTTCTTCTCCATTAACTGCTGCTTCCTGCTAATTCTGTTGAGAAGGGAAGTTGGAATGAGCTGATTTAAGAGAGACTGACGTAGTAGGAAGAACGGCTTTATTCATTGGTGTCTGCGTGCCAGTGTCTTCGTCATCTTCTTCTCCATTAACTGCTGCTTCCTGCTCATTCTGTTGAGAAGGGAAGTTGGAATGAGCTGATTTAAGAGAGACTGACGTAGTAGGAAGAACGGCTTTATTCATTGGCGGTAGAGGAGCTTGTGAAGCACGTCCTTTCTTCACTTTGACCGGACCTTTCTTAACTGGAGGATGTTGAGTAGCGACGGTGGTTGCCTCATCAGCACGGCTGTCGAGATGCTCCTCAGCACGCTCTTCTAGAAGAGATATAGAGGTCACGTACTTTAGATGATCCTCTTGCTGCTTCTTGAGTTTGGCAGGCTCGATCCCAGCTACCTTGGATAGAAAGGCGTGTAACTTTAGGGCTTCATCCGTAAGGCGCTTCAGCTCGCTTAGGAAGGCCCGGATTCGTCCACGAGATTCTCTCTGGTCTATGAGGTCGTGAATGGAAGATATGGTGACTGTGATCTGCGTGCGAACGTTCTTCTGCTCGCTCTTGGCCTTTTGGATGGGATCTTGGACGGCTTTACTAGTAGGAGTTATCGTTCTTTTGGGCTTGACTGAAGGCCCGTTAGTAGGACCACCCACTGCTCCTTCTTCGTTTTGATTTGATTTCACCATACTGCTGGACTGCTGCTCGGTATGGTAGACTTTAGACCGGTGTAGAGGACTGTAGCTCAGTGTAGAGGACTGTAGATCGGTATAGAGGACTGTAGACTTCAATGCCGGCTCCAACTTGACGAGGATTCCGGCTCGACGGACCAATGATTCGGCTAAACCGGAAGTGAGAATGGAATTGAGACTGATAGATTCTTTCAGATGTATATTGCTTTCAGTATGACACGATTCCTAGGTGGAGGACTAGACTTATTAGGCCACCAAGGACATCAGGCACACAGAGCAGATTATAAATCCGATAGAGATT
Source organism: Chydorus sphaericus (assembly GCA_030141595.1). NCBI lineage: Eukaryota > Metazoa > Arthropoda > Branchiopoda > Diplostraca > Chydoridae > Chydorus > Chydorus sphaericus. Next base: position 2,182,501 of record CM057926.1, on the reverse strand, counting down.
CTGAAGGATTCACTAAAAGAGAAGGTAAGACTCGGGCACAATATCACAAGTTGGCTGATAATCCACACTTCATGAATACTGATGCACCCCTTATATAAAGACTAAAGGATGGGTAAAACCAGTGTGCATAAACACAAATCTGATCTTGAAAGGAAGGATATTGGGTTTAAAGAAATTCACTAAAACAGATTCACTTTTAGACTTGACGCTCACAAATTTACATCATCAACGTGAGACATGTGAAAATGACAGATTCTTGACAGATACAACGAATACGATAGGGTCGTCTGCTCGAGGTTGATGCTAAACAGCTTCCTCCGATCCAGGAATAATTAAAATCACGCGGCGCATTGGATACATTGAAATTATATTAAAGATCGTTATCGTTCTTGAAATAGAGTATTAAAAAAATTCCAACGTTATCACTTTCATTTCAAACTTAAAAACTATATTTATGGTTTCAAAAACGTTTAACTTAATCAATAAGTTACTTTATTTTTTAAAAAGAAACTACTTAAATTAAGTACTTTTCCGCTGCTGTGCAAAATTGGTGTAATTTGGTGTTTTAAGATATCCGTTGGGAATGAAAAAATGTATCCCAAAGTATGCCATATTCTGTGTGGGTAGTTTAAGTTGATTCTCGTCGTCAATACAAAAACGTTTGATGATTAACGCACAGTAACGACCGTGGTAGCGGTAGCGACGATGGATACAGTATTAGTTCTATTTATTTTGAGCTATGCCAAGCTTAGTTTTATCGATGTATTTATTTATTTTTGAATAGCTCAAGATAGGAACGATATTTACTAATGATGGATAAAAAAGTGTTCGATAAATAGTCTATGAATATTAAAACTATATTACCGTCAATATATATAATACGTGGCATATATAACAAAAAATTTACACGGATGATTTTAGTGCGCACATTATCGCATAAGATCTTGTTTGTGTCATAATTAAACATTTATTCTTCCTGATTGTTCACAGTGGAATAAAAATGGACGAATCTTTTCATTTTAAATATACAGATATTCTTTAAATCTAAAATAAAATAAAAATTGAATAATTTAGTTTGTGAGCCACTATCATGTAAAGAAAATCAAGAAAGAAATCGACGAAGGGAAAACTGGTCTTAGATACTTTCCTAGTCAATAACTTGCTAGACCACATTTCTTGTAGAGAAAGCCTGAAAGCCTATTCAATGTGAAAACGAATTTAAAGGAGAAATATATATATATAAGATAGCAAAGCGCGCTTTGAAGCTCGCCGAGTTGATATGAGTAATCCAGTTCCACTGAATCAACTTTAAAACAACCCAAACATATGACGCATGTGTTGGTAATCGGCCGGCAGGTTAGTCGGTTAAGTAGGCGGCAAACTGACCGGTATATGCCTATATGGTCGGGATTATCGGGCCTGCGAACGGCCAATTTGTCGGGAAAGAAGCCGGGAAAGAAGCCTGCGAACTTGTCAGCAAAGAAGCTGGCAACTTGATCGACTTTGTATTCATCGGGTCTGCAGCCGGCAAATTTGTCGGTAGGCAACCAATAAGTTTAGTAATTTAATCGGGCCTGCGGCCGGCAAAGTGGTCGGTAAAGAACCGGCATATTTGGCTATTTTGATCGGGCCTGCGGCCGGCAAATTTGCCATATATAGATACGATCAATTTAAGTTCATTTGCAACTGTTTGTCCCCATAAGATGACGTTGACACTAGCGCCACCGGTAGATTTAAACACATTTTAATTAAATTCATTAACTTAAAATCAATATTTTTCGCTCATATTTACGTCAGCGCATAAGAATAAAATTTCCGTTTTTTTAAGACCAAGATCGTTACATTCTGTTGAGTCTGCACCGAGTTATTTGCGTTGATAAACAGAGAGAGACTAAGAGAGACGGCCGTGTTTTTTTTTTACCACCCTCTCATTTAGAAGCTCTCCCTTTCGGGTCGCAGCAGTCTTCGTTTTTCATTGTCTTTTTCCTGACTGCTGCGAGCCCTTCGGGCTCGCAATAAAAGAAAGGTTTTGGGAGTCTAGACCTTTGGAAGTTTAGGCCTCCGTGGGAGATAGATTCGGAGATATCGTTTACCTTTTATCAACAGAGTAGAGTAGGAGGAAAGCTGGGGACAAGAATGTTGTCTTTCGACCATCAGGAAGCTTCCATCGCAATAATAATGAGTCGTATAGCTTTAAACATAAGAAGGAATGCATAGTAGAATAATTTTCATTGATAAATATGATTAAATTCTAATTATGTGTCTATCTAATCCTCTTATTCATTCATCCATCTATATCACTAGGGGAACCTCCTTTGTTACTTCATTTCTTTTTTGCTTTGTTCTGCAGGCGCATGTACTTGCATTATAATGAAATTGGTGCTAATTAAGTGACGAAAAAAAATATATAGTTGAATTCATAGTTTATGTCATCACTGCCCTTAAAAACAGTATTTATTGGTAGGCCTATAGTTGTTTTCTTTTGTCACAGTTCAGGGGGCTAAGTAAGAGTCAATAATGTAGCCACCGAATCCTACAGCAAAGAAAATACCTTTTTTATTCTTCTTGCGATAGCCGATTATTTTCTTTATTTATTAAAGCAGTGACTATAGCTGTTATTCATTACTGCCGGTACAGATTCTTTGTGTTAAAATGTTAATAAATGAGATCATCAACTTTCAGCACCCTAGTGAGACAGGGCTTCGGGAGATTGCTCTGTACAAAATAAGAATTATGGCAACGCCTCGTTGTTGCGGTATGGGAAAATATGCGATTTCAAAGAAAATGTATTTACAAACGAGTTCAAATTTAGGGAGGCCATATTCGTCCGCTCAGCCTACGGACACCTGGCTTTGAGCGGCGAAGTCAAAATATTGGTGAGCCCAAATATAGATAGTCGAATCGTCCACTCTGTCCAATTGACGGGAGCCTGTCTGTTTTGAGCCGATATGTACCAAAGCCGAAACGGCTGAGTCCATTTATCACGGAGCCCATACGGCCGTATGTCATTCGAATCGATTCGGCAAAGCCCTTTCCTTTGAATTAAAATTGAACGATCTTTCGAGTTTCGATTGACGAAAATATGGACTAACAATACAATGCTGTCAACAATAATACTGTGATTTGATGTTTGCCTTATTTTGGTATGCTACTGGTTATACTTATTTCTAAGTACATAATAAGTAAATAATTTTATCATTCTAATTCTTACATTTCTGTTAAGAATTCACGAACACTTCATTTCTGCATCAGTTGTGCTATTTATTTTCAGTTAGTATTTTTTTTTAAATTATTGCAAACCCCGAAGCTAAATATTAGAATGGGATCTTGAAATTTACAACAAAACAATGAAAAAAAAACTTCTATAAGGCTATCATAGAACGCTTTCGACTTTAAAAATCGAATAATGAAGATTCCAAAAGCCTGTAAATCTTAACAAACATGGATAACAATATAAAATGGGACACCCTAATCCTGGTTCCATTGCTGCGATCTGATAGGAAAGAGCTGAAGCGAATTTTATTCATAAGCATTCATGTCGCGCCATCTAGCAATCAAAATAAAAGTTTTCCAATATTGGCTAAAGGTTGATTAATAATTCGGACTTTACGTTACGCGAAGGAAAGATAAGAAGGATTCTACAATTATGTATATATATCTTTTAAAAATTAAAATAGAATGTACCAGAATGTCATTTTTAGAATTGTTTACATTTAGGTTAAGTTTAGTACCGTATTTGAATATGAAATAATAATTTATAACTATTTATATTTTTGATTACACATACTTTAAACTTAAAAAAAAATCTGCAACCTACTCAGTCACTAACAACACATGTTTAATTATTCGATTGTTTCACCATAATAAATAGAATATGGATATAGTAACTAAGTCAACAACCTTCTAACCTTCCAACCAGAATAACCTTCAGAGATGAGCATGTTTGATAATATGTAAAATACAAGAGGAGAGCGGAAAGCTGTATATATCAATAAGTAAAAAAAACCTTGAGGAGTGTGGTATGTAAAACCTGTTTTTCTTGTTCAGTCGGAAGGGTTATCGACTCGGTTGCTGACTAAAGTAATTCCCGTACACCTCAAGTATTTGCTTTTATTTTACACAAGAATTTCGATTAATGGCTAGATAAACAATTCCAAACATTTGACAACAGTGCAAAATAAAACCGATCATAAATGTGCACTTATAAACGTTGGCGAAGAGTAAATATAATGTTTAGCTTTTACAAAATTACACCATTCTAGAAAACTGAAAGTCTTATATCTGACTATTCCTACTCTTTCTACCCCCGTTTGGAGCGGATCTGAAAACTTTTATTTCCTTCGTTTTTGCTCTCTTCTGATTGATTCGTACCTTGTCGTATTTTCAGAATTACCATGTCAATTTCACTGTTAATTACCTTCTTTAAAGCAACATTAAATAGAATGAAATCAAATCAAATAAAGGATTTTTTAAACTTAAACTATAATAAAATATCTCGAATAAATTTAATGAGTAATAGCGTATTATAATTATTGTATAAAATTCTCAAACTAAACCTTCAAGCATCTAAACATTTAAAAAAATGAGAAGTGAAACAATTTTATATATCCTTAACCCTCATTTATATATGTGCCGAATCCATTGATATGGCTTAAATAATCAAAATAAACTATTTGCACTATAATTTAATTTTCTAACTATATAATCTAAACAATAATATATATGCTAGAAACCGAATGAGTAAAAAACTGGCATCCTTACGCATTTAATGAAAAACCCTTATATAGATTCCCGGCCGTCCTTGATGACTATATACCTTCTCCTTTTGAATATGTCCCTTACTATACCGTCATCGGCCAAGGCTGAATCTAAGCCAGCTGTAATTCATCATCGTTCGCCACAACTCCAACTAGCGTTTTAGGCTATTTATTTCTACAGCACTTAATTCTGAGCTAGGAAAGGCTAAGAAGAAGTAGACGAGTAACTAGATAAGTATGCGGAATCTAGAGCTCACATCACGCCTCTAGCCAAGTTATAGGGGAGAGCGGGGCTATTTGGAACGGGGGTTATTTGGGAAAGTAGATATAAGACTGTGTCCTCAATTCACATGATAATTATTTTATGATCCAATGTGGGTAACACGATGACGCATTAGTGTAGTAAGTTTGGCTAAGAAATAATTATATTTGTTTAAGTTATACAAAGAAATGTGGATTTCCGGAAATATTTTGTTCCGTTTTTTAAAATAAACTTAAAATTTGGAAATTTTACAATTATTTCAAAGTTTTTAGATTGACGCGGTCAGAAAGCCCTTTCAATTTACTTTCAAACCATGTGCTTCTTTTCTTCTTTCCTTTTCCCGGTACTTCACAATCCTAAAAATTGTAAAAGTGCCTTTTTGTGGGACTATTTGGGAAAGGGCTGTTTTTTTTTCGCGAAAAACAGCTGTTTTGGGCGGAGCCTATTGGGAAAACAAACTTTTAGAGTTTTACCCTACTAATTTTGTTTTATTGGATTTTAGGGATGTTTGTTTTGTTAAAGTTAGAAAATAACCATACCATCAGAAAGGAATGAAATTTTGATTCGATTTGCATATTAATGGACCCCTAAATCTGAATTCAAAAATAAAAATAAATTTTCTTGTCTAGTGTTCCGTTTTGCCCCAATAAGGATGGGGCTATTTGGGGGCGGGGGAGTGATTCGCTAAATAATTCATACCAAAGCGACCTTTCTATATAAATAAATTTTAAAATAAGATTTAGAAAGAAGAATGAAAGGGCTACAATATAGTACTAATGTGTATAAGTTTATTTTATGAAAACAAAGAGAAATTTCAATTAATGTTTTTTTCTATTTCGTTCCAAATAGCCCGCTTTCCCCTACGCGTATATACAGTACAATTTATTATTACGCATAGTTTTTTCGAAGATAATTAATTACGAGTATTCCATGGCCTTATTCTTTATTTTTTAAAGTTACTAATGCATGAAGTCCACGAGTTTAATATAGTAAACGTAAGATTGGAAAAATACCTGTACTATAGTAACAATTTGCACAACTAAATCTGTGAATTTTAATCCTCGCAAGTTATTATTAGTAATTCAAGAAGTACTGTCAAGTAGTTTATTTTTAGTTACAAATAGTATATTTAAAGAAAAAATAGTAATTAAATTTAAGTAAATTCATGAGATAAAATTAAATTGACTCCCAGTTAACTAACCAAGTTTAAACTATCATTAATTTTAGTATTTTCAATTTTTGAACATTCCAATTTCATACTTACTGGTTCATAATATATTTTGTTTAAAAAAACCCAAAATTCAAATAAATAATTTTTTTACTGTCCATGTTATAAGGGTGGGACTACAGCATGACATGGGGGAAGAAGTTGGTCCAAAACTGCCAAAAACTGTGTGACGTCCTTTGTGGATGACGTCCTTTATGGTGATGTCCTTGTCTGGTTAGTTGGCCTACGTTTTCTATTATGAAATGATGAGATGCTGACAACTTATAAAACATATTAAACACGAGGGCGCCTACAAGAAGCAAGACTTGTTTTTCGAGCAGACGACAGGATTCGCCGTATAGGCCATTTAGTTTACACGCAAATCCCTTTGGGGCCGAGAAAAAACTGTGTCGCCACTTTATTTCGAAAACGGTACTCCCGATCAAGTCCGAATTTTCACGATAAAATGAGCCGTGCGCTAACTTGGTCTAACGTCAAGAAGTCGGGATCTTAACTCTTTTCATGACTTGAGTAATAAAATAATTAGTAAATGAAAACCAGGTATGTCCGGTTGTCATGGAGATGGGGTCGACTACAAGCCTTTGGGTGCTTTGGGGATTCAAAGACCCCATTAGACCAAAGTGCCATTTGACAATATTGCAAGGTGTAGTTGCATGTATGGATACAGTATATATGGGTTGGATAATGGGGGGCTTTGGGGGTCTGGGCCCCCCGTAACCACCTAGGCGCCTACGGAGGCAGCCTTAAAAATCTTGGCAAAATCGGCCTCTTGGACGTTGGCCCCCCCTAAAATTTTTCAAAATTCGCCCTTGGTTACTTTTCTGCAATTTTTTTCGCATTCCTCTCATCATTTTCTTATGGAAAACCCGCAAAGCAAGCCAAAAGTGTAACAATGTATACAAAAATATAATAAAAATATCATCCAACTGGGAAAAAGATTCTATTCAATTAAAACAATTATTAGCGTACGACAAATCGTTATTTAAAAAAATTATTCACTGAAGTCCCAATGCTTTTCTTATGGAGAAACCCGCAGGGAGAGCCAAAAGTGTAGGACCGCCTCCTCACAGAGCCCCTCAGTCCTCCTACTTTCCCCGGTTTTTCGTGAATAGCTCCGAAAATGGATGTTTTAGGTATAGACACATGTTAGTAAGAAATTTTTTCATTTTTACGCCATTTTTCGGTACTAGTTTCAAAAAGTGCAAAAATCGTCCATTCCCGTACACATCAAGTATTTGATTCGATTTTACACGATAATTTTTATTGTTAGTGGCTAGATAAACTATTCCAAACATTTGGCAACTGCAGAAAATAGAACCGATCAAAAAATTGCGCTTATAAACTCGGGCGAAAAGTAATTATAATGTTAAACTTTTACAATACTCTACCTGGTTTACCTAATGAGAGTTTTCCCTGTTATGGTCGTATTCATTTCAATACTGAAAATTTTATAATCCTCGTCTTTCTATCCACTTTTGGAGCTGATTTAAAAACTTTTATTTCACTTATTTTGGTATCTTCTGATTGATTCTATACATTGTTTCCCGCAAGGATTCTATGCGGTGGTGCAGTGCTTGACTTACTTTTTTCATGTTAAACCAGATGGCAGCACTATTCGCTGACTTTAAGCACACAAAATATATGTAGATCGACTACTGAGTAGAAGGAAAGTAGCGTTTGTATCGTTCACATACCGGTTGGTTTTTTAACGAAACATTTGTTTTTCTGCGGAACCTCCTACCAGTAAAATCAGATAATGCGTCTCTTTATCAAATACCGTAGGGCGTAGGCACTTGGAAGTTGGAACTTAAAATAGATATAGGGCTGTTCAACCTCTACCTACGCATCTACTGACAACGCTGCATTCGGGTAACCTCTTTGGCACGAAATTAAAAAAGCTGGCAAGAAAAAAGATAGCTTGAGGGCACCTTTTTTTGAAATTTGATGCACAGACGGTTCGCCAAAGTCGGCGTTGTCTGCTGACGCGCACTTGGGGGTTGAACAGCCCTATACCAAATATTATTAATAACATATTCTCTCTATTTAATACTTGATTTATAGTTTATCCTTATGCGGACAATAGGGAAAGGAACAAAAAAAAATTCCCAAAAACCATTGTATCGTAATCAGCTTAAAAAACTGAACAAGTCTGTCAATCATGTTGTTTATCAAAACTAATTATCTTGCTCGGAAATCGACGCCAAAGTCGGTGTGTATCGTTCGGTTCGCAAAACGGACCTCGCGCCATCTTGGAAATTAAGACTGACATATTTTGGGGAGTAGAGCAGCCACAGTGGCAAAAGCATTTGCTTATTTACCTGGAAAGGTATTCCCATGATGGAAAATTAATTGCTAATGAAACTGCCCTCTAATTATGGCTAATAAACTCTTAGTAAAAGAAGGCTTCCGTAAAGCTAATAGTGATAATCTGCCGACTGTTGATATTCAAACGCTCAAAAGATACATACGTAAAAATGATGATTACATTGGACCAGAAATAGCTAATGTAAATTCGCACCGTGCTGAAAGGGAATCCTATGGTGAATGCGCTATTGGGTGGGTTCAAGTGCGACGCGCCATTAACGTATTCAAACTTGTTGCAGCAATTTGTCCTGAGCATAAATGTACGAGTACAAGTTATACTGTCGAGGCCGAAGTTGATGTTGAGAAGGAAGAAATAATTTCAGCACGATGCCAAACCTGTATTGCTTCAAATGGAGTGTGAAAGAATTGTATTGCATTCGTCGGATGGCTTCATCGTCGCTCAGAAGAGCCTACACGTACAGAAGTTACCTGTTACTGGAAAAAAAGCCTACTGTCTAGAGTCGGAACTCTCGACAAATTCATTGAAGCAATCAACATATCTTGTGGTAAGAGAAAAAGGAATTATTTTGGTATGCTACTGGTTATACTTATTTCTAAGTACATAATAAGTAAATAATTTTATCATTCTAATTCTTACATTTCTGTTAAGAATTCACGAACACTTCATTTCTGCATCAGTTGTGCCATTTATTTTCAGTTAGTATTTTTTTTTAAATTATTGCAAACCCCGAAGCTAAATATTAGAATAGGATCTTGAAATTTACAACAAAACAATGAAAAAAAACTTCTATAAGGCTATCATAGAACGCTTTCGACTTTAAAAATCGAATAATGAAGATTCCAAAAGCCTGTAAATCTTAACAAACATGGATAACAATATAAAATGGGACACCCTAATCCTGGTTCCATTGCTGCGTTCTGATAGGAAAGAGCTGAAGCGAATTTTATTCATAAGCATTCATGTCGCGCCATCTAGCAATCAAAATAAAAGTTTTCCAATATTGGCTAAAGGTTGATTAATAATTCGGACTTTACGTTACGCGAAGGAAAGATAAGGAGGATTCTACAATTATGTATATATATCTTTTAAAAATTAAAATAGAATGTACCAGAATGTCATTTTTAGAATTGTTTACTATTTAGGTTAAGTTTAGTACCGTATTTGAATATGAACCCTCTTTTGTGTAGCTGACCCCGAATTCGAATCCAACAAAAAAGTAGAGATTCGAGAAGTCAAACTTGATGAAGACGTCTGCTGTCGCTGCTGCTGTCGTCTGCTGTCGCGCCATGAAGGTTGCACCTGAGATCGGCTCCCAATATTTTGCGATTTTTTATGTGATTGTGATTGCGAAGTGGCTTCTTTTGTGTTATTGGTTTGTCATAGCCCTCGTCTTATCCTGGATTACCATTTTTCTTGGATGGATTGCCCCGAATTTGCAGGATTTGGGGTTGTTTACCTTTAGCCGGTTGCCTACCTGTGAAGCTGTCAACTTTGCACTCTCTCAGGGGGCAAAGTGGCTCATCAAGTTTCATCCTCGTTGTGACATGTCTCAGACCTGCATTAATCTGAGTTTTTGGTAACACAGCTGTATTTATTTTATCTAATTATTTGGTTTTCTTTTTTATTTAGGAAATAATAATGTCGACGAAAATAGCCCAAGGGGCATGACGGATTTTTCTATAATGACCGCTAGATGTCACCCTTCGCCACCTAGCTACAGCAGGGATTTTTTAATTTCTCTTCGTCGTTCGAGTCCATCATTGCGTTCATGGGTTTCGGTATCGGATTATAATTCTCTTCGTTATAATTCTCTTCTTGTTCGTTTTCCAACTAGGAGGAGCTACTGTGGTGGATTGCTTGCTAGTGCTAGAAGAGCAGAGCGCTACGCACTTGCACTGGATGATCCGGAATTATTTGAGCATCCGCCAGGCTCGAAAGAAAAGAGGATTTTTCCTCCGGTGGCTTCCGGATGGCCAATTTTGGGACTGCTTAACGCTCGTTCCGTCTAGAAAAGAGGAGACGTAATATCTGATACTATTTTAACATCTAATATCGATTTTCTTGCTATTACAGAAACCTGGTTAAATGTGACCCACGGAGACCATATAATAAAGAAGGCTTGCCCCGCTGGCTACTCTGCTCTACACGTTCCACGGCAAGTTGGTCAGTCAGGAAGGAAGAAGAATGGCGGCGGTGTGGGACTTATCTACAGCAACCTTTACGATGTCAAGCAGCTCCCTCCAATGGTATCTCCTTCCTCTTTTGAGATTCTCGATGCCTCTGTCCGGAGTGGATCGAGGAGTTTTCGCCTCTTCGTCATCTATCGTCCTCCCGAATATGGGAGGGGTGCAGGCGTCACATTTGGAACCTTCATCGAGGAGTTTCGGGAGCTTATGGAGGAGGCGGCTGGTGTTGGGGAGGAGCTTCTGGTGGTCGGTGATTTCAACATACACGTTGATTGTCCGTCCTGTCCGAGGGCCCGCACTTTCTTATCTCTCTTGGAATTCCTTGGTCTGGTCCAGCTGGTGACTGAGCGCACTCACGAGCGTTCTCATACCTTAGATCTGTTTATCACTCGTGCTGGGAGCTCATTTATGACACCACCGCAGGTAACTAGCCTTATCAGTGCCCACCATTTAATAATTTCTTCTCTCTATATAGATAAACCGAAGGAGGCTGGATTGCCTTTTTCCTTCAGAAATTATCGACGACTAATAATGGAGGACTTCGTTGCCGACCTGAATTCCTCGTCGCTCCTTACAAAGCCTGCTTTCTACCCTGGTGATCTGAGGGTCACATTGGCTTCTCAGATCGGGCAATACGAAGAGCTCCGTGCGATACTTGATCGGCACGCTCCATTGCAGCATAAAAAGGCACCAACGCGCCCGCCTTCACCATGGATTAATGAGGATATTCTCTCTGCAAGACGAGCTCTACGCAAAGCGGAGCGGATCTGGCGGAGGAGTGGCTACAAACGGGATCATTTCCTCCGCTATCGGGCCCTAGTATCCGAATATGCCTCGTTACTTCGCTTGGCAAAGAGCAACCATTACCGTTCGGAGGTTGCCGGTTGCAGTGGCAACCAGAGACGTCTTTTCACCTTGGTTGATGACTGGCTTCGAAAGCCACGAACGACGCCCTTACCTACTAATCTCTCAGACTTGGATCTGGCTAATAAATTTTCTTCTTTTTTCTCTGATAAGGTGGAGAGCATTAAGGCGGATCTGGACTCCAAAAAGGCGTCGATTGACCCAGCTCTTGTCGTGGAAGCTCCAGTCTTCCAGCTGACTAATGATGCCAGGAAAACTCTTGACGAATTTCCAATGGTGGACATCGATATGGTCCGGAGGATCATATTGGCGTCTCCCACTAAGTCCTGTGACCTGGATCCGATCCCGACACACATTCTGAAGAGTCCCGCTGTTCTCGATGTTCTTGCGCCGTCGATTACCTCATTAGTCAACCTCTCTCTGCGCACCGGAAAATTTCCTGAAACCCTCAAGCATGGGCTTGTTACTCCTCTTCTCAAGAAACCTAACTTGGATAGAGAAGTATTATCCAATTTTAGACCCATTACTAAAAGCCCTTTTCTTTCTAAGGTGATCGAGCGAGTGGTTGTCACGGTTCTTGATGAGCACCTGGCCTTACACAACATTCTCGCACCCTCGCAGTACGCTTATCGGCGTAATCACTCTACTGAAACCTACCTCTTGGCTCTTCAAGACGACCTTCTGATCGCGGTCGATCGAGGGAAAGGAACCGTCGTTCTTCTGCTAGACCTTAGTGCTGCTTTCGACACCATCGACCACAAAATTCTACTACGGCGGATTGAGTCGCACTGTGGGATCTCCGGAACCGTTTTGGCCTGGTTTCGGTCCTATTTGAGCGGGAGGACCCAGTCTGTAGTTGTAAATGGAATCTGATCCAACGCGGTTCCGTTGAAGCACGGGGTGGCTCAGGGGTCTGTAATCGGTCCCAAACTTTATATAATTTATGTTAATTGTCTCCAACAGGTGGCTGCCCGATATGGCGTCAAGATCAAGCAGTACTCGGACGATACAACAATCTACTTGGAGTTCTCTTTTCCACCGGAAATCCCTGACCTTAAAACGGCCCTGGACCTTTTTTCTTCGTGTGCTGGCGATCTTCTCGATTGGTTCTCCTTCAATTGGGTTCGTCCGAACCCGGACAAGAGCGAGTGGATGTGCTTTGCTTCTTCTAAGGCGGAGGCTGCATCCCTTGAACTACAGCTAGACATGAGGGAGAGATCCTTGCAACCGGTTTCATCGGCTAGGATTCTAGGATTTACTTTTGACTCGGACTTATCTCCCAACAAACACATTGCAACTATTACTAAAAAATCTTTCTTTCACATTTACAGGCTGGCCCAAATCCGTGACAGACTGACTCCAGAAGTCACTAAAACCCTGGTTCACGCGTTCATCATCTCCTCGCTGGACTACGCAAACTCCCTACTGGCGGGATGTACCAAGACGCAGTTGAAACCCCTCCAGTCCGTCCAAGATGCGGCCGCCCGTCTGATTGTCCGTGACAGATCAATCTCCACTGAAAAGGCCAGGTTTGATCTCCACTGGCTACCAGTTGCTGAGAGAATCGACTACAAGATTCTTCTACTCACCTTCGACTGCCTGTATGGAATGGCCCCAGAGCACCTTACTGGTGTTATTCGCCGTTACGTCCCTCGTCGTGCGGGCCTCCACTCATTCGATCCTGATTCTGCAGTAACCCTGGAGATCAGCACATGGAGGCGTGACACCCTTGGTGGGAGGGCCTTCAGCAACTATGCCCCCAAAATTTGGAACTGTCTCCCGCCTCAACTTAGAAAGGAAACAGACAGGCGCATCTTCAAGTCAAAGCTCAAGACCCATTTTTTCGCATTGGCATATCCACATTTTACTCGTAGATAGTGTGGGATACCTGAACCGTCATTCGATCTGTTATGTGGAGAGTGCGGTATATAAATTCAATCAATACAATACAATACAAAGACTATGTTAAAAACTTAATGTGCAATGCTTCTGAATTTTGGCGTAAAGCTATTCGGCCAAAGTTGTGAATAATAAACTAATTGACGATTGGTAGTTGTTTGTCATTATTTATTTCAAGCCAAGGCGTAATGTTTTTTTTTCAATTTTTGTTGTAGTTTGTTATTTAGAACATTTATTGTAGTATAAGAATCGAAATGTATGAACAAAAATTCAATGTAATGGTTGCCAAGAGCTTTTATTATTTGTTCGAACATAACGTGGTCACATAGTACACACTACACAGTAAATAGGTTTACATAAGCGATGTGGATTTAATGATGGACCTTTGTAGAACAATAATTCACTTAATGAGAGGCCCCCTTAAGTTAATGAGACCACATGTAATTTTCATGGCATCGTCACAATACTTGATCATATTATGATCGACACATGCGTGTGGGGAACAAAACTTGAACTCTCTAATCCTGCTTATTGCGCGTTCAACATGAATACGTAATCCAGCAATCTTTCGTGATGTGACAACCTGTTTTCTGCTTAGTTTTACACCCTTCTGAACACTCGGAGGCCGAACAAAAGAGCATTTCTGTTTTAAAACGTGTGTTTCTACCTTTTTGAACCCCCGATCTGCCATAATGCACATTCCCGGTTCCAGCTTGTCTAAATACCCTGAATGCGAAACAACCATCTCGTCCGTGGCTCTTCCACCATACCCATTTGAAATGAAGGAAATCAATCCGTCCGGTGTGATTCCAATCAAATACTTCAGTGTGTTGCATTTCTTATATTGCGACCAAGTAAGGGCTTGATCTCTGGGAGACGATGGCTTCTCTATCTCGGTTTCCAAGCAATCAATGATTGAGTTGACATTTCGATAGTTTTTTTTCGGAAAGAAACAGGCAAATTTTTCTTAATACTTTCAAATTTTGGCCAAATGATCATTTCTTTTGAATGCTTGGCAATAAAATTTAAATTCAATCTAAAAATACGGCTTGCATAAGACCGTGATACACCGAATTCGTGAGCAAGAATTTCAAAAGACTCGTTCAATCTTATTTTACGCAAAACCAAGTAGCAGATATCAAGTGCATCTAATCCACTACTATTTACCTTCATTTTGTAAGAAATAAGAGAAATGATGCTGAGATACTCTTTATCAATACCCAAATAAAGTCTTGGGTTTGATTCCATCAATGATCGACAACGTTTACGACTTTTCGCCTGAAATTTGCTCAAGGATTCGGTATTATCTCTCTCTTTGTCAGACTCCTCTGAAGAGTAACTGATTTCTGAATTGCTTCCATCTGAAATGTCTGACTCACCAAAATCACTACTTGGAAAATCAGAGCTACTAGCCACAGACGTATCGGATTGATCGCTTTGAAAATCTTCATCGTCTTTTGCGTCGCACTGAATAAGGGATCGATTTTGTCGACCTAACGGGGCTTTCAAGGGACTAAGAGGAGATATTTTCAAAGGGCTACAAGCAGCATTGTTTCCAACATCAAGCATTGTCACCTGCGTCTTCTTGCTACGAACTGTTTTCTTTTTCATTGAAATAAAACGTCGCCGAAACAAAGAGTTTCACTTCTAGCTTTGAGAGAATCTCAAGTTGACGTTTACGCGTATCCGTTTGGGTTCCAATGATAGGAGCGTCCATTTCTTAATGCAAAATTAAAATGTCATAATTTGTCTTACACACATAAGTGAGAGAAAGGAATAATTACCCTGGATTTCATGGTCAGTAAGTAATGGGTCCACTTCTTCTACATTGGGTTGAAAAGGATCTTCAGGTGGAGAATCATCAAATGTGTCTGAGATGAATGTTGTAAAATTAGTGTAAAAGATGAAGATTGTTAAAGTTGTATCACAATTTCACCTTTTTCTGATGGAGCAGTATCAAACAGATTTTTATGTGGAACTATGTTTTCAATAGTTGTCCATCGGGGTGAATTCTTGTTCTTAAAGTCTTTGTCAACCTAGAACAGAAAGGAGTAGAAAACAAATTCTCTGTCTCATTTTTTAAACAGTAAACTAACATCAAAATGATCTTCACAAATTCTTAAGGAGCTTTCCAGGGACAGTCCACTATCGCTCCTGTTGATAGCCTTCAACCAAATCATTCTCTTCTGACCTCTCGGAAAAGAGAGAAATTTTTTCTCCGGGCTATTGTTTTGAGTGTTCTTACAACTAGCCACAGCACAACAGATTGTAGATCTTTTGTTATTTGCCATATTGTAGCACAAAGCAAGTTTATATAGAATATTCAAAACAATTCAGTCGAGGACAGTGATTGACATCCAGCAAAAAGTAAACAAAGCTCAAAAGCCAATGCTTTTGCCATTGTGGCTGCGCTACATTAAAAAATATGTCTGTCTTAATTTTCCAAGATGGTGGGAGGCCCGTTTTGCGTACCAATCGTACACACCGACTTTGGCGTCGATTTCCGGGCAAGATAATTTTTTTTGGGTTAACAGGATGGTTGACAGACTTGTTCAGTTTTTTAAGCTGAATACGATACAACATTTTTTGGAAATTTTTATTTTTTTTGTTCCTTTGACTATTCATTATTTAATATTTTAATTTTGAAATTTTACGGTTCAATTTAAATCTAACTGTATTTAAATAACACATCAGTAAGAGCATCCAGGTATATATTTAATTATTAACGCATCATTCCTACGCTGCGAGCTACATGTTTTGGACTCTCTTGAAGCTATTAACTCTGACGGTTGAATCAGAGAAGGTTTTATCAGTCTTTTTTAATTGTGTCATAAGCACATGCATGTTTATTAAACGCATAATATAAACATTGTTTTTTTTAAATCCAATAATTGACGATCATTGGTTAATAGAAAAATGAAAATTCTATATAGGCCTACATAACTTTTAAGGAATTTATTTGTCTGCTGTATGTTATTTCTTTCACGCCCCTTATGAGAACAGTTACTCGTTGGGACATCTCAGTTATAAGTTATTGGAACTATTAGGTACAGTACGTACTGCTCTATTCAGAATCCCTTCGGGAACCTCGCAGCGTTCAACGCGCTGCGAACATGAGCCAATCTTTCTATAACTGTTTCCCGAAGGATTCTAGGTGCTCGTCGTCGACCAAGTACCACTAGCCGATAGATGGTACATCGTGTTGTTTTAGCGCAGCCACAATACAATTATTCATTATCGACAAAAACAATGTACCGCGTTATTTTTGAAAGTTTCCCACATATTAAACATTTTAACATTAACAGTGCTGGGTAAATAATTAATTGTGATGATGTATGATGATTACATCAACATAAAGTTTGAAAATATTCTTTTATGATGCATGATGTTGATGTTCACATCAGATTTTCCGGGATAGTCTTGTTCATCAGCCTATTATAAAAATTACGAAGGGAGGTAAAATAAGAGTGCTTCTTAAAAGTATAATCAATAAATTCAACTTTAATTACTTCGAAATTTGCTTTAAATAGATTATTTATTAGAAGAAAGAATGTCATTCTAAAAATTACATTTGAATCACCAAAAATCCCTATTCCTACTTTAAATTACTTTTGCTACTGGATGTCTCGTTGAATGCAGAATGACTGGATGACTTAATTACATACGTTCGCGGGGATACATTTTCCTTCTCATACTGCGTCATTTTAACGGCGACATATTCAATTGACATAAAGCTATCATATAAAAAAAATAAGTTAATGTTACGAAATGGAATCGTGCCATTTGCGCCAAATGGACCTATGGGCTCTGTTAAAGTAAGCTCGCTAAATTTAAATATTTAAGCCCTGATTTAACCGCCCTGATAATGGTACAACCATCCGGGTTGCTATTACATTCTTTTTTGTATGATTGACCCGGTTTTGGGTGGTGGTTTATCAGGAGATTGTGCATATGAAAACTTATTTACTGCAATATAGTTCATTATATACCAAATTAACTTGATTGCCAGCAAAGCCCTTGAAACTGATGTGATCTGTAGGCTATCAAATCCTACCAATCGCGTATTTTCAAAGTAAACTGAATAAAAAAAATCACTTTTCCATATAGAGCCCAAAAGTCCGATGTGCCGTACATGTATCGTCCGAATCTATACATCGAATGAGATTATAATTCTAGATGGGCTCCATGATGATTTTATTAATAATAAAAACTAACGTAGAAATACGTATCAGATTTAAGTTTTACAATCCATTCAGGAACCTCGTATCGCTTACAGCGCTACGGGCGTTTTTTTTTTACGTTTATGGTACAGGGGGCCTTAGGGTGTCCCAAAAAACATCATTATTTTTGTTTTCGATTCTCCTTTTAAATCGAGGTGTATTATGACCTAAATAATGCATTTTTGAAATATTTTGAGAAATAAAAAATATTTAGAGGTACCACCGAGAGTAAAACCTCAAAAATTGTCATTTTTTACATTTTAAAATTTTCTATAGGCTACTCTTTTTATTTTTGCACTTTCTCCTTTTCACAGTATGTTAATCGAAATATATTTCACAACTGGTAAAAAAATTGAAAAATTTAAATAAAGTTTAGAGGTCCCTCCAAGCAAGCGAAATAAGTAGGTTATTCTTGATTTCTTATACACGGTCTTACGGAGAAATTATACCTTTTACTGAATCTTGAAAATCTTACGATGTAATAAAGATAAAATTTATTACTTTAGTTATTTGAATAGATAAATGAGTCCTCTACATTTTTCATTAAAAAATATTTTCAAAAGTTTTTCTAGTTTGGCAAATTTTTAGTTTGTTGATGAAAAATGCCTCAGGGGTTAATGGATTTTTTTCCCAAAAAAATCAGATTTAAAAAAAAACGAAAATGTTCCACCATTAATAAGTTGATTTCGGTGTTTAAAAAAGTTTGAAGTTTATTTTAATTCTTATAAAAATCTGAGATTTTCAAGATCTAGTATGATGTATAATTTCTCCGTAAGACCGTATACCAGAAATCCCAAGATACTTACTTATTTCTTTTGCTTTGAGGGACCTCTTAACTTTATCTAATCTTTACCATTTTTTTACCAGATATACTTCAGACTAAGATTAACATAGTATGAAATGGAGAAAGCCAAAAAATAAAAAGAATAGCCTATAGAAAATTTTAAAATGTAAAAAATGACAATTTTTGATGTTTTACTCACGGTGGTACCTCTAAATATTTTTTATTTCTCAAAATATTTCAGAGATACATTACTTAGGTCATAAAACACCTCGATTTATAAGGAGAATCGAAAACAAAAATAATGATGTTTTTTGGGACACCCTAAGGGGGCCTGGGGGCGCCTGGCGCCATCTATTCTATTTTTTTTCTAACTGCACGCTGGTTTCTTTTCCTTTAACGAAAAGCTGTTGTCCAGTTTGAGCACAAAAAATAAAGAATTATTTAAAAACGGAATTAGGAGTACAAAAGCCATTTTAGGCCAAAAAAAGAGAAAACAATTCTTATTTGAAGAACAACTATATATAGCGTATACTGCGTACAACAAATATAGCTTGATGCAAGCTTACCACAAGCACATTGATTTTTTTACTTGCAGCCTGAACTTATATTGCTTATAAATAGCAAGTTTGTCACACATTCAACCTTATTATTCTACGAACTTGCATTTGCTTGATCACTTCAACTAAATCGATAGTTTACTTGGTCATTCTGAATGCGAGCTATAACTAGCTTTTGGCAAGCTTATTTTTTTTTTACTCAATCCAGATAGAATCTTGTACGCCCCGCTTATTGCATAATAAATATCGCATTTCAAATCCGATTCATTCCCAAATTCAAGTATAAAATTTGCTAAACTGAGATAAATCCGTCTTTATTGAGTAAAATACGCAAACATTTAAAAAATGATAAGTAGTATGGAACCTGTTGCACTACTTCTAAGGGAATCATCATCACCAATAAATGGTTTGCAGACTCAAAGAACTTGATTATTTTCCTTACATTGGAGCAGTCACGCTGCATCCTTGAGTTCGCACATTCGCGATGCTGCTCACTCGATGACAGGTCACAGGACGTCAAGTTTGCCAATTATCCAGTTACCTTTGAACAAGTGGGGCGTGACATAACCCTAACTAAGCACTGGCTTTCTTTAATCCCTCTCCTTCTAGTGATTCCACTGCTGGACTTCATGGTTCGCATAAGTTCCTGTTTGATAACCAGGTCCGATGACAATTCAGCCCAATATCAATACATAACATGTTCAAAATATAATATAATAGTAACTCTGTATCTCCAATTTTACATGCATTCGCGTAGCTACCTATCTGGTTTCTGTATGGCATGGTAACCAGAGTGGAACATTCTGTCGACATTCGGACAAGAATCCTTTAGTCATGTCTTGAAGTTGAATTTTGCCATGCTATTTGAAGTTGACAGATCGTCATATCAAGACATCCATTAATCATTCTTTCAAAAAGCTCTGTCTTTGGGATACGATAAAAGACAATGTCGAACAGATGCATGTTTCGTCGCTAGCAGAAAGGTCGATCATGGGTAGGAAAACAATCTCTGCTTTTCCTGGATGGTTACTATGCAATGCAGCTTGTATAGCTCCGTTTCAAGCAGGTCATGGCTGTTTTAGATTCCAAGAAGATATCCTGTAAACAAAAACAACTAATAATTTAAAATTTAATTGATCATTACCTTCATCGTATATATTAGAGATAAGGACCAATCAAGAAAGTAGGTCTACTACCAGAGAAGATCTAGAAGCGACGTTCCATCTTTGCAATTCATAATGGCTCGTGGTCGAACAGCTTGCATTATTGATTGACCAAGGAAAGCCACATTCTTGTTGTTGTTAGACCCGGCGAAGAGTTCGTTCTAAAAGAGTTTGATTGAATCTGGTAGATCATCTACCGCCTTCTTAGGGTCCAAGGAAAGATCGGAAGTCTCCTTATTAATAAATTTCGTCGAACTCTTGCAATTTTCTTTAATAAGTTGAACTGCTACTAAGATTACCTTCTGTTTTTCCACCACAAGATCTCGAGGATCGTTGTCAGCTGCACTTTCATTGTAGAGCTCTTGAACCACTATTCTAGCAGTTTTCCGCAAAGTGACGTATACCGAATCATTCGAGGCGTATATTGTGGTTCCCACAATGTTTTTAATCGAAATATTAAGCTTCCAGCTTTTGAATCATTGTCTTTTGGCAGTATTGGCTCAGCGCCACATTTCTCCATAATATTGCAAAGGTCATTGATAGCCACAGTCTCGTCGTCATTTTTCCAGAAGAAAAGTGGCTGCATGCAGGAAAGCTTCACATCTTTTAGGATCTTTTGGTCTTCCACAAAGCTTTCTTTTCTTGGGCTCGCGCTGGTCAGATGAACAATTACGCTCAGGAATGCCTTTACCAGAACGAAAATTAATGGAACAAGTTAGATGGTATACAGCATCTGCAGCGTGTAGGTCGCTTCCAAATTATTCTAGCCGGGAGCTAACTTCCAAAGACCAATTATCCTTTCTTTGGTCACAGACATTTCTGATAGAATTATCAAAATCTAAAGTGCGATCGAAATGAACTCTGTCTGAATTCTTTCTCTTTCCTCTGATAGAGTCGTCATTGATGATGTGGTTCCCACAAAACAAACAGTTGGTAGAAAAAGAGAAAAAAGAGTTTCCACCATCTCTAATAGTTTGTGAACGGGTCCGTTTCAGTTCCATTACTTTTGTCTTCCATTTATCAGATCCCTTGTGCTGCTGAATGGACTTCATTATAAATCATCTTTCCGACAGTTTTCGTGCACTAAAAGGATGTGGAAGTTTTTTCGTTATATCAGTGTCTTTTCGTTCCATCGAAACCTTTTTAAGGCTTGCTTTTCCATTTTTACCTAACTTCATCAGTTTATTTGTGCTATTATTTTTCTGACAAATCACGCAGACCTCTTTTTCTGACGCCATTTTGCTGGCAACTGCGACGCAAATACTAAGGAGTAACAGACGTCATCTCCGTGTTTTAAAACGCCATCTTAAATGTTTTAATGGTGGTCTTGCATTATTCTGATGACGCTTATGTTTTTAAAGGTTGTAAATAAATCATTTAGTTATCGTTTAGAACAATCGGAATCAGAATCGGACTTCCGCAACTTCGATCTTGGGCCGGGATTTAGTATGTTAATGACCACAAAATTTGCTACGAAGTGCAGTTCTTAAACGCTTTGTGGCAATTATTTCCAAAAAATCCTATTTTTTCGTAGCCTTTTTATACTTTACCTCTTTCGTTTACCTCTAATTAAAGTCGCTCGATTACTGATGTGTCCTTTTTCACTTTTTTCGAATTTCCGTATTTTAGCTTTGAGCTCTTTGCTCTCATCTTCCTATTAAATTTCATGAATTTATAAATTATTTTATTATTGAAAGGTAAAGAATCTATCTTTAATAGATGTTTATTTATTTTAATAATTTATCTATTAAATTCTTTTTCAAATATTCAGCTCTTAAATTATACTTATACTAGTGGACGGTAGAGCGAATAAATGAAGATATTAGATGAGGGCTGGTTGCTGTGGGTCGAAGTAGATTTTATTGTTCCACACACAAATTATATGTACAGACAGTTGATTGTGACTTGGTTGTGTTGAGACTGACTTTAGACACAGAAAAAACCCACCCTCGTTAGCAGGAAGGGAGAGGGAAAAAGTGTCCGACGTTGCAAATTCTACATTTTAGCCGCCGACGGGACCGAGCAGTGCGCTCGGACCTCATCTTTAGCGCCAAAGTTCAAATGACCCAAGTAA
This sequence comes from Chydorus sphaericus, assembly GCA_030141595.1. Taxonomy (NCBI): domain Eukaryota; kingdom Metazoa; phylum Arthropoda; class Branchiopoda; order Diplostraca; family Chydoridae; genus Chydorus; species Chydorus sphaericus. Next base: position 2,160,181 of record CM057926.1, on the reverse strand, counting down.
ATTCCCGACATCCTCCCCCGGAAAGCCGCTAACCCAATTTCAATTAGCGACTTCCTAATAATTCTTGGGAAGGGAATTACATAAGGTGGGCCATATAAACATTTAAATTGAAATGATGATCTTGAAAGGTTGTTGTCCAGCGCTTCCGGACGGAACCAGTGGCTGGAATCAAGCGAACCCAGGGATGAACTTTGCCACCAGCACGTAGAGTTGATTCGGGCCAGTGCGGATGCGTAGCTAGATGATGGGCGATTGACGCTTGATGAATGTAAGTGGATGATTAAAGTGAAGACTCGGATAGAGTCTATCATCCTTTCTTCCGGATAGTAGAGATGGCCAATGATCCGAGCGGAAGCGACGATTAAGTCGAACCAGCGATGAGTAGTTGGGATCATGTTGAAGGCTCCTCTCACTATGAATCTGTAAATAGAATAATTAGATTTGAATGTTTCAATTATGAACATGGAAGCTACGGATTGGACGATTAGGTCGATCCTGAATCCTGGCTTCCGGAAGCGGATGTGTGTTCCAGTGAAGTAAGTTGATACGATGGATTCCGCACGGATATAGTATGGAGGATCGGCCAGTTGGGCGATCCATCCGGCCCACCAAAGGATGCTGAGGACCAGGATGGGCTCCAGCTGCTCCAATGGATGAATCCAAAGCGGATGAGTGTTGACTGGAAGATGTTGGCTGCATCCAGCTTCCGCATTAGATGGTTCCTGCAAAGAAGTCTCAAAGAACAGAATTAGTTTGAGGACGAATCCTCCTGGATCAAATACCCGAGACTTTAAAGTTGAGGGCTGCCAATTAAAGATGATGCAATCCTCGTCTTGCTTGTAGTCTCGTCCAATGTAGTTGGACATTCCTCCCCCGTGGAGCACTATGCGTAGTGCTCGATCCATCTTCAACTCCGGCCCGCTTAACAGCTGCCGGAAGGGACCAGGAGTTTGCTCCTTGTTGCTTTGATTGTGTCCAAATCCAGCCAAAGGATTGGATATTCCTCCCCCGTGGAGCACTAGTCGTAGTGCTCGATCCATCTTCAACTCCGGCCCGCTTAAAAGCTGCCGGAAGGGACCAGGAGTTTTTACTTGATTCTTTTGCCTAATAAACTCAAAATGATTAGGCATTCCTCCCCCGCGGAGCACTATCCGTAGTGCTCGATCCAGTTTTACATCCGGCCCGCCCAATTGCGGCCGAAGGGGACCAGGAGACAGGAATAAAATGTTCGAAATAACTGATACCGTATTGAAGTTGACGATACCAAGTTGAATGAGGACGAACGCTCCTTCAGATGAGACTGTCCAGCGAATGTGTTGATGATGAAGCAGAAGCTTAGAGGCCAGCAGGAGCAGGTATTGTGCCATTCCTTCCCCACCGAAAAAGAGCAAAAGCTTCGGCGTCGACACATCCACGTCGATTGATGAGCAGTAGAGAGAAAACGGGATAGACGGCCCACCAGAGTATGATGATGCTTGGGATATGACTCCGGCCCCCGCGTTACTCTCCACCTGTTTGCTTTTAATTGGATAAGTTTTTGTTTTAAATAACTTTTGAGCAGAAAGACTTATTTCGTGAGTTTGTAGCGTTCCGTTGTTTGGATTGTGCTTTTCCCGGCCCGGAATCCAAGTTAGGAGGACCTGGTAGCTGATGTCTTGTTGCCTCTTTATCTTCGTACTCTTTTCTTGAAGAAGATGGGGCTCATCACTCCAGTCCCTGCTCTTTTTTGAACTTGGATCCATGTTTCCTGGGGAAGCCAAACTTTGAGATGCATTAAATAACTCAAGGCTTTCTTTATACACACATTTAAAAAGTGGGTTTCTCGGACTGACCATATTTACCACCTCCAACTGTGTGTTGTTCTTTTGAGGCGATGATGACGTAATTGACGGACCATACAGTGGCCGTCCAAAGGAACTGGCGACCAACTGTAGGCCACAGTCCTTTGTCTTCATCTCAATTTTGTTTTGTTGAAAATTGAATTCGAATTGATCACTTACTCGACTCTTTTTACTTACTGAAAGAAGAAAGCCGACATTACTGAATAAGTTGATCAGTTCCAGTTGTGTTTTGATTGCTTGAGAGATAGGCTCCAGAGCTGTCGCGGGCGATTCGACCACGGATCCGGGGCCCAACGAGTAGACGCCGTGGACCTCCGTCTCCGGTATGGCCACGTCCACTATCGTTGTCTTTTGAAGCTCTTCTACTTCATAGATGAGACTGAAAACCTGAAATTCTTCCTCTAAGTGTTGATCAAGTTCAGTTTCAGTTAGATTAATGACGTCATAAAATATTTCATTGTACTTCTCCCATTCTAATTTTATAACAGTGACAAGACCCTCTGCCCTTCTTACTTGTTTGTCTGTGATAGCTGCCATCAACATACTCTTGAGGGATGTTATCCTGTGACGCAATGAGGCTGTTTCAGCCGTCATCACGGCCGTACCATTCCCGGTCGAACCAGTGATGCTACCTGCCAGAATATTGTACATGATTGAGCTGGACGGCGTAGACTGAAGGCTTGGAAGTCTAGTAGAGGCACTGCTGGACTGTTGAGAGAGATGATGATGCCATTCTGAAATAGACTGATTAATTGGAGAATTTTCTCTTTTGTTTTTACTGTGCACCACTCACAGGAAGCACAACAGCACTTTTTTTTGTTGTTGGCTGTGCACTACCAAAAAGGAGCACAACAGCACTTTCTTTATTTTCTTTTACCTGTGCAACTACAATAAAGAGCACAACAGTATTTTCCTTTCTTCTCTGGACTGGGCACTGACAGTTGATGTCGCACCACAGTAATGCACAAGGATTCAACAATAATAACTAGAAATAGAGAGTATAAAGAGAGAGATAAATAGTTTCCTTCTTTCCCTTCAATCTAGAAAATCCCTTGTACAACTACTGTGCCACCCAGTCTAGATACTATGCAATATGTGGATTGAAATACTTTGCCTTACCACTAATGATGATAGGGCTAAATTACTCACGGCACAAGTACACAAAGGCGCGACTAAGTCTAACAAAGGGTGACGTAATGAGACCCGCGCACCAGACGTGCCCCCGGCCCTAGTACAAGGTCAGACAAAGTTACACACACACACACAAGGCCGTAACCCTACTTCCCACTCAAGAACAAAGATCCAATAATGCTACCAAGTTAATCAAATTCCCGTTAAGATTGTACACAAGCATTGAACAAATTTATGCACAAGGGGGACAAGATAGCTGGATCAATGAAACTGAGTGGGCCGGAACAATTTGTTCGACCACACAACAGTCAGAAATTAACTGCTCGACGGACCATTTCAAATATTCAGCTCTTAAATTATACTTATACTAGTGGACGGTAGAGCGAATAAATGAAGATATTAGATGAGGGCTGGTTGCTGTGGGTCGAAGTAGATTTTATTGTTCCACACACAAATTATATGTACAGACAGTTGATTGTGACTTGGTTGTGTTGAGACTGACTTTAGACACAGAAAAAACCCACCCTCGTTAGCAGGAAGGGAGAGGGAAAAAGTGTCCGACGTTGCAAATTCTACATTTTAGCCGCCGACGGGACCGAGCAGTGCGCTCGGACCTCATCTTTAGCGCCAAAGTTCAAATGACCCAAGTAAATTCCCGACATTCTTTACATTTTCAATAATAAAAGAATTTATAAATTCATGACATTTTATGGAAGATTAAATGTCCAAATTTTATTCATTTCAAAATATTCAAAATTAAAATGAGATAAATAAATATTTCTGGACATAGAATGAATGAAAAAAAAATAGTTGAAATGAAAAAATATATATATTAAAAAATAGCCATGTAATGATTTTATTGATTTTATTGGCATAAATCAGATTTAAAAAAATAAAGGTCTTAAATTTAATTTAAAAATTTCCATTCTTTGAAAGCTTGACAGCCGTATCAGTTAATGGCGAATCCTTGTTCGTGATTGGACTGGCCGGAGTTCCAGTTTCATCTTCTAGTTCTGGAGTAGATTTTTCAAAGAGTTCCTTTCTACAACTGGGAACAAGGTTTGCAGAGAGACGATGAGCCGATTCGCACAAATTTTTCTTATCTTTTGCCAATTCCAAAGTCGTTTTTGGAGTAGGTTCTTGTCATCTGCTCTCACAATGAGTTTAATTTAATTCAGAGGAAAAATAGGTAAATTTTACATATTTTTAGGTTTATTATACCTCAGATCATAACCAGTTTACCAACTCATTCAGCCATTGCAAACGCCATCTCAACGGTTCAACAAGAAGAATACTCTCTTTGGGTTGTGAAGAAAGCCAGTTGGTAATTTGACGCCAACACGTTCCTCGTTAGGGGCTTAACCAATTTATTGTGCAAATCTAGGTGGGAAGTGAGAGAACATTGTATAAAGGATACAAATACATAATACACATTTGAATATATGACTTTCCTAGGTGGGAAGCGAGAGAACAAGTGTCGTCTCCATCTCATCGTGATTGAGGAGAGCTCTTCCAAGAATCTTCTTCTGCGGTATCTTCACTGACTTTACAATGGATTCGTAGAAGCCACCCCACCAAGGAGCGCGCTCGCATATAAATCTCTACTCGATAACAGTGTTGGCGAAGAAGGATTGAACTACGGCTGATTACAGGTTCTCCCAGAACTGGATAAGGGCGGTGTCTGCTTTCTTGAATGTCTTGGCATTGTCGCTGTAGACGATTCGACATAGGCCACGCTGAGCGACGAATCTTCGGAAGGCAAGAAGGAAGTCGTCCGTAGTTAGCGAGCACACTAGTTCCAAAATAGCTCTTGTTGCTGCGCAGGTTATTAAACAGATGTAAGCTTTAGGTGCGGTCCGGTCCGTTTGCTTAAGAATACTGAAGCAAACGGACCGTTGCTCTTCTCTTTCTCTCTGCAGCAACTTTGCAGTCAATTGTTTCGTCACAATGCTGCTCCATCTCGTCCAAGAGCCTCTGTGTAGCTCCATAGTCTACCACATCTGGGTCCAAAGCGTGTTCAACCTTAATGGCCGCCTTTTCATAGTTCGACCACCTGACGGATAGTTTGTTTAAGGCGGATTCTAGCCTCTGGTCAACATCCTCCATTATAGCCTCACCGACTATGGTATTGGTCTCATTCTTGACTCTTGTTAGTTAGCCCAGGATCAAGCTGCACGAACTTGTGAGCTGCTGGAAGGTTAAAACGTGTGGTGGGGCCAGTTGGACCCGTTCCACCGCCTGAATTCGCTCCACCAGTCATTATAAATTACTGTTGGCTTACTGATATGTTTAGAATGGGTGTGAACTGATCGATGTAAATTTATAGATTCACAAACAGCTGATATATGAGTTCTTGGGGTTAGAGTGAATTATTGAATCACTATTCAGCTCAGTAATTTGTAATAGGGAACTATTTTGATATCTAATTTCACTCAAATAGATTCTTCTTTCCTTTCTATAAGAATCAAATGAATTCTATTATTACTCAAATAAGAGTGCAAGAATTATTTTTACTTTAAGTAAAGAGATTCAAGTGCTATTAATATTCAAGTAAAGAGAAGCAAATGCTTTAATTACTCAAGTAAGAGAGGTAAGTGCTTTTCTACTATTCTACTGAATCTTAAATTCAACAATGGCTTTACTGAAAGAGGAATTTAGGAGCTGTAAGTCTGAAATTTGTTTGGGCAATGAGTGGTGTAATGATTATGAAAGTAAGATTAGCTCAGTGAGTTTATTGTAACACCAACTATGAGCTCATCTCTAATGCAGAGCCGCAATCCAGGTCAATTCCCGGTTCAGTTTCTGACACACTTTGCTCAATACCGTCTAGACTAATCGTGAATCGTACTTCTGTTTCTGGGTAATTGACTTGAGGTGTTGTAGCTAGGAAACTTGTAGGTCGGTCACTGACAGGAGAGCTAGGCTGATGTTCAGCTGTTGCAGTGATTTGAATCGAAGACGTCTCTTGGCTAGACTTTCCTCTGTGCTTGAGAGCCTGAACGAACTCTGGCACTACTTCAGGATGAGCTTGAAGGTATTTGTGAGTATCAAGGCGGGACTGATGATTTCTCTTCTAAAGAGATTTACTCTTCCTCTTGGGCTTCTTCGTGTGAGGTTGGGTGTCTGCTAACAAAGCTGGCTCTTGATCGATGAGGACAACTCTTCTGGAACTGGAGGCTGGGCGAAGAAAGCTGGTGTTGATAATTGCTGAGAGTCCGTTCCCTCTAAGTTTTCTGGAACTTGAGAGCTCAGGGCTTATTGAGAGCTAAACTTAGATATGGGCTGTGTGGCTTTAACAAGGTACAACGAGTGGATGGAGCTAGTAGAGGCTGATTTTTAACTGAAATACTTGTTGAAGTGTTGAATATTCTGATAGAGGACGACGTGAGGACGTATCTTGAGTGCGTGACAGTGTCTGTGCTGATTTGTTGTTGTAGGTTTCGATGGGCCATAATTTGACGCCAACACGTTCCTCTTTAGGGGTTTAACCAATTTATTGTGCAAATCTATGTGGGAAATGAGAACATTGCATAAAGGATACACATATATAATACACATTTGAATATATGACTTTCTTAGGTGGGAAGTGAGAGAACATTAAAGACGAGCTCTTTGACATTTCTCGATCAATTTATCTGCCCTTATTATCGATTGATGGGTTGTATTTGAAATACAAACTAAAAAAACCTGCACTAGCAGATTATCTTCGAATGCTTAGGCAAAATGAGAATTTCCAGATCAAACAACTGGCCACTGTGCATCTGCATCAGAATCATAATCACCGTGGTACACGCATGACTATTCCTGCAATATTTACTTATCACTAGAAGGAGTTGCTGGAATCTTTAAGCTGGTATAACTCTGGAAGAGTTATACCAGTTTAAGTCGTACGGTTTTAACGGTTTCTTTTACACCCAATTTTCAATGTTGTCGGATTTGATGAAAAATTAGTCCATCTATCGGCTCATCTATCTTTTGCAAGCTGATATTAACGATAACTACCACAATTGCGAAAATGGTAGAACTTAGAAGTTGAATAACTTTTGAAAAATGCAGGAAGTATTAAATATAGATTTAGATACACACCATCTATATTCCAGCCATAAAATCGACTCATGCGCTAAATCAACAAATGGAACGTTATATCCCACATCAATAATATACTTGTTGCAATAGTTTAACACGAAATTAAATATATATGTAAGGAATTTAGGGATATTTTAAAAGGTAGTAGAAAGACTAGATAATATTCTGTTAAAAAGAGACATATTTGTGTACTCCTATATCCCAAACCATGGTCATAATTTGCAAACACAGTATAGAGTCGCCCGAGCATCAAACTCTTTGCCAGTTGGGATGAAAACTGGAGGAAATTTTACTTATATTCGCCGTTCTACTTCCTCGTGCATCTATGTCCTGGTAAAATGTCTCTTTAAAATGACTGTTAAATGAATGTATAACTCTTAAAAATCAATTTAAGAAGACAGTGCAGTAAAAGAGTACAAACCTTGTTATTTAATTATAATTAAGAAAGTTCAATTTGCCTAATAAATCATTCCGAACTCCGATACCGTTATAATATTCGCGAATGTCGGAATGTCCATTTGAAAGCAGAATCAAATCGTTAGACATTCGGCAAGTAGAACGAGCCACTACTTCTTTCCAAAATACAGAATAAAGACTTATTGGGAAACTACTTGAAAACTACTTTTCAGAGATTTAATGCGCATCAAAATATGTGACTCGCTCCTATTTATTAGTGTTTACAGTTTGAGTATACTGTTTAAATAAAGTGCTTAAAAATGAATACGCCGAATTACCACAATAGTTATTTTCCCAGTGCATTAGATTAATTGCTTATTCCGTTCTTTGCCTAACTAACATGGTAGTAAACTGCGGAATATGGGATCACAGAACAATACAACAGCAAGCATTTTAAGCAATCAAGCATTATGCATCAGTTTAACAGTATAGTCGCGGCATTTATTTATGCATAAAAGTCACGAACATATATTTCAAGGAATATATTTTAAGATTGAGTCGGCAATGGAGTGTAAATGCGAAGGTAGAAGATAACTAAGCAGAAGATTAAGAAAATGACAAGAGAAAACTAATTATTAAACCAAATAATATTTTGCTATATCTGATAAATGCTAAATAGAGATTTAATCCAAGTGTAAAAAGCCACTAACACTATACAAAAAAAATAAAATAAAGTAGAATGCACGCAATATTTCTAAATCGTATAGAAGGCCTATAATACCTTCTTTATAGCCATATTTTTATGTTAATGAAGTGTGATTTTTTCTATTCATTTCTCGTTTTACTTGCCTTTAAGGCAGCATTTACATAGTTTTAACAAGTATACGTTGTCATTATTCTCTTAATAAATGTAACTTACTAAATATTACCTATTCTCTATTCTCTCAAATCCTCCTATTTACACATTGTGCTTTCTTATAGCCGAAGTATCTACTGATGTAAGCTCAACACTCCAGTCATAAGATAACACGGGAAAAGAGGAGAAAGCTCCTTATTATCAAAGTTGTCTAATTTAATGCTATTTAAGAGAAATAAACTTTTTTTTTAATTCCTCATCAATATTTTTGCTAAACGACCCTTAAAGTAAATAAAGTTTATTGCCAAAATAAAAGAGACCATATATGGCTATAGATGATGAGACAGTGCAACCTATTTCTATAATGATAGCTACTGTTTTCCCTATGAGGACTTGGTTGGATAAAATCCTGAGATAGTTGTGGAACCTATTTAAATAAATTGAAGAATTAATATTACAATTAAATTGTAAAAAAAAAGTATAAGAAGATGTTGGCATACTTGAAGGTATATAACAGAGAGTGAGCTGCTTGCTATGTTATCCACCATTTAAGAAGAAAATAATAGAGAGAGTTATTTATATTTTAAAAATCATCTGGAATCTTAAAGCAATAATTTAGCTATATGTTTGACCCCATAATAAAAGTAAATTAAATATAAATATGAATAAATGAGTATGAATTATTGATTGTGGTACTTTCTAATAGCAAAACTTTTTTAACGATTTTTATAAAATAGAGTTGAGAAAATAGAGTCGATTTAATGCATAATTTTATAATATCCATTTAATGAATTATGATTTTAAAATAATTTCATTGCAAATAAAACAATTTTACCTGGCAGCAGCTGTGGCTTTTGAGAGAAGTATTCATATGATGTTGTGGGGAGTGGGGAGTAGCGACTGGGGACGCATCCTTTTTAAGTTACTATAAGCTAGAGACGCCAATCCCCAGATGGGGAAAATACGTAGGGAATGTTGCCACGTTTCTGAAAATGTTAAGCGCGTGCGCACAATGACAATGTATTTTTGGCCGGCCCTAATCTATTTACATTTTTTTATTCAATTGTATACTGAGTTTTGAAGATTACTCCATCACTAGACGCATCAGTGTGGGGTTTGATTTAATTTATAAATAGGGCCTAGATTATCAGCTTAAACCAAGGTCACTTTTTAAAAACAGTTTCTCCAAGAATTTTGGAAAATATTTCATGTTAAAATCCCATTCTCTATAGAAAGAAAGAAAAATATACGGGTGGGATGTAAAAACATATCTTTCAAATTCCTCGATTATGAACGATTATGAAAAGAACCCCAAAACATTAAAAAACGCCTAAAAACACAGCATAAAGTTAAAATACAATAAATATCAAAAAGGGCAGCGCTTGCATTCCCTGTGGTATTTATTATTCCCCACATTCTTTTCTATTTTTCATTTTTGCGGTCTTCCTTCTTTCATTGCGAATTTAGCTCTCTCTCGTCTCCAAATTAGGAACGAAAGAGAATGAGAATAAATCTCTCTGAGGGATGCAAGCGCCGCCCCATATTTCATTCTGATATTTGAACTGTATGCAGTGTATGCTATTTAACCTGCTCGTCGAGATCTTTTTGAATTATTAGTTATATTTTTTTAAATTGGCGGTTGGGGACTAGACCCATTAATTTTGGATTATACTTGTGAAAAAAGCTACACGAAATATCCAAACTGTCCAAGGTCTTAAAAGTCTAGACAGTTAGGCTTGTGTGGGGGGAGATGACTCGGGAAGACTGAAGAGGGGGGAGCAAAAAGATGGCTTATCGAACAGCAGGTAGTTTCAAACATCACAATAAATATACACCGTGTAGTTATAAATAGGCATATTGACAGTTTAAGGTATATATAACAGTATAAACACTTACTGAAATAATTTAAATTAATTAATACGAGAGAACTGATTAAAAGTAATTGGACTCAATTTTTGTCAAAATACTAGCAATATGGAAATCGGATTGCATAAACTATTCAATAATGTTTGTTGGAATGTCTTCAGGGCTATGTACCCCCTCTTCCTCGCCCTGCCACTCATCACCCCCTTCGAGTTCGGTTGTTAGCAGACCCTCGTATCGCAAGGTCGTGCTCTCTTAATACAGATCATTTCAACAGCTCCGTGTGTTCTCTCTATTTACTCAGCATAGGTAGAAGCGCACTTCATTACATTTGTGATCAAATTCCAACTTTCTTTATTTGTTGAGGCAACATATCCGCAGCTACTCAATACGATATCAATGTAAAATTCCAGGCAATATAATGGCATCCGTCAGTGACGACGTCAGTATTCCTGTATATGCGAAATATTTTCTAAATAGTATATCCGGTATTATTTTTCGCTGCTGAGAAGAACTTTAATGCTTTGGGCGGAACTAGTAGTTTCTTACGTACATCTAAAATGAATATGAGCAAACCAGACTTCACGTTGGCTACTATTTCCGGTTTTAAATGAAATTTTCATCTCAAAATAATTAGAGTTACTTCTTGTTTGAAAAAAATCAGAACCTTCTAAAAATATAATTTAAGGCTAATTCATTTATTCACCATTCCATTTTTCACACAAATTGTGATTCCAATAAATCATAATTCACGATTTTAAAACACCATACAACTAAATTTTCTCCTTTGAAAAATATTCGCATCTAATTTATTTATGCTGCAAGTGTGTATTATTACCCTGAGGGAAGTTAAATTAACTCAGAAATTGATAAATTTCGTGGGGCGTGAAAAAAAATCACGAAAATCGGACATGTAAAAAATGGGATTTTCATGTACTAGAAATAATTATCGCATAAGCAGCGGACTAGCACCACTAGAAAGATAAAGTTCAAGCGATCACTCTAAAACTTGAAACGCATTTATGCGACAACCCAATAAAAAGATATTAGCAATCTAAAATTTCAAAAATGTCCACTTTTTAATGGTGGGTGTCAAGGGACGTTCTCGCTCAGTTCGAGGTGACCTGTCCCTTGAGATGTCCGTCATTAACCTACAATTAAGTTTGGACTTTGAAAATTCATAGCTTTTCACTGTATTAATTGGTTGGAATAAAAATGTCACCTGAAGCACCGTGAAATTTAGAATTTAGTGAGACTAATTTTACCTCAAAAATACACAAAAAAAATCTATCAAAATAGAAATTAATTGCGGCTTCTGTGGTCGATCAGTTTTCAATAAGTCACGGGAATTCTCGTGGCGGTTTTTAAAGATTTTACTTAGCATTTGGATCCCAAATTTGTTGAGATGATTTTCTTAAAAATTCAAAAATTAATGAAAAATAAAATTCTTAGAAAAAAATATTTTCATGAAACATTTTACAAAATTTTGTCACGTGGATCAGTGTAAAATTTGGAATTTAATGATACTCATTTTATCCTAAAATTTACACCAAAAAATTCGTTCAAAATAAAATTATTTGCACCTTCTGTGGTTGATCAATCCCCTTAAGATTGATCAATTATTCAAATAAGATAGTAAAGCGAGCTTTCCTGCTCGCGGTTAATAGTATAATTAACGCTTCGCCTGAATTAATCTCAATGAGACGTGAAAGATTCCGATTGAATTGAATTGGAGGTAATTGCTAGGACTAGTGGGAATAGTAGGGGAAAGAGGTATGAAAAATAGCTATGTATATTTTTGGCCGGTGTCTTAGTTATATAACTGTGGCGCTGGTTTCAATCCCCGTGGAATAGGTGAAGTAGCTATAGGAAATAATACGTAATAGCGGTTCTCTCTGCGTAATAGATATGATAATAATAAATAACAGCAAATTTATTCATAATTTTTTTATTCGTTAATGAGTAATAGATGAAACTAATTTTTTCCTGTTTTTTTTGTATATATTTGCGGTGGTTTCATGTAAGAATGTCATGTTGATTTAATATTCCTGACTAGTAATGCTCAGTAAAAATAATAGTTATAAAATTGATTGATATGCTGTTCACTGGATTCTAAAAATAAAATACCAGGTTTATAAGAAATTGTGAATGATAATAGCTAACATCGAAACAAACATAAACCTTCATCAAGTGCCTCAAAGCTAAATCTTTGTGGACCGTATTTAGAATTTTTACTGATGGTTGATGGAGATATTAAACCCCTGGGGGATGTGAATTGCAAGGCATAAAATCTTGAGAACTCAAAGGTTGACGTAGACAAGCTACCATTAAAATACATAGGCCTATAGGATATAGACTAACTCAGGAATAACAAGTCAAACAGAAAAACTGAGAGTTACTTTAATATCACCGTATACGGTATACCTACAGATTATCCCAAATAAAGAAATAGATTGACTGATACTCTGTAGGCTTCATGTTGCCTGATGACGAGCATTAGTAGACGTGAAGCAACTTTGACACATCCATTATTCTTTGGGCTTATTGTAGCCTCATCACTAGTATTCGTGGTCGTGAATGCGAAAACAACGGCTAAACTATCCACGAATCCATGATCGCTGTACGATAATTAAATTGAAAGTCGTGGAAACCGTAGGCCATGTGGAAACCCAAAAAACATTTAGCTCAGCCGAAACATATCACATATGAGTATGTCAAAAAGCAAGCAGACGAAATTCCCCCTAGAAACGGGTCTGTCTTTTCCATGGTAGTGGAAGTTCCACGGTTGCTAGGCACTGAAATAACATGGGCTCTTATAGAAATAAAAGGAATCGGCTAAAACTAAAGTTTTATTTATTTAAACGAAAATTTAAAAAAAACGCGCCTAGATAATTAAATTCCCTTTCGAATGAACTATAATTTATAGTAAAAAGAAAAATCCCTGAAAGGCTAGAATAATCTGGAAGGAACCACATGCCTCAGGGGTCCGAAAAGTTCTGAGAGGACTACTATGCGATTCATATACCCGTAAGGGAAATGAATAGAAGAAGAAATGAGTTATTAGGCTCGCTACGCTCGCAAAAAAAGGTTTTCAATAAATAACGGAAAGTCTCATGGTTTAATTCCGGAATGGAATGTTTAATTTTACTCATTGTATTAGAGCGATCATTTTGATATAAAATATGTGAAGATTATTTCAAAATTTCAAAAACATAATGTTTAAACGTGAATATAATAAACCCTAACATATAATATAAAAAAGTTAATATAGTAAAATAGCACCTAATATATAAAAGTGAATATAGTAAACATATATAACAGGCCACAATATATATTAGGCTTACCAGTACTTTTTATTTTATTTCAATAAATAGATAAAAAGGTCTCAAATGTAATCATGCACAATGTGAGTTTCCTAATAATGAAAGTCATTTTTTTTCCTAGTCAAACTCAAAAAAGTTAAAACGATCTCAAATTAGTAATGAAAATACAGGATTCAAAACATTATTTCGTATGAAAATTGAATTTTTATTTATATTTTTTGAGTAAAACATAGTGTACATTTTTACACGAAGGTTTAACGCTATGCGATTCTTGTCTCCAATGCTGATGTTGGTTGATGTTACAGTTGAATTACGAGTGAAGAGAGCAGAATATAAAGTAGTAGAACTTGTCGATGTGATGATGTAGAGAAGATTGAAGAAGAGAGGTGGGTAGAGTAGAACTAAAAGATAGAACTAGAGGGTGCTTATGGCATTCATAGAAGCTACCATCCTAATGATTCTAAGGAAACTACTTAAGAAGAGATGAGATGATCCGTGGAATGGATTAAGGCTTGAAGGTCGTATAGTTGTCTGTTGTTGTTTGTCAGCCTGACAGCAGCTTTGCACGTTAAAAGAAAGCAAAAACGAGCGAAATATAAGTTTTCAGATCCGCTCCAAAAGGGGATAGAAAGAGGAGGAATATATATATATACATTATGTACACATACATAATTGTAGAATCATCCTTACCTTTCCTTCGCGTAACAAAGACCGAATTATTAATCAACCTTTAGCCAATATTAGAAAATTTTTAATTTTTATTTTGATTGCTAGATGGCGCGACATGAATGTTTATGAATAAAATAAGCAGCTCTTTCCTAGCAGAACAGCAATGGAACCAGGATTAGGGTGTCCCTTTTGACATTGTTATCCATGTATGTTAAGATTTCCAGGCTTCTAGAAGCTTCATTATTCGATTTTTCAAGTCGAAAGTTGTGTGTAATCAAATAATAAAACATAGCCTTATAGAAATTTTTTTTCCCATTATTTTGTTGCGAATTTCAAGATCTCATTCTAGTATACAGCTTCGGAGTTTGTAAGATTTTTCAAAAAAATTATACTAACTGAAAATAAAGAGCACAACTGATCAATGAATGAAGTGTTCGTGAATTCTTAACATAAATGTAAGAATGATAAAATTATTTACTGCTTGTGCACTGTGATAGTATAAAAAGTAGCATACCCAAATAATGCAAACATCAAATCACAACATTATTGTTGTTTTATAATAGAAATCATTATTTCAGTAAAAAAAAAACAATACATAAAAGCGATAAACAACAATAGTTTGATTTTCGGACTTCCCATTACCTCATTTAAAAAAGCAAGGCTACCTAAAAGGAAAAAGAAAAACTGTTCTTTTAAATATAATATTATCTGTTCAGAATAAATACGTAGTTTATTGTGATTTATTTTGTACGCTTCCAAAAGTTCGTTGCTGACATAATCATTTTTAAAAATTAATGAAAGACCCTTGAGGATGCAAGAGTATATAAATATGCTGTTCTTGTAAATACTAGTCCATATTTTCGTCAATCGAAACTCGAAAGATCGTTCAATTTTAACTCAAAGGAAAGGGCTTTGCCGAATCGATTCGAATGACATACGGCCGTATGGGCTCCGTGATAAATGGACTCAACCGTTTCGGCTTTGGTACATATCGGCTCAAAACAGACAGGCTCACGTCAATTGGACAGAGTGGACGATTCAGCTCTACATTTCATCTACATTTGGGCTCACCAATATTTTTCGCTCTAATAGTTTCGCTCTAATAGACTTCGCCGCTCACAGACAGGTTTTTGTAGGCAGAGCGGACGAATATGGCCTCCCTAAATTTGGACTCGTTTTGTTAACACTATTTCTTTGATATTACATTTTCCCGCATACCGCAACAACGCGGCGTTGCCATAATTCTTAGTTTGTACAGAGTACTCCCGAAATCCTGTCTCACTAGGGTCCTGAAAGTTGATGGTTTTATTATTAACATTTTAATTCAAAGAATCTGTATCGGCAATAATGGATAATAGCTATAGTCATTGCATAAACGAATAATTCCGTCACTTAATCAGCACGAATTTCATTATAATGCAAGTGCATGTGCCTGTAGAACAAAGCAAAAAACAAAATGGAATAAACAAAGAAGGCCCCCTTAGTGATATAGATGGGCGAATGAATAAGAGAAGATTAGATAGACACATAATCAGAATTTAATCACATTTTATCATCAATGAAAATTATTGTACAATACATTCACTTTTATGTTTAAAGCTACACGATTCATTTCATTGTGATATGGAGGCTTCCTGATGGTCGAAAGACAACATTCTTGTCCCCAGCTTTTCTCCTAATTTAACTCTACTCTCTTGACAAAAGGTAAACGACGTCTCTTAATCTAGCCTCCATTAACTTCCGAAGGTCTAGACTCCCAAAACCTTTCTTTTCTTTATTTTTCTCCTTTAAATTCGTTTTGACATCGAATAGGCTTTCTCTACGAGAAATGTGGTCTAGCAGGCTATTGACTATAGGAAAATATCTAAGACCAGTTTTCCTTTCGTCGTCCCCTTTGATTTTCTTTACATGATTATGGCTCACAAACTAAATTATTCAATTCTTTGTCTATTTTAGATTTAATAATATTTTTATATTTCAAATTAGAAAGATTCGTTCATTTTTGTTTTACTAGCAACAATCAGGAAGAATAAATGTTTAATTATGACACAAACGAGATCTTATGCGATAGTATGCGCACTTAAACCATCCGTGTAAAATTTTGTGTTATATATGCCACGTATTATATATATTGGCGGTAATATAGTTTTAATATTCATAGACTATTTATCGAACACTTTTTATCCATCATTAGTAAATATCGTTGTTAGTCCTATCGTTAGCTTAGCAAATATAAATCAATAAATCGATAAAACTAAGTTTGGCATAGCTCAACTTAAATAGACTTAATACTGTATCCATTGTCGCTCCTGTGCGTTAATCATCAAACTTTTTTGTATTGATGACGAGAATCAACTTAAACTACCCACACAGAATATGGCAAACTTTAGGATACATTTTTTTCATTCCCAACGGATACCTTAAAACACTAAATCACACCAATTTTATAATTTAATAAATCCGTTCAAATTATGCAAACATTCCTTATTATATTTTTTCGTGATATTCAATAAATTAGATTAATCTATATCTATAAAACAAAAAGAGTACGGTTCTGTCGTTCTGTTTCAAGAAATTCCCTGATTGGTCCAAATTCTAGGGGGAGGGGCTTAGAGAATGCAGCTGAGCTTTTAACTTGCAAATGTAGTTTTAGTTTGAGGAATAAATGGGATAGATTATTAACGCTAACGCAATAACGCTATCACGGTGATTAACTTGCATATGTGTCTTTTAGAGAACAAAACTTTAGTTGCAACTAATTTCTCGAGTTGCGAAGAAACCTTAGTTAAGTCCTTGAACGAAGGTGGCCGCTCAGGCCGCCTGAGAAATGTCAAATTGGTTGAATAACAAAAGTAAAATAGTTGTTATTACGGGTTGTAACACTGCGAATCAATGCATGAACACAGACACCAATCAATACAAATTTAGAGACATTTCGGGCAAAGCCGAAGCAAGGGCCAGCTAGTATATCTATAAAGCAGAAAAATTGTCGTTGGCTATGTTTCAAGAAATTCCCTGATTGGTCCAAATTTTTGAGGGGGAGGGGCTTAGAGAATGGAGTTGAACTTTTAGCTTGCAAATGTAGTTTTAGTACATATGAGAGAGTTTATTAGCGCTAATGGTTTAAACGGTAACAGTAATTCACGTTCATCGACTTGCATATATATCTTTCAGAGAACAAAATTTTACTTGCAAGTGATTTCATGAGTTACCGAGAAACCTTATTCAAGCCCTGGAGCGAAGGTGGCCATAGGCCGCCTGAGAAACACAAAATTAAGTGAATTAAAATTAATCGAAGAAATAAAACACCGCTGAGAAATACCAAATTATCACAATGAGAAAGTAGAATAGCGACTGATATGTGTCAATTGGGAAAATGTAAGCCAAGTGTAGTTGTTTAAACTGGTCATGTGTATTTGAATGAAGGATAAACGATAAATTAAAGAAAATCCTATCACTCGAAATCAAGGTTTTATTATTTCGGGCAAAGCCGAAACGAGGGCCAGCTAGTATATCTATAAAACAGAAAGGGAATCGTTGGTTCTGTATCAAGAAACTCCCTGATTGGTCCAAATTTTCTAGAGGGAGGGGCTTTTAGAATGCAGCTGTACTTTTAACTTGCAAATGTAGTTTAAGTAATTAAAGAATTAAATATGAGAGAGTTTATTTTAGCTAACGATATTAATTCTAACTGTAAACCACGGTGGTTAACTTGCATATATGTCATTCAGAGAACAAAACTGCACTTGCAATTATTTTCATGAGTTACTAAGAAACCTTATTTAAGCCTGGAGCGAAGGTGGCCATAGGCCGCCTGAGAAATGCCAAATTGGCAAAATAAAAAGTAAAATAATTGTTATACGGGTTTTGAGAACACTACTACTATTACGGATCAACTTGAAATATGTTAGCAGTTGTTTAAACTGGTCACGATTTTAATGATGGATAAACGATAAAAAAAAATACCAAAGGACTAGAAATAGAAGTAAACATTTAGTTTAAAGTAATGTGGATTGATTGGCAAGATTCGAAACAAATCATACAACAAAAACTTATCAGGTCTTTTTGATTCGCTGATTCACGATCAAGAATAGTTAATACAATCACACAAAATTTAAAATCTATTCGGGCGAAGCCGAAACGCGGCCAGCTAGTATAATTTATAAAATAGTTGGGATAATCACTCAAAAGCTGATGGCTAGTTGCAATTTTGGGAAATTATTCAAAGTACAAATATGGGGTAATTTCTTTTGAGGGTCATTGACACCACTTTATTCGTCCTTTTAGACTATTTAGAGGGACGATTTATTGAATAAATATACACAAATGATTGCATCCTTTTTGTTGATTTTTATTTTCTAAATAGACAAACATGGTTAGACGCCATATCAGTAACTATAATGATTCATGGGTTATGAGAAGAACTCACTTATCTGATAACAATGGAACCACCACTTTATTGAGTATATATATGCAGTCTTCATGACTTGACCCATTGAAATGATATTAATAGATTAAAATAGATGTACACATCACAATTTTGTTAACAAAACAAAAAGATCCAAATAGCAATTATTATTGTAAGTTTATGTTGATTCTGTATTATTGGGGTATAGGAGAAAAGCGAATTTATCCTTATTCTCCAAACATAATCAGGGGCAAAATTTAAATCGCCCTCGAAGAAAGGTTTCACCAAATACACGTCTCTTTCTGCTAGACCAAAAAGGTTCCCTTTGCCGACACCTTCCTTGATATAATCCAGATTTAGTTTCTCTTTATCAGGGCCCCAATCTGCTAATTCTTGTTTATTAGCAGCCAACCATTTTGTTCGGATTCCTTCAGGATCGAAGCACCTATTTTATTATAATTAAAAAACTATTAATTGTTTTCTATTTACAGTACAACGCAACCAAAAATTCATTTAAAAAGACAAAAAGAGCAGTATTCATCATTTGGCATTGATTACTACCAGGTGCAGTGAAATCCAGCGACGGTTGCTTCTAACCGGCCAATTGCCAAGTCATCAGTGACGTTGTGCATTCCATTCTTGGCGTAATACATGGCCTTCCTCTCTGCTATGTCTTTTCTCATTTTTATATCTTCTATGTCTATACCCTTAGGATGAATCCACGGTCTACGCATGTGCATGATTTTATTGTCGTAGACTTGGCGGAGCATGGCTACAGTACACGCAATGGGCAGTTTCACCCAATCAAAATCGACGTACTCGTCTTCGGCGTTCGGGAGTGATCTCCTCCAGTAAAAACCAAATTCCGATTCCACAAAGTTAACTTTTACTGGTTCTGGAAAACCGTCGTGGACCATTAAAAATAGCAAAACGTCCCTAATTACATTGAGAATAAAAATAAGATAAAAAATGATTTAGTTGTGTGGATTCTATAGTGCCAATTTGATTATTTAAATTTTACTTGCTGACGAATTCGTCCGTGTCCGTTAGAAAAATAAGATCATCATCTCGAATTCCTATACATAGAGGAAAGTCCAAACTTATAAAATTTGCGATACAAGGGCATACAAATGTTTTAACTTAAATTTTATGATGGAATAGGTTCAATATAACACAATATTTTACCGTCAATCCTTGCAAGTCCCTTTTCTCCCAAATAATTCCGAATAAAGGCGTCCGTGATCCATCCACCACCATTGCCGGAATCATCTTTCGGGAAATCTGTTGACGGTATAGTTACGTGAAGAATCTTGGATTGAAACTCTTTATAGAGCCCTTCATTTTTCATTTTGGGAAGGAATACGAGTTCGTTTGGGTCCCCTGAAGTCGTCCGGTTGGCTTCCGCCATCACAAAGACGTCCACCAAATCGGAATGCTCAGCAAGTTGTATTTCTACATGATCCAGCTCGTGATGCACATTGACAAAACGAATGATTCGGCGTGGTTTTGAACGGACTTTGAGTGAAGCGCAGCTTTTTGGATCGTCAATACAAATAGACGTCATTACTACTTCCGGAATGGAGCAGTTGGGTCCGTAGAAGCCTTTTCGACACTTGCACGGCGGTTCCATTCTGGGAAGCGGGCGAGCAGTTCCGATTGTGTAGCATCCAATGCCGGTATCTTGTGGGGTGAAATAGAGAGAGTTGTCGGAATCTTTAAGCTGGAATCTCTCTGGAAGAGGAGGTCCATCGTATGATTTCAGAGGCTTCATACGCAGTTCTCTCGTAATGTAATTAGATTTGTGAGAAACGATGGTGCCATTAATCTGTTCATCAAGCTTTTGCAAGCAAATATTTACGAGAACTACCACGACTGCGATAATTGTAAAACGTAGAAGGTTTGAAACCTAAAAATAGTTAATGAAAAACTTTATTGAGTAATTTTGAGAAAAGTACAGAAAATACTAAATAGAACTGTAGGTATACGGCGTCTATAAATGTTATAAAATCTGCCCTTGTGCTTAATCTTAGAACATAAATGTTATCCCACATCAAGAAAATATATTTGTAGCAATATTTTAAACACAAAAAAATCTTTTCTTTAGGAAACCTGTAATTTACTGGCACCTAGTTAATAGAGTAGATAGCATATAGAATAAATAGTATATAAATAGAACTGGTTAGCACCATTTAAATAATAGTTATATTTACTTTCGGTAGTAGTATGTTAATAGAGGCATAATTGTGCACTTATTTATAAAAAAAATGATTATAATGTTTAAGCACAGTATAGAATCGCCCGAGCGTCAAACTCTTCGCCAGTTGGGAGGAAAACTGGAGGAAAATTTTCTTATATTCGCCGTCGGGAATAGAAATGTGTGAAGAAACCAAACTGGTGAAACGAGTTCCACTTCCTCGTGTATCTATGCCCCGGTAAAAAGACTCTGCTGTCTACGTGTCTTCCACATATATACATATATTTTTTCAAGTCATTACTAGCATTATCAAAGGTGCCACGTAGCTATGGTTATTTAAGCAGCAACGTTTTTAGAGTAAATTTTTCATTTTAGATAATATAACGTATGATGATTTTTTTAAAGATATTTTGATGTGTCAGTTCATTTAGATTAGATATATATTATCCAATCATTATTTAATTGAAAGACGAATTAAATTGAAAAGAGTATTATTCAAAATTACATTAATGGAGCAACACCAAAATTATATTAAACTCGGAATAGTATATTTATCCCTGATGATAATGCTTTAGCATGCCGGAAGGTCTTAAATAATGGCAGTAAGTCGTCTGCAGAACCTGCCACGGTTACTGAAATATTTGATTATTTTATATACGCGCATGCATATA